>CM055312.2:32251702-33451702 GCA_029255685.2 Silene conica | reverse complement strand
CACAACTTTTTATTAGTTGAGCCAAAGATAATATCGTCAACATAGATCTGAACGACTAGTAGATCTGAGTTCTCGCTTTTAAGAAATAAGGTTTTATCCACAGATCCTCTCTTGAATCCACTCTCCAATAGGAACTTTGATAGCCTGTCGTACCATGCTCTGGGTCTTGTTTTAGGCCATATAGAGCTTTGTCCAATTTGTATACATGATCCTTGAGTTTGCTGTCAGGAAATCCAGGAGGTTGTTCAACAAATACTTCCTCTTGGAGATAGCCATTAAGAAAGGCAGTCTTAACGTCCATCTGAAATAGCTTCATTCCATTATGTGCTGCAAATGCAATAAGTAATCTTATTGCCCTTGTTGGGAAATGTGTCCTCAACAATAGTGCGATCACGTAATTAAATCTCATAACAAGAATGCGCATGGGATGATTCTTTATCATAAGTCAACTGGTCAACATTAATCGGTAATGATTGGCTTGCTAGAGTTTGACATTACTGTCGTAATGACGGTGGTGACCAGTTGATCCCTTTAGGTCACACCTTTAGGACAACTCTCTCAATAATAAATGAAATAACTGTATATGATACGAGTTAGTTCATTTCTAGATTATGAATAAAATAAGGAGATAATTTATAATAAGATTATAAATTGTTTTAGTGATTGAAATGTCATCACTATAATTTATATGTTTAAGAAACATGATTAAACTTGAATGAGTTATTTTAACTACAATTGTTGTAGTAACAAAATTGCAATTAAATAAATATATGTAATTATTTGAATTACTTATAAATTTACGATAAAGAGTTTAAATGTTAAACTACGTAAACTAAGTCGTCCTAACTAATTTGTATTGGGTCCGTTTTGTTTGTATAGACCGTGTGATATGTCACACACATACAAACATGCAATATTACATATTGGTTAGGAACATGTATGAGACATGTCATTTAATATGCAATTAGGCATGAGGAACATTTGAAAGGATTTAGAGCAAATCCATTGGGCATGCTAACCCAATGTCTCGGCCGAACCAAATGGAAGAACAAAAGGAGATTTTGTTCCTTGTTTCATACTACTCATTCATTCACATTTCATTTTAGGGTTTTGTTTAGAGAGAACAAAAGAAAGAAAGAAAAATAATTCATACTTTCTAACCCTAAAACCGTGTGCCTCCTTACACTATCTAGAGTTTTTGTGTGTTGATTCTAGCATAATAACATACAAATAGTTGAGAGTAGTGTGTCTTGGTGTTCATCTTTTGGAGGCCATCATCTCTTTGAAGGTTCAAGGAGGATCTTCCGTGTGATAAGCTCAAGAACAAGTGAAGAAGGTGTCTTCACTTGTGCCCTATTTTAGCCGAGACTAGCAATGTAAGGAAGCTTGTTCTTCCTCTTGAGACTCGATATCTCTCCCATTTCCGCATATGTTTAGCATGCATAAGATCATAATAATATGTTAATTAAAATGTGAATTACTAGGTTATGTTAGTATGACTAAAATTAGTTTATGAGCAACTAATAAAACCAACAATTGGTATCAGAGCAAGGGGTTGTTTGCATGCTTTCCGTTTACGTTTTTACGGAGTTATAGTGATAACAAAATAAAATTTGAATTTTCGTTTGATATATGATATACACGAAATTAATTTAGCATGAATACCTACTGTTTTCTAAAATGTTCTAGAATATTTGGAATATATTTTGCATGAATATTGATTATTGGTATATTAAATCTCGGTTTTTATAAAGTTTTAATGGTTAAAGTCGTTTATTTTGGGAAAAATAGCTAAAATCATCTTTTGGCCGAGATTTTTCAGTATGTTATCACATGTATTTTCTATAATATGAATATGAATTTTCGTAAATTATGGACTTATAAAACGTGTGATATGAATTTTAAGTGTTAAAATGCAATAAGATGAATAAAAATGGGTTAAAATAGTTATATTATGAATTTGACTATAAAAATTTATGAGGATGTCACATGCAATATTTAAATTTTATGTTGAATTTTCAGGAAATTTATCTCAAATATTGCAATATTATAGATTTTTAATGTAAAAATCGGGTAATTAGTGACATAATTTCGACTTTAATAGTTTAAGTTGGAATTTGGCCATAAAAATTTAACACGATCTCATATATATTATTTCCAGCATGTATAAAAGTTTCGAGAATTTTATCTTATTTTATGCTTGAGAAATAATTTTAAAGGTTAAAATCGTACGATATATGACGTAAATCGTTAAAATTTGCAAAGGTTGTTAAAATGGCCGAAAAATTTAACCCATATTAGTCATATGTGATATGTTCATCTTGAAAATATTCTTGGGAGCCAAAAGTTTCAGATTTGTTTTAATTTTTAATTTGTTAAAAGTAGCATTTAAAATTAAAATAATAAGAGTCTTTTAATTAAAGTTTCGGCTCTTGGGCAGTGTGAAATTTATTTTTCTGTCCATTTTGTGTTCTTAAAGTGTTTTGGAATGTGCAAAAATTTTATTAGTATTTTATTTGCATTTATGGAGTTAATTATTGAATTTTCCGACTTAAAATGCTCGTTTTACGTCTTATTTACGAAATAATGTTAAAACCGTATAAAATACTAATACTTAACATTCTGAAAATTTTAAGAACATTCTGGATTTTTCAAAATTTGAATTTTGAATTTTCGAAATTTTAATGACTCTTTTGGATTTTTATATTATTTTTCCCGTAAAACCGAGTAATACCGATCAATATTGAAATATATTAAGTTAAGTCATGTTCAAAGTTTGAGTAAGACTAAATTTTGAATCCTATAAGAGTTGGGATGATTAACTTAAGGATGAAAACCGTTTCATATAATGCATAGTATTGTTAACCGTTAAAACACGCGATTCCATAAACCAAGGTTTGCGATAACTATTTAAATAAGCGTTTTAAATAGGACGTTTTGGCTTAGGGTTTGCATGTTAATTCATATTTACATAAGCATTGCATATTATATTATGAATGTCATGATTTATTTTACGTAATTTTGGGAATTATGTAATTTACTTAGTATGGCCTTAGTTTTTAAATCGGTATTTCCCGTAATGTAAGGGGTTACCGATCCGGTTGTAATTTTGTGATCTCGTATCACCCAATTGTAATTTATTTCTATTTTATAATGTATAAAGTAGACTAGAAAAGTTGTAATATTTGTAAAATACGGAGTTCCTTGAAGACGGTGCCATTCGGAAAGGAGTTCCGATCAAGACGGTGTTTACCTCGAAGTGCGTGCCGCATGAAGTTCAAGGGACCAAAGGAGTTGGTTTCCGAATTTGTACTTTTATTATTTCTTTTCTAGGAAAGGCCATACTAGGGTTTATTTATGCTTTTATTTTTTGCTTTTTATATGTTTGCATGCATAGCCAAATCGTCATACATCGTATCATGCATGTTTCGACCTAGTCGACCTAGTCTTTTATTTTATCGATAATTCACCGACTTAGTTCACTTAAACGGAGATAGATAATAAATTGACTAGATCTCTTACATATAAATATTGAGACTTAGCCTTACCAAAAAGTACGGACCCATGAATCCCTTCTTCACAAGAACGTAGGCTCGGCTACACCGGGGTACTAAAATTGTCACGTTGGGTAAGTGGGGTAATAAGATTACACCTTGAAATTTGGTTGATCTCAACGAAAGTATTCGTAACCGTAGTTGCATTAAGTTCGGGCTAAAGATAATTTTAAGAAAATTGTCGACCGAGAGTTCTAAGAGTAGAACCGATTAAAGGGTTAATCCACCAAATTATACCGATACGGGTTGAATCGGCTACACCGTGCCCGGATTAGTATGGGTTTGGGTCTCGGGATTGTTTACTTAATTGGGTAAGAGATCATTAAGTAAATATATAACTAAACTTGTTAAAGTTTCTAGTTTAAATTAAGAAGTTTAAAATGATGTTGTTTTTCCTTATTATTGTAGTTTAATTTTCAACAACATCAAATGGCAACCAACGCTCCACCTCTCACTAACGTATCATGGCTTCGATCCTTTATGGATCGTTGTAAACTCGATAAGCATGGTTCCAATTTTAAGGATTGGGATGCGCAATTACATTTGGCCGCTCAAGGTGACGATAAGGGTCGTTACCTATCCGAAGCCGCTCCGACCGCTCCGACCGCTCGTTCGTCGGTCCAAACTCGTGAGGCCTATGAAGCCTACATGAAAGAGTCCTCCGCTCTTAAAAATGTGCTCATCTTCTCCATGGAGCCGGATCTCCAAAGGAGTATGATTAAGTTGACCACATCGTATGAAATTTACACCAAGCTTGCGACCATGTTTTCGCAAACTCCAAGGGTGATTCAATATGAGGCGGCTTCCGCCTTCTTTGACATTACATTCAAGGAAGGGCAAAAGATAAGCCCTCATGTGCTCAAACTCGTTGAGCTCGCGGAGACTCTAAAAGCTCAAAATGTTGATGTTCCCGACTCTCTAATTATTGACCGAGTTCTTCACTCGCTCAATAAGGTTAAGGCTTATGCTCAATTCCGGGTGAATTTTAATATGCGAAACCAAGAGACCACGTTGGACGAGTTGCATAAGATGCTAGTCCACGCCGAAAGGGACATGGGACTTCATGAAAGTTCCACCAAGGATGTTTTGAACATCGAAAAGAAAGGGAAAACGAGCTTCAAGAGGAATGCCTCTAAAGGCAAGGGCAAGAAAACGTTCAAGCCCAAGGCGACCAAAGAAAAGACCTTTTCGAAAGGCGCTTCCACCTCGTCTTCGAAATCCGAAGACAAGTGCCACTATTGCACGAGGATCGGTCATTGGAAGCGTAATTGCCCCAAGTACTTAAGCGATCTCAAAATTGGGAAGGCAACCGCCGTAGGAAATAATTCTCGTTTACTTTCATGTTCTTTTGTTAACTTTTGTATGGCGATACAAGTTGTTGACTATCACCCCTTTTAAAATTGTTTTAAAAGGGGCATCTTATAAAGATAAGGGCAAGGAAAAGGAAGCATAAAGTTCCTTACTTGGATGGCTATGGTAGCATCCAAATTGATCGAAGACTTGAAGAGCTAGCCTCTAATTTTCATATCGTCTTCTTTCATATTTTGCATTTTATTTATGGAACAATTTATTTTCTTGTAAGACAAGGATTAAAATCCTAAAACAATGGTTGTAATTTTGGATTGGTGACTTGGTTTTCAACCCGAGTCACTACTTTTGTTCTTAAATCAATGTCTTGATTTCTCAAATAAATTGCATACCTTGTTAAAACATGAATAAAAGTGATTTAATCACGCAATTAACAATTGATACGATCAAGTATAATATAATCAAAGAGTTTATTAAAACGGAGAACTACACCCCATGAGATACTTTCAATCAAAATGAGACAATATTAGTTCATTATAAGATTTTCATTTTAAGTGAAAATGAGAATGTATTCATCACACCTATAAAACTTCAAACATTCATATACATTGGTTACTCGAAATAGCTATCCTTATACGAATAAAGGTTATTGCTACAAGGATAGAGTGGGAGAAAATATTTCGCTCACAAACCAATGATATAAATAACGGATCTTAGAGAAGATTCCTACATGGGAGTCTTGAGAAGAGCCCTAAATGATTTGAAGAAACTACGAGAGGACACTGAAGAAACTACGGGAGGACACTCGAAGAAAGGTTCTTTATGTTCATTGTTTCATAGAGAGGAAACATGAAACCCCGTATGAAATCGGAAGGAAAATGGTTCCTTAATAAATGATTTTTCTAAGTTTATAAGATAAAAGAGAAGAAATCATCTCAAACCTCTCAATGTAGTTATAAAGAAAGTATCATGTCATTTTCGTCTCGAGAAAACGAAGACATGATAAGAAGGTAATGATTGATTGAATGGAAACAGATCACTATAGGGATAGTGATAGTGATAATGATTCAAGTAATAGTTTAACATGCGAGAAATGAAAGGTTCATTTAAGATATCGAGAGATATTGATTTTAGTGGGAGCGATATTCATCAAAGAATTGAAACCTACCATTTTGAGAGAATGGGTGATTCTTTAAGAGTAAAGAATAAGAGGTACTCAATTTAGATGAATAAAATATTTTATCATATGATGATGGAGTTTTAATGGGAAGGTTTATTATATGGATAATAAAAGGTCGCCCACCAGAAGTTAGAATGGTTGGATACATTATTCATAACGATGAATGAAACCATTATCAAATAGCCAAGATGAGTGAAAATTATTAGAATGATGAAATCATAAATAGACTACAATATAGATTTCAGTACATAAGTGACTATAGAGAGTGATTTTTAATCCCTCCAGTATATCGATACGTCACAAGTTATGAGATAACAGTGGGAGCTTTCCTCCGAAAAGGAAACTCAAAATCTAGAAAGAGTTCTAGATATGTACTCAAATAGAATCATATTATACAGGATAATATGAGAACGAAGGAGACCAAAATTTGTAAGTTTTGCAATCATGAATAAAGGTTATTCGCAAAACACTAATACAAATAGATGATTGTGCATCAAAATGCAATGTAATAGTGTTGAATATTGTTGCATGACAACATCATTTGAGTTATAATTAACTCAAAGTAAAAGATACTTTGTCAGTATCCAAATGGGTTGTAAGAGACAATATTGAACCCCATAAGTGAACTGGATTGACTTAGTATGGCCCCTAGCCGCTTACATGAGGTGACGTCTCAAAGCGACTAGAGTGTGAGGCGATTGATGGCAAGTTCAAGTGCCATAGAGTCATATGTGATGACTAGTCGATCACATAGGCAGACTGAAAGAGACACTCTGTCGGGCAATGTGACCGCTTATAGAGTTCTGGAAATTTTATAGCCGGGTCGTGGCGAGAGCTGCTATAGTATTCTTGTGAGTCAATTCTTAGACTAAAGACTACTCTCCCAAGATGGTACAGTTTAGGCATAACTTTGATCCATTCTCTACGACTTTTCGTAACTGGAGTCAAATGGGATTGTTTTGGGTTGTGACTGACTGTGACTAGTTGAAGGAAGTAGTGCGATAGAAATTGTCCACCCCTTGTCAGGGTTGTTCAAATCTCAGGGCCACTCGAGGAGAAGTTAACTGGAAATGCGTGGCCACGCTCGGAAAGTATCTATGGTAGATAATTCCGGTCAAACAGTTATTCTCCAGATCGAGGAAACCACTCATGATATGATCGAATGCAAGTACGACCTCAGAGAGACATCTTGCATTGAGTGGGAGATTGTAATAGGACAAGAGAATTGGTGACGCACACTTGTCGAGGACAAGTGGGAGATTGTTGGGAAATGTGTCCTCAACAATAGTGCGATCACGTAATTAAATCTCATAACAAGGGGATGATTCTTTATCATAAGTCAACTGGTCAACATTAATCGGTAATGATTGGCTTGCTAGAGTTTGACATTACTGTCGTAATGACGGTGGTGACCAGTTGATCCCTTTAGGTCACACCTTTAGGACAACTCTCTCAATAATAAATGAAATAACTGTATATGATACGAGTTAGTTCATTTCTAGATTATGAATAAAATAAGGAGATAATTTATAATAAGATTATAAATTGTTTTAGTGATTGAAATGTCATCCCTATAATTTATATGTTTAAGAAACATGATTAAACTTGAATGAGTTATTTTAACTACAATTGTTGTAGTAACAAAATTGCAATTAAATAAATATATGTAATTATTTGAATTACTTATAAATTTACGATAAAGAGTTTAAAGGTTAAACTACGTAAACTAAGTCGTCCTAACTAATTTGTATTGGGTCCGTTTTGTTTGTATAGACCGTGTGATATGTCACACACATACAAACATACAATATTACATATTGGTTAGGAACATGTATGAGACATGTCATTTAATATGTAATTAGGCATGAGGAACATTTGAAAGGATTTAGAGCAAATCCATTGGGCATGCTAACCCAATGTCTCGGCCGAACCAAATGGAAGAACCAAAGGAGATTTTGTTCCTTGGTTCATACTACTCATTCATTCACATTTCATTTTAGGGTTTTGTTTAGAGAGAACAAAAGAAAGAAAGAAAAATAATTCATACTTTCTAACCCTAAAACCGTGTGCCTCCTTACACTATCTAGAGTTTTTGTGTGTTGATTCTAGCATAATAACATACAAATAGTTGAGAGTAGTGTGTCTTGGTGTTCATCTTTTGGAGGCCATCATCTCTTTGAAGGTTCAAGGAGGATCTTCCGTGTGATAAGCTCAAGAACAAGTGAAGAAGGTGACTTCACTTGTGCCCTATTTTAGCCGAGACTAGCAATGTAAGGAAGCTGGTTCTTCCTCTTGAGACTCGATATCTCTCCCATTTCCGCATATGTTTAGCATGCATAAGATCATAATAATATGTTAATTAAAATTTTAATTACTAGGTTATGTTAGTATGACTAAAATTAGTTTATGAGCAACTAATAAAACCAACAGCCCCAAGACGAGCAACGGGTGCAAAGGTTTCGTCATAATCGATCCCTTCATGTTGGTTGTATCCTTGAACCACTAATCTGGCCTTATTTCGCACAATGACTCTAGTGTCATCTAATTTGTTTCTGAATACCCATCTCGTTCCAATGACAGATCTGTCCTTGCGTCGAGGAACAAGATGCCAAACTTTGTTTCTTTCAAATTGCTGGAGTTCTTCTTGCATGGCAACTATCCAGTCTGGTTCTGCGAGAGCTTCCTTGATATTTGAAGGTTCAATGGTGAACAGAAAGGAGTAGAATGAGCAAAAGTTATTTAAGCTTCTTCGAGTTTGAACTCCATCTGTCAGGCTTCCTATGACATTATCCAAAGGATGCACTACTACAAAAGTGCGTTACTACATCAGTCAATGCACATAGGATGTTTCAAACAACCGATGTAGTAATAATGGACATCGGTTTTTTTTAAACATCCGATGTCCTTCTAGAGCTATTTACATCGGTTGTTTATGACAACCCATGTCCTTTGGTGATGGTACTAATAGACATAGGTTGTTTTGTAAAACCTATGTCCATTAGTAGTTTATTAACATCGGTTTTCCAGTAAATCCCATGTCTATGGATTTAAAAATTTTAAGTCAACCCAAACCTTATTACTACTTTCTCTCGCGCGTTATTATCAAAACTAAAGTCTTATTTTTTCATCAATCAGTGAATATCAAAACCCTCTCAACCCTTATCCCTAAATTGATACCATCTTCATCACCATCTTCATCACAGTGAACCTCTTCGTTCTCCATCACAATACTGTGCTCATCTTCATCACAAATCCGTGTTTCGTTCATTAACCAGGCCAGCAGCATCTATCCTTCGTTCTTCAACATCAAACATCACCGTCTTCATCATTATTAGGTATGTTTGTTGTTATTGTTTTAATTTTTGGATTAATTTTGATTAGTTAACTTAAATTTGTAATTTAATTTGTCCTGAAGCTATAATATTGAAGAATTTTTTAGGGTTTGATGATAAAATTGGGGGTTTCGATCAATACTGTGTTAATTATTGGGGGTTTTGCTAATACGGCTTAAATCGACTGTATGCATCCGTGTTTATTGCTTTAAAACTTAGAATTGTTTGTTAATATCGTGTTCGTCATTTGTGGTTTGCGAATTTTGGGTTTAACCGATCGATTTAGGGTTTCTTAATAAATTGGGGGTTTTGGTAATATCTTGTTTAGTTAGTAATTGTCGTATTGTTTATTTTTTTCAGTGATTATTATCTTGTATAAATTTGAAATACCCAGATTTTGTTGGAGTATATAGTTGATTATGGTGTTTGGGTGTTTACTGGATAGTTAACTTATGCATGGTAGATATGTTAAGTATGTAGTTGCATAGAGCTTGGATTTTGTATTAATTGTCCCCAACTGTAGAATAATAAGTTTACAACCATATAAACCATTGCAGAAAATAAACGGAGATTGGGAATGGATCGTGAATGGATGTTGGTAGATCGTTTGGATCCTAGATATAGGGCAGGGGTGGAAGAATTTGTTAAACATGTTGTTAATAGTGCAGAGAATGTGGAACAAATTTTTTGTCCATGTGTTAGATGTGGGAATAACGAGTTTGTTGATGCCGTAGAATTGAAAAGTCACCTATTATGTAATGGTATTGACAAAAGTTATACAAGGTGGATTTGGCATGGGGAGGATGTGTTGCCTACTATGTGTAGTAATTTAGAGGATGATAGCGACTTTGAGGGAGAGGAATTTGCTGAAAATTACGATCAAGTAGACAATCTTATTAATGATTTGAAACGATCCACTGAAGACCCAACTGAACTTGAGATGTTAGATAGGATGTTTGGTGATGCAGTTAAACCCCTATACCCTGGCTCAAGCTTCACACGTCTATCTGCAACTTTAAAACTGTATAGTTTAAAGGCGAAAAATGGATGGAGTGATACAAGTTTCACAAGTTTCACAAGTTTGCTTGAGTTGTTGGGTAAGATTTTACCAGATGGCAATGAACTGCCTAAGCGAAGCTATGACGCTAAGAAAATATTGTGTCCAATGGGAGTTGATTATGTAAAGATACATGCATGTCGTAATGATTGCATTTTGTTTAGAAAGGATTATAAGGATTTAGACAAATGCCCAAAGTGTGGGGCTTCACGTTACAAATTGCCCAAAAAAAATTCAAAGAATAATAGTGGAGTCCCAGTTAAAGTTTTGTGGTATCTTCCCATTATCCCTAGATTTAAACGAATGTTTTCAAGTTTGAAAGATGCGAAAAACTTGATTTGGCACTCTGATGGTAGAATTTCAGATGATAAAATTCGTCATCCCGCTTATTCAACTCAGTGGAAAACCATAGATCATTTGTTTCCTGAATTTGGATCTGAGGCTAGAAATTTAAGGCTTGGACTATGTACCGATGGTATGAATCCGTTTGGTAATCTAAGTAGTCAGTGGAGTACGTGGCCGGTTTTGCTAACAATTTATAATTTGCCTCCTTGGTTATGCATGAAACGTAAATATCTTATGTTGTCACTTCTGATTTCGGGGCCTAAGCAACCTGGAAATGACATAGATGTTTTCCTTGAACCATTGATCGATGATTTGAAGTTATTATGGGATGAAGGGGTAGAGGTATATGATGCTTATCGCTGTGAGACTTTTAACCTACGTGCCATGATATTTTGCACCATTAATGATTTCCCAGCTTACGGCAACTTATCTGGTTATACCGTGAAAGGGGCTAAAGCGTGCCCAATTTGTGAGGAGGATACGATTTCCTTGATCGTTTAGTTTATGGAGGAAAGAATGTTTACCTTTGTAGCCGAAGATTGCTACACCGCTCACACCCTTATAGGAAAAAAACGAAGCCTTTTAATGGGAAACAAGAACATAGAAACCCTCCAAAAATTTTAAGTGGGAAAGAGGTTTATGAAAAAGTGAAAAACATTGAAAATAATTTTGGAAAACCATATAAAAGGCCAAGTAATGGGACATTATACAAGAAGAAGTCTGTATTTTGGGATTTACCATATTGGAAACATTTGTCCGTGAGACATTGTATTGATGTCATGCATGTGGATAAAAATGTGTGTGAAAGCATTATTGGCACACTTCTTAATATCCCTGGTAAAACTAAGGATGGTGTCAAAGCTAGAGAAGATATGGTTGCTCAAAATATACGGCCAGAATTAGCACCAGAAATTAGAGGTTCAAGAACCTATTTACCCCCAGCTTGTTTTACTCTGTCACGAAATGAGAAAAAAAGTGTGTGTGAATGCTTGCATGGGGTTAAGGTACCGCAAGGTTATTCATCCAACATAAAAAATCTTGTATCTTTGAAAGAGTTAAAACTGGTTGGTTTGAAATCACATGACTGTCATACTTTAATGCAACAACTACTTCCAATAGCGCTTCGTGGAGTTCTGCCTAATCCTGTTCGGGGAGCTATTACTAGACTTTGCTATTTTTTCAATGCAATATTTAGCAAAGTTGTTGACTCAGATACCTTGAATACATTACAACGAGATGTTGTTACTACTATGTGTGAACTTGAGATGTTTTTTCCTCCTTCCTTCTTTGATATAATGCAGCACCTAGTAGTACATTTGGTGAGGGAAATTAAGATTTGTGGACCAGTCTTTTTTTGAAACATGTACCCATTTGAGCGATATATGAAGCCCTTATCCGGGTATGTAAGAAATCAAAACAGGCCAGAAGGTTGTATGATTCAAGGATATGTGGCGGAAGAGGCGCTAGATTTTGCCAATGACTACATGTCTGATGTTGCATCTATTGGGATTCCGACTTCTAGACATGAAGGAAGATTAGAAGGATAAGGTACTCTGGGAAAAAAAGCACTCACTGTTAATCCAGAAACCCTTGATCAGGCACACTTCTATATTCTCCAACACATGGTCGATGTGCATCCATATTTAGAGAAGCATCAAACCCTTCTAAGTGCAGAAAACCCTACTAAAGGAGAAAGGTGGTTAGCAATGGAGCATAATCGGTCATTCTTAAAATGGTTCACTAATGAAGTAGATGTTGAGCTGATAAATGACCGTGAGAAAGTTTCTGACGAGGTAAGGTGGTTATCCCATGGGCCTGGGATGCATGTGTTAACTTATCAAGGTTATGACATCAATGGGTATTCGTTTTATACTAAGGATCAAGACGATAGAATTACTATGCAAAATAGTGGAGTAGCTTTGATGGCTATGTCAATGAGTGTTGCTAGTGCTAAAGATAATAGACCTGCGTATGATGCTCAACCATATTTTGGGGTCATTAAAGAAATTTGGGAGCTAGACTATGTTTAGTTTAGGATACCTGTTTTTCGATGTATGTGGGTTGATCATAATAGGGGTGTTCGAGTTGATGAGATGGGATTCACGTTGGTAGATTCTAAACTAACAACAATGAAACTGAAATTAAGAGAGGAATTACCGGAAATAAGGATTAAGGCCGAAAGGAACGAACTTCATTGATGAATGCTTGAAAGATTGATGAATAAAACTAAAAGTGTTTGAATAATAAAGAACAAAAACTCTCTCTAAAACTCTATGGAAAACTGAATTATTTCTCAATTAGGAACTGAATGATTAACCCTAAACATAAGATTAGTTTATATAGGCGGAATGTAAGAGATTCCTAAAGACCTAAACACTTCAATGGGCTTCCGGAAATATTCTGAGTATGTGCTGAGATCGGTCGACCTATGTAGTAGGTCGGTCAACCTGTTTACGGGCTTCTGTGAATTCTGGACTTTCCTAAACAGGGGCCTGGTCGGCCGACCCAAGTAGTAGGTCGGTCGACCTGTTTTCCTGTAGGATTGCTTTCATTTGTCTCGGTTTGATTTCCTGGCACTTGGTCAATGTTTTGAGTGGACTTTCTTTCGTTCCTTGGTTATGAAAGATCCCAAGGGCATAAGTTTGGTGAAAAATTGTCCATTTTCCGCATAAATCTGCAAAAGTGCATAAAAATACGAAAGTAGACAATTGTTGGGAAATAAAGGTTAAAACACGGTAAATGAGCGACCAAATGCGTGTAAAAATATATGTAAAACATCATAAAATAGACACGCATCAATTAGCCTAAGTAAAGGGTTCATAAAATTAAGGAAAATTGCAAGAAAGTAAAACCAAGGGAAACTGGAAAGAACTCACCGGATTTTTAAGCGCATGAGAAACCTCCCCAAACCAGCGTGAGCTAGGAGGTTTCGGTGGCCAGTAGTGCCACTCCAACTACCTGAAAAAGTCAACCAAAGAAAGACCTTTTTCGGGGATTAAACATGTTTTGGGTGATGTATGATGTATTGAAGGTTTGAATAAAAGAAGAAAAGGTGGAAGCATAAAGGAAAGGGAAAGGAACTCCCTTATGACGTTTGCACGCTTCCCAAGAAGATCACGGACAGTCTGCATAGGCGAAATGGTCGACCGACCGTCCTCTCTGGTCGACCGACCAGACTGCAGACTACAGTTTCTTCTGATCTGCAGGAATCTGGTCGACCGACTGATGGAGCTGGTCGGTCGACTGACATTCCTGTACAGTGGTCTCCTTTTCTTCGAAATTAACTTGTATCAACCAAGTTAATCTTCCCCAAACCTGAAAAACATTATATATGCGCCCAAAACATGCGCAAAAATCCAGAACCAAGTCTAATTGTCTCTACTACGCAACAAAAACAAAAATTGTTCTAACAACTAAAGCAAGCAAAAACTAAAAAGTCTCAACAAAACAGAAAAAAATTGTCTTAAACATAAAACTTGAAAATTTCATCCGCGAAAGATGCGGAGAATCTCGGACCACGGCTTTTGGCTATATGCCGTAGTCTCCACCGTCTTTGTATGAATGGCCAAACACGTCTCCTCTCCATTGCAATGCATATGCGACGGACTCTTCTCTTTCTTCTCTTCTCTTCTTCTCTTGTTGTCCTCCTCATCCACCAAATCAGGATCATCGTCCTCTTTGTAGCTTAGGATCCCGAGCCCTCCTCTTTGCACACTGACTTCCTTCACCAAGGGCTTCCCCAAACCAATTTCTGCATTAGGCAAAACAGAAGCATCCTCCATATTGCTCCCAGTCTGGGGCGGAGGTGTAAAAACAGGTATGGGTGTAGGTATCAAAATAGGAGAAGTGGTGATGACTTCATACTTCTTTTCAGAAGTAATAGCATTACATGTGATAGGGGCCATAGCATCTTTCTTCCTATAAGACAGGCCGAAGATGATAGAATGTTTCCCTACCTTAAAAGTTAAGGTCCCACTACCTACGTCGATTATGGCTCCCGCGGTGTGTAGGAATGGTCTTCCTAAGATGATAAGTATATGAGTATCCTCAGGGATGTCCAAAACTACAAAGTCAACTGGGAAGAAGAACCTGTCAATGCGCACAGGGATGTTTTCCAACACCCCTATGGGTTCCATAGACGTACGGTCGGCCATTTGGACCGTCATGCTATTCATGGCAAAGGTGGTCATCCCTAGCTTCAAGGCCACGCTTAAGGGCATAACACTGATGCTAGCCCCTAAGTCACATAAGGCCTTTTTGACTGGAAAGGTCCCTATGGTTTAAGGTACAGAAAAACTCTCAGGATCCTCTAACTTATGAGGGGCAATAACATGGGACAGAAAACTCGAGGACTCCTCGGAAAGTGCTACCGACTCTACCTTATCTAGAGACCGCTTTTGGGTTAAAAGCTGTCTCATGAACTTTAAGTGTGAAGGAACTTGTTGAACTAATTCTAAAAACGGTACTTGTACATTTAATAATGAACGAATAACGTCTTTAAATTTATCAAAGGTACATGTTCCTTAGTTGGTAGGAGTCGCTCCGGATAAGGAGGGGCGGAACTTTCAGTATTTGCAGTTCTCTTTAAAAATTTGGGGGTCTTGTCACCCCGGAATAGGAAGTCTCTTAGGTTGTCAGGCGTTTTAGGCCTAAAAGAATCCGTATGTTCAGCATCTGTGGTCGGTCGACCATCATCCTCGGTCGGTCGACCAACCTCCTGTTCAGCAGAATTTCCAGAAGACTCTGGAATTGCGTTTTTGGTCGACCGACTGGCATCAGTGGTCGGTCGACCAGAATCGCTGCTACTCGGATTCTGCTCTTTCTCCTTTCCTTTCCCACGAGCTTTCTCACCTCCAAATTTAGCCCCGCTCCATAGTGATATGATATTAAGAGTCTTCTTCTTTTGGTCCGTTTTGGTCGGAAGTTGACCCGGAGCCCTAGTATCGTTCTTGCTCGCAATTAGAGCAATTTGGGACTCTAACATCTTCATGCCCGCCTCTCGTGCCTGTGATTCCTTCTGAACCAACGCAATGAGATTTTGGATGAGAGCATCCGTATTCGGTAGTGGGTTTGAAGGCGGTTGTGGGACAAGAGGGGGTTTTTGATAGTTTTGTTTGTGCGCAGGGATATAGGCTTGATTTTGGTTTTGTTGTTGGTGTTGTGGGTTAAGGACATTTTGGCTTGTCCATCTCATGTGGGGATGGACATTGTTGCTATTTGGGTCATAGAAGTTGTTTACGCGGTAGTGTTGAAAGGCCGCGCATGTCTCATTTGATGAAGTACAGAATTTTGAAACATGCCCCTCTCCACCGCATCTCTTACAAATAAATGGTCCATCAAAAACGGCATTCACTTGGTACATACCACCCTTACTCCCACTCCCAATCTCGAACTTACCACTGTTAACCTCCAGCTTATCTAGTTTGGCCATCAAGGCCTCAATAGCTGCAACATTAGATTCAGCCTTCATTTGGTTACCACGGGAATTCCCGTGTTCAGCACGATGTACATCAACATCCTCTATGATCGTGAGACCTTTAGTCTCTCCCGAAGTCTCTTGGAACCTCCCATTGGCTGCAGCATCTAAGTAGGCCCGGTTATCGTCATAGAGGCCATTATAGAACTGGTTACATAGAAACCATTGTTCAAATCCATGATGAGGTATGGATCGAACGAGTCTCTTGAACCTAGTCCAAGCCTCACTAAAGTCTTCCGAAGCTCCTTGGTTGAAGCTAGTAATCTGCGCCCTCAAGGCACTAGTCTTGGCCGCGGAATAGTATTTCCGATAGAAGGCCAAGGCTAATGTGTTCCAGTCGGTCACTCCCGCAGCAGTGCGGTCTAAATCTCGGTACCACTCCCTCATCGAATCTCGGAGGGAAAAGATAAACATAGTTTGCTTGATCTGGTCCTGAGTCACTCCATCTGGGGGTGCAATAGAGCATATGTAATCTGTGAAGATTTCAATATGCTTTGTTGCATCCTCATTAGCCGCGCCCCCAAACTGATTTTTCTCCACCATGGATATGTAGGAAGGCTTGGCCTCAAATGGCTTCCCCGTGCCTGCAGGTAAAGTGAACCCTTTGTATAGGTCCTTCACCTGTGGCATGGAGTGACTGGCGATGCTTGCTTCTTCGGCCATCTTTTCCTCTTCGTCAAAGGTTTGGAAGTAGGTACTTGTTGGTGTTTTTGGTGTAGGTGGATTGTGAGGTGATTGTGGTTGATTTGGTGTATGTGGGTTATTTTGTGGTGATGGTGGTGATGATGGTTGATCAAAGATGTCTTCTTGAAATAGGGAAGATGGTGAACCTCCTTCCCTACACTCGAGAAAACGCTTTCTTCTTGCTCTAAGGGTCCTCTCAAGCTCAAGGTCAAGTGGTAGCAGTTCTCCTTGAATCGACCTGCGCATAAGATGTAAACTACAAGAAAAAAGTGAGAAGGGTTTAAGGAACAAAGTTCCTTAAACACAAAAACAAAACAAAAACAATAAACAATAAACACTGGCGTCACCTCCCCGGCAACGGCGCCAAAATTTGACACCCGTCGTTGAGGGGTGCCAAAGATAAGATTTATAAAACCTCGGCTTAAGACTAGATGGCGTAAGTCAAGGGTCGAACCACAAGGAGGTGGGGAATGTTTATTGTTTAAGGTCAATGTTTTTAGGTAACAATTGGGGGTTTGTTTGTATTGGTTGTCACTAAATCTAAAAATTAAAGACAGAGATAAAACAAGAAATAAGAAAGAGATAAAACTTATGATAAAAAGGATGTTTGGGTAGTAAAAATCTATGATGGTGTAAATCATAAGTCAACATGTATTGCAGTCGCGTAAGGGGTGTAACATATTCTTTCGGTCTATGGTACCTAATAGCTCCTTTCGGCCTATGCTATTAGTTCCTAGGTCTCACAAATATTGGGTGTCAACAATAAGGGTGATTCCTAATTTCTAGGTCACATACCTTTCAGTCTTAAGTAACCTAGCCGTCTTAAAACGTTAACCAATGCCCTTCCCGTATCTTTCAATCTTGATTAAGTCATTACTAACATCCTACAAGTCTCCTTTCAGTCTCATTATAGGTTGTTATAGTCGACGAAATAAAGCAGAACTGAAAATGTACGCAGGATGGTCGACCGACCAGCTATTCCGGTCGACCGACCAACCACTTCAGTCGACCGACCAGTTAAGCTGGTCGGCCGACCAAAGTCTGCTACAGGCAGAATCGGGTATTACACCATCTACGCCTATTACTCCCTACATCCTAACATATTCAATTAGCTACTCATGGATACGGAAATAAAGATAAAAACGATAGATAAAACAGAATTCATAACTAAGAATAACATAAACATGCGATAACAACAAAGGCTTTGGGATTCTACACTAAACCGGATGCAAGCAATTATAAAGATAACAATATAAGAACTGAAATCAAGGGAAATTACCGCAGAAGGAATTAGGGCAGAAAAAGGGGAAAGCTTTATTGAATCCGTGCGGAAAGATTGAATGTTTACTAGGAATAATGCTAAAACTAGAGAAACTAAACAGAAAATTAAAAGATGATTATTGTAAACTAACAACTTGTCTCTGATAAAAGCTTGATATGACTGAATGCCTAACCCTAATCACGTAATTAGCTTAAGTAGGCGACAAACATAAGCTTTCTAATAACCTAATCACGCGAATGGGCTTTTGCAGAAATTCTGAAACTGCGACTTGGTCGACCGACCAGGGTAGTCGGTCAGTCCACCGAGTGTCGGGCCTGGTTGACTTCAGTCTTTGAAATTTGAATTCTGGGTTGAGATGATCAGGTGTTTTGGTCGACCGACCAAGGTAGCCGGTCGGTCGACCAACTTTCCTATACGTCAGCCTTGATTTTCGCCTAAAATTCACCCTTTGGTCTTGGTTCGCGCTTTGAGTTGACTTGTCCTCGTTCCTTGGTTATGCAAAAATTCCGAGGGTAGAAATTTGGTGTAAAATCGCCTCTTTTCCGCATAATTCTGCAAAAGAGCATAAAAATACGAAAGTAGACAATTGTTGGGAAATAAAGGCTAAAACATAGTAAATGAGCGCTAAAATGCGTGTTAAAATAGATGTAAAACATCATAAAATTGACACGCATCATATAGCATACCAAAGCACAACGTCTTTGGACCATAGTACAGGTCCTACCCCTATTATGTTGCTTAAACTAGTTCAGTAAGCGCGACATGGCAAGAGAGTATGAATTTGCAGCCAAACACACACATTTACACACACTTTGGCAGCAACGGGATAAGTAAATAACACGTGCAAGATCTCCTCAGCAGCTTTCACACATAAAACACATTGGTTAGCCCGGTAAAATTCTTTTTTAGTTAACTTATCAACAATTGGAAGCTTATTCTGGCACGCTAAGGTGCCCACACAGTGTGCTTAGGAATGAGCCGTTGTCATGGATAGATATAAGCTTTAGTATGTACATAATTTCTCAAACATAAAACTCACTTGAAATTTTTCAGTCCTTGTGCAATTCTGCAGGAAGACTTCAGCACCCCGTATGAGAGGTGTTCATTAAAAGTAGAAGATCCCTTACTTAGATGACTAACTTCCAAAACCAAGAGAGATTATTGGTATGGGTGGCCTACTATATACTGACTAATTTGAGTACATATTGACATATACTACAACAACAACAATTACAATTACAACAGCAACTACTACTACTACTAAAACCAAGAGCGAGTATTAGTACAGGTGGCATGTTATATACCGACTCCTCTGAGTACATATACTACTATAACTACCGCCACCACCACCACCACTACCATTATTACTACTACTACTATTAATGTTATTATTATTATTATTTCATTTCAAATGAGTTGAATTGAGTTGAGTTTAGATTAGTTCGGGTTCATTAAATTCAGTCCAGATGAGTTTAATTCAGATAATTTCAGTTCAAGACTCTCTCTCTCTCTCTCTCACACACACACACACACATTTATTGAATTATATTTGTAACAATTGCAGTCCAAAAATAAATTCTTGTGTTTTTCCCTAATTACAAGTTGTTTATATATAAAACATGAAAGTATAAGAATAAAAGAAATTAATTGGATTATTATAAGATAGATATTTAAGAGTAAGTATACTGAATAATCAAAATTAATATGGAATATATATATATATATATATTAAAAAAATTATTACATATTTTTCCGTAAAATAAAATTCAAAATAATAATATTGCTACAACTAACAAGGAACCAATAAATTATATGTATGGCAAAATCTTTGTATCATTGTTGCAAAAATGCAAAAACAAAATTAGTGGGAACAAATGTCATATGTGACTCGAGAGAACTAATAAACAATTGTTCAAGTCACATGGGTCAATTAAGGACTTCTCTGTAGAGATGAGTGTCTTTGTTACTTTGACGATTCTAATTTTAACTTTGTAATCATTAGAAACATTTTTTGTAAGAGAGATAAAACAAAAGGAGGATGTTCTGTTATAGTTATACATACTCTTATATGCAACTTCATTTATTTTTTGTTTCTTTCTCTCTCAGAGACGAATCATTTGTCATCCAACAAAACCCCTTTATATTTTCACAATCATCAATTATTCTAAACTTTTAGTGACTGATCCCTAAATTAATTAAATCTTAAATCTAGGGTTTTCTTTTTTTTCATCTCATCACATTGTTAATTTCTTCCCCAGTGAAAATTGTCAATATTTTTTCATTCAACGTGGATCTTGACCTCTTTGATGAATTTCTTTGAAGAATTTTGATGAGATTTTGCAATTTTATGTAATGGTATGAATTTTAATCATTGATGATTGAATTAAATGATAGCTTCTTTCATAAGGGTTGGTTTTTATACATGTTATGTTATATATGTATATATCAAATATATGGTCGAATAACATATGTATTGTACTTTATATGATAATTTTGACTTGCATTCACATGTAACTAGTGCAATTTTTTGAGGTAGTGAAATATAGAGTTCGAGATCAATGATACCGTTTTTACGAAATGTGGTGCACAGGTTGTCACAATAAGTTATGCGGTGGGATCTCTTGTTTGGGTGGAGGATCATGATGAAGCTTGGTTGGATGGCATTGTAGCTAAAGTTAATGGAGATGAACTCACTATTAATTGTACAAACGAGAAAATCGTAAGTTCTTTTCATTACTGTTTATAATATTTAAATCATACTTATTGTGTTTATAATTCAGCCTTTGTGTGTTTGGGGGGTTGGGATTCTTTTTGTTAATTTTTTGTGAACTGTTAAAAAATTTGTGTAGGATATAATGAAATTATTTGATGTAATGTAAATATATTTTGCTCAAAGAGGCTTTATTTTTTGCATTTTTCTACAAGCAACTAGGTTTAAGAGGACAAAATGGGCATGGTTACCTTACTTGATAGAAATATGCAAAATTTAAGACATGTTATTTCATAGAGCAACTGTATATGATTGTTTATTTTATTTTTTATAGGCGTCATAATATAATGCACTTGAATCAATTTGTGATTTCACTAGAAATTGGTCATATCAAACCTGCTTTCTTAGTATAACTTAGTTTGTTAGAAAAAAAAGGTTTACATAATATGATAAGACTCCTAGGAGCTTGTCTTTAATAGCTCAAATGAGATAGGTACATAACATTTTATAAGATAGGACTGATATTCATTTGTATTATATTGTCATCAACTATTCTCTACAATTCTTTCATTTAATAAATAACGTTATTATGACCTTTAAATTGTCCGATAAGTCTGGTTGTGTGAGGAAATCTCTTCCAAAATATATGGCCGATGAAATTTCTTGATTTGCAACTCACATTTTTACTAACATCTTACACAGTTTTATGTTTAATGTTGTCTTTCACCTAATACGTACGGGTTGTGAACATTTGCAATTAACCAAACATTCAAATTCTCCCTCAACTATATCATTGAAGAATAGTTTAAAGATAATAATTAAAAATAATTCTTGGACTACCAGTTGTGGATAAATTGACAACTACTTATAAGGAAAAATATGTACTTTTGAACCTATTTTAAGTTATGTGCTTTGATAGTACTAATAGTGAAAGTAATTTTTATTAAGAGTTTTTTTTCATTCTTAAGCATAATATCTTTGCGGCAATTGATTGGAAACAAATAATTTAAGGGCTTGCACTTATATAGATAAAGTTTATTCTTACAATAAACTTACTAATATGTTTGTGATCATGTACTATAACGTTTGTGGGTGTCATATGGTCGCAAATGATCTTTAGAATGTACTACAAGTTCTCTTGCCTAAAGATAAGTTGAATTTTGGATTATTTTTATCTATTTGTAAATTGAATGAATGAACAATGTTGTCCTTTTTATTAAATAATGTCTCAAATATAATTTAAACACTAACCACTTGGTAACTTCTACAAGAGTTTTCCAGATTAACTTATTTTTTGATAGTATTTTTTAGTTTATTTGCGGCTTCCTATGTAATTATAGTAATGATGGATTATTCTTCATTTATATCCATGAATTATTTAATATGTGCTTCACATACAGGTTGTTGTTAATACGTCTAAGGTCCATCCAAAGGATCCTGAAGCGCCTTCTTCTGGCGTAGATGATATGACAAAGTTAGCCTATTTACACGAGCCTGGAGTTTTGGATAACCTGAAACGTCGATTTGATGTCAATGAAATTTATGTACGAGCCATGAATAACTTCCCTTATTTTTATCTTTTTATTGTGAATATTTGTGCGATGATGAATGGACATATCAAAACAAGTGCATTTAGTTTAAAGCACATTCTTTTAATTAGATAATTTTCACTCAATGATAGTTATATAGAGCATATGTTGGAT
This sequence comes from Silene conica, assembly GCA_029255685.2. Classification (NCBI taxonomy): domain Eukaryota; kingdom Viridiplantae; phylum Streptophyta; class Magnoliopsida; order Caryophyllales; family Caryophyllaceae; genus Silene; species Silene conica. The sequence continues at coordinate 33,429,071 of CM055312.2, read as the reverse complement.
GATGAGCTTTGCTTTTTCACATAAAATTTGTACTCTTTCACATACAATTTTTACGATTTTACCTTTGTCATTTTTTCCCATCTCCCTCACTCAAAACCCAGTACAAGTTATCCACCCACCCATCAATAACCACTCACCCCCTCCCTTTCAAACTCCGCCTTACCCCACCCCACCGACATAATTAGTATATTTTTCTCATCTTCCTCAAAAAGGGTTGTGTTGTGACGAATTTGCATGGCACAATCCGTTGTTTAGAATATGTTGTGTGCGGAAGTGCTTTGGTCTCTAATATTCTTATTGTATTTATTGCAATTTTGTTCTTATGTATGTTCTTATTGTTTTTACCTGTCTCTATGTTGATATCCAGCCACCACGCATATTAACATTGTTCCAAAAAAAAGTTAACAACTTGAGCATCTTTGCAGACTTATACAGGCAACATATTGATTGCTGTGAATCCCTTTCAACGGCTACCTCATTTATATGATGGTAATATGATGGGGAAGTACAAAGGGACTGCTTTAGGTGATCTGAGCCCACATCCTTTTGCGATTGCTGATTCCGCATATAGGTAACATTTTCTAAGTTGCCTTATTTGAAATTGGTTACTTGGTGTTTTATATCAAGACAATATTATTGATTATAGTTTTTAATAATGTAGATTGATGATAAATGAGGGAGTAAGCCAAGCAATCTTGGTAAGTGGAGAAAGTGGAGCTGGTAAAACTGAAAGTACTAAAAGTCTTATGCAATATCTTGCATATATGGGTGGACGATCCGATACAGACGGACGCTCTGTGGAACAAAAAGTTCTTGAGGTGTGAGCTAGTATGTTATAATGCTTTTCTATTTGTATTTTGTGAATAAGCATAATACATTTATAGAGGGCACTTTTTATTTGTCTTCATATTAGTTTTGTGTTTTATCCACGTTAACAAAATTTAGATAATGTCAAATGGCTCACTACCTAAATGTATTTCATATATTGTGCAGTAGTAGTCGATTGACCTCATTCTCATGCTTTCATTATACTCATACATGAATAACCTCATCGTGTTCATAATACCTAAATTAGATATGACAACAATCAAGACATATGGGTTCATATTTCCGTCTCCCATAAGGCTATAAATGCGACATTTTTTTGTAACGTGGACATGACTCATAACCCAAGTTGACTTATCTAACCCATATAAACATGTCAATATCTGCCCAATCAATATGTTTAACTTACTCGTTTAACTAATTATTTAAATTTGAAATCACCAAAAAGTTAATTCAAATTCTATGTCTAAATAGCAAAATATTTGATTTTTGGCATTCAGTTGTAGAGATTTTAGGCAAGTCAATGTGATTACTACATATTTAAATAAATGAGTTATATGCATCGCATTTGTGGCTAAATAACCTAAACATAACCTTTTCAAAATATCGAGTTTATATTGATCTAATTAGTTGAGTGGGAATGAAGTCCTAACACCAACACAATTGTGTTTTGTTTGATTCGTGTAGGGAATGAAATTCTTTATCTTGGGCATTTCATGGTTTTGTGTTTAATATTGTTCATGGTCAATATATTGCGTGTCAAGAGTAACATTTTCATAAGGAATGTATCTATTGTTTGCTTAATTAATAAATTTCATAATACTTTGGGAGCTTAATATTTTAACCCCCTTCTGTGAATGAGTTTCACTCCGTTTGTATCTTTTTGTATATAAAAGTCTCTCTTTACGTTCTTTAAACGGAAAAGAAGATGAGGATATGGCGACTAGCATGTCCTGATTGCGGTGCAATTCTTCATCTTATTTTTTTCTTTTAAATTAGCCTTTTATATCATTTTTTCATAATTCTCAATAAACTGACACCCTGCAATTTTGTAAAAAACTTATGTCCTTATGTCCCTTCATGTTTTACTTTTTATTGAATAATTAGGCGGCCTCTATGTCTTTGAGACAACTAAATTTATTAGATAAATTATTTCAACTTCATACACTTAAACTTGGATAGTCATTGATGACTTTGAATTGTCGAATCATATGATTTTGCAAAATTTTGTGGTTAGGTATTAAAAATGATGTGTTGAAAAGACATCTTTGTATTGATTTTAGTGAAGTTATCTGTGTCCTAACAAAACTACGCCATCATAAAATATTTTGATTGAGTTGAATGTTTCATTTTTTCTATAAAGTAAATGAAAATAAATATTTTATGTGATTTGCACCAAAGGTAGTGGCTGCGGGTTCTCACGTCACTCAAAAAAATTATGTGATTTGATAGGAAAGTTTCTTATATCTTATATTAAATAACTGTAATATTATATTGCAGTCCAACCCAGTTTTGGAAGGATTTGGTAATGCCAAGACTGTTAGAAACAATAACTCAAGGTGACATCTAATTCTCTAATATTAACACTCATTATTAATCGTTTCATTAATAATGTCTTGAGTAATAACTACTCGCTATAGTTTTAGAGCGTAAATGCTTCACTAGAACTATAAGTAAGTGTTACTTTCATAGATGGAATTATTAGCAATAGCCTGAGAACACAATTCTCTCACTCACAGACACACACAGACACACACAGACACACACACACACACACACACACACACACACACACACACACACACACACACACACACACACACACACACACACACACACACACACACACACACACACACACACACACACACACACACACACACACACACACACACACACACACACACACACACACACACACACACACACACACACACACACACACACACACACACACACACACACACACACACACACACACACACACACACACACACACACACACACACACACACACACACACACACACACACACACACACACACACACACACACACACACACACACACACACACACACACACACACACACACACACACACACACACACACACACACACACACACACACACACACACACACACACACACACACACACACACACACACACACACACACACACACACACACACACACACACACACACACACACACACACACACACACACACACACACACACACACACACACACACACACACACACACACACACACACACACACACATGCACGCACGCACACACACTATGTACATAATAGTCATATTTAGGGGGCTTTTTCTCTATATTGATGTTTCTCTATATCTTCTTTTTGTAAATGGACGTTAGCTGTATAATATTCTTTTGTATATAAACATTGCAATCTTTATTTTCAATTAATAATATAATATAGTTGTAAAAAAATGTTGATTTGAACTTGAGTTTACAAATATATTATTAATGGCAGTCGTTTTGGCAAGTTTGTGGAAATACAATTTGATCAAAGAGGCAGGATTTCCGGAGCTGCCATTCGAACTTATTTATTGGAAAGATCTCGAGTTTGCCAAGTGTCTGATCCGGAAAGAAACTATCATTGTTTCTACATGTTGTGTGCTGCACCAAAAGAGGTATGAAGTAGTTGTCTTATTTCTAATTAAGTTCTATAATGAATGAACGATTAAATGAGAGTGTTAATTTTGTAGTAAGTATAAGAAAAATTTGATCTTATTAAGGGATGTTATTGAGGCGGCACAGAGGTAAGATGTTGGACTCATACCCACAGAGCAAAGCTTATATACTTACTCTCCTCCAAGATCCATTGTAGGTAAAAGTTTCCAAAACTATACTCGCCTTAACACATGGTAATTCATACGCGCACCCATAGCCATTTTTGTACCTATTAACTTGACACACCATCATTTTATGAGTCATTCTCTTATGTAATGCCAGGCACAGGGTCACTAACTACCTTCACGAAACACTTTTCTCACCAAAGCATGGTAAATAACAAAAGTTATTTTTATAAGGCAAGTTCCGTAAAGTAATACATGGTTTAACAATAAAAATTATGTAAAATCATTTTACGTAATACTTCCTCTGTTCCATTAAGTTGTTTATGTATTCCTTTCTAAGTCGTTTTATTAGATTGTTTACGTTTATATGTTTAGTAACTTATAACCCTCTTAAATGATTATTATACCCACAATCCAACCTCATCTTTGTACAATCCCACCCACCACTACCAATAGAGGACCTTTATTGTCATCAACCTCCGCCCCTATTACCACCATAACTCGACCTATTGCTGCACCACCACTGTCACCACTACCACAAGTCTAACCCTACAGAATGTTCGACACCTAATCCATAATCTCCATTACTCTCTATATCTCAACTCTGCCCCGTCACCATATCTTACATTGGTTCACCGAGGGAACATCTTCTAACCCCTTTTCGACACCTAATCCAACTCGTTCCACCGACTTTGATTGTAGTCTACCTCCTCTTAATGTTCTCTCTCTCCACCTTGTCCTTTATTTTTAAAACATTTGAAAGGGGTTTGCTTCTTGTTTAAAATTATAGAGACATAGAGGTTGAGGTAGTGGTATACTGATGGCATAGAGGCAGTCTCAAGCAACACGACATGACAAAGGCTAGAGGCACGACGAAGATAAAGGTGGTGCAACAAAGGTAGTAGCGTGATAAGGTGGTCTGGAGTAGGGTGATATCGTGATGGTAAGTATTGGAGGTATTTGATGTTTATGGGATTGGCTGAAACATGGAAGGTAGGCATAGGTAGGATGATAGAGAAGGAGACCGAACAAAGATGGAAATAATGTAGGGTAAACTTGACATTTCATGAGATGATCTCAATAAATGTGGTTTCTTCTAAAAATTTGTGCAAAAAAGCAAACGTATACAATCTAATAAAACGGACGAAATATATTTTATCATTTGATTCAGTGGTTTATCAGTTGTCAAAAAGAAGAAGAATGGGACTAAAAAGGAAATGAAAGGGAAAGGGATTCCCCCAAATATATCTTCTTATTCGGTTACACTTATTAGAGAATCATAATAACCCCTTTTATTCCGAATCATAACCACCTATCACCTCGTTCACCACTAATCACGACCACTTGCCCACTACCAATGGCCATAATAACCATTCATCGCCGCTGCCACACTACCATTGTCGTCGACAACAATACCTCTTATTATAACACCTCAACTCAAACTTAAGACCAAAAACGTTAGCCATGGTAGCTCATCAGGCTATGTAATGGTCCCATAGACCAACGCAAGCCCTTTCTAGCGCATTTTTTCCTCACTTATGCACTTTCCGAAAACCTTCCCAGAAGATCACTCATCCTAACACCAATGTTAGTCAAGCACGCTTAATTATGGAGTTTTTTTCGCATGGATAACCAAAAAAGAAAGTGCACTTTATTGATATAAGTAGTACCTTAAATTCCTTTAAGCACTAGTCGGATTTTAAGCATATCAATAGACCTTTTCAAGGGGCTTCCCTTACCCGAATAATGTATTCGACTTAGTGGCGTATTACCCGAATAATGTATTCGACTTAGTGGCGTATTATACATCCCCACTTGAAAAATGCAACGTCCTTGTTGCGCCTGGCAGCATCTGACCTCTACCAAGCCAAACCCAAAATCTTCCCTACAAGGTTGGTAACCTGAGTACTCTAGAACACATGCTCACCAGAGGGTCGCATGGTTGTTTTGATACCATTTTTAACACCCGGACCCAAACCTAAGACCCGAAATGTTAACCACGGTAACTCATCAGGCTTGTTGGTCCCACAGACCAACGCGAGTCTTTTTTAATTCATTTTGTCCTTAGTCATCCACATCTTAGGAACTTTTCTAGGAGGCACCCATCCTAAGATTACTCTCAGTCAAGCATGCTTAATTGTGGAGTTTTTTCGCGTGGATAACCAGAAAAGAAAGTGCACTTTGTTGATGTGAGTAGTAGTTTAAATTCATTTAAACACTACTCATATTTTAAGCCTATCAATGAACCTCTTTAAGGAGTTACCCCTCCCGAATAATGTATTTGCTTCAGTGGAGTGTTACACCTATTGTCGACGCCATCTTTCTTGTCTCATCTTAACCTTATCGGCAATTTCATCCTCGAATATAATACTCATTACCATTCCTATAAACATCAACCAAAACTCATAAAAAACACCTTAACTCGCAGAATCACCTCCCAACCCCGGAAAACACCAAACACCAAACACCAAGATCTAGTTGTTATCGGGGGTAATGGAGAGGATTTTGAGTGCTAAGGTTTTTTTATGTGGTGTATGTTATTTTGTAGTGTTTGATTAAGTTTAAAGCTATCTAGGGAGGAGTGTGGTGGCCAGTCCGACAGAGTTCCATTGAGGGCACATGTAATGAGGGATGTCGTAAGTGTCGGTTGCATGCTAGGGGTCGTGGTGACAAGTGTTGACTACAAGTACGGGCGGATGTTAGTGGTTAGCAAGAAATTGGGTGTTTGGTTAGATTAGTTGAGAAATATAATGAATTACCCTAAGGGTATCTTTGGATTAAAGGATTTAGAGGGAAAGGAAGGGGAGGGAATTTGAAGGATGAGAAATTCATTGTTTGGTTAGCAAAAGGAAGGTAGAAGGATTTGGAGGGAAGAGAAAACGAATCCCTCCATTTCTCTCCTACAAGACAAATTATTTCCCACCAACATAAGAAAGATTTGGAGAGAAAATCACCTCCTCTATTTTCCAACCCCTCCCATTCTCTCCCTTTCTTTTCCTTCCTTCTCTCTCCCCTCCCTTTCCCTCCTTTTTTGCTATCCAAATACACCTTAATTACGGAGAGAGAAATCAATGTAAAAGAGGTAGGGGTAAGAAAAGAGGAAATGGAATAGAAAAATGGGGTAAACAAACAACTAAGGTATTAATTACCTTTTATTCTCTTTGCCTTTTTTATTAGACTTAACCAAACGCTCCCTAATTACTTTAAATTTCCAAAAGAGTAAAATTTTATGATTATTATTTAATATTTTCAATAAAAAGCTTATAAAAATCTTTATAAATAGATCGAACAATGGGTAGTAGTATTAAACTTATCAAACAGCCAGGTCAGGATATGGTCGGGTCAGGTTAAGATCAGAATACGCGAACAAATAATTTCTAACGATGTTTTTTAGTCAATTTTTTTTAAAAGTACTACATATTTAAAATCTATATGTTAATCATATTCAAAGGTATATTAATTACTTCGTCAATTGACATAATTATAAGAATAAAGATTATTTAATAATTATTTTATTATCAAACGTTACAAAAGTTATATAAAATTAATTTTTTAATTGTATTCGTAATTTTAAGTTAAAAAAATAATATATTTTAACCATTATTTCAAATATAATATATAATATTAATGTTTTGATAAATTTTTGAATTAACCTTTACCTTAATGAGTTGACACATCTGGGTTTGACTTCAATTCTAAACTAACGAGTTATTTTGAATTTGCGTCAAATGGGTTGTCGGGTCAACATTTTAAAACGTTGGCCCTAGAAAAACAGGTCGGATTTTGAAGTCGGGTGAGAATTTAATAGGACTGAGTAGCATAGTTTGAGACTAAGGACTTGTTTGGTTGACACAAGTAAATTAATGTTAGCGGGAACTTTAAGTTCACATTAATTTTCAAGTGAATTCTGAAGAATGTGAGAGAGAGAGAAAAAAGATGTGGAATGTTTTCTTGTTATTCAATCATTAGACGCAACATACAATATATACACAATTAGCTTCCTATCAAATCTCGTAATTAAGAGCAACTAAATAATCATTTTCCATAATATTAGAAACTAATTATACTACACAATATATTTCGTATTATATCCTACTATACACAATTTCTATGATACAGTTTCCATACTCCCCCTCAAGTTGGAACTCCGAGTAAACCAAGACCCAACTTGCCTTGCAAACACTCGAACGTTTCTCCACCTAAAGGTTTATTAAACAAATATGCCACTTGCTCCTTGCTCCTTGCTCCTTGCTCCTTACGAGAACTGTTTTGATAGTGTTCTTCACGAGATGTTGTCGAACAAAATGACAATCTATCTCGATATGTTTTGTCCTATTATGGAACATGAGAATTTTAGCTAAGTGAATAGCTACTTGGTTATCGCAATACACTTACATTGGCTTCGTATGGAACACACCCAACAAAGCTAAGAAGGACTTCAACCAAATCAATTCACTAGTTGCACTACCCATTGCTCGATATTCGGCCTCTGTTGTAGACTTTGAAACCGTGGCCTGCTTCTTCGCTCTCCATGACACCGGTGATGATCCAAGAGACACAAAGTATCCACTCAATGACTACCTCGTTAATGGACATCTCCTATAGTTGGAATCACAATATCCTCTTATCTCTAAATTCGAATCGCGGCTTAGTGTTATTCCTTTGCCCGGGTTCATCTTAACATAACGCACTACCCTTAAAGCAGCATCCTAATGCTCCTTTTGTGACTCATTGACAAACTGAGACAACATGTGAACGGAGTATACTAAATCTGGTCTCGTGATGGTTAGATTTACCAGCATACCCACTAGTCTTCGATATTTCATTGCATCTCTTAATACTTCACCATTTGTCAACTCGAGTTCATGATGCAGCAACATAGACGTGTAACATGGTTTCGCTCCAGCCATGTCCGCTTCCTCTATTATTCCCAATGTATATTTTTGTTGATTTAAGAACAAGCCCTATGTCCCATGTGCCACTTCAATGCCCAAGAAATAGTTGAGACGACCCAAGTTCTTAATTCCGAAATTCTTGTCGAGATGATGCTTGAATGTTTTACTCTCTTCATCATTATTATTGCTAAAAATTATCATATCATCAACATATACCAATACTCCAATAAAAACTTTGCCATTATTGTAGATAAATAAGGAATAATCGGCTAAGGATTGAACGAAACCATATCTCACTATAAATTGCGTGAGTTTTGCGAACCAATTACGAGATGCTTGTTTTGGCCCATAAAGCGATTTCAATAATTTGCAAACTCGATTCTCCCCTTTTCGTTCAAATCCTTGTGGAATTTTCATATATACATCTTCTTCTAAATCTCTATGTAAAAAGGCATCGCTGACGTCTAGTTGCTCAATACTCCACTTCTTTGCCAATGCTACGGTCAACAAGCAACGAACGCTTGTCATTTTTGTCACTAGAGCATAAATTTCGTGATAATCGACTCCGTCTACTTGGGTAAGTCCTTAGGCAACCAAGCGTGCTTTGTACCTCTGAATCGACCCATCAGCTTTATACTTCACCTTATAAACCCATTTACAACCAATAGGCTTCTTTTCACGTTGTAATTTGCACAATTTTCCAAGTCCCATTTTTCTCCAAAGCTTCGATTTCTTTGCTCATTGCTTCCTTCCATTTGTCACTACTCGCTGCTTCGTAATAATAGGCAAGTTCTTTCACTTCATCAATTTTCGTCAGAAAGGCTTTGTGATTATTTGAGAAACAATTTGTGTTAACATAATGAGCTAAAGGATAACGAGTACCTCATTTCTTGGACTTCGATTGATCTAGAGGAGCATGAATGATGGGTTTTACAACTCTTGTGGAATTGCAAACATAATCTTTACGCCAAAATGGTTCTCGTCGTTCCTTTGCTCCACGACCAACTTGTTCTATTTCCTCTCTATTTGACGAATTACCACCCTCATTTCGCATGATTGTTTCTGTTTCGTTTGATTCTGTGGTTTCTTTATTGGTGTCATCAGGACCCTCATCATTCTCACTCGATTCCTTCTCAACGTAAGTATAATGCTCACTTGTTTTATTGGTCTGTTTTTGTGAATTATTTGGATTATAGAACGGAAACATGTGCTCAAAAAACATAACAACACGCGAAACGAAGACTTGTGGAGTGTTCATGTCATACACCTTATATCCCTTCTTTCCATGTGAGTAACCTAAGAATAAACATCTTTTGCCTCGTTACCCAAATTTGTCACGGATTTTGTCTTTATTATGGGCATAACAGAGACATCCAAAAACTTTGAGATTGGACAAGTCGGGTTTCGAATCGCAAATTTAGCTAGAGTTCCAATTTAAATTGCAATTAACTAATGAAAAAAGGAGACGATTTACTCCTTGATAGATGTCGAAGCCTTTTGTGCCAAAGTTCCCTTTCCTTTGGCAATGACACTTTCGCAACCGACTCCTCCACGCTTGACTTGAACATGTAAACCCCTTCACAATGCTCGCCTCTACCAATCTTCGTCCTCGAAACCCGATCTTACATTACACAATAGTCCGAAAAGAATGTTACAATACAATTTTTCTCACAAATTAACTGTTGTACTGAGATCAAATCGCATGTCAAATTTGGTGCAAATATTACATCCTTTGATATGAATTTATCATTCAAAGCAACTTCTCCATATTCGTCTGCCATGATTCGTCGACCATCTAGCATTCCCACATTTGATGAATCGCCAATTCTAATATTTTCGAGACAATTACTTCGTCCCGTCATGCGGTGCGATGCACCACTGTCAATCAACCAATCACGATCAAATTTAGTGTGCATACCTGTCAATTTCTCACTAGCTTTAGGGCTAGTGTTGAGAAAAACGCGAAGTCTCTCAATTTCTTCGTTACTGAAGGAGAAATTTTTTACGAGTCTGCTTCCTTTGAACCAGAGGTGTTGCTCACTGCATTCGCCTTGTTGTTCTACTACTGCCCTCCCCCTTGCAACCTTCCACTGCCGCGACCTCTGCCATACCCCTACGCCTTCCTCTTCCTTTGTCTCTGCCTTTCACGACATCATGTTCGTGCTTCGAATAACAGTTTTCTTCCAAGTGGTAGTATTTACCACAGTAATTGCATTGTGGGGGTTCTCCTCCTTCTTCTCCGTCTTGCTTTGAATAAGCACCTTTTCCCTTTGCTGCTTTGAATGACCGCCCAGCCATGGCTGCCTTATTGGTTTCTTCTTTAACCTTTACCATACTAGAGTATCTCTCTTCACGTAGTACCAAGGCATATGCACGAGGTAAAGTGGTGATGGGGTCTTCCATCAACAAGTTATTGCATACATGACCGTACAAAGTATTGTCGAGGCCCATCAGAAATTGATGCACCTTATCTTCCTCTTTTTTCTTTCGCAATAGCAGATGCAACACCACAGGTACAGGCCGAACTCTTGCTGTAATTAGCCAAATCGTCCTATATGGTTTTGAGTTTTGTGTAATACTCAACAACTGTCAACCTTCCTTGTTTGCATTCTGTTAATTCTTCCTTCAATTGCTGCACCCTTGGTGCATTCCCAGCACAATACCTATCTCGTAGTATAACACCCCAAGAGTATGAGAGGAAAGTTGTCCCACATCGGTAGAATGTGAGGCTAGTGATATATTTATAATAGCTTCCACCCACCACTTAGTAACAAGGCCTTGTGCTTTTGGGCTTAAGTGAGGAGAAATAATGGGCCCAAAGGCATACCTTCCATCTTATTGGGGTGTGTTACGACCGTGGTGGGTCAGGTTGTCACACGTAGTTTCGTCCATACTTCCGCAACTGTTGATTCGAATGCTATGCTTGGATGTAATTTTGGGTCAATTATATTTCGTAACCAAGCCTTCAACATTGTGTTGCAAGATCTCCATGCTACCTCCTCTATGTCATCTCCGTCTCCATCTGTTGGTTTCTTGATTTTCCCTTCAATGACCCTAATTTATTGTTCGCATCCAAGCCATTTTTGACAACGGTTGCCCATAAATCGTAATTATTGCCATTAAAAACGATTTGGGTGAGCGACATGCTAGGATTGTCCGACAGACGAAGAAATAGAGGTGAATTTGACGAAATGTGTTTGTGATACGAATTCTTGAGCAAAGAAATCGTCCGCGGAAGCTTCTTGTAATCTTTAAGAATAATCTTGAATGAATTAATAAAATAGGCAAAGTATGGAACGATCTTGAAACAATCTTGATGAATAATGAACGATGAATGATGAACGTTGACGGTGGTGGTGGTCGGCGTCGTTTATGGTGGTGAATGGTCCGTCGTTTGGTGGTGGTGGTTTGTATTTGTGACGGTCTTGAGGTGAATCCCCAAGGTAGAAGGATATTTGTTTGCCCTAGACCTATAGGATAAACAATGATGAATTACTCCCTAGACCTATAGTTCGTAATTCGTGCTACTATTTGAAACGCGACAAATACTAACGGTTCGGATCAACACTCTATGAGTCCTTAAGATTTCTTTAAGAATGCCTTAAAAAGAAAACTTGTAAATTTTATTGATTGAATACTTGAATGAAAAACAAGAAGAACCATGTGCCTATTTATACATAAGGTCACACGTCCAACATAAGCAACCCACACGCCTCCTCCTAATCTCGAAACCCTAATGAGATTAGAAGTCATAAACTAAATCTAATGGATTAAAATAATCCTTATTAAATAAACTCTATCCTAGGAATTAAAAGAATTAAATAACTAACCCTATTAACCCTAAGATAACAACCTAATAAGATAGTAACAAATTTGCAACCACCTTGTAACAACTTGTAACTAACTTAACAAACTTTCCTAATAATCATAACTAATTACTTAATAATAAAAATAACAAAGTAGTTAAAAATACTCCAATGTCTAATAGACATCCAAGATGGCCGAGCCATCCCACGCTCATGATCGAGCCACGGCCGGGCCGTGAACAGGCCGTGACCGAGCAGCCTTGGTCCAAGGGCCGTACCTCCTCGAGCCCTTGCTTCCGTTCGTGTTGCCTCATTTCTTGATAACCTCTTATTACTCCAAGGTCGTAACACCCATCGAACCTTGATTAAGCAAAATTGTAAAACCCCTCGCGAAAGCGGAAATAGTAAACCTACAAAGTACTAAAAATGTAGCGGAATTAAAACTTTTTAACATAACTAAACATGCGAGGCGTCCTACTACAAAACTGAAACATAAATAAGTACATAAGTGTAATACAAAAGCAGCCCGGGATGGCACATCCCTACAGGCACTCAAGAACTGAAATGTAAATCTAAAGCCTAACTAACGTAAAGGTGTAAGTCAATCGATGAAAGATCATCGCTCGCTAGCTCCATGCAACCCCTCTGCCAACCTGTCATGTACCTACATACATGTAAACATGTACGCCACAATCAGTGGGGAGTGACTAGAGTTCTCCTAGCCACCTTTTGTAACGACACGTAACACACAAGCAAAACAACATACTCCATGTGAACCATATAAATCTCAATATCTGAATCTCAAGTCAACATGCAAATACTATGCAAGGCTCTCAACCAACTTCAGAAACTAATTGGAAGGAGAGCCGGTTTCCCTTCCGGTTGCCCCGCCAGGGGGTCTTTCAGTCCAAACCATTTACGAAACTGACTAAAGAGTCATCTAATGCCTTGGATGAACCATATCAAAGTCAACGTATAATACTCATAATATCAATATTTATATCTGACACTGTACCAACTCTAGGCAAGCAGATAAAACTCAGCAAGTATAAAGTTCAGCGGTCAACTTAAGGCATAACCTAAATACCAATCATCAGCAAGTATAAAGGTTCAGCGGTCAACTTAAGACATAACCTAAATACCAATCATTAGCAAGTATAAAAGTTCAGCGGTCAACTTAAGACATAACCTAAATACCAATCATCAATAAGTATAAAGGTTCAACGGTCAACTTAAGACATAACCCAAATACCAAAATCACAAACAAGGACTCAGAGGCCAACTTAAGACATAGACCTGCCAATCAACAAGACACTAGACTCAGAGGCCAACTTAAGGCATAGACTAGCACCCAATAAGTAAAGAACTCAGAGGCCAACTTAAGGCATGTCCCTTTACTGCATCACAAGACACTAGACTCAGAGGCCAGCTTAAGGCATGTCCTAGCATCAACATCTGCACTCCGGGCAAGGTGTCAGTACCTTAGCTACCCCGTTGTGCAGCTGCTCTACTCGTCAGACTCAGAGGCCAACTTAAGGCATGTTCCAACGCGATCACAATCAAACATGTCTAGGCTCAGAGGCCAGCTTAAGGCATATCCCAGACACGACAACCATACACATATAGGGCTCAGAGGCCAACTTAAGGCATATCCCCATATATGACAACAATCTCACGTATTAAGCTCAGAGGCCAGCTTAAGGCATACCTTAATACGCATCAATACAATATCATCCAAATATAGAAACTAACCCATAGGTCTACTTTCTTAAACTTCTAATCAACACTTAATTGATCCCGGGAATTAAGTTGAGGGAGAGCCGGTTTCCCTTTCGGTTACCCGACCGGGGGGTCTCTATCCTCTCTCCATTCCCGAACCCAATATAGTGTCGCCCATCCTCCGGGGACCTCAAACACACATAAAAGGTACACAGAACGAATCTCAAACAAAACCGAATAACCGTTTGAAAGTTATAAACCAAACAATGAGAACAGGGGCTCTCAGCCGGTCCTGGACCGTCTGCCAGCCAACCGGCTGGGAGTCCCTTCCCATGCCCAACTGAACGTCTGGAAAACAATGAGAAAGGGCTCTCAGCCAGTGGACCGTCCGCCGGCAAGCCGGCTAGGAGTCCCTTCTCCTAAGCCTTCTTTAAAACTTAAACAACAAGGAGAGACTCTCAGCCGGTGGACCGGCTGCCGGTCTGCCGGTGGACCGGCTGCCGGTCTGCCGGCTGGGAGTCCTTTCCCAAGCCTTTGCAAAATTCTACAAAACACCCAAGTGGGATTCTAAGTCGGTCGACCGGCGGCCGACCTACCGACTCAGAACCCTTTTTCCTAAATTTCAGAACATTCAAAAATTAACACCCCGACTCTGAGCCGGCCGACCGGCTGCCGGTCAGCCTACCGGCTCAGAGTCCCTGCACGAAAAATCGACCTTTCCAAACAAGACTCAAATCATCTCAAATCGGTTCTAAACTTCTAAAATTGCAACATACAAAGATTACCCAACATATACAATCATCATATACATCAAATACAAGCATCAAATCCCACAATTAAGCCTCAACAAGATTATCCTTTGTATCCGTCTTAAGCACACAATTTCTGAAATTCAACCACAAGGCATATATAACACAAACAAAGCATGTGAAAGTCTTTCTCAAGGAATCCTAGCATGATGCTAAGTCCATTGAACATAAACAACAAGTAAAATCAAAAACTTAATCATCCAATACCAAGAAAAGTGCTAATATTACAAATAAGGCCGAGTTTCTCATAATTGTCACCTTTACTTAGCGAAACCTTCAAGATCTTGTTCAATAATCACCAAGTCCTCTTCCGGGCTAACACAAACACCGCCTAAAACAACAAAACATCACAACTATTCACGAATTTCGAAATACTTCAAACAGGCCGAAATTTCAACTGCCACAAAATGCAAGATTGATTACCTTAAAACGACGGGCTCGAGACAAGGAATCCGTGGCCGCGAAAATCGTCTCAATCGGATAAGAAACGAAGATTCTATGAGCATTTTAAGATTGAAGGAGAAATTCTCAAGAATGTGTTTGTTGTTATGTTTTAAATCTGAAAAATGAAATGAAGGAGGGAGGTAGAGGATAAAGGAATTAGGGTTTAATGAGGAAAAAGAGGGGAAATGAGTCCATTAACAAGTTAGGCCCATAAGACAAGTTTTAAGACAGTTTAAGCTAAGAACACCGACTTAAGGTCACTATAAACTTAAGACGATATAAATATTTTCCGGGCTATGAAATTAAATTGCTAAGACGCAAATTACGCAATTAAATGAAATCTTATTTAAATCCTTTAAAAATATTCTCACATAAATTAATCAGTTATTTAAATAAAATCCCAAAAATTACGAAATGTAAATTATTTCTCGAGCTTGATCTTAAAACCTTTAAATATTGTTTACGAAAATGCGGGATATTACAAAAATACTAACCAATAGATAATAAATAGTAAAATAGCCCATATAATTTGTTTGAGCATCTTTGGATGAAATGACGATTCGAGACCCTATCCATAATCAGATCAGTTTGGACTTACTGTTCTCTCCTCCTCCTGTCATTGATTATTGAAAAAAATGAATGAAAAAATACCAAGCTCACGATACCATGGAGAATGCGTAGAAATGACGGCAGAGGAAGTAGAATAGGAACTTAGAATGATTCCAACCATAAGGGGTGATGTAGGAGTTCAAGTTCGTATGAAACTCTAAATTTCTTGATTTTTAAAAAAAAATGGATAACCTAACGAGAGACTCACATGTCAAATCACGAGATTTTAGAATCCTTTGTTTTTATGGGGCAATCAAACGACCTGATGTGCACAATTTCTATGATACCGTTTTCATAAATTCCCAAAAAAATATTTAATTTGCACGTGAAAAGTTAATTTACTTGGAAAATTTCAATAACTAAGGGGATTGGTTCATAATGGAGGGGATTGGTGGAGGGAGTAGATTTGAGTGTAAAGTTACGAAAAACAAACAAAGAGTTACCTGGTCCCAGTATACGTTTGTTATCTTACTCGAGTATGATGTAAAATTCAACACTTTGCTGTTAATGAGGTGTTAATGAGGCGAGTACGGTTCAATACCCATTTGTATACGATTCCCCAGTCCCCACCAGTCAGCAATCACCACCAACTTCCAAGGGGGCGTTTTCAATGGCGGTTTATAGTGTACAGAAGCCGAATAATAAGCTGTTAAGCTTCATTTGAGGTTGGTTTTATCATTTATGCTTCATTTTGTATGTATGTTGCCATCTGGGACTATGTATGTATTGTATGTATGTATGTATGTATGTATGTATGTATGTATGTATGTATGTATGTATGTATGCATGTATGCATGTATGTATGTATGTTACTTGAGTTTTCACGTCTTCCGGCTTGTGATGATGTTGCCCCATTTGATTTCGAGTAATGCTTGTTGTGATGATATT
Source organism: Silene conica (assembly GCA_029255685.2). Lineage (NCBI taxonomy): Eukaryota > Viridiplantae > Streptophyta > Magnoliopsida > Caryophyllales > Caryophyllaceae > Silene > Silene conica. The sequence continues at coordinate 33,412,248 of CM055312.2, read as the reverse complement.
GCCGCCCATTTAATTGTATTGTTTGTTAGGATTTTGAGAGGTTTAAGCTGGACAACCCAAGGAATTTTCATTATCTTAATCAATCAAATTGTTACCAAGTTGATGCTATTGATGATGCCAAAGAGTATTTAGCAACTAGAAGGGCCATGGATGTTGTCGGTATCTCCCCTGACGAGCAGGATGCCATTTTCAGAGTTGTTGCCGCAATTCTTCATATAGGCAACATTGAGTTTAAAAAAGGGAGTGACCCTGATTCTTCTGAACCCAAAGATGAAAAATCGGTTTTTCATCTTAAAACTGCATCTGAACTCTTTATGTGAGTTGCTTTTTTTTTACTTTCTGTATCACATGTTTGTTTATGCTATCGCTTTAACTGCAATTTAAAGTCTATCTAATTAGGTGTGATGAGAAATCCCTTGAAGATTCCTTTTGTAAACGAGTCATTGTCACTCGTGGTGAATCCATTACCAAGAATTTGGATCCTGTTGCTGCTTCTGTCAATAGGGATGCCTTGGCCAAAACTGTATACTCCAGGTTATTTGATTGGTATGTCTCCAAGCCTCATCAACACTACACTAATGTCCTCATTTTACTTTAGTAATCAATCCATCATCTGTCCCCTCTTTCCTACGCCGCAATTTATAATGCTCTTGTAGTCAAACATGACAATTTAAATACAATGGAGGGAGATCATTTTACGTTAGCCTAATTTCGTGATCAAACGGTAACTGAAATATCCTCTTGTTTCCAGGCTTGTGAACAATATAAACCGCTCGATTGGTCAGGATCCCGATTCAAAATCTCTGATTGGGGTTCTTGACATTTATGGTTTTGAGACATTCAAGACAAACAGGTGCTTCCCGGTACGCTCTTGATTTTTACGCTGAAATGTTTTTTTATGATGTAAAAAGAGGCAAAACATCAAAGTCGTAATGGACTATGCTTTCTCTTTTACGAAATTAGAATCCCCAAGAATCACTGATAGCCTTAGCCTTACCACAGCGATCGCTCACAACTATGTAAAACGCGAAACATATTCAAAAGGATTCGTCTGAAATGTGGGACTTCTGTTCCATATAAGTACACCAAACAGATGACGAGGAAAAGGAACCTCCATATATGTACCTTTGGGGAAAAAAAAGTTAGGTACCTTTGTATCAATGTGTTTAAATGTTTGGTACTCTCTGACAACAAACTCTATGTTTCACAAGCAAATATTAGATAGCTCAATACTATGACGACAAAGTTAATGAAACTTCTGAACGAGTCTTTTGACTTGCACAAACCTTAGTTGAAAGGGTGCACGAAACTCTATGCTCAGTGAGGGTCTAGCCAAAGCATCTCGGTGCGCCTTGTAGATAAGGCGCGTTTAAGGAAACAAACATACATGCAATTTCCATATTTTCTTTTTCTTGTAGTTCTGTTTGAAAAAAATTAAATAAATATGTTATGCCCTTCTCGTTGCCTCATTGTCCATTACTTTTACTCATAGGACAGTCCTCTTTAAATTCTTAAAATAGTTATTGACTTACAAAATTTCATTTGAAAATACAAATTTGTTTCCAAAAACAGTGCGCCTCACATATTTAAGGTGCGGATCTTCGTCTTTGCCCTGTACCTAACTCTTAAAGATTTATAGGCCGTTGGTCTTGTCATAGCGAGCATGTTGGTCTTGGTGGGATAAGTACCAGTGTATAATTGTTTTCAAAATATCTTAGTGCTACTTTTATTAATTTTTTGTTTGAAGTCGGTTCCTTAGGGTGTAATGGTCAACTTCTACTGTTTTGCAGCTTTGAGCAGTTCTGTATTAATTTAACAAATGAGAAGTTGCAACAGCATTTTAACCAGGTTTTCTAACATTTGTCTTTCTCCTCGTAAAATATCCATGGGCGAGCTGATTTTATATCTGCATTTGATGATTTTCGGCAGCATGTTTTCAAAATGGAACAAGAAGAGTACACAAGAGAAGAGATTGATTGGAGCTACATAGAGTTCGTTGACAATCAAGATGTCCTCGATCTAATTGAAAAGGTTGGCATATGATGTGTCTCTTTGTTGACTGATCTCCTTGTAAGGCAGAATTGCTGTTCAATGCTTCAACCATAGCAATATATCATCCAACTACGTGTTTCCTGTATAATCAATATACCTTCTGAGCTGTGCTTTGATATGAATTGCAATCACTCTGAGTATTATTTTTTTCCCTTTGGATAGGAATTACTTGCGTTTTATAGAAAATATGAACGCTATCTATTTCTTGAGGCTGCACTTCTGGACCAAAAACAAAGCAAGGAAATACCTGCTAGAGAAAAGTTGTTTAAATTCACCCCTCTCGTAGTTAATCATTATTTTATGGCTCCATGACTGCTTGTGGCTTATATCCTATCTGCATTATTTTATTTATCCATATACATCTTTCCCATTATTTTGCTGAGAGAAGTTCAAATAAGCTAAGCTACATAAAAAGAAAGAACATGAAACTAACATGGGTACTACCTAAACTCATTCTTGGTTAGTGTTTCTCTTTTCATGCTGAAAGGCTCTTTTTTTTTACGCAGAAACCAGGTGGTATTATTGCTCTTCTGGATGAAGCCTGGTAAGTGATCACATCTTCAAGTTTTCAGATTGTTCAACTTGTAAAAAAAATACGTATCAATTAATAATACTAAGGACAGTAATCTGTTTCATTCACAATGAACCATATTGATATATTTCATAATAATCTGTATTCCTGACTGAGGCTGTGGCATTTCCATATGCAGTATGTTCCCTAGATCAACACATGAGACATTTGCTGAAAAGCTATACCAGACGTTTAGCAACCATAAACGCTTCAGCAAACCAAAATTGTCGCGCACTGATTTCACTATATCTCATTATGCTGGTGAGGTGGGTCATTGTGTGTTACCACATATTTTAGGATCTCTTCTCCTACAGATAATTTTCTGGTGCCCTTACCAATTTTTTTCAATAATTTATGATGCAGGTAACTTATCAGACTGAGCTTTTCCTAGATAAGAACAAAGACTATGTTGTTGCTGAGCATCAAGAGCTCCTAGGTGCTTCGAAGTGCGCCTTTGTGGCTAGCTTGTTTCCACCTTTGCCCGAGGAGACCTCTAAGTCTTCGAAGTTTTCCTCCATTGGCACAGGTTTTAAGGTTCGTTAGAGTTTGATTATCTGTGTGTTTGTGTATGTAAGTGGGAATTCATACGTTGGGAACGTGGTTTGTTTCAATATTTAATAACCCCATATGTTTGGTCCATCAGCCATAACACTTGTTCTTCATGTTTATCCAGCAACAATTGCAAGCTTTGCTAGAGACGCTAAGTTCAACTGAGCCTCACTATATTCGTTGCATAAAGCCAAATAATCTTCTCAAGCCTGCAATTTTTGAGAACGGTAATATTCTACAGCAGCTTCGTTGTGGGGTAAGTTTCTGTTAGATGTATTTTTGCTTGATGTAATGTTCAAATTGTATATATTTTTCATGTTCCAAGCTATTGAGTATTGACTACTGCTGTATTTTCTCCAGGGAGTCATGGAGGCTATAAGGATTAGCTGTGCTGGATTTCCCACGAGAAGGCCATTTCTTGATTTTATTAATCGTTGCCGCATCCTTGCTCCAGAAGTCTTAAATGGGAGGTATTAGTTTAGAATATGAAGCTTGTTAGTTTTCTGTTATGTCACTGCATCCTTTTTTCCTTGTTTGTTTGTATTCTATTTTATTTAACGTATCTAATTGAGATTTGAGACATACAATTACTATCATTTGCCATTGGTGTATGATGGAATAAAGCAAAATGACTCAGTAAGTTGTATGCGCTTCTTATGGCTAGAATGCAGTCATTGTCTAATTTTACTCCATTTTTTGTCAAAAGTTATTGAAAAATAGCCTCTATGTGTTTCAATATGGGAGTAAGGATGCACACATCCAATTTCACCCAACCTGCCTTAGCCGGGAGCCTTCGGGGGACTAACAATATTTTCTGGGCTTTATGATTTTGCTCTCGTAAAGCCATTTTGGCACATGCTAACTTTTCTCTCTTTGGCCCACTTATTTGCAGCCGTGATGATGTCACTGCATGTAGGAAGATTTTAGAGAAAGTACAACTCAAAGGTTATCAGGTGTGCAGTTAATGAAAGGATTGTTAGATTGAATTTGGTGATGAAATGCTAGTTTTATAGGCGCAATACAAGCACACAATTTTCATGCCTTTTTTGTCATTTAAAATTGATTCATCTCACATTGGAAAAATAGTAGTCTCTCATAGATGAAACTAAGGGAGTAGTAATTGTGAATGTAGTTCGTTACATATGATTTGGTGGACAATGCACTCTATTGAAATGCACTGTATTTACTATATACTTGTACAGTGGTCATGAGAAAGAGAAATGAGAAGTCTCGTTTAATTTTGTACACCTGAAGTTCCATTCATTCAGTTGTACACTGCTAATCTCTGAAAGGATACTATCTTTAGTCTCTAGAAATACTGATCACCCGTTGAATATATTTACGTAAGATAAACAAATTAGACTCTCAGGAATAGCTTATAATGCATTTCATAGTCTCATTTCTCAATGTTAGCAAAATGGTACTATGGACTGGTGATATTACATTTCCACCATCAGCTTTTCAATTTGACCTGTTAACAATTAAATCAGCGTTCAATTTTTTGAATATTTGATCTAGTTTATGCACTCCCTTGATTAAACAAAGTGATGGAAGAGTCATTCCAATAATGTTGCAGATTGGTAAAACTAAGGTCTTTCTAAGAGCGGGACAGATGGCGGAGTTAGATGCTCTCAGAAATGAGGTATTAGGACGATCAGCCACTGTTATTCAGAAACAAGTGCGAACCTTTTTCTACCACAGATGGTTTGGGCAAATGCGGCTATCTGCTATAACTATTCAAGCTTATACTAGAGGTAAAGCTGTTTCTGCTTATGTAGCCCAATGTTTTCTGCTATGCCCTTTAAAATATACTCCCTCAATTCCAACCATTTGTATACATTTGTTAAATATGTGAGAGTTATATTTTAATCAAACGTATAGAATTGATTTGAATGGAGGGAGTATTATTTTGAATGGGAAATTTTTGAACCTGATGGATAGGGATGTGGAAGACTTTGTTTGTGTGAATGTTCCATAAGATGTGTGGGTTATTGTTATGGAGTGATTTGCTTTGTCTTGTATAGGATGATTCATGTCAGCCGACCCCAAAACATTTTGGGACTAAGGCTCTGATGTTGTTGTTGTTGTTGTTGTTGTTGTTGTTGTATCTATCGAGCAAACAATTTTTTATATTCTTTGTGGTCTTTTTTCTGAGAAGTCAAGCAGTATTTCTGTAGTTCCTTCATTTGCTCAACAAAAACTTCTTGCTTGTTCAAAGTTCAAATATAATCATCAAAATGACTGAATTTCAATCCCATGTTAACTGGAATGCAAGTTTTTCTTTCTATTTGTTTCAGGAGAGGTGGCCAGGTGTCTCTTTGATCACAAAAAGAAAGAAAGAGCTTCTGTACGAATTCAAAAGGAGTCACGGAAGTATCTCGCGAGGAAATCTTATTTAGCATTCTGCTCCTCTGCTATTTCTATTCAGAGAGGCATGCGTGGGATGGCTGCTCGTAGTGAGCTTCTTTTCAGAAAACGGACAAAGGCCGCAATTTTAATTCAGGTAAGAGTGACATTGCTCGATTGGGGCAATAATATGCCAGTCTCTAGTGCTTGAGCAGGGTGCATTTTGGGTAAAATTTGTACAATATATCTGTATTTATGCGGAAGCAAGTTTTCATATTATCGTAGTTAAGTTGTTTGTCTTATGCTATATTGATCCACTCCTTCGTTGTTTCAATTTACGGCATGATTTTGATTGTATGTAGACTAGTTAATGGAGTAATCATTGTGGTAGCAGCATATTTATGTGATGCAATTTTCATAAGGGGTCTCTAGAAACAGCTTCCATGGGCAGGTTTCCAAATTCCAATACAATCCCCCCCCCACCACATACTACCTTGCCCACCCAAGGCAGGAGCTGTAGGCTGTGAGGTCCTTCTTTGGACGGGTTTTTTAATTTTGTTCATCATTTTTACGTATGTCTTCTTAATTATGTTCATTTCTTCTACAGTGTCAGTACAAACGGCATGCAGCCCGCCGACAGTTTACGAGAATGAGGAAGGCTGCAATTGTTACACAATGTGCTTGGCGAGCAAAATTGGCGAGAAGAGAATTACGAAAGCTTAAAATGGTATAATATTCTCAGAATCTATTTTCTAATTTTATATTTTGATGTTGGCCTATGTGATGTTATATATCTATTTCTAAAACAACCAAATTTTCTTTGACAAATTTTTGTATGAGAGGTCTCGTATATTTATGCCCCCGATAAAAGGACGTATGTATCAAACAATTGTTTTACAAAATAGACCCACCTTTCTGCCAGCTGCCTGATCACCACCACCATCACGACGACCACCGTGAACATCCTTGGAACTTTAAAACTTTTCATGTCCCTACATTTGTGTTATTTATCATCATCAATAAAATATTTGTTATACTTTATATACGAAATAGTTATTATGGAATCAAGAATTTGCTTACCCAAATCAATTGTGAAATACTATCTATGCAAAATTGAGTATTTTTTAATTCGTATCCAACCGGTTTAGGCTGAAACAATTTAGACTCATTCGGGTTTGGGTGTTGTTCGGATAAAAGATTTCGGTTTAATTTTGATTCTGGGTTTGGGTTGATTAAGGATAATCATTTGAGGTCTTTGATCAAGTATCAGTTCAATTATTTCGGATCAGTTTCTACGGTTCGTTACTAGGTATATAGCCATATAGGTGATGCCAGACAAGAGAAGTAGAGGAGTGGTGGTACAACCATAACGACAATTGTTATCCGACGTGCGTGCCGCAGACCAGGAGAGTAGGCGTAAGAGAGATGAAGGATGATGAGGGCATAGGTTGAAGAGAGATGGACATTTAGGAGTTCAGCTGAAAGCTACTGAGCACTTTTGTGATGAATGCTTTAGAACTATTTCATGCCATAGTCTTTTTTTTTTCGCCCATCTAGTTCTTTTTTTTCAATTTCATCTCTCTTCGTGAATGGAATTGATGACATGTAATTTCAAAACCAGCTACAGCATATTTACCTAAGATAGTGATCTTATCTAGGAGGGGATGAGATGCAAATTTCGGTACTTTTGCGCTAAGAATTGTTGAGCACTACTTGCACTACTGTACTCTTGTATTAGCTTCAACAAGGAACAGCAATGTGCTTTCTATCAAAAAGGGTAACATGAAATTCTCATAATCAAAGCGTATCGTTGGCTGTGCTGCTCAATATATTATTTTGGCTAGTTTGATATTGTGGGTTCCTACACTGTGAATCAATTTGTCCACCCACTAAGATTATACATAATGTTAGTATCAATTTGATGTTTTCAATATTTTTATCTACATTATCTTGATGGTGGTCTCTCAGTCATATGTATTGATTGAAATGGTTACGAGTTTCCTGATCATCTTCAGGCTGCAAAGGAAACAGGAGCCCTTCAGGACGCAAAGAACAAGTTGGAAAAACAAGTAGAAGAACTAGCTCTATGTTTGGAGCACGAGAAACGTCTGAGGGTAAGTATTGTACTGAGAAACTACCAACGAACACTGTCCTGCTTGAACTGTGAAGACAGTCATATCATGGATGACACTGGCAATCTAATTTCAATACTTCTCAAACCTTTTTTCTTGACGAACATTTTTTACCGTGTAGCTTGTTTTTGATGTTACAATCTGATTCTGTTTTTTATGTGCTAGATCTTATTCTTTTTCTTTTCATAGGCTGATCTCGAGGAAACCAAAAAACAAGAAAATTCTAAGTTACAGCTAGCCTTGGACGAAATGCAGAGGCAATATCAAGAAACTAAGACATTGCTTATGAAAGAACGAGAGGAAAAGATTGATAAAACAGGAAAGCAAGATCAAGAAACCAAAACATTGCTTACGAGTGGAGAGGAAAATGTTAATGAAACAGGGGAGCAGGGTCACGAAACCAAATCGTTGCTTACGGAAGGAGAGGAAAATGTTAATAAAACAGGGGAACAAGGTCAGGAAGCCAAATCGGTGCTTACCGAAGGAGATGAAAATGTTAATAAAACAGGGAAGCAAGGTCAAGAAACGAAAACCTTGCTTACGAAAGAAGGAGAGGAAAATGATAATAAAACAGGCGAGCTAGTCCCTGTGATACAGGAAGTGCCTGTTGTTGATAATGATCTTGTAAATAAGCTTACCAAGGAAAATGAGCAGCTCAAAGTAATAAATCATGTGCAACTCCAGGTTGTTCTGTTATTCATGGTGTCTATATCTTTCTTTACTTATTCAAATATTTTATTACATTGTAGGAACTAGTATGTTCATTAGAGAAGAAGATTGATGAAGTTGAGAAGAAATATGAGGAAACTAGCAAACTAAGTGACGAGCGTTTAAAGCAGGCACAAGACGCAGAGTCTAAAATAATTCAGCTCAAGACTACAATTCAGAGGTGATCAATGACTCATGTTTTGTAATCATGTCTGGCTGCTGGTCTCTTAGTCGTATTGAGGAGCGTATAGGAGTCCATACTGTAGACTACTCATACATAAGACTTAAAATCCCTCACTGCAACCGAATTATGTAATGCAGTAGTTTATCTAGTTTTCGCAACATTAAGGTGTCACTAGGCTTGGGATCAAGGACGGTTTGTCCAAGCTCTAGCCAAACTTTGACGGAATCGATTCCGAAGGCTCTTCGAGCGAGGTCAGTATATATTAGTCAAATTTGCGACTAGTGTCGATGTCGAATATTGGATTCTCCATTTTAAAATGGAGCTGTACCTGGATACAGTCAACATGTGTCTTGACCAATTATACAGCACGAAACAATCGTGTGTATAAGCTAGTAAAATTATCTGAACTCCTTCATATATAAATAAATCTGTAACATTCTGAAATAGACTTGCATTAATATAAACGATCATCAAGCGTCCAAATAACTTTAATGCTACATTAACTGTTTTTTTTAAACTACCCATGCTCCGTGGACATTAAAAGGATGAAATTTATGACACCCTCTTTTTCTTTTTGAGTGGATCCTTTCCCCCCTCGCGTGTGTGTGTGTTTCATACATCCCTTTATTTTATCCTTTTCTCTTCTTGCTGCATAAGTTACTCCCTCCATTCCTGTTAATAGTTATCAATTTTCTTTTAGGGTGTATTGAGCAATAGTTATCTATTTTCATTATTGAAGTTGAGTTGTTTGCAAATTGACATAAACCCCCACTATCTCAAATTTGTGGGTCATTTCTGTGTGCAAGTTGGAGAATGTGTTTTGTATGGTCCAAAATCACTCTCTGATCCTGTTTCACAATCAGACTAAGTGCCAAATAACTGCAAATGGCTAATTGTCATGCGGTAGAATTATCTTTCCACGCAAAAATCCTCCAGCAGTTTTACTTCAATTAACCTTCTATGAAAGAAGGGATGGCAGCTTTACCTGAACAGTTATGGTTCAAAGATCATTTCGGAGATATACTTTTCATTCAAGTCTAGTATATGTATATGGTTCCCTCTGTATGCCTGACTTTATGTTGTACAAAGATTTAATAGAACATATAGGTGGCCAATACCGATAACTTGAAGATAATCTTCAAAATATTTGTCAAAAAATTTGACTATCGTGCTCAAGTCTGTTGGTTCTAGTCCTTGAGGTGCAATCAAATTGTCTGTTACTATCACTTTTATGCAAAGAATTAATTCTTAAATTGCATCTTTATTTGATTTCCAGGCGTGATGAAAAAATTGCTGACATGGAAACTGAGGACTATATTCTACGGCAGCAAGCTTTAAAATCCTCCAGTAGAAGAATGTCAGAGCATCCGGTGATTATGCTGAGTCCCTGTCTGCTTTAATAGTGTTATAATGATATGAACTATCATCCATTTACTCTGTATTATAATGGTTTCAGTCTTGCGAATGATCACTAATTGTAAGGCTAGTAAGGCGTGGCCACAACTTTGAGCAAATTATCCTCTTTTTTTGTTGCTAATATGAGTCTATTTGACAGGAACTCCCGAGTGGGACACCAAGGAAAAACTTTGGCACCGAGTCCTTGAGAAAGTCACAGATGGAGAGGCAGCGTGTATGTATATCATGTCCATACTGTGAACAGCATGAGACTTTTTTCCTCTAGTGTTAATTATTTACGTCAGATCTATGGTCCCATGTGATTCTTGCAATTTCTGTCTGCAGGAGCTCTCAGATTCTCTTATCAAATGTGTGGCGGGAGATGTTGGCTTCAGTCAAGGGAAGCCAGTTGCTGCATTTACGATGTACAAGTGCCTTCTTCACTGGAAGTCGTTTGAAGCAGAAAGGACTAATGTCTTTGACCGACTCATCCAGTTGATTGGTTCTAAAATTGAGGTAAATATATCTGGATGCTAAAACAATGTCTATTTCAAAAGCTTCTGGCATCTGTTTCCATTTCTCCTATCATTCTTGCTTTTCTGATAAATGGTAATATCGAAGACAGAAAATGTCCATTTCTGTTAGAGCGAAGATTTCTTTTCTGGTTTTGGGACATAATGGACTCATGTTTCCATTTCCAACAGAGTCAAAGACCCATTTCCAACAGAGCAGTCCTCGATGTAATCTCATCGCAATTTTCAATTTGGGAGATTTGGGAACCCCTCTGAGCTCTTTAGTCATTATAAAGGAGTGAGGCTGCATAAATATGACCTCCCTTTGTGGAAGCCTGTGAGGCATTGTACTGTTGTTAGATTATGACGGAATAATTTCTAGAATCTCTTATAGTCCCATGGGCTTCTTTGTTCATGAAGGAGAAATGGTAGTAATTTCCAGTTATGGATCACTTGGAAACAAGCTCTTTGTTATTGGAGGAAGAAGGTTACTTTTGTTCTCAGACCTCAAAGACAGGGAATCCTTCTAATATGTAAAACTATAGTAGTACAGAAAATTCCGTCTTGACTCAAGATAGGGTATACTAATTACTATACAACAACCTGACATTAACATATAAAGATGCTATATAAAACACTGTGCTCAAATATAGTCAATAGGTTGTGGTACATTTGAAAAAAAGGCTAGAATTCATCTCTATCGCAGTTGCCAATACCTTGCTAGCTGTGCACATTTTAATAAAATCACCAATGCCTAAAAACCAAACCAGACCTTTCCGAAACTGTCCCTCTCTATTGCCACCAACATCTTCCATAAGAATGAACCACATCAGAGAAGAATACTTCACCAACCTATGATGGTAATATCTGGGCTCAAAAAAGTACTAAGCTAAACCCTAAAACCCTAAGTTGTTGTTGACAGCTTAGTTGTGTGTTTGCTCAAGGAACTCTTTGAAAGTCTATTTGGGTGTAAAATGATGATGAAAAACCGATAGAGCTTCCTTGTCTTACAAAAAAGTTTCGTAGATAAACTGCTTGTGGAAAATTATGTTAAAACTGCTGTGCTGAAAGCGCCTGCCAATATAGGTGAACACATGAAAAATTACTCATTAGAATTACCCGATCATTAGGAGTACCGCAAAACTTCCCCTTGGGTTCACTTGGCCTTACATATTGATGGATCAATTATAAGGTTAATCCCAAGGGTGGGATACTTTGTTTCCTTGTTTATGGTCTGGTATATTACCCCAGCCAGATTGAATTGGATATCATCAGGGATGTCTACAACGGTTGATCCAGCTGTTTAGTCAATGACATAGTAGATCTGAGACTTTATATACATGTTCAATAAGTGGATATTTGTGTTTGTGTCCTTGGGGTGGAAGAGGGGCGCGGAGGTTCTTGTAAGCTAGTATGATTTGTTTTTGTTTATTATTTACACTGCTGCGATGATTTTTGTTTGGTTGAATTTTCAAATCCTTCAAGTTGTTGCTTTTCTTCTTTGTTTTCTCGTGTAACCTTAGACTTCATGCCAAAATCATGCAGAATTCTGATGATAACTGTCATCTAGCTTATTGGCTATCAAACACTTCTACACTATTATTTTTGCTGCAAAGGAGTTTAAAGTCAAGCAAAGACTGGAAACCTCCTCAACCAACATCTTTTTTTGGGAGGATGGCACAAGTAATACACCAGTCATCAGAATAATGTTGAGTATATCATTTTGGTTAATAGCTTTGTTGATAACTACTACGTATCATTCTATGTAGAATTTGTTGTACTAGTTTAATTAGTTGAGGTTTGATTCCTGATAGATCATTTTTTTCCTAGGGATTTCGGTCCTCTCCTTCTTCTGCAAATATTCAACTTGACATAGTTCGTGCTGTGGAAGCTAAGTATCCGGCTTTGCTTTTCAAGCAGCAGCTAACTGCTTATGTTGAAAAAATCTTTGGAATTGTCCGAGATAATTTTAAAAAAGAGATTTCTCCCCTGCTTTCTTCATGTATTCAGGTACATTTAATTTGGTTACTATTACCTTATTCATCATCCATCTTTAAAGTGCATGCTTTCCTTTTCAGTATTTTTTTTACACTAAAACTTGTGAGAGACGGTCTTTCAATAAATTATTGAGAGACCATTCTTTTGTACCCTTTTATTTGTATTTTGTGACCCTTTTGTTTTTGGTCGTACCATAGTAATTTCGTACTTATTTACATAATAAATATACTCATTTTATCTTTAATTATGATTTGTACCTATTATATTACCTTTAGTACCACTTTTTCTTAAATTTGTACAATAGTCTCTCAATAAGCTTATTGAGAGGCGGTCTCTCAAGAGACCTACTGTTTTTTTTTTATGTGTGTGCCATTTATGGTCGTTGGGAATTCGATATGAACTATGAACCCACATCTTTTCTAGACTCCATTTTTCATCAGGTTTTATCGATGACCTTCATTTATGGTGCTGAAAGAACCATAAACTTTAAATATGGTAGAGGGAGTATATAGAATTTGTTGCTCTAGATTCTCATGTTCCGTTCCTTCTGACAGAGCAACCAACTTACTGCTTTACAGACAGCTGGGGGATAAACTTGTACTTCCTAAAAAAATTTTTAAAATCTTTTGCATTTAGTTCAGGGGTAAAGCTGCCTACGTTTAACGCCCTATCTTGTTGAAGAAGCTTGGTGTTCATAATAATGATATAAATTTTTGCAAGGACTGCCTAGGTGATCATTGTGGATTGAACATTTGGCTTAAAATAATCCAACCCTTCCCCTTGAGTAGTCATACGTCCAAAACTGATTCGGCAATACGCCGTTAATTTCTTAGAATTTTGAATTATGTCATCTCATTGGAAGTGCATCGGCCTTGGAATGTTTGGTCTTATAAGCATGGGAGGACTCATCTATGTTCTTGGTGGAGCAAATGTTAAGGCATTGTTAATTTCCGTGAGAAAAAGTCTGTCATGCTACACTACAGCTACTCAATTCATCTTTACTGAGTATCTTTCTTCTCCCATTATCCCATAATCTTTAGGCCAGTACATACTATTACACGTATTATAATGTACATTAGTTTGCTTTCAAAGCCCTAATTCTCATGGAAGTATATTTAACGGATTATGATATGATACCAAAGACTCACTATTCTTTAGTTTGGATAGGATGTTACAATCTAATAATGTCAAATGACATGCTGAAGTTGTGCTTCTTATATGGTGAAGTAGTAATTGATCAATACATTTCCCGATGGAATTTAAATTGTGGCTCATCCCGGAACGTCCTATTAATGCATTCCTTTGTCCCGGTCATTTGTTTTCCTATTCCATTTTTGGGTGTCTCAGACATTTGTTTACCTTTCTATTTTAGGAATGCCTTCAATTGGCAATTGGATCCTCTAGACTCAATGTTATCTACTTGTCATCTAATCGTTGGCTCCCTCCTCTTTCCTTGGTCTCTGTGCCAAAACAAAAGGCCAACAAATGACCGGGATGGAGGGAGTATTTAACACAAGTTAGTTCTGCGTACGTCCAACCACCTTGCCCTCATGTAGGTGAAGGCCTATGAGATGCAGAGGTAACTCTGTTGTTGCTGTTCTTGTTGAGATATTACTTTGTAGTTTGAATTTTAGTAAATAAAATGACAAAAATGAAACTCGTTTTTGTTTACATGTAGACAGTCTAACATGGTTACATGGTGATACAATCAACGAGATAATAACCATCTAGAATAATTTTTTTGTAACTGCCTTCTATCATGCATTCATAAATGACCTTTATGACTCTGACATGTCTACTCAATAAAGAATTTCAATTGTCTTAAAACTAGTAATTTTTTTTTGATCTGGTTATGCATTCTCAAACCATCATTGATGGATTTTGAGTCTTGTGTTGGAAGCCTTGACCTAGCGTTTTACTATCAATTAATTCTCTTCTATCTTTTATTTTTGATGTCTTCATTTCCAAAACAATAACTATCTTTGACATAAAATTATTTTGCCATGTAGGCTACAAAGATAGCACAAGGTGATACTTCTTCGCCAGTTCCTGTAGAAAACTATTGGGGGAACATCATCGAAAACCTTCAAAAATTTCTTGATATACTGAAGGAGAACAATGTATGTTTATCTCTTGTAGTATTCTGAATGATTTAACAATCTTAAGTTGTTGCTAATACTGCGTTGTTTCTGGTGCAGGTACCAAAAAATCTTGTACAGAATATCTTTACACAGATCTTTTTGTTTATAAATGTGCAGCTTTTCAACAGGTAACTTTTTTGTACTCTGTATCTCATCTCAGGGAAGTGTATGGAAAATGCACCTCTGAGGAGGTAGGCAGAGCAGATAAAATTGAGCCCTCTGGATGCAAGAATAGTGTTCTGTAGTTTGATATGGTCTACGAGATCCATGTCAATGAATAATATGAACTTGTACACAATAGGGTAATATGGTGCATATTAGTATGGCGATTGTAGTTTTTGAAATTATGCACAATGTTTTATATTCACGAGTAAGATGACCAGTTTAGAAAACATTATGAGCGCCTTATTTTTTATAATTACGCTCCCTTTGCTTCGTAATTATCATAGCCTTTAAGCTCTTTAGCATCGTAATTATCATAGCCTTTAAGCTCTTTAGCACCTTAGTACTTTATGTGGAACACTAAGTTAAAGTAATGTTGATTCATTATGGTTTCCCCACCCTCGAAATAGCTAAACATATATGACATTAACTAAGACGTTACCTCTCTGAATTCAATGAGCAAAAATAAGAATACAGGACGCATGTATTGGTTTTACCTGAGACGTTACCTCTCTGAATTTACAGTCTGTTTATGCGTCAAGAGTGTTGTACATTCAGCAAAGGAGAATATATGAAGGCTGGATTGGATGAGCTGGAAATCTGGTGTCAAGAAGCAACAGAAGAGGTATTGGAACACACCATCTTCTGCATTGAAAATATTGTTCTTATCCTTTGTGAATGCTTACTTCTTGAGTTCTTTACTCGTACCTCTTTAAAAGGAAATTTTACAGTTGGAATGATATCGTATATGTATCTGGACACTTATGACGTCTATAGCTCGGAATAGAAACATCTTTCTTGATAGAAAATTCTAACGCATAATTAAGAATCACCGAAATGCCGAGGACAAGGACTGCCCTTATCTGGGAAATTGCAAGGCACCAACAACTAGCGCACTTTCAAGATTAGTTTTAAAAGGCATGAGGTGCACCAAAGTAATTATGTCCCTTGGCATAGTTAGCGACGAGGTATAAGGCAAGAAGAGAAGGTGCAGAACTTATGCAGTTATGCACACTATTTTTGCAAACATACTTGTGTTTCTCTAAATGAGATTTGGTATAACCATACCCTATTTTTTTTAAAGAAGATTAACATGTGTAAAGTAAACGGTACGTGTAGTCAGGCAAACGAAAGGGTAAATTGTACAACTGGAAGAAAAATATGGAAATTGCATAGAATTATCCTGGAGTGTCAGTCGCTAATCGTGCCTTGCGTGCCATATGTGTAACTTATGCACACAAACTAACCCTTCAAGCTAAGAAATCTACGTGCACTCAAATGTATTCCCAGTATATGACAATCAAACCAAAAAATATGGAAGACTCCCGTTCAGCGAGAGTGAGCCAGACACCAAAAATAGCTTCGACCATAATCTGTCAATATCCTTTTTTTTTTTCTTTAATGTAAACAAGAAAATATCATAAACCTCGAAACACAATATGAAGAAATTATACTAGGAAACCCTATGTGGCCACTATACATGTAAAACGCCAGCCGAATGGGATAGATACATTTTCAAACGTCATCTATGCCCATTCCTGAAGAAAAATGTGTGCAATGAGCTAATTTCTTTTCTCCTGTGGACATCAAATATTTGGCTTATGGTGTTACATTTATAGTTTGTAGGATCAGCATGGGATGAACTCAAGCATATAAGGCAAGCTGTTGGTTTCCTGGTATGTTTCATTGATGCTACTGTTTTTCTAAAGTTGAAAACTTCATTTCCTTGTGTGCTTGTCGATAAGGTTAGAAGGGGAAGTTCTTAACCACCAACCATTCTGTAAGAAATCAAGGTTCTTCGTTCTATCGGATGTTCTACATTGTCAAGTATATTTCCTTGATTTTCATCCATCTTATGTGAAGAATGCTTCTCAAAGGCCAAGTGCTTCCAAGCATATTAATTTAATATCTGCCTGTTTCTTTTTCTAACTGAAATCCATTAGTAGACAAACACTTAATACGAAGTTGGTGTTATACTGCAATGCATGTTTATTTTGAATGGAGGAATGAGATAGACTTATAATTACCCGAGTAACTGCCTTCTAATTCCTCGATTGGATCCATGTACAGGTCATACCCCAGAAATCAGATATCACCTACGATGATCTTACAAATAATTTGTGCCCTGTAAGTCTTTCTCCTAACCTCTTTGCGAGTCCAAATGAAGAACGTTTCGTTCATTTAAATTTGTACTGCGGATCAGACATTAAGATGACATGAAACCCCGTGGAAAAGATTCCTTCTGTAGTTAACATTTTGGTTTTACCATGGTACATACTCTTTGTAAGTCGCCGAACAAATTGAAACTTTGAAAGTGGATTTACTTTTTGATTTATCGTTTTCTTCACAAATATTCTTACGAATTTTATGACCTGGTTAATTAAAATCTATTTGAACCTGACTGGCCTGACCTGACTAGCAGGTCTAGCTATAGTGTTTATAGATCAAATTATTTCGTGGATTGGATTTCATTGTATTGTCTACGGCGATAGTTAGCAGGTCTAGCTTTAAGGAATACCTACATGAGCGAAGACCAAAGATGAAAGAGATGGTGAGTTAAATGAACCACCTCACAAACTAGACAATACGAGTATAATAATTTCATCCAAGGTTTCATTTAGAACCCCTAGTTGATATCTTACTATAAGCCAACATGCGGTGACTCCCTTATGTTTCATATATATAAATTTCAGGTGATCTAATAATATGATAATAACTTACCCAAACTAGGCTTGCCAACACACGCATAGCTAGTCTAATTTTAGTGTCTGTTCCAATTGCTACTTTTGTCGGGGGATTTTGTCGTCGGATTTTGATGTAGAATATAACTAACGTGAACGCTGTGTTTTCAGCTTTTGAGTGTCCAGCAGCTTTGTAGAATATGTACATTATATAGGGATGATAGTGACAACACGCAAAGCGTTTCTCCAGATGTAAGCTCATGAAAACTTCGTTGTGATCGTAGTGCTTCTTATTTTCTATAAGATTGATGTAAGGAGACCCTTTTTCGCTTTCTACAGGTGATTTCTAGTATGAGAGCAGTGATGACCGGAGAAGACAAAACTGAAGAAGACAGTGAAACAACAAATGATGCCTTCTTATTAGATGATACTTCCAGGTGAAAGAATAACAAACGATTCCTAACATTATGTTCTATTTTAATTGTCAAAAAAAAGAAAAATGTTCTATTTTAGTCCTGTACTCCCGTCCTCTCCCTTTTTATGAGAGAGACCCTCGTCCCATTGGTACTGTCACCATTTAACTTTGATGGTTAAATAACGTGGTTTTGACCGGTACCTTCTAGAAACTGTATATAGTAAAATTAGTTTCGACACAAGAGCTGGATACTAGAGAAATTTATGATCAACGTTGGGTTGAACAAGAAAAGTCTTAAGCCTAACTTTACGTTAACTGCAGTATGCCCTTCTCTGTGGATGAGCTATCTGCATCCCAGGAAGATAGAGATTTTGCAGGAGTTAAAGCGCCTCTCAGTCTGGTTGAAAATCCAGACTTCCAGTTTTTGCAGGACTAAGCCAAGACGAGACGAATCAAGACAGTCACATATCAGCCTATATCCACCATGTATAGTCATCATTTATTGGAAATCTTCATTCTTCCCCCCCATTCTTTCTTCTGCTAATGTGAATTATATCATCCACAACCCCCTTCTGTATTATAAACTTAAATTTTAGTTTCAAGAAATTAATAGTTTTTTTTGTTTCCTGTAGTTTTTAAGGGGTTAGGCAATTTTGATCCATAGCTCTTTCAATTATTTAAGTCCTTCATTCTTCGGTAGGAAATGGCATGGCGCTCTGTATATCAAGGACGTTCATGAATGAAATAAAATTATATTTGTAGTGTTGTTTGCCTATCTTGGCCCTTTTTCTTTCTTGGTTTAAACCTTTATGACTTTATAGATCAATTATGATCAAAATAGCATAGAGGCTCTCATGTTGATAAAAAAATTGCACATACGTTACACAAAAGCATAAATAGCGCCAAAATTCAATGTGAGCAATTAAAATTAAAGGTAAGGACTGTTTCACTCTAGCAAATTTATCAAATTTCTGATGACAATTGTGATAAAACTTCATCAAATTATTCCTCCAAGTACGAGACAGTGGAGCATTAAAATTCAAAATATCGGGCATAAAAGATAAGCTCTCCATTCCACTCCTTTCGCATGTACTTGTACTTCCTCCATTCAAATTCATAGTGTTTTTATGTTTTATGCACAAATTTTAAGAGTTTACTAAAATATGATAGAAAGTACAATGAGGAGTGTGTATACTGTTTTTTTTTTTTTTATTGTTTATGGTGGAGTAATGATGGGCCATTTGATGGCAGTTTGTGTAAATAATTGATAACGTAAGGATACTTTAGTAATTTTGTTAGCTTTATTAGGAAATGTGTAGTTTGGATATGAATGGATTAAAATGGAATAAATGTAGTTTGGATATGAATGGAGGAACTATTCTTTATCGGTCCATTCGAATCCTCTTTACATGTGTCCTTATTTGATTGTACTTTTATTACTATAATACTACTAAGGTCCACTTTTTTACCCTTTATATCCATACATACTCATTTTTCTCTTTAATGAGTAGTATCCTATATAGTCCAGCCTCCAAAGCATCTAGCTTCATAAGATTTTTCTATATAGTAATTGACAAATTTTTCTCTTTAGATTCACATTTCCAAGTCTTACAACATAAAAGTATACTTATTCGAGATTAATAAGATATCTATAGTGTTTGGGCTTTTGACAAATTTCCCCTGAAATATCGTGCGATCGGAGGACTTGCAAACCAAGTCGGTCAATAGTAGCGAGGTCGCCTGACCTCGATGCCAAGTCGATTGATTTACGTTACATTTTTTTTGAAACGCGAGCTAAATTCCGTGTCCGTCGTTATTCGTTACTTGGCAAGTCGTGTGTTTTTGGTGGCACTGGAAAGTTGAGAGGATAACCTTTCATCTAGAACGTGAATCACTTAATTATCATTTTTAGAACTCAAGTTATGATTCGTAGCAGTTGACGCATGTGATGTAAAACTCTTAACTTCCCTCCAAACTGTCACCAATTACTAAGTGTGGGCGTCAACCCTAACTTTTTTTAAATCATTGACGAACTTTCGTAGTAGTACTAAACTTGGTATATAACTCTTCCAAATCCCACGTGCTTGATAATTGGCTCGTAACACGCATCAAAGTGCCATTTTCTGCAAACTAAATGTGATTACACGAAAGTATTAATTGCAAAGAAGTTGGTAACAAGTAACTCATTTTTTTGACAACGTGAAAGAAAAAGGTTGTTACTTAATGCTTACCCGACTCTCTGGGTCGGACTTATTTGTTACATTATTCGAAAACGAAATTAAACTAAGGACTTGTTTAAAACAGATGATCGGTCTCTTGAGGGACGATCTGAGCTCTCCTGTTCAGCGAAAACTTCTTTTCTCTTCTTTATCAACTGAGCTTTCGAAGAGTACCTGCAATAACACACACTTACGCCACGAGGATGTAGAAATTTAATGGAGGGACGTCTACTTGCAAAGAAAGTTGAAAAATTGTGTCTCTGAAAAGTCCATTGATCTGAATATACTCAAAAAAGGAGGGTTGAATTGAGTATGCTAATTTCTTTGATTCTTCTTCGATAAGATGTTTGCGTAATGAATAACGAATAAAAACAATAAATAAGAGGAGATACAATATTTTTGAAGTGGTTCGGTTTTACAAATCGAAACCTACGTCCACTATTTTCGATTAATAAAATTATTACATCTCTCCGGATTACAATTTTATCAACCCTACTCGTACAACTATTCATTATTTGTAACTCGATCTATATACCGTAAAATACCTAGCTAACTTCAAGTACCGTTAAATACTTGAATACAAAGAGTATCCTGAAATACTCAACTATCTTACGTAAGTAAAACTTCTATAGTTCTTCGAGTTCACAATTTGAACAAATAAGAACAATCTTCTAGCACCTAAGTCTTGTAACGGAATATGACAGTTTAAGCACGAGTAGTACACGGATTCGTAAAAGTGTTCTTCTCGGTTTGTGTGCGTGGGTGACGTGAGTTTTGAAGTGTTGTAAACATCCTATTTATATTGAATTAAATCTAGGTTTATTCCAAACCCTAGTTGCTTTAGGAATATTACCTTACCTAGACTTCTAGTCTTTTGATAATATTTCCTAAATCTAATCTTAATTAATTTAGGAACGTAATTGCTCATTCATTAACACATTTTACTCTTTTATGTACTTTTTCCCATTAGTTTTCCATTGCATACCCTTTTAAAAAACAAGAAAGAAAGTTATCTCTCTTCTCTTTTATTTTTCTATTCCTTCAATCAATTAATCAAAATCATACAAAATCCATCAATTATTCACTTAATTAATACATTAAATAAGTAATTATTTAATTTCATCAACAATACATCAAATAGTTGTATCAAAATGAACTAATTACAAATTCAATTACCCTAATTTTTCAATTAGGGTTTTCTTTAAAAGGGTTTTCCTCTAGATGTGATGGTTAGGATGGCTAAGATGTTGTGGGTACGGAAAGTTGGGGGTAAGGAACGGGGTCAAAATTTTGACAAAGAAGATCCGGCGTATGGCAGGCTCTTGGGTGGTAGGCTGCAATCTAACTTTCATATACGAGATATTCTTTGGTGCAAGCGAACAGTGACAACCAAGTCAATTTCATCTATAAATGATAGTAAAGTGCAGACTAATGCTCTTTTAGTATAAGAATAATATAGGTGATGCAGGTTTTTTATTTATGAGAAGCTCTACAAAGGATTACATGGTTGTATGGTGGTGGTGATTGGTTACCTGGTTGGTGGTTGTATTGGTGGTAGTTGAAGGGAGTAATTTGAGAGGTTATGATTAAGCGAAAGAAATGAAAAATTTGGGAATTTAAATAAAGGGGTAAAATAGTCATTTTCGTTAACAAATGAGTAAAACATGTACTTGAATGAGCATCACCCTTTAGGAAAGATCAAATAAGATATTAAGTATTATATGTAAAACCAGTTTAAATCATATTTAATTTAGGAAAGATCTTATACCATAAAATATATTATATCCTAATTGAATTCAATCTTCTAAATCTTGTCAAAATATAGTAAACTATATTTTATACCATAATATAGTTTCTTAAGATATTAAATAAATACATAATATTTATTTAAATAAATCCCAACAATTGGGAAACGTGTGGTATGATACGGTTACCATAACCGTTCAACACGCTTTTCTAGATTTGGATATTCGATAATTTTGGTTAAAATTAAATCCTTTGTATTTTAAGAAAAATAATTAACTCATATGATAATTATTTTATTCCTTTTTAACTATTGTATATTTTATTTATAACAACCATTTAAGCTTAATAATTAAATATGAAAAGATAGGATGATAATAACACAACAATTTTCACATCGATTTTAAGACTAAAATCGTTTCAACTACCATGTACTAATCCATACATTTCTTGTTGCTTTTATAGAGTAATAGCTACGAGCTATAACTTTGAGCAATTACTTACCAAAGTTATAGTTATAATTTTAGTTAACATTGTTTCAACTGAACGAGATTTTGTTACTCGATGTCTATTCTAACTAATATTCATAAAGACTTGAAAGGAGCTTGAGATCTTCCATCAATCTTCGATTAGTTAAATATTGACTAACAACCTTGAATCTTCTAATATCGAAAACTCTTGTAGCTTCATGTTTGATTGACGAGATCTTCCATTCTTATACTAAATGTATACTTAACACGACTATACGCACGAGTATATAATATATTTTAGCTAGACTTGTCATCATTAAAACATAAACATATATTTAATATATACTTATTAATATATTGTTCAACAAATTCCCCCTTTCTTGATGATGACAAGTCTTTCTATAATTGTGTCTGAGTGTGATGTTCCCCCTCAACATAATATCGGTCAATCATAACATATATCAACTTAGGGTTTCTAACTTCTAGCTAAGCCATATCCTTTAAGAACCCTAAGAGACAATGAATTACGACAAGGAACTAACTTAGGGTGTCTGAGTGTGATCTTTTTTATACACCTTTTGACATTATCTAGCACGCATTTCCATGCATATTCACGCACTTTACGTGCCATTCTACCCATTTTTCTGCTCCTGGTGTATCTCTTGTTGTTTTGCAGGAAGTGTGCTAAAGTTGAGAAAACCGAGCCTTTCTCGTCCAAAGTAGACCGCTTTTAGAAGATGGAACAAGTCAAGGAGTCCCATGACCTCAGATGTGCAATCCTGAGTTGATAAGAACGCTAATCGAGGCAAAAACAAATGACAAAAGCAAAAGAACCACAAAAGAAACAACCTGGTCTGACAGGAGCTCGATCGAGTTCTGGTGTTTACTCGATCGAGTGGATGCAGGAGAAGAAACACTCGATCGAGTGATGAGTTACTCGATCGAGGAGTCTGCAGGAGGAACTAAGGTCCCGAGGTTTTTGAAGTTACTCGATCGAGTGGATGCTGGACCCTTGTTGGTCGATCGAGGACATTTTGAAGAATAGTTCCTCGATCGAGGGATTTTGTCACTCGATCAAGCAACTCACTTGATGCACCGAATTCTGCATTTTCGCATTTTTAGGTTGAGGATTAAGTAGTTAACCTAATCCCTATATAAGGATTAGGTTAACACTAATAACTCACTCACCTACTATCTATCATATTTCATTAGTCACTAATCATCTTTTACACTGTGCATTTTAGATTTTCACATTTTCAACAGTAGTTTGTAGTTTTAATCTTTTGGTTCATTTCAGATTCCGTTCATCGTTTCCTGCGACTATTGTAATCTCTTTTCTCTTAATTTTATTATTATTTCATTGTTCATCTTTATGCTTTTTAGTCACTTATCGTTGATCGCTATGTTGTATTATATTGTTATCGTCATTGTTAGTGTAGATCCCATAGCCATGCATAGGTAATTTTCATAATATGTTAGGATGAGGGAACTCGCGGTATTAATGTCGTAGGAATCACATGTTAGTCGTCTTTGCGACGAAGTTCGTCTATAAGTAGTTTAATCATAAAACTAGTCAAATGAGTGCACGCAGGAGACCAGTTTATTTAGTAAAACTGAACCTAGATCGAAAGATTGGTAAGGTAGGCTTGCTTAGGATGATATATATAACCTGTCTGGATCGAAAGATTGATAGGGGAGTCTAGGGTGATTTCAGAACGAAAGGATATTAATCGTTCTCACTTCGTTTATAATTCGGCTGACCTAATTTTCTCATGTGATGTTTATTACTGCGACTGACACCCATCGTTGAGGGCGTCAAAGATAAAATTTATAATTCCTAAACTTTAACTATAGATAGTGAAAGTCAGGGTCGAACCACAAGGAGGTGGGGAATGTTTATTGTTCTATGTCAATGTTTTAGGGTAACAAAATGGGGGTTGTTTGTTTGGTTGTCACTAGGTCTAATGAAAATAAAAGACAGGAATAAAATGAAATTAAGATAAAGATAAAACTTATGATAAAACGAATGCTAGGATGTTCGGGTAGTAAAAGCTATGATGGTATAAATCCTAAGTCAACATGTATTGCAGTCGCGTAAGGGGTGTAACATATCCTCTCGGTCTATGATACCTAATAGCTCCTTTCGGCCTATGCTATTAGTTCCTAGGTCTCACAAATATTGGGTGTCAACAATAAAGGTGATTCCTAAATTCTAGGTCACATACCTTTCAGTCTTAAGCAACCTAGCCGTCTTAAAGCGTTAAGCAATGCCCTTCCCGTAAATTTCAACCTTGGGTAAGTCATTACTAACATCCTATAAGTCTCCTTTCAGTCTCATTATAGGGTATTATAATTAACAAAGCAAAACGAACTGAAAACATGCGCGAGGTCAGTCGACCGACCAGCTAACCCAGTCGGCCGACCAACTACTTCAGTCGACCGACCAGTTAGGCCGGTCGGTCGACCAAAGTCTGCTACAGGTCGATTCTGATTTTATACCATCTACGCAATTTAATCCCTACATCCTAACATATGAAATTAGCTACTCATAACTATGACAATAACGATAATAACAGTGGGAAAAACGAAATTCATAGCAAACAACAATCTAAACATGTGATAAACAATAAAGGTTTTGGGATTCTACACTAAACCGGATGCTAGCAATTTTATAAGAAAATAAATAGGAACTGAAATTAAAGAGAATTACCACAAACGGAATTCGGGCAGAAAGGAAGAACTTTATTGATTCCCGTGGAATGATTGTCGAATACAAACTAAGAACAATACTAAAACTTAAAGAAACAATAACTATTGTGAATACAGAAATTAAACTAAGGATTTGATTATAGAAAACTTGATGATAATAGATAATTAGATTGCTAAAAGACTCAATGATTAACCCGAAACACGATGTCTGCTTAAATAGAGATTACAAAAGGCGTTTATCATTAACCTAATCCGTGCGTGGGCTTTGCGGAAATTTCTGGAACTGCGCTGCGGTCAACCGACCAGGGGTCTCGGTCGGTCGACCGGTTATCGGGCCCAACAAGTCTTCTATTTTCGAATTTGGAAATCTGAACTTAAGTCATCAGCTACTCTGGTCGGTCGACCAGAATAGTCGGTCGGTCGACTGAGTTTCCTGAGTCACAGATCTGAAATCTTCTCAAGTTGGTCTTGTGGTCCTCGGTTTGTGCTTTGGGTTGCTTCTTCCTCGTTTCTTGGTTATGCAAATATCCCGAGGGCAGTATTTGGCTTAAAATCCTCTCTTTTCCATACAAATCTGCAAAAGAGCATAAAAATACGAAAGTAGAAAATTGTTGGGAAATAAAGGCCAAAACATCGTAAATGAGCTCTAAAATGCGTGTAAAAATAGATGTAAACATCATAAAATAGACACGCATCAAATTCCCCAAACCAAACCTTGCTTGCTCTCAAGCAAGAATTAGACTCGATTTTAAACTAATGGAACGATTTCAATCTCAGAGCGAAATTTACATGTAAGCCTAAACCAAATTTAATGCCAAGTCAACAAGGAAAAAGTCAAAGAATCATGCAAACGAGTTATGGAGCTGTCAAAACTTGCAAATCTATTGACTATAGAGACTTTATACCATGGACCCTCGCGGGTCGCTTGAATCGCACATTAAGCAAAGGGTGAGTATATGTAAAAGATAGAAGGAAGTAATATTGTAAAGACACTCACCTAACTCGACCCATGAAAACATGCCTGCCATCTAACATGAAAAAGAATTCTAAAACCGTGCATAAACATACTTATTAAGTGACCTTCACACATGCATTGAGGTAAAGTGGGATATGTGAGGTGAAAGGTAAAAAGAGGTTAAGATGTTTTTGGACAAGTGGGGTTAGTAGCCAAGCTAGTAAAACTGGTTTCCAACAACATATTTCACGACTTTCGACATTATGAAAGTGCTATTTTTGTAGCACAAATCTCACATTATATAAAAGGAAGGACTCCCAAATATTTTGAATGAAGTACGGGAGTAATAAAGTGTAAAAGAAAGGGATTTTTGTGAATGAATGAATTCATGTTTCTGTCAGTTGGTCGGCCGACCAAGAGGGGCGGTCGGTCGACTGACTTGCAGGTTTTGTTTGATTTTTTTTCGTTTTCCTATCTTTCTTTTCTGGATTTTATGTTCTTTTTCCTTTTTCCTTTTTCTTTTTTTTCTTTTTTTCTTTTCTCTTCTTGCTTAAGGTGGCAAACAAACCAAAAATGCCTCAAAAAAATTCCATCAACCACAAATACTAGCTCGGTAGGGTAGGCTAAATATATGATGTAGTTTTGGGGGATAAAAAGGCTATTTTGGCTATGTAAGGCTTTTGGGGTAAATAAGAGAAAAGGGCCTCAAATGCACGTAACAAGACTTACAAAACAAGATAGTAAACAGGTATATAGCAATTCATGTTCATGCTTATGCATATTGATGTAACATGTTCCAAGAGGAGTACTACTCAAATCCTAGACAACTGGCTTAAGAATGAAACCAGGGATAAAGCTGTAAAACTCAGAATGTTAAGTAGATTGCCAAGGTAAAAGTCAAGTCTCAAGAAACACAAATAGTTTGACAAAGACTCGTAGATATGCATATGATTCTAATACTAAAACATGTTAACAAGGCAAGGCAAAGGCATAGACATGTGAAAATTGCAAAGTCATCATTGAAATACTCTCATTCCGACTCGACCTATATGCTAAAATAAACGTGCATTTTTTTGAAATTTTGAAATTTTTCTTAATTTTTTGGATTTTTTTCCTGTATATGTAAGGGAAATTAAGGAAAAGAACAATGCAAAACAAAATGCAGTAAACGTGTGACAAAATGTAATGGAACAATGCATGTGACACAAAACCATTCCCCAAACCAACCCGCACAATGTTCCCATTGTGCATTAGCCTAAGTAAAGGTTTTATAAAATAAAGGAAAAATGCGAAAAGATAAGAACCAAGGAAACATGGAAGGAACTCACTGGATTTTTTTTTAAGCGCAAGGGAAACCTCCCCAAACCAGCTTGAGCTTAGGAGGTTTCGGAGGCCAGCAGTGCCACTCCAATTACCTGAAAAAGATAGACGAAGAAAGACCTTTTTCGGGGATTAATTACGTGTTGGGTGCTAGATAATGGTTTTAAGGTTTGAACAAGAGAAGAGAAGTGGAAGCATAAAGGACAGAATAGGGAAAAGAACTACCCCATCGTGTTTGCACGCTTCCCAAAGAAATCACGAACAGGCTGCAACAGGTGAGGTGGTCGATCGACCCTTCTATCTGGTCGACCGACCAGATGGCAAGTTACAGTGCCTTCTGGTCTGCAGGGATCTGGTCGACCGACTGATGATGGAGGTTGGTCGACCGTATTTCCTGTACAGTGGTCTTCTTCTTCTCGAAGTTAACTCGTTTTAACCGAGTTAACCTTCCCTAAACCTGTAAAACATTATACAAGCGCCCAAAACATGCACAAAAATACAGAATCCAAGTCTAAAAGTCTTAACTAAGTAACAAAAGCGAAAATTTTTCTAAAAACTAACAAAAACAAAACTAAAAGTTTTAACAAAACAGAAAATTGTCTTAAGAAAAACAGAAACGAGCGAAAAGAAGAAGTTATCCGCGAAGGATGCATCATTTCTTTGACCAAGGGCTCTGTTTACAGGCTACCCCTTCAGCTATGGTGATTTGGGTAGATGAGTTTTTCTCCACTACGTAGATAGGTGGGTCGTCATCCATAGTTCTAGCCATCCATCTCCCGGGTTTGTCAACTCCCAAGTCATGGGCCGACACCTTCCTCGGTTTCTTCTTCTTAGGGCTCTTTTCCGCAGCCAAATGATCAATCGCTTGAGTGATCTCGTTCTCTACATCATTTGATTGAGTAAGTGGTACTACTCAATCGAGAACATCTCTCTTCTTACCGCCTATAAACTCTCTCCCTATTGTTGCAATTTCTGGAACATCCAAATCAGCCTCCTGATCAAGAGATTCACCTGCACATGTCTCAAAACACATCAAAGCCTCCGAAGGATCCTTTGTAAAGGATCCTTGTACAGAACATTCACTAATATTATCGAAAACATCAGAAATGTCAACAAATGAATCCTGCACAAAACAAGGTTCATTAACCGAGGGTTCAAACGTATCAGGAACATGTTCATTACTAACACCTACAAAAATAGGTTGGTCAGTCAAGGGGTGAATTCCTAACTCATTAGTTGTTTCCAAGTCAGTATCATCAACGGGAAGGAAAAGGGAATCAAGTAACCTATCATACTCATCCTTATTAAGAATAAGTGACTCTTCAGTAACGGGTGTGATAGGATCACACTCGACAGGAATATCCGGGTTACTAATATTAACGCCCTCATACCCCTCCGTATCTTCACTGACTTGGATTAGGTGTTTGAGAAGCTCCCATTGCTTCTCATAGGGTAAGTCTAGAAAATCCCATCCACAATTTCTCTCAATCTCGATCAAGGTCTTACCAGTAACTCTGTAATACCTCGCTTTTTGATTTCTTTTATTTAAATCGTTTAATTTATAAGCTTACTCGTACTCGTTTTATACGAGTTGTTGTGGTCTTAGATGGGACTCGAAAAGGGAACTTTGCCACCTCAACATAATATTAGTGATGTGTAGTTGTTGGGGTTCGAACCCAGGACCCATGGCAGCACGGCCATGGGCCTCGTTTTGCGAGCTTAAATAGCAGCCCATGAACACGTTTTCAGAACTCTGCTTAAACCTAGGGCCTGCCGTCATTTGTATGGTGGCTCTACCTACCCTAAACCCTACTGAAACTCAAAGGAAATCACACCAAACCCTAGCCGCCACAGTAGAGAAGGAGAGGAACCCAGCCACGGTGGTTGTTGACCGACGTAGGGTGGTTCGAATTAGTGAAGGATCTGGTATGTCCACCACCATTTCGTCACTTTCTGTTTTGCAGCATGTTTTTGTCGTCTGTTTAAGAGGGGTTTTGTGCATCTGGCTCTTATTGTTTTTACATGGTTTTGAACTAGGAAGTATAAGGTTTGTATGTAGGCTATGGATGGAGGGTCGATGGCTGTCGTCGTTTTTTTTAAGGTGTTTGTTTTGGTGTCGGACCAAGGGTGGCAGAAATACGATAACAGGCACCTTAGATGCATTCTTTTGTAATCGAATTTATTGTTAAGTCTATATGTTTTGATAGGGGTCTTTGCGTGTTGGGACAGGTGGTGGTAAGGGGTTACTCATGGTGGTAACCTCGAGGTTCAGGGGTGGTTGGTCGTGGTGTTGCAGGGGTGGTTGATGGCGTGGTTAGAAGGGTGTTTTACAATCTGTTAGTACTCTGTTTATCTGCGTGTGTCACGGGGGTGTTGGGAGGTGATAATGTCGTGAACTAGGGGGAGGTTCTTGCGACGTTGTTGCCAAATCTGGAGTCTGGAGTCCGGGGGTGCTGGTGGTGGTCGAGTCTAGTGTCGGTCAGGTTTGGGTTAGCATCGAAGGGCAGTTGAAGTACCATGGTCAGGGGCAGTGAGTGAGAAACCAAGCCTGAACTGGGCCCTGGTTTGACTCGCTGGTGGCTGTCGAGTGGGTGGTTGGTGTTTGGGGAGGTAGCCGGTGGTTCTATGGTCTAGCCAGGTGGTTGTCGGTGGTAGGGGGCAGGTGTTAGGTGGTTGTTCAAGGGGCTGTTTAGGGTCTTGTGTGGTGTCGCGGTAAAGGGTGGTCGTGGGCTGTTTTGTGTTAGAGTTTTTAGGTTCTTCTTTTTATCATTATTAATATTATTATTATGTTGTTATTAATAAGTTTATATTGTATATATGGTAAGAATATTTTCCTTGATATGGTTTTAATGAGTGTTTGCATAGTTTGAATTTCAAACCAAAGTTACTATTTTTAGAAGCTACTATATTTAGAAAGTTACTATTTTGGGTAACTCGGTTGTTGGGGAACTTTCTAAATATAGGAAGTGTCTATAAATAGAAGGTGTACATGTACTACGAGAATTAGGAAGGTATTAATTAAAGTAATACGTATTTAGGTGGAAGTTTTCGTGTGGAGCATTTTTTTTAGAAGCCGTCGCGCAGTTATCTTTCTTCTACAACTTTGAGGTAGGGGAATACTACATATATGAGATGTGTAATCTGTTATTGGTTGATATTAAGCATGTTCATGTATATTGTTATATGATTGGTGTATTGTGATATATAATTCTGTGATACGATATGGTGCGGAGATAAAGGGTCTGTGTTTGGTGCGGAGATAAAGGGTCTGTGTTTGGTGCGGAGATAAAGGGTCTGTGTTATGGTGTGGAGTATATTGGGTCTTGTGATCGGTGCGGAGTTTATTTGGTGTTGGATCGGTGCGGAGTTTATTTGGTGTTGGATCGGTGCGGAGTTTACTTGGCGTTGGATCGGTGCGGAGTTTATTATATTGTTGTCTTATTTATCTTTCTACTCAACCTCGCGGTTGACCCTGTGTATTCGTGTACACCTACGATGATCCGGAATGGGGAGTAGATTTTACAGGTCAGTGACAGACGGACCAGGAGCTTGGGCATGGAGAGAGACATGGCATGGACCTACTTAGAGTTAGATCACATTTAGACATCGTCAGTTGTACTTTCATTTTATCAAGTTTGGAACTCGTAAATGTTGTAATACCAAGTTCAAATTTAATCAGTATTTATATAAATTATCTTTGGTTTGTTTACCTTGTTATTCACTACCTCGGATATTCCGGGATGGTAACAGCCCTATTTATTTGAGAATGTCTTGCTAAAGGCTCTTAAATAAATGGGGGTGTTACAAACTCCATCATAAAAGGTACGACAAACCTCCCCAACACTAACAGGATAGTCAAACTGAGAAAGGAAAGAGGTTAATCTACTACAATAGATATGCAATGGTTCATGCTCGAGTTGTGGGAAAGGGGCGATGGTCATAACGACAAAAGAAAAAGGGAAAACATAAACGAAAAACAATAAACACTGGCGTCCCCTCCCCGGCAACGGCGCCAAAATTTGACACCCGTCGTTGAGGGCGTCAAAGATAAAATTTATAATTCCTAAACTTTAACTATAGATAGTGAAAGTCAGGGTCGAACCACAAGGAGGTGGGGAATGTTTATTGTTCTAAGTCAATGTTTTAGGGTAACAAAATGGGGGTTGTTTGTTTGGTTGTCACTAGGTCTAATGAAAATAAAGACAGGAATAAAATGAAATTACGATAAAGATAAAACTTATGATAAAACGAATGCTAGGATGTTCGGGTAGTAAAAGCTATGATGGTATAAATCCTAAGTCAACATGTATTGCAGTCGCGTAAGGGGTGTAACATATCCTCTCGGTCTATGATATCTAATAGCTCCTTTCGGCCTATGCTATTAGTTCCTAGGTCTCACAAATATTGGGTGTCAACAATAAAGGTGATTCCTAAATTCTAGGTCACATACCTTTCAGTCTTAAGCAACCTAGCCTTCTTAAAGCGTTAACCAATGCCCTTCCCGTATCTTTCAACCTTGGGTAAGTCATTACCAACATCATATAAGTCTCCCTTCAGTCTCATTATAGGGTATTATTGAACAGAAAATGGCCCATGAATACTTCAAAAGAGGCTGTTTTGTAATCTCGGTTTTTAGAGGCTTTTTTGGATGTTTATTTCTGAAGTTTTGAGCAACATAAGGAAATGAAAGATAGAAAGGATATGACTTAACTTCAATAATGAAGTTTAGCCTAGGATATGACTTAACTAGATTACTCAAATTAAGCCTAGGATATGACTTAAACCAAGCACACAGCCACTAGTTTAAGACTAAGAGTTCACTCAAGCACTAAGCAAAGAGGTTACTTAATCCCCAAGCACATAGCAAAGGAGATAATTCCAGCACTAAGCAAAGAATTTAGGTTGAAAAACTTAAAGTTTTCATCTTTTTTTCATTCATCCAAATCTGATTTTTTTACAAAGGAAAGTGAGCTCTTTATATAGAGGCTCATCTTTCATCCTAACCATACATCTATTGTTTAATCTAAGGGCTTACAAGAGTTCATAAAATCCTTACATAGAGCAAAAGCCACGGCTGAAAACAACACAAAATAACAAGCTAAAACAGGCTGCCCTCTTACACAATTCTGCATTGAAAGTGACTTGTCCTTTGCTTTTGGGAAGACCAAATCTGAAAGTTTCAGGCCCTTTTCTGATCCCATGCTTTTGGCAAATGATTCCTTGTGCTTTTGAAGATGCTTGAACAAAAGAGGGATTAAGATAAGGACCATAAACAACCAGCCCCTTACCCTAATCCCAAGGACACCTCGAAACAATGCAGCCCCTTTTCTTCTGAAAGTTTCAGCAACTCAGCCCTATCTTGTAGAAGCCATATCTCTTAGCGCAGAATGAATTTTGGGACGTATGATAGCTCTTTGGAAAGCTAAATGAGTTAACTTTCACCTCAAAAAAGAATCAACTACATATCTTGAGTAAATCTGTATTTATTGAAACTTTAGTGCACATAGGTCATGGGCTGTCCAAGAATGCGCAGTCTGTTTGGGACGGCCATAACTCAAGTTATAGACCAGATATGAAGGTGATTCAAAAGCCATTGTTTTTGTAAGATCTTAAGCTTTATAATGACATAAAAATCATTTGATTTGCATTAGTAAAACGTGAGATATGATGCTTGAAAGTCAGGCCAGATTTGGATGCAAACAAAACTTTCAACTTGTAAATTCATTTTTTTGCATAAAAATGGTGTTGAAATTAAGGCTCGAAATAAACACTCAAACAGACTGTTCAAGCCTCTCCATTTCAGTGCAAACTCCCTTTGTTGAAAAAAGTTTGTCCTCAAACTTTCGGGTTTAAAAATTGGCAAAACAAAAAGGATTTCGAAAACAAAACAAATTAAGTCAAAGGGAGTGGTAGATGTTAAAGAGGGAGACAACAAGATGCACATCCTAAGAAAGCACACAGCAAATACTTAGAATCCCCTTGTTTAGCCAACTCGATTCAAGCATCATACAAATGCTCGAACCAAAGCCAACACTCGCAATCAAGCCACGCACAGATTGAGAGTTCACACCCTAGAACACCAAGTCCCACCCGTTCCCAAGACCGTCTTGGTTTAAGAAAACACAAGAGCCGAAGCTCTGATACCAATTGAACAGAAAATGGCCCATGAATACTTCAAAAGAGGCTGTTTTGTAATCTCGGTTTTTAGAGGCTTTTTTGGATGTTTATTTCTGAAGTTTTGAGCAACATAAGGAAATGAAAGATAGAAAGGATATGACTTAACTTCAATAATGAAGTTTAGCCTAGGATATGACTTAACTAGATTACTCAAATTAAGCCTAGGATATGACTTAAACCAAGCACACAGCCACTAGTTTAAGACTAAGAGTTCACTCAAGCACTAAGCAAAGAGGTTACTCAATCCCCAAGCACATAGCAAAGGAGATAATTCCAGCACTAAGCAAAGAATTTAGGTTGAAAAACTTAAAGTTTTCATCTTTTTTTCATTCATCCAAATCTGATTTTTTTACAAAGGAAAGTGAGCTCTTTATATAGAGGCTCATCTTTCATCCTAACCATACATCTATTGTTTAATCTAAGGGCTTACAAGAGTTCATAAAATCCTTACATAGAGCAAAAGCCACGGCTGAAAACAACACAAAATAACAAGCTAAAACAGGCTGCCCTCTTACACAATTCTGCATTGAAAGTGACTTGTCCTTTGCTTTTGGGAAGACCAAATCTGAAAGTTTCAGGCCCTTTTCTGATCCCATGCTTTTGGCAAATGATTCCTTGTGCTTTTGAAGATGCTTGAACAAAAGAGGGATTAAGATAAGGACCATAAACAACCAGCCCCTTACCCTAATCCCAAGGACACCTCGAAACAATGCAGCCCCTTTTCTTCTGAAAGTTTCAGCAACTCAGCCCTATCTTGTAGAAGCCATATCTCTTAGCTCGGAATGAATTTTGGGACGTATGATAGCTCTTTGGAAAGCTAAATGAGTTAACTTTCACCTCAAAAAAGAATCAACTACATATCTTGAGTAAATCGGTATTTATTGAAACTTTAGTGCACATAGGTCATGGGCTGTCCAAGAATGCGCAGTCTGTTTGGGACGGCCATAACTCAAGTTATAGACCAGATATGAAGGTGATTCAAAAGCCATTGTTTTTGTAAGATCTTAAGATTTCTAATGACACAAAAATCATTTGATTTGCATTAGTAAAACGTGAGATATGATGCTTGAAAGTCAGGCCAGATTTGGATGCGAACAAAACTTTCAACTTGTAAATTCATTTTTTTGCATAAAAATGGTGTTGAAATTAAGGCTCGAAATAAACACTCAAACAGACTGTTCAAGCCTCTCCATTTCAGTGCAAACTCCCTTTGTTGAAAAAAGTTTGTCCTCAAACTTTCGGGTTTAAAAATTGGCAAAACAAAAAGGATTTCGAAAACAAAACAAATTAAGTCAAAGGGAGTGGTAGATGTTAAAGAGGGAGACAACAAGATGCACATCCTAAGAAAGCACGCAGCAAATACTTAGAATCCCCTTGTTTAGCCAACTCGATTCAAGCATCATACAAATGCTCGAACCAAAGCCAACACTCGCAATCAAGCCACGCACAGATTGAGAGTTCACACCCTAGAACACCAAGTCCCACCCGTTCCCAAGACCGTCTTGGTTTAAGAAAACACAAGAGCCGAAGCTCTGATACCAATTGAACAGAAAATGGCCCATGAATACTTCAAAAGAGGCTGTTTTGTAATCTCGGTTTTTAGAGGCTTTTTTGGATGTTTATTTCTGAAGTTTTGAGCAACATAAGGAAATGAAAGATAGAAAGGATATGACTTAACTTCAATAATGAAGTTTAGCCTAGGATATGACTTAACTAGATTACTCAAATTAAGCCTAGGATATGACTTAAACCAAGCACACAGCCACTAGTTTAAGACTAAGAGTTCACTCAAGCACTAAGCAAAGAGGTTACTTAATCCCCAAGCACATAGCAAAGGAGATAATTCCAGCACTAAGCAAAGAATTTAGGTTGAAAAACTTAAAGTTTTCATCTTTTTTTCATTCATCCAAATCTGATTTTTTTACAAAGGAAAGTGAGCTCTTTATATAGAGGCTCATCTTTCATCCTAACCATACATCTATTGTTTAATCTAAGGGCTTACAAGAGTTCATAAAATCCTTACATAGAGCAAAAGCCACGGCTGAAAACAACACAAAATAACAAGCTAAAACAGGCTGCCCTCTTACACAATTCTGCATTGAAAGTGACTTGTCCTTTGCTTTTGGGAAGACCAAATCTGAAAGTTTCAGGCCCTTTTCTGATCCCATGCTTTTGGCAAATGATTCCTTGTGCTTTTGAAGATGCTTGAACAAAAGAGGGATTAAGATAAGGACCATAAACAACCAGCCCCTTACCCTAATCCCAAGGACACCTCGAAACAATGCAGCCCCTTTTCTTCTGAAAGTTTCAGCAACTCAGCCCTATCTTGTAGAAGCCATATCTCTTAGCTCGGAATGAATTTTGGGACGTATGATAGCTCTTTGGAAAGCTAAATGAGTTAACTTTCACCTCAAAAAAGAATCAACTACATATCTTGAGTAAATCGGTATTTATTGAAACTTTAGTGCACATAGGTCATGGGCTGTCCAAGAATGCGCAGTCTGTTTGGGACGGCCATAACTCAAGTTATAGACCAGATATGAAGGTGATTCAAAAGCCATTGTTTTTGTAAGATCTTAAGATTTCTAATGACACAAAAATCATTTGATTTGCATTAGTAAAACGTGAGATATGATGCTTGAAAGTCAGGCCAGATTTGGATGCGAACAAAACTTTCAACTTGTAAATTCATTTTTTTGCATAAAAATGGTGTTGAAATTAAGGCTCGAAATAAACACTCAAACAGACTGTTCAAGCCTCTCCATTTCAGTGCAAACTCCCTTTGTTGAAAAAAGTTTGTCCTCAAACTTTCGGGTTTAAAAATTGGCAAAACAAAAAGGATTTCGAAAACAAAACAAATTAAGTCAAAGGGAGTGGTAGATGTTAAAGAGGGAGACAACAAGATGCACATCCTAAGAAAGCACGCAGCAAATACTTAGAATCCCCTTGTTTAGCCAACTCGATTCAAGCATCATACAAATGCTCGAACCAAAGCCAACACTCGCAATCAAGCCACGCACAGATTGAGAGTTCACACCCTAGAACACCAAGTCCCACCCGTTCCCAAGACCGTCTTGGTTTAAGAAAACACAAGAGCCGAAGCTCTGATACCAATTGAACAGAAAATGGCCCATGAATACTTCAAAAGAGGCTGTTTTGTAATCTCGGTTTTTAGAGGCTTTTTTGGATGTTTATTTCTGAAGTTTTGAGCAACATAAGGAAATGAAAGATAGAAAGGATATGACTTAACTTCAATAATGAAGTTTAGCCTAGGATATGACTTAACTAGATTACTCAAATTAAGCCTAGGATATGACTTAAACCAAGCACACAGCCACTAGTTTAAGACTAAGAGTTCACTCAAGCACTAAGCAAAGAGGTTACTCAATCCCCAAGCACATAGCAAAGGAGATAATTCCAGCACTAAGCAAAGAATTTAGGTTGAAAAACTTAAAGTTTTCATCTTTTTTTCATTCATCCAAATCTGATTTTTTTACAAAGGAAAGTGAGCTCTTTATATAGAGGCTCATCTTTCATCCTAACCATACATCTATTGTTTAATCTAAGGGCTTACAAGAGTTCATAAAATCCTTACATAGAGCAAAAGCCACGGCTGAAAACAACACAAAATAACAAGCTAAAACAGGCTGCCCTCTTACACAATTCTGCATTGAAAGTGACTTGTCCTTTGCTTTTGGGAAGACCAAATCTGAAAGTTTCAGGCCCTTTTCTGATCCCATGCTTTTGGCAAATGATTCCTTGTGCTTTTGAAGATGCTTGAACAAAAGAGGGATTAAGATAAGGACCATAAACAACCAGCCCCTTACCCTAATCCCAAGGACACCTCGAAACAATGCAGCCCCTTTTCTTCTGAAAGTTTCAGCAACTCAGCCCTATCTTGTAGAAGCCATATCTCTTAGCTCGGAATGAATTTTGGGACGTATGATAGCTCTTTGGAAAGCTAAATGAGTTAACTTTCACCTCAAAAAAGAATCAACTACATATCTTGAGTAAATCGGTATTTATTGAAACTTTAGTGCACATAGGTCATGGGCTGTCCAAGAATGCGCAGTCTGTTTGGGACGGCCATAACTCAAGTTATAGACCAGATATGAAGGTGATTCAAAAGCCATTGTTTTTGTAAGATCTTAAGATTTCTAATGACACAAAAATCATTTGATTTGCATTAGTAAAACGTGAGATATGATGCTTGAAAGTCAGGCCAGATTTGGATGCGAACAAAACTTTCAACTTGTAAATTCATTTTTTTGCATAAAAATGGTGTTGAAATTAAGGCTCGAAATAAACACTCAAACAGACTGTTCAAGCCTCTCCATTTCAGTGCAAACTCCCTTTGTTGAAAAAAGTTTGTCCTCAAACTTTCGGGTTTAAAAATTGGCAAAACAAAAAGGATTTCGAAAACAAAACAAATTAAGTCAAAGGGAGTGGTAGATGTTAAAGAGGGAGACAACAAGATGCACATCCTAAGAAAGCACGCAGCAAATACTTAGAATCCCCTTGTTTAGCCAACTCGATTCAAGCATCATACAAATGCTCGAACCAAAGCCAACACTCGCAATCAAGCCACGCACAGATTGAGAGTTCACACCCTAGAACACCAAGTCCCACCCGTTCCCAAGACCGTCTTGGTTTAAGAAAACACAAGAGCCGAAGCTCTGATACCAATTGAACAGAAAATGGCCCATGAATACTTCAAAAGAGGCTGTTTTGTAATCTCGGTTTTTAGAGGCTTTTTTGGATGTTTATTTCTGAAGTTTTGAGCAACATAAGGAAATGAAAGATAGAAAGGATATGACTTAACTTCAATAATGAAGTTTAGCCTAGGATATGACTTAACTAGATTACTCAAATTAAGCCTAGGATATGACTTAAACCAAGCACACAGCCACTAGTTTAAGACTAAGAGTTCACTCAAGCACTAAGCAAAGAGGTTACTCAATCCCCAAGCACATAGCAAAGGAGATAATTCCAGCACTAAGCAAAGAATTTAGGTTGAAAAACTTAAAGTTTTCATCTTTTTTTCATTCATCCAAATCTGATTTTTTTACAAAGGAAAGTGAGCTCTTTATATAGAGGCTCATCTTTCATCCTAACCATACATCTATTGTTTAATCTAAGGGCTTACAAGAGTTCATAAAATCCTTACATAGAGCAAAAGCCACGGCTGAAAACAACACAAAATAACAAGCTAAAACAGGCTGCCCTCTTACACAATTCTGCATTGAAAGTGACTTGTCCTTTGCTTTTGGGAAGACCAAATCTGAAAGTTTCAGGCCCTTTTCTGATCCCATGCTTTTGGCAAATGATTCCTTGTGCTTTTGAAGATGCTTGAACAAAAGAGGGATTAAGATAAGGACCATAAACAACCAGCCCCTTACCCTAATCCCAAGGACACCTCGAAACAATGCAGCCCCTTTTCTTCTGAAAGTTTCAGCAACTCAGCCCTATCTTGTAGAAGCCATATCTCTTAGCTCGGAATGAATTTTGGGACGTATGATAGCTCTTTGGAAAGCTAAATGAGTTAACTTTCACCTCAAAAAAGAATCAACTACATATCTTGAGTAAATCGGTATTTATTGAAACTTTAGTGCACATAGGTCATGGGCTGTCCAAGAATGCGCAGTCTGTTTGGGACGGCCATAACTCAAGTTATAGACCAGATATGAAGGTGATTCAAAAGCCATTGTTTTTGTAAGATCTTAAGATTTCTAATGACACAAAAATCATTTGATTTGCATTAGTAAAACGTGAGATATGATGCTTGAAAGTCAGGCCAGATTTGGATGCGAACAAAACTTTCAACTTGTAAATTCATTTTTTTGCATAAAAATGGTGTTGAAATTAAGGCTCGAAATAAACACTCAAACAGACTGTTCAAGCCTCTCCATTTCAGTGCAAACTCCCTTTGTTGAAAAAAGTTTGTCCTCAAACTTTCGGGTTTAAAAATTGGCAAAACAAAAAGGATTTCGAAAACAAAACAAATTAAGTCAAAGGGAGTGGTAGATGTTAAAGAGGGAGACAACAAGATGCACATCCTAAGAAAGCACACAGCAAATACTTAGAATCCCCTTGTTTAGCCAACTCGATTCAAGCATCATACAAATGCTCGAACCAAAGCCAACACTCGCAATCAAGCCACGCACAGATTGAGAGTTCACACCCTAGAACACCAAGTCCCACCCGTTCCCAAGACCGTCTTGGTTTAAGAAAACACAAGAGCCGAAGCTCTGATACCATTTAGGTTGAAAAACTTAAAGTTTTCATCTTTTTTTCATTCATCCAAATCTGATTTTTTTACAAAGGAAAGTGAGCTCTTTATATAGAGGCTCATCTTTCATCCTAACCATACATCTATTGTTTAATCTAAGGGCTTACAAGAGTTCATAAAATCCTTACATAGAGCAAAAGCCACGGCTGAAAACAACACAAAATAACAAGCTAAAACAGGCTGCCCTCTTACACAATTCTGCATTGAAAGTGACTTGTCCTTTGCTTTTGGGAAGACCAAATCTGAAAGTTTCAGGCCCTTTTCTGATCCCATGCTTTTGGCAAATGATTCCTTGTGCTTTTGAAGATGCTTGAACAAAAGAGGGATTAAGATAAGGACCATAAACAACCAGCCCCTTACCCTAATCCCAAGGACACCTCGAAACAATGCAGCCCCTTTTCTTCTGAAAGTTTTAGCAACTCAGCCCTATCTTGTAGAAGCCATATCTCTTAGCTCAGAATGAATTTTAGGACGTATGATAGCTCTTTGGAAAGCTAATGAGTTAAATTTCACCTCAAAAAAGAATCAACTACATATCTTGAGTAAATCTGTATTTATTGAAACTTTAGTGCACATAGGTCATGGGCTGTCCAAGAATGCGCAGTCTGTTTGGGACGGCCATAACTCAAGTTATAGACCAGATATGAAGGTGATTCAAAAGCCATTGTTTTTGTAAGATCTTAAGATTTCTAATGACACAAAAATCATTTGATTTGCATTAGTAAAACGTGAGATACGATGCTTGAAAGTCAGGCCAGATTTGGATGCAAACAAAATTTTCAACTTGTAAATTCATTTTTTTGCATAAAAATGGTGTTGAAATTAAGGCTCGAAATAAACACTCAAACAGACTGTTCAAGCCTCTCCATTTCAGTGCAAACTCCCTTTGTTGAAAAAAGTTTGTCCTCAAACTTTCGGGTTTAAAAATTGGCAAAACAAAAAGGATTTCGAAAACAAAACAAATTAAGTCAAAGGGAGTGGTAGATGTTAAAGAGGGAGACAACAAGATGCACATCCTAAGAAAGCACACAGCAAATACTTAGAATCCCCTTGTTTAGCCAACTCGATTCAAGCATCATACAAATGCTCGAACCAAAGCCAACACTCGCAATCAAGCCACGCACAGATTGAGAGTTCACACCCTAGAACACCAAGTCCCACCCGTTCCCAAGACCGTCTTGGTTTAAGAAAACACAAGAGCCGAAGCTCTGATACCAATTGAACAGAAAATGGCCCATGAATACTTCAAAAGAGGCTGTTTTGTAATCTCGGTTTTTAGAGGCTTTTTTGGATGTTTATTTCTGAAGTTTTGAGCAACATAAGGAAATGAAAGATAGAAAGGATATGACTTAACTTCAATAATGAAGTTTAGCCTAGGATATGACTTAACTAGATTACTCAAATTAAGCCTAGGATATGACTTAAACCAAGCACACAGCCACTAGTTTAAGACTAAGAGTTAACTCAAGCACTAAGCAAAGAGGTTACTCAATCCCCAAGCACATAGCAAAGGAGATAATTCCAGCACTAAGCAAAGAATTTAGGTTGAAAAACTTAAAGTTTTCATCTTTTTTTCATTCATCCAAATCTGATTTTTTTACAAAGGAAAGTGAGCTCTTTATATAGAGGCTCATCTTTCATCCTAACCATACATCTATTGTTTAATCTAAGGGCTTACAAGAGTTCATAAAATCCTTACATAGAGCAAAAGCCACGGCTGAAAACAACACAAAATAACAAGCTAAAACAGGCTGCCCTCTTACACAATTCTGCATTGAAAGTGACTTGTCCTTTGCTTTTGGGAAGACCAAATCTGAAAGTTTCAGGCCCTTTTCTGATCCCATGCTTTTGGCAAATGATTCCTTGTGCTTTTGAAGATGCTTGAACAGAAGAGGGATTAAGATAAGGACCATAAACAACCAGCCCCTTACCCTAATCCCAAGGACACCTCGAAACAATGCAGCCCCTTTTCTTCTGAAAGTTTTAGCAACTCAGCCCTATCTTGTAGAAGCCATATCTCTTAGCTCAGAATGAATTTTAGGACGTATGATAGCTCTTTGGAAAGCTAATGAGTTAAATTTCACCTCAAAAAAGAATCAACTACATATCTTGAGTAAATCTGTATTTATTGAAACTTTAGTGCACATAGGTCATGGGCTGTCCAAGAATGCGCAATCTGTTTGGGACGGCCATAACTCAAGTTATTGACCAGATATGAAGGTGATTCAAAAGCCATTGTTTTTTTAAGATCTTAAGCTTTCTAATGACACAAAAATCATTTGATTTGCATTAGTAAAACGTGAGATATGATGCTTGAAAGTCAGGCCAGATTTGGATGCAAACAAAACTTTCAACTTGTAAATTCATTTTTTTGCATAAAAATGGTGTTGAAATTAAGGCTCGAAATAAACACACAAACAGACTATTTAAGCCTCTCCATTTCAGTGCAAATAATAATTGAACTAAAACTAGTTAGATTTAGTACTTAGTCATATTTTGAGTCGAAAACAGAAAGTTTTAGAGGGTTTTGAGTGTTGATTTTGTTGATGTTTTTGGTTGGGATATGAACTTAGTCAAGCACACAGCCATTAACTAAGAGCTAATTACCTTTCAAGCACTAAGCAAAGTAAGGTAACAAACCAAAGCACTAAGCAAATGGTCTCTACAAGCACTAAGCAATGTAGTTTAGAAAACTTAGAAAAGTTTCTGATTTTTATAACTTAA
Organism: Silene conica; assembly: GCA_029255685.2. NCBI lineage: Eukaryota > Viridiplantae > Streptophyta > Magnoliopsida > Caryophyllales > Caryophyllaceae > Silene > Silene conica. The sequence continues at coordinate 33,369,796 of CM055312.2, read as the reverse complement.
TCAAATCTGATTTTTGAGTGTTAGGAAGGCTGCTTTTATAGTCCAAGCAAACCAATCCAAACCCTACAATGCATCTCAATCTTGTGGCTTACAAAAGTTTAAGAAAAAACAAGGGTTACAAGAGCCTTGCAACGGCTGTTTGGGGAACAAAAACACATAAGAACAGGCTGCTCTTTGTACATTTCAGTCTTGATAGTGACCTTGCCTTGCTTTATCTTACACAAAACAGAAAAATCAGTCCCATGGCAGCCCCTTTTCTGATGCACAAAACAGCCTTGTTGACTTCCTTACTTAGGCCTTTGATTCTATTTGCTTTCTTGAGATGTCTAACCAAAAAAGGAAACAAGGACCCTTGAGCATGTGAGTGCCGTGACCTTGCTTTACCTTGCCATCAGATTTGTTTTGCTTCGCTTACTTAACATAAAATGAGATACATAACATAAAGATGCCCCACCTCTTAGGATATGTACTTGGTAGGACTAAAGAGTGGCTTAGAGCAGCCCTTTGGACGATTTGAAGCTTAGACTTGGCTTAAGTGGTAGATAGATAATTAACGAAACAAAACAAACTGAAAACATGCGCGAGGTCAGTCGACCAACCAGCTAACCCAGTCGGCCGACCAACTACTTCAGTCGACCGACCAGTTAGGCCGGTCGGTCGACCAAAGTCTACTACAGGTCGATTCTGATTTTATACCATCTACACAATTTAATCCCTACATCCTAACATATGAAATTAGCTACTCATAACTATTACAATAACGATAATAACAGTGGGGAAAACGAAATTCATAGCAAACAACAATCTAAACATGTGATAAACAATAAAGGTTTTGGGATGCTACACTAAACCGGATGCTAGCAATTCTATAAGAAAATAAATAGGAACTGAAATTAAAGAGAATTACCACAAACGGAATTAGGGCAAATAGGAAGAACTTTATTGATTCCCGTGGAATGATTGTCGAATACAAACTAAGAACAATACTAAAACTTAAAGAAACAGTAACTATTGTGAATACAGAAATTAAACTAAGGATTTGATTATAGAAAACTGGATGATAATAGATAATTTGATTGCTAAAAGACCCAATGATTAACCCTAAACACGATGTCTGCTTAAATGGAGATTACAAAAGGCGTTTATCATTAACCTAATCTGTGCGTGGGCTTTGCGGAAATTTCTGGAACTGCGCTGCGGTCGACCGACCAGGGGTCTCGGTCGGTCGACCGGTTATCGGGCCCAACATGTCTTCTATTTTCGAATTTGGAAATCTGAACTTAAGTCATTAGCTACTCTGGTCGGTCGACCAGGATAGTCGGTCGGTCGACTGATTTTCCTGAGTGACAGTTCTGAAATCTTCTCAAGTTTGTCTTGTGGTCCTCGGTTTGCGCTTTGGGTTGCTTCTTCCTCGTTTCTTGGTTATGCAAAAATCCCGAGGGCAGTATTTGGCTTAAAATCGTCTCTTTTCCGTACAAATCTGCAAAAGAGCATAAAAATACGAAAGTAGACAATTGTTGGGAAATAAAGGCCAAAACATCGTAAATGAGCTCTAAAATGCGTGTAAAAATAGATGTAAAGCATCATAAAATAGACACGCATCAGCGACAACCCGATTCCTGACATATTCCTCTTTTATTGCTTGAATTTATCGTTGTTTTACCTTGCTTTATATTTATATCCGTCTGATTTTTAGTTTTTCAACATCAACAACAACCCCCCATTTGTGACCAATAAACTGACATTTTCTTACGACTGTGCCTCCCTGTGGATTCGACCCTACTTCCGCTAGCCTCTAGTTAGTAGACTTAGGTAATTATCTTTGGCTGTGTATACGACGACCAATGTCATTGTTCAACAAATACTTCCTCTTGGAGATAGCCATTAAGAAAAGCAGTCTTAACGTCCATCTGAAATAGCTCCATTCCTTTATGTGCGGCAAAGGCTATGAGTAGCCTTATTGCCTCAAGACGAGCAACATGAGCGAAGGTTTCGTCATAATCGATCCCTTCTTGTTGGTTGTATCCTTGAACGACTAATCTGGCCTTATTTCGCACAATGACTCCAGTATCATCTAGTTTATTTCTGAATACCCATCTAGTTCCAATGACGGATCGGTCCTTAGGTCGAGGAACAAGATGCCAAACTTTACTTCTTTCAAATTGTTGGAGTTCTTCTTGCATGACAACTATCCAGTCTGGTTCTGCGAGTGCTTCCTTTATATTTGAAGGTTCAATTCTGGAGAGGAAGGAGTAGAATGAGCAGAAGTTGTTTAAACTTTTTCGAGTTTGAACTCCATCTGTAAGGCTTCCTATGACATTGTCCAAAGGATGAGAGTCCTTATATCTCCAGTTTATTGATTGATCGTTTCCGTTACCTCTACTTGACTCGAGATTTTGGCTTGTTCCCCCTGAATCCAAGCCCGTGGTTATAGTAGGGTCAGGTATAAGTCTGACCTCTTTCCTTTGGTTTTGATTCAAAGTTATAGCTTCATTAGCTATAACTCTGGGTTCTAAGTCATTGGTTTGAGAATGATTTATAGTATCATCAACTATAGTTTCAGTTCTCGTACCATTTTCTCCCAAGTTAAGTTCATGATGAATTCCTTGAATCTCGTCTTCTTCATTTTCTAGCCGAGGAAGATCTTTCCTTGACAACCGAATGTCCGGTTCGTCTAGGTTTTCCTCTTCGTCCTGTAAAGGCTTATCAAAGACATTATCTTCATCAAAGATAACATAAATACTCTCTTCTATGCATAAAGTACGTTTGTTGAATACTTTGTAGGCTTTACTATGATCAGAATATCCTATAAATATTGCTTCATCACTCCTAGGGTCAAATTTGCTTAATCTATTTTAACCATTGTTATAAACAAAGCATTTAATCCCAAAGCATCTTAGATGTGATATATTAGGTTCAGGGCCACGTAGGAGTTCATAAGGTGTCTTTTTAAGGATAGGTCTAATCATGACACGATTATAAATATAGCAAGCTGTACTAATAGCCTCAGCCCAAAAGTTTTGAGGTAGACCACTACAAAGAAGCATTGTTCTAGCCATGTCTTCTAGGGTTCTGTTCATGCGTTCTACGACTCCATTTTATTGTGGGGTTCTAGGTGTCGGGAAGTTATGCCCAACACCGTTGGCTTTACAGAACTCAATGATGGCATGATTATCAAACTCAGTTCCATGGTCGGTACAAATGGATACTAGGTTAGATTTATATTTGTTTTGGACAAGTTTCATGAGACTAACAAATTCATCGAATGTTTCGTGTTTAGAATGTAGAAAGATTGGCCAAACAAATCTAGAATAATCATCAACTAGAACAAAGACGTTCCTGGAACCACCTATGCTTCTTACATTCATAGGGCCACACATATCCATGTGTACTAGTTCAAGAGCTTGGTTTGTACTCACCACTATTTTGGTTTGAAAGATGATCTAACGTGTTTGCAACGATAACATGTATCACAAATATTTTCTTAATCAAACTTGATCTTTGGAAGACCTTCGACCAAGTCTCATCTTTTCAGCTTACTTAGAATAGGTGAACTAATATGACCAAATATCTTATGCCAGACATGGATCGTCTAGGGTAACTTTCATACATGAGAGAGAGTTAATAGGCACGACATTTAAATCAATCATATAGACATTTTTCTTTCTATGTCCTTCAACGATTACCTTACTTGTACCTTCCATTATTATACGACAGATATCTGTATGAAAAACAACTTTGTTTCCTTTGTCGTATAATTGAGATATACTTATTAAGTTGTGTTTGAGACCGCTTACCAGATATACATCACTTATAGCATGAGATGATGAAATACCAATCTTAGCGACTCCTATAATCTTTCCTTTCTTATTGTCGCCGAAGGTAACTTTTCCTCCATCGATAGGAATAGGTTTACGTTGCCTGTCATATGTCGGGAGCATCCACTGTCGAGATACCACAAATTATTTTCCTTAGCGACGATCTGCACAAGTTAATTCAAAGACAAGTTTTAGGTACCCAAGCATACTTGGGACCTTTGCAGTTAGTTATCACAAATACATCTTCTTTCTTAACCCAGACTTGTCTCACGTAAGGTCTCTTAGACTTGTAATAGTGAGGTATTGGCATTTTTTTGTACGTCTTAGGGTTTGCATTGGGTGTCCGTTTTTTGTGTGTCGAAGATTGTGGAGTTTCATTAGTTCTATTTTTCTTTTCTGCGTAGTCAAAGGACATATCATAGAACCACCTTTGGTCATTGTTTCTTTCCTCGACATCGTTCTCATCACTATCAATAATAGAGATAGTATCGTTTGGTATACTTAAGGATTTGACGAATTTAACTCCGGTTTTAAAATCTTGTGCGTGTTTCACACAATTTTCCCTAAGGTGTAAAGTATGACCGCAATAAGTGCATATCAAATACTCAGGTAGATCGACATATTTCCTTTTTCTGAAGTCTCGGTCTGTGGGACTTTGTTTACACTTAGAGTGATCCTTTCTGCCATAACATTCATGACCTAATCCCATCTTCATGTTATTGTCGGATTGTTCTGTCAAGAAGTTTAGTACGTTAGTACTTCCTTCCCATTTGTCGTGAACTTTCCGTGCATGAAGAAGGAGGTCTTTTAAAGAATCTATTTCCTTTTTACAGGCGGTATGGTCAATGTTGTTACATTCTTTTAAGTCTTGAATGTCTTTATTAAAATTGAACACTATGTTAGCATGTTCCTTTTTAATGTTAGATAAGTTGAACTCCAAATCCATGGTTTTCTTTTCGAGGATTTCAACTTCTTCTAGATGAGTCTCATCTTCAACGATTGTTGTAGATTTGGACTTTAGAAGCTCATTAGCTTTTCTCAATTCTGAAGTTAAAGCTTCATTAGCTGTAATTTTAGATTGAAGCTCTTTGATGTTGAGTTTCAATTTTGAGGTTATAGCTTCATCAGCTATAACTTTAGACTCAAGAATTCTTTTTCTCAGACATTATTGTTTCCAATTTAACATGTGTCTCAGTGTTAACCTTGGATTTCTGTTTCTTAGCTTTGGCTTTAAGAAGTTAATTTTCCTCAGCAATATCAAGGATTTGTTCTTCAACTTGTCTATTTCAAGACTTTGTTCATGGTAGTGGTCTAGGGTTTTCTCAAAGTATTTAATTAGAGTAGACTTTGACAGATTTTTGACTTGACTCTTAAGCTGTAAAACGTTTACCTCTTGGTCTTCGTCATTGGAGTCTGATTCTCTAAGAAGACAGAATTATGATGCGTTGTCCTCGTCATGGTTGTCGGAGATTAGATCTAGGCTGACGTTGCTTAGGCATAAGTTAGCTACCTCATCCTCTTCTGAGTCCCCGTCCTCCTCAGATTCTAACTTTCCCCAGCATGACGCAAGCATTACCGTTTTGAACTCGGTCTTGGTGTTTTGTCTTTTGGATTTATCTTTGATCTTATCCCAACTTGGACAATCCTTGATCATGTGATCCTGTTGACCGTACTTAAAACATCCTCTTTTGAAGAATGTTTACTTAGAGTCAGTCTTCTTTTTGTCCGCTGTTTTGTTGTTAGGGTTTTTGTACCTTCCTTTGAAAACAACCTTCTTGAAACGTCTTACGAATAGAACAGTTTCGTCTTCTAGTTCCGGTTCACATTCTTCGCTTGTAGAGGCCTACAGGGCGACGCCTTTCCCTTTAGAGTTGTCATCATCGTCTTTATTTAGCATTATCTCATGAGCCATTAGAGATCCTATTAGTTCTTGGTACGTTAGTTTTGACAGGTCACGAGCTTCCTCAATGGCCGTGACTTTGGGTTGCCACTTCTTGGTGAGACTTCGAAGAATCTTTCGAACGATATCTTTAGAATCGAACTTCTTACCAAGGTTTCGTAGTTCATTGATAATGCAAGAAAATCGTGCAGACAAGCTATAAATAGATTCATTCTTTTCCATAGTGAAAAGTTCATATCTTTGAATAAGCAAGTCTATGCGATTTTTCTTGACTACGGAGGTTCCTTTGTAGGCAAGTTCTAGACCATCGTAGATTTCCTTAGTGGAATTACAAGATGAAAATCGGTCAAATTCAGAAGTGATCATACCGTTTTGTAGGAGGCTCATGACTTTTGAATTTTTCTCATTAATTTTGTAATCCGCTTCAACGTAGTCACTTTCCATCTTTTCATAAGTAGTTCCGTTTGCAACGGCGCCCAATATTTTCTTTGGTCCAGTTTGCATGATCTTCCAGCATTCCCAATCATATCCCTTGATGTAGCGGGTCATCATATTTTTCCATAAGCTGTAGTTCTTACCATCGAAGATAGGACACTTGAGGTGTTTGGAATCCATTGTAGATAAAAGTATATAATATATTTGGTAGAGTCAATAGAAAGATCAATCTCAAGCGGTTAGGTTATCAAGAGCACGAGGCTCTGATACCAATTGAAGAGGTTATTGATCTGGGGGTGTTGAATTGAGTATGTTAATTTCATAGATTCTTCTTCGATAAGATGTTTGCGTAATGAATAACGAATAAACACAATAAATAAGAGGAGACACAATATTTTTGAAGTGGTTCGGTTTCACAAATCGAAACCTACGTCCACTATTCTCGATTAACAAAATAAGTACCTCTCTCCGAATTACAATTTTATCAACCCTACTCGTACAAGTATTCGTTAGTTGTAACTCAATCTAGATACCGTGAAATACCTAGCTAACTTCAAGTACCGTTAAATACCTGAATACAAAGAGTACCGTGAAATACTCAACTATCTTACGTAAGTAAAACTTCTATAGTTCTTCGAGTTCACAGTTTGAACAAATAAGAACAATCTTCTAGCACTTAAGTCTTGTAACGGAATATGGCTGTTTAAGCACGAGTAGTACACGGATTCCTAAAAGCGTTTTTCTCGATTTGTCTGCGTGGGTGACGTGAGTTTTGAAGTGTTGTGAACATCCTATTTATATTGAATTAAATCTAGGTTTATTCCAAACCCTAGTTGCTTTAGGAATATTACCTTACCTAGACTTCTAGTCTTTTGATAATATTTCCTAAATCTAATCTTAATTAATTTAGGAAAGATCAAATAAGATATTAAGTATTATATGTAAAACCAGTTTAAATCATATTTAATTTAGGAAAGATCTTATACCATAAAATATATTATATCCTAATTGAATTCAATCTTCTAAATCTTGTCAAAATATAGTAAACTATATTTTATACCATAATATAGTTTCTTAAGATATTAAATAAATACATAATATTTATTTAAATAAATCCCAACAATTGGGAAACATGTGGTATGATACGGTTACCATAACCGTTCAACACGCTTTTCTAGATTTGGATATTCGACAATTTTGGTTAAAATAAAATCCTTAGTATTTTAAGAAAAATAATTAACTCATATGATAATTATTTTATTCCTTTTTAACTATTGTATATTTTATTTATAATAACCATTTGTTGGAGGAAGTGTCCTCGACAATAGTGTGTTGACGTAATTAAAACTCATTTGAATGAAACACAACTGGGAGTGTTACTCTTTTAAAGTCGACTGATCAACATTTATCGATAATGATTGGCTGTCTAGAGTTTGACATTATCGTCATATGATGGTGGTGATCAGTTGATCCCTTAAGGTCATATCTTTAGGGAATTCCGTCTCAATGGAATAATTAATTAATATTGTATTAGATACAAATTAATTAATAACTGGAAATTTGGGAAATAATTTTATATGACGAATATTTTTATAATGGGATTATAATAATAATAGTCAAAGTAATAAAATAGTTTTGTTACTCGGTTTTTATTTATTCGTTTGGGAAACGATTAAATTGAGAATGAACACGGTTGATCATAAAATTACAAAGAGTTGTAATTAAATTATGACATTACATTTTTATACAATAATAATTTCGAAATTATTAGTGAAATTATTTAAATGTAATAAATTTGTAAATTATGAATTTTAATAGTTAAAATTGCACAATTAACAAATTGGGTCATGTGTTATGCAACATATGTGACATGTTCCAAATTAACACAATTGACAAAAATAAAATGGGTCCCTTTGGTGCCCCATTTTCAGCCGTGATATTGTATGTATGTGTGTGGATTGAGTGTATAAATTAGCAAGTGATAGTGTGTGTAAGTGAGCAAGGTGATGGTGTGTAAGATACACAAAGCATATGTGTAAGGAATATTGCTCACTTTATGTAAGAGCACAAGAGGCATGCATAGGCCATCTTGGCTTATGTTGGCCGGCCAAGAGTGAGCAAGGTAGCTCACCTTTGCTCTTTAAATACACTACAACACACTTCACAAAAGATTACTAGTTTTTGGCTAAGTCTTTTGGTGCTAACACACACACTACAAACCTTATTCTCTCTAAGTTTCTAAGCAAAATAGTTTTTAATAAGAAACAATTATTTCCATTACTAATAATATTAAGGGTAATATTATTAATATTTCTAGTATACTAATACTAATTTTCTAGTAACAAAATTAGTAATAGTTTGAGATCGGGTCCTTGATACGCACCTTCAGGAGACGATTTTTGTTAGATCGTTTAAGGGTAATTTCGGTGGCTTGAAGACTCAAATAATAGGTGATTATTGAGTATAAACCTTCTAAAACCAATGTAAGGACCATTACATCTTATGATATCATCATGCATGCATAAGATCCATTTAAGTTTTATAACCTAAACTTAAAGAAACAAAACTTATGATATCATCATGCATGCATAAGATCCATTTAAGTTTTATAACCTAAACTTAAAGAAACAAAACTCACATTAGATTTGAGTATAAAATCTGGAATTTCGGTTCCCAACAATTGGTATCAGAGCGTTACGGTTGTTGCATGCATGATCGGATTCATGTTTTATGTTAAAACGGATTAACATACATATTTCGAAAATTTCGAAATATTTTGTATTTATTATGATAAATCACAAAATAACTTTGCATGTTAAAGTTTCTGATTCTAAAATGGTTTTAGGACATAAAAATAATTTTATGGATTTTTATTGTTCACTTTTATATTTATTTGTATTTTTTGTAGTTTAAATCGGTTTAAACAAACAATTAATGGGAAAAATAGCTAAAAATAGTTTCTGGCCGAGATTTTTTGATATGTTCTCACATGCATATTTAATATATTGTATATGATTTTTCGTAAGAAATGCAATTAATATGCATGGATTATGAATTTTATGAGATAAATAGTCATAATATGAGTAAAAATGGGTATATAAGGTTATATTTCGAATTTGACCTTAAAAATTTTATGAGAAGTCACATGCAATATATGAAATACCTGTTTAAATTTTCGGATTTATTGGACTTGTATTGCATGATTAATGATTTTTATAGTAAAAATCGGATTAATAGTGACTCAAATTCGACTTTAATAGTTATAGTTTGAATTTTGCCATAAATACTTTACACAAAGTCACATGCAATATTTACAGTATGTATGTAAGTTTTGGGAATTTATTCTCAAGTGATGCATGATTTATGATTTTAATAGTTAAAATCGGCTAAATAATGACTTATTGTGTTAAAAATAGTTAATCTTAATATTATGGCGTAAAATTTTACCCATAGATGTCTTATATAATAGGAACATCAGATCTAAAAGTTGGATATCAAAAAGTTCTGTTTTTATGATTATTAATTTTTTATGAGTTAATTAGTTAATAATCGTAATTTATGAGTCGGAAAATAAAATTTTCGAGAATGGTCTATAATTTTTTGTCATTTTCAGATTATAATATATATTTTAGGATGACTAAAAATTTATAGCAATTTATTTCAAGTTTTTATGATTTAAATCGGATTTTAACCATAAAAACGACTTTTATACGATTTATTTAAGAAATAAACCATAAATATTTGCATAAGACCATTTTATTAATTTCTGAATTTTTAGAAAATTTCCAGAAAGTTTAAAATTTTTGAATTTTAAATTTCGAATTTTATTGACTCATTTGGCCGTATTTTGTTTATTTTTCCCGAAAATACAAGTAATTTATGAACAATAATGCAAAATCAAGTTAGATCATGATCAAATATTAGTAGAGACTAAACATTGATTCCTAAAGTAAGTTAGGATGATTAACTTGGACATAAATTAGATTTATGTAATTTTGATGATTTTAATGGTTAAAATCGCACATATCCGTAAAAACCGTAAACAAATATGAGATATTTGCTCCCATAAGGCGATTTGGCATTAAAAATTGAGCATGTGCATACATATTTTATTTAATGCAATTTATTTAATATGAATGTCATATTTTGAATGTTATTTATATAATTTGGAATTATGTAATTTTTCTTAGTATGGCCTTAGTTTTAATCAATATTACCCGTAATGAAAGGGAATATTGATTCGGTTGTAATTTATGTGATCTCGTATCACGGGTTTGTAATTTAAATTTTCAGTTTTACAATAGAATAGTTGTATTATTTTATTGTAATTCCGGAGATCCAAAAGACAGTGCCATACGGAAAGGAGTTCCGACAAGACGGTGTTTTCTTGGATGGCGTGCCAATGAAGTTCAAGGGACCAAGGAGTTGGTTTCTGAATTTGTAATAGTTAATTAGTTTTTACTATTACTAGGAAGGCCATACTAGGATTTCATTTCTTTATTGCTTTTACTTTTGCATTTTAATATGTTTGCATGCATAGCCAAATCGCCATAAACATGCATATTAGTTTAGATCGTTGAAAACGACCGTGTCAATTATAATTATCAAGTTCACCGATTTAATTCGCTTAAAGGTGATAGATAATAAATTGACAAGACCTCTATATTAAACTAAACAATTGAGAATTAGCCTTACCAAATAGTAGAACCCATGAGCTTCTATTTCGTGGGGTGGTGCTAGTCCAGTGGGCAGTACGAACCCCATTACGTAGGATAAATGGGGCGATGGGATGAATTCAGTCCAGTGGGCGGATCGCATCCCAATGCATTTGAAATTTGGTTTGTACTCAACGGAAGTGTAGAGGACCAGTTGTCAATGTGTTCCGGGCTAAGATGAATAAATAATGATTTGTCATCAACCAAGAGTTCTAGGGTAGAACCGGTTTATTTTAACCCACCAAACCATATCATTGGGTCGGAGTTCCAGTGGTTCACGATTTCGGTAGTATGGGTTTGGGTCTTGGAATCATTTATAAAATTGGATAGAGGTCATTTTATAGATGCATTAGCTTGATAAATATGTTTACAAGTTAAAAATGAACATTAAAACAATTAGTATTTAATTACTTCATATGTTTAAAAATTTTGTAGTCTTCGAATCAATATCAATCATGACTACTTCCACTACTACAAACACTTCATGGTTACGTTCCTTCATGGATCGTTGTAAGCTAGAAAAGAATGGGGCAAACTTTGCCGATTGGGATACCCAACAATTGTTAGCGGCAGAGGGAGACGGTAAGACCGAATTCCTCATTGAAGAATCACCTCCTGAACCTGCAGAAAATGCCACCGCCGCAGCAAGACGACCCTATGATACTTATCAGAAGGAGTCTGCGGCAATCAAAAATGTTTTGATCTTCTCGATGGAGCCAGAACTCCAAAGGAGTGCCATAAAGATTGGCACGGCCTATGAGATCTACTCCAGGCTTGTGACAATGTTCTCAAAGGCTTCGAGAATTGTCCAATACGAGGCGGCATCGGCCTTCTTTGATCTCAACCTTAAGGAGGGGCAAAAGGCTAGCCCACATGTGCTCAAGTTAATTGAGCATGTAGAAACCTTAAGGATGAATCAAGTGGACATTCCTAAAGAACTAGTGATTGACAGAATCCTCCACTCCTTGTCTAAGGTGAAAACTTATGTACAATTCCGGGTGAATTTCAACATGAGGAACCAAGACATCTCTCTCGATGAATTGCACAATATGATCGTGCAAGCTGAAAGGGATATGGGCCTAAATGTTAGTGCCCCTAAGGATGTGCTCAACATTAATGTTAAGAGCAAAGGAAAGTTCAAAAGGAAGGGTAAGGCAAAGGGGAAGCAACCTTCCAAAGGTTCAAAGAAAGTGTCTTTTGAGGCAAGCACCTCCAATTCCAAGAAGAGCCCTCATCAAGGGGCCAAATGCTTTTACTGCAATGGCAAAGGACATTGGAAGATGAACTGTTCCAAGTATCTCAGCGATCTCAAAGCTGGGAAAATTCTTCCAGTTGGTACGATAACTATCCCAATTTTATGTTAATCTCAACTTATGTATTATGATACAAGTTGTGATGAGAATGCTCTTCTTACTTGAATCAGGGCATGAAAGCAAAGATAAGGGAAAGGAGAAACAAGCTTGATGGATCAAAGGGAACTAAGAGTAGCTCCACTCGGGATGATCAAGGAGCTTTGTTTTTCTCTTATTTTGCTGGTATTTCAAGTGTTGTATGAACAATCTAGAACCTATGTTTTATTTCCTTGTTGGACGAGGAAAGGGTAATCCTTGAACAATTTGTTGTATTTTGGATAATGTAGTGACTTTTTATTCAACCCAAGTCACTATCGGTTTTATTATTATGTTCATGTTTAGTTTAACACTTGCAAATCTTTAACATAAAATAGAATTGATTATGAAACCGAATAGGTATAGGATACCCAATTCAAATCAAATCAAAATCAAAATTAAGTTTAAAACTCAATTATGAAGAAAAGTTATCAACCATCCAAAACTATCTAAGCTTTAAATTGAATATTTTCTGTAATAAATCATAAGGATACACAAACCAACATCAAAGTCATTGCTTGTGGCCTTAGTAGCTATCTTTGGTGATAAAATGGGATTATTATTACAAAGATAGAGTGGGAGAAATTTGAAAAGTCCACAAATAGCATATGATTTTGATTAGCACAATGGATATGATCTATTGATGAATAGTAGGATTTATTGTGTTTTGGTTATGTGAAAGATAAGAAGGAAGATTAAGTTGTGGATGGGATCTACGATTTGAAAAATCTACGCCTTATGATTATAAAGGTAGATAAAAGTTGTGGATAAGATCTACGGTTTGGTAAAAATCTACGCCTTATATCCCAACGGCCCCGACACTGGGGGATACTTCAAGAATAAATTCTTGAAGTTTGTAAGGAAAAATTCTATAAATGGATAAGATCCATGATAGAGTCCTCGTACAGTACAAGATAAAATAAATGTGGGGAACTGAAAGTTCCCACACACAGAAATTGTACACCATAAGAAAAGACTCTTATAGAAACTACGGGAGGACACTCGAAGAAAATTATTCAAAAGATTTTGCAAAGGCTCAAGAAAGGGTTCTTGGATTTAGATGGTGATCCAAATATGTCAATGCAAATTCTAAAGACCATGAAATTTATAAGACATACATGCTAATAAATGAGATTTATTGGGAGAAGCATATGTTGACATGTGGATGCCAGCAGTCTGCAAAGTTAAGGGTAACTTTGTTGAAAGTAGTAAGGTAATTCATTGAGAATGAATTCAATAAACTCAATAACCACTTTTCAAAGGGGTATTTGAAAAGGATGTGACTATTAGCACATATGGTTAAGTCCCAACCATTTCAATTCATTAAATGTTAAGGAACATTGAACTGAGTGGGAGCTTTATGATTTACGGTTAAATGTAAAGTTCAGTGGGAGTTCTCGCTCCAGGATTTGAAGCTATTGAGTCATGGGTATGACTTCGAGATCTTCAGAATCAGGCAAGAACAAGAGTTTAGTGGGAGTAAACGTTATCTAAAACAACTCATTGCTCGTTTGGAATGAAGCATTAATACTTATAAAAGGTACACGAGTTTTGGTTCTAGATGACATATTGATATGAATTAAATCTAATTGAACATGGGATGTTTAGTTGAGATTATAAAAGACATCTTGTTATTAGTGTTAAGGTTGTTGATGGAGATGAAGATAGTATAACCATGATGAGATCATGGAAATTTATCGAACCTTAAGTACTATTGTTTGCACGTTTAAATCGCTAATGTTTCCGCCATTAGTATAATCGTGTAAAGTGGAAGCACACAGCTTACAGGACAACCCGTTGAGCAGGTGTTAAACCAATGATTAAACCTTGATCAATTGTCAAAGTATTCTCCAATGAAGATGAAAGACAAATTCAAGATCTTGGAAGATAACTTAGTCGTATGGTAAAAGGTTTGCAACGACTCAAGTTCCAAGACACCAAGAAAAGATTTGTGATAATCTTTGGCTTACATTCATTGACTATGCATCTCAATGACTTGTATTTTAACTACATGGTCATCACAAGATTCTACAAAATGTGTAAGTTCACAAATTATGTAAAAGCATTGCTGTGGCTGGGAGTTACACAATGCACATAATCTTATTCGCTAGTCATGAGAATGACTTGTCTCTTTCAGAGGAAAGATCAATGTATGGATATGATCCGCAAAGTGAACGCTCGCACGAACCGTGGTAAACCTGGTTTACTCAAAATGAAGATAATTACAATTTTAAGGGATGTAAACGAGAGACCCTAAAGCTGATTGTAAATTAAATGGTGTTCAAAGGTTGACCACTTGGATGGTGTAATCCACTAATTGTTTGAGTTATTTATAACTCACGAAAGGTCAAGTAAAATTCAAATGGGATGGTAAGACCATATTGAACCCCATTAAAGTGAATTGAATTATCATGACCTCGCCCCTAGTTGCTTAAGTGAGGTGACATCTCAATGCAACCGGATGTGTGATACGATTGATGGCGAGTTCAATTGCCATAGAGTCATACAGGATGACTAATCGATCACCTAGGCATAGACATGTTAAGACACATTTGCCGGGCTAATGACCGCTGATAGAGCTCTGGCGTACTCTTATTAAAAGACTGCCTGGTCGTGGCGGGAGCATCTATCGTGTTTCACATGAGTTAGTTCTTGGACTAATGACTGTTCGCTGAGGTGGCACAGTTTTCAGATTAACTTTGATTTATGTCCTAACACCTTCGTAACTGGGGTTTATAAGGACATATTTTGGGTTATGATGGGCTGTGGCCAGCCGGAAGGAATAAGTCGATTAGGAATTGTCCACCCCTTGTCAGGGTTGAGCAATATCTCTAGGCCACTCGAGGAGAATAATAACTAGAAATGCGTGGCCACGCTCGGAAGGTATCTATGGTAGATAATTCCGGTCAGTAGTTATAACTCCAGATCGAGATAAACCACTCTAGATTTTAATCAATTGCCGGCACGACCTGAGAGGACGCCATGCATTGAGTGGGAGATAGTAATAGGGCAAGAGAATTGGTGACACACACTTGTCTCGGACAAGTGGGAGATTGTTGGAGGAAGTGTCCTCGACAATAGTGTGTTGACGTAATTAAAACTCATTTGAATGAAACACAACTGGGAGTGTTACTCTTTTAAAGTCGAATGATCAACATTTGCCGATATTGATTGGCTGTCTAGAGTTTGACATTATCGTCATATGATGGTGGTGATTAGTTGATCCCTTAAGGTCATATCTTTAGGGAATTCCGTCTCAATGGAATAATTAATTAATATTGTATTAGATACAAATTAATTAATAACTGGAAATTTTGGAAATAATTTTATATGACGAATATTTTTATAATGGGATTATAATAATAATAGTCAAAGTAATAAAATAGTTTTATTACTCGGTTTTTAGTTATTCGTTTGGGAAACGATTAAATTGAGAATGAACACGGTTGATCATAAAATTACAAAGAGTTGTAATTAAATTATGACATTACATTTTTATACAATAATAATTTCGAAATTATTAGTGAAATTATTTAAATGTAATAAATTTGTAAATTATGAATTTTAATAGTTAAAATTGCACAATTAACAAATTGGGTCATGTGTTATGCAACATATGTGACATGTTACAAATTAACACAATTGACAAAAATAAAATGGGTCCCTTTGGTGCCCCATTTTCAGCCGTGATATTGTATGTATGTGTGTGGATTGAGTGTATAAATTAGCAAGTGATAGTGTGTGTAAGTGAGCAAGGTGATGGTGTGTAAGATACACAAAGCATATGTGTAAGGAATATTGCTCACTTTATGTAAGAGCACAAGAGGCATGCATAGGCCATCTTGGCTTATGTTGGCCGGCCAAGAGTGAGCAAGGTAGCTCACCTTTGCTCTTTAAATACACTACAACACACTTCACAAAAGATTACTAGTTTTTGGCTAAGTCTTTTGGTGCTAACACACACACTACAAACCTTATTCTCTCTAAGTTTCTAAGCAAAATAGTTTTTAATAAGAAACAATTATTTCCATTACTAATAATATTAAGGGTAATATTATTAATATTTCTAGTATACTAATACTAATTTTCTAGTAACAAAATTAGTAATAGTTTGAGATCGGGTCCTTGATACGCACCTTTAGGAGACGATTTTTGTTAGATCGTTTAAGGGTAATTTCGGTGGCTTGAAGACTCAAATAATAGGTGATTATTGAGTATAAACCTTCTAAAACCAATGTAAGGACCATTACATCTTATGATATCATCATGCATGCATAAGATCCATTTAAGTTTTATAACCTAAACTTAAAGAAACAAAACTCACATTAGACTTGAGTATAAAATCTGGAATTTCGGTTCCGAACACCATTTAAGCTTAATAATTAAATATGAAAAGATAGGATGATAATAACATAACAATTTTCACACCAATTTTAAGACTAAAATCGTTTCAACTGCCATGTACTAATCCATACATTTCTTGTTGCTTTTATAGAGTAATAGCTACGAGCTATAACTTTGAACAATTACTTACCAAAGTTATAGTTATAACTTTAGTTAACATTGTTTCAACTAAACGAGATTCTGTTACTCGATGTCTATCCTAACTAATCTTCATAAAGACTTGAAAGGAGCTTGAGATCTTCCATCAATCTTCGATTAGTCAAATATTGACTAACAACCTTGAATCTTCTAATATCGAAAACTCTTGTAGCTTCATGTTTGATTGACGAGATCTTCCATTGTTATACTAACAGTATACTTAACACACGATTATACGCACGAGTATATAATATATTTTAGCTAGACTTGTCATCATTAAAACATAAACATATATTTTATATATACTTATTAATATATTGTTCAACAGTCTCGGAGATTCATCCCCTTGGCTATGATTTTCCTTGTAAGTAAAAATTCTCTTCTTCTCCCTCACATGACGAATAATAGTGAACCTGCAAGGTATACGTGTAGTAGGGACACGTAACAGTTTACGAAATAAAGTAGTCTTACTCTTCTTGAGACGGACAAAAAAACAAAACAGTTGGTTAGCATAAGAGCACAATATAAGTAGCAAATAATGGCAAGAGATGTGATATGCAAACGTGTATATCACATGAACTTATCAATAGTATATGACAAATAAATCCACTATAATTGATAATCCATGATCACTTAGTGATAGGTTCGGTCGTACAACTATAAAAAAAATATCCCTAGATACAAATGAATGTAGTAATAGGGGCCGAACACAAGGAAACAAGAATTACATTATGATCAATGCTTTGGAATAATTTCTATCTAGATCAATCATGATTGGGGTTTGATTGATTGTTGGTTTGTGTTTAATAATAATAAAAGGTATCTAGGGATCTTGGGTCAACATGTAAATATTATAATTGCATAAATGACAAACATATGATGAATAATATTGTTCAATTGTTTAGGTTCTAAGACACCCATCTCACGATATTAGTGTCAACCGTACGCCACGTTCTAAACCGCATCTCGACTTTTGCTAGATCGTCCTATAATCTCATGCTTGGTCGTCTAATCTTATTCTGTGTCTTTCGACTTATAGAACTTAATCATTATTTTTGGATTTAAACTTAGATTAATATAAACAAAGCAAGCATGGATATAAACAACATGAACAATACTATGTCATCTACTAATTATGTCTTTTTTACAAGTATTTTTATTACATGTCTTCCCCAATCTCTAGACTAGAGAATTAACCACTCATAATAAAATAAAAACTATAATAAAATGATGAAATAAACATAATGAAAATACAATTACCGAAATAGAAGAACCAAAACTTGAAAATAGGAACAAATGAAAAGCGAAATATTGCTTGGATTAAGAGAATGTAAAGTGCTTACAACTTCAATTGTAAACTAGTGATAAAATGTAAACTAAAATGTATGAGAATTCTATGAGAAATATTGTAAACTAAGCTAAGAAAATATATAAAAAAGTGTGGGAAATATCTGTATATTTCCCAACTCAAAAATATAGGATTATAACGAAATAGAAGACAGGTTGTAGCAGGTCAAATAAGGGCTGAGTTCAGTGCAAGTTAAATGACGTAATAGTTAAGATTGTTCTCAGTTAAACACTAATATAGATTAATATGGGAAGATGTAGCTTAGGTTGGATTATTCTCATAAACCAAAAAATACAATTACCGAAATAGAAGAACCAAAACTTGAGAATAGGTACAAATGAAAAGCGAAATATTGCTTGAATTAAGAGAATGTAAAGTGCTTGCAACTTCAAATGTAAACTAGTGATAAAATGTAAACTAAAATATATGAGAATTCTATGAGAAATATTGTAAACTAAGCTAAGAAAATATTTAAAAAAGTGTGGGAAATATCTGTATACTTCCCAACTCAAAAATATAAGATTATAACGAAATTACAACATACGATTTATAGTCATAAACGAAAAAAGATGTACAATGGTTAAGGAATAAGAATCAACCTTTGATCCTTGCAATACAGCCTAAGAACAAATATCAAAGTAGATATTCTCCTAATCGTTGCACCCCAGATGCTCCGAAAAATACTAAAATACTTTTTCTTGAGCTAGAAACTTAAAATTACTGTTAATTTTTGATGTGAATGATGAATAGAGAGAGGAGGGAGTAGGCAGCCGTGTAAGGTAGTAATGCCGTCAGGAGTTTAGGTTGTATAGAGTAGTATTTATTAGAAGACTTCTAAGCTATGCATACGACTAACAACCTAGCAAATAAACATAAGATGGGATTTCTCAAATCAGTATTTGAGTCCTCCCGAAACTCCTCATAACCGACTACTAACACACGCCCAAAATGAGTGTGTCATGTAACTAACTGATCAAACCGTGTATCAGTTGTTACTCGGTCCATATCCACTTTTGTATATAATGTTTTATCTTTATAAATTACTAATTAAATATAACAGTTTATATTTAATTAAATTATTCAATCGGTATTAAATAATTACATTATATACCTAAATTAAATATAACATTTTATATTTAATTACAAGTTAACATTTAATTCGTCTCAGCTAATAATCGCATCATCATTACATTGACTAACCTTTTAGTCGAATAAGGCATCAATATGATTATATTTTCATTTAATCATATCTCTCAGAATACATTCTTTAGGTGTAACTTTTAGGGACCAGTTGATTACCACCATCTGTATGACAATAACGTCAGACTTCTAGGAAGCCAACCGTTAGTGATAAACATGAATCAACTGGTTAAAATACAAAGTATACCCTGTGAACCTTTAAGAGATTTATTCATGTTCTCGCACTAATTGTAGAGGACACTAGCTCCAACAATCTCCCACTTGTCCTTACAAGTGTATGTGCGATAACCTATTCTCATATTCATTAAATTTCTCCCACTCAATGTAAAACAATTTGCAAATCCTTATTCACAAAGGTCGTATTTTACAAGTGATCTGTATCAAGAGTGGTTTTCCCGACTAGAGAGTAACTCAACTGATAAACGAATCATTATTCGAGCATGGCCATGCATTTCAGTTACTACTCCTCGAGTGGCCCTAAGAAATATTAAAACCTGATAAGGTTTTGATATTTTCCTCAACTCGAATCTTGCAGATTCAAGCACGGTATGAAATGACCCCGAAAAAATATTCTTTGCCCTTGTTATGGTCGACCGTGAGAAAGAAACCAAAGTCACCCAAAATTGCCTTTATCTCAAGAGACAATCGATAGTCAAATGAATCGACTTTAGGAACACTATGGACGTCCTATCCACGATCTGGCACCGAATGTTCTGAAATATTTAGGACTTCATTGCATTGTCATGAGTTGTCATACGATTTATCTTTATAATCTCGTATTTGTGATCGATCAGCCAATCGTTTGAATTATGGCTCGTTGAACCCACCATCAATCGATATCACAAAATAATTGCCAGAGTTATCAGCTCATGTAGGCGATTACGAACCAAAAAAAATATAATGTAATTCAGTCCACTTTGTGGTATTCAAAGTTGTCTGTACAATCCATATGAAAAACAAAATATGAAAATAAAATCGATAGTGTTATAAATAGTATATGAAAGAGATACATTTATCTAATCCATAAAAGTACTAGTACAACTCAGGAACACATTTGATTCCCATGGAAATAACGCCCTTCATGCTTATCATATCTTAATGGCTTAGTGAGAGGATCTGCGATGTTGTCATCCGTTGCAATCTTGTCTATCACTATCTCCTTTTGCTCCACGTAATCTCGTATCATGTGAGCTTTCCGCAGTACATGTCTATATTTCTTGCTAGGCTTAGGCTCCTTAGCCTGGAAGATGGCACCTCTTTTATCGCAATAGATGGTGATCGGGTCATTCGAACTCGGAACTACTATTAGTCGTTGTAAGAACTGTCGCATCCATATAGCTTCCTTTGCAGCTTCCGAAGCGGCATAATACTCGGACTCAGTAGTAGAATCTGCTATAACACTTTTCTTGGAACTTTTCCAACTGACAGCAGCGCCATTAAGAGTAAACACGAATCGAGATTGATATTTCGAGTCATCTCGATCAGTTTGAAAGCTAGCATCTGCATAACCGTTTGCACATAGCTCAGTGTCACCTCGATAAGTCAATACCCAATCTTTAGTCCCCCGTAGGTACTTAAGAATGTTTTTAACAACTATCCAGTGTGATTCACCTGGATTGCGTTGGTACCGACTCGTCATACTCAATGCATATGCCATGTCTGGACGTGTGCATATCATGACATATATGATCGATCCTATAGGTGATGCATAAGGAATTCGACTCATGCGTTCGACCTCTTCCGATGTCTGTGGTGCCTGAGTCTTACTCAAATGCACCCCCGAGATCATTGGAAGTAACCCCTTCTTGGAGTTGGTCATGTTGAACCTGTCAAGAACCTTAATATCTTATCTATATCAGACTCCTGACTCAGCGATAACACCCGTTGTGATCGATCTCTATAGATACGGATCCCCAAGATGCGTTGTGCCTCACCCAGATCTTTCGTCTGGAAATGGTTCTTTAACCATAATTTAACCGAAGTTAAGAGAGGAATGTCATTCCTAATCTAGAGTATATTATCGACATACAACACTAGGAACACAATCTTACTCCCACACGACTTTATATACAATCATGGTTCCCCGACCGATCAAATGAAACCATTCTCTTTTATCACCTGGTCGAAACAATGATTCCAACTCCTAGAAGCTTGCTTAACTCCATAAATGGAACGTTTAAGCTTGCACACTTTCGGGCGGTACCATGTACAAGTCCTCCTCCAAATAAACGTTTAAGAAGGCGGTTTTCACATCCATTTGCCAAATTTCATAATCATGAAAGGCGGCAATCGCTAAGATTATCCGAATGGAACGCAGCATGACTACGGGTGCAAAAATTTCATCATAGTGCAACCCTTGCACTTGAGTGAAACCTTTTGCCACTAGTCGTGCCTTATAGGTGTCTGGTTGTCCCTCTATGGAATGCTTTATCTTATAAAGCCATTTGCATTGAAGACGTCGTACCTTATTAGGCAAATCAACCAACTCCCACACGTTATTCTCATACATGGAGTCCATCTCGGATTGCATGCCATTAAGCCATAGCTTTGAGTCGGAACAGGTCATAGCAACTTTATAAGTTGCGGGTTCGTTACTCACTAGGAGTATAATGTCAACTCCGTCAAGTTCCTCGACCATACCAATGTATCTGTCTGGAGGAATGGAGACTCTACCCGACCTTCTAGGTTCCTCAGGAATGTCAACTGCAGCAGAAGATGAAGGAACAGTTTCCTCCATTGGTTTCTCAGTTGTTGGTTCTTGAATCTCCGACAGTTCGAAGGTACTATTACCTGTCTTGTTCTCGGAAAACTCTTTCTCTAAGAACTTCGCACTAGCCGCAACAAAAACGCGGTGTTCGGTAGACGAATAGAAGTAATTAATGACCAAACATTCCTTTTGGATAACCAATAAAGTATCCTCGTGTCTCCACTTGACATAAGTATAATACCCCGTATTTTATTCTAATGTTTATTATTTATGTTGACGTTTTGATAGTTATTCGAAATTTGATATTCGATAATTAACGTAGCAAAGAATCCTGTTATACTTTATGTGTTATAAGTAAAGTGTCAAGCATGAGTATTAGTTATCAAATCGTGTTCTAATGTATGCTTTGGGACTCGAAGTGCGTACTAATAGATGAATCAACCCAACTCGATAAACATCAAGTTACACTCTCAACTCACAAACACTCCCTCTGCCATCTAATATTACGTGACCCAAACCCTACTTTTAACCCTAAATGACACACACCTACCTCATTTCCCTTGCTGTCGCCACATTAGTTAGAAAGAAGGAGGGTTTACACGGTAGATTAGGGTGGTCTAAGGGTACTCGATTGCTCAGGGAAGGAAGTATGCTTATCGTGCTTACGTTTGCTCTGTTTTGTTCTTTCTATTCTCTTCGTCTGTTCAATTGCATAGGTATGTTATTGTCTCTGTTTATGGTACACTATTGATTTAGGATGTGTGGTAGTCCTTACTAGACCCTTGACATACCACCGTGACCACCTAGGACCATCGATTGTGGTGGTTATGTCGCCTGTTTGTCGAGTATGGAACCATGAACAGGTAATGTTTGGGTGTTGATTCGAGTCACAGTGGGTTACGTTTTAATATGGGTTTTAGGGTAATCGCGAGGTGGTAGTCAGGTGGTTGGATTGGTGGTTCTCACAGTGGTTCGTAGGGTTCATGACGGTTGTTATGGTGGGTTTCATTTTGTGCGTCTGTATCGTGTCAAAACAGAGGAAACAGAGTGGGTCGTGGATGCTGGGTTTTGTGCGGTTGTTTAGCGCTGGTGGTGGTGGTCGACGGCCACTGACTTCTTCCCTGGAACCACCACAGCTCAGAGGTGAGCCTGGTGGTGCCACCGTTAGAAGTCAGGGGCTGTTTTTGTGTCGGGGCTAGTGTTTGTAAGGGTGGTTGGTCACGGTAAGGGCGGCGAAGTCAGGGGCTGTTTTGATTTCGTTTTCCGCTTGAGTAGTGTTGCTGCTACATGTTGCTTATTATTTTTTTAAATTTTTTTTTATTATTTTGTCTATTATCTTATTACTTTGTCTTGTACTATTATTATTATTATTATTATTATTATTATTATTATTATTAGTATAATTATTATTATTATACATTATAATTGTTGTTATTTATATTGTTGTTGTTATGGTTAGTACTAATTTTAGTAATAGTATTGGGTTATATTATTGTGTTGTTAGAATTTTATAATTTGATTAATATTGTGATAATAAATAATAGGAGTTATATTATTCTGATAGTGATTTATTTAACGATGATTAGATGGTTATGGGTATGTTTATGATTACGTATATATATAATGTGTTATGAGTGAATCATTTGTGAACATGATCAAGTAATTATTTAGTACGTAGTGTTTGGGTGTATGATTAGAATTTGATATTAAGTACCATTTATAGGAATTGAGTTCAAGGTGGAATATTTCTAGCAGTTGTTCGGTTGTCATTCTCCAACTTGCGGTAGGGGAATAACTGTGAATTCGATTATGATATGAGATATGATTATTAACTGTTGTGAGTTTTGCACTTCATGTTGAACGTTAATGTTATAATGTCATTATTTGTCTGTATATTCCTATATGTTGCAGAAAGGTGATATTGGGTCTTGTGATATGAAGTGGTGTGATATTGGGTCTTGTGATATGGAGTGGAGTGATATTGGGTCTTGTTTGAAAGGTTTTAGTTGCTCATGAACTAAATATTTAGTCATACTAACATAATACTTTAACTAACATTTTAATTAACTTATTAAGTGATCTTATGCATGCTAAAATAAGCGGAAATAAGGAGATTTCGATCCTTACATTCGGTCCAAAACAATTGCTAGGATGATCTTCCAAAATGCTCAACAAGAACACCTCCTCTAAGATGCACCAAGACAATCCCTTAACCAACCGAAATCTTGTAGTTGCTAGACTAGAAATCGATTATTCCTTAAACTATTCTAATCTCTCTAATTAGAATATATAATATATGAATACTATAACAATTGTAGTATTAATAATATAATCATATTATATGAAAAATGTTATGAGAATGATATTAGAGGGGATTTTTATGAGCTTTCTTGCACTAGAAAGACTAGCTCTAGATAAGAATGAATGTTAAAAATATGAACAATTCACTTTATTGTGGTGGGTGAAGTGTGCCGTGAAAAGAGCTTGGGAAGAGGAGAAAATTACTCTTTTTAGCTTACCCATAACATAGCCATGCAACCCTAACACTTAGGTATTAAGGCTATATAATGATGGTGTTTTATCCACATAATAACACATATTAAAACCTCTTAAAAACCGGCACACTAACCTCCTAAAATGGATTTTCATTTTATAATTGTCAATTTGTACAATTGTATAATCATGTGTGACATATGCTGTGTCACAATAATAAGAAACAATTATTTTAATTTAAAATGCATATTTATCGAATAAATATCATTTATAATTAAATAAATCACTATTAACAAATTGACTAGTAATTCATAATTACTAATAAATAAAATGGTCATTTCATTAATCGTCAATACGATTTACAACACTTGTAATAATATAAAATCCGATTCATTCTTATTACGACATTTCATAAATATCGTTTAATTTTTGATAATTGATACATTTCAATTTCAAACATAAATCTTACATTAAGATATAACCTCTAATTTCTCGATATATGAGTTTAAGGAATCTGATCAACTCGTATCAATATACATTTGATCAGTTTATCAATTAAGGGAATTGTCCTATAGGTGTGACCTAAAGGGATCAACTGACCACCACCGTCATACGACAGTAATGTCAAACTCTAGCTAGCCAATCATTACCGATTAATGTTGGTCAGTTGACTAATATAATTTCGTATCATCCCTTGCGCATTCTCGTCATGAGATTTAATTATGTGATCGCACTATTGTTGAGGACACATTTCCCAACAATCTCCCACTTGTCCTCGACAAGTGTGCGTCACCAATTCTCTTGTCCTATTACAATCTCCCACTCAATGCAAGGTGTCTCTCTGAGGTCGTACTTGCATTCGATCATATCATGAGTGGTTTCCTCGATCTGGAGAATAACTGTTTGACCGGAATTATCTACCATAGATACTTTCCGAGCGTGGCCACGCATTTTCAGTTAACTTCTCCTCGAGTGGCCTTGAGATTTGAACAACCCTGACAATGGGGTGGACAATTTCTATCGTACTACTTCCTTCAACTAGTCACAGTCAGTCACAACCCAAAGCAATCACATTTGACTCTAGTTACGAAAAGTCGTAGAGAATGGATCAAGGTTATGCCTAAACTGTACCATCTTGGGAGAGTAGTCTTTAGTCTAAGAATTGACTCACAAGAATACTATAGCAGCTCTTGCCACGACCCGGCTATAAAATTTCCAGAACTCTATAAGCGGTCACTATGCCCGACAAAGTGTCTCTTGCAGTCTGCCTATGTGATCGACTAGTCATCACATATGACTCTATAGCACTTGAACTTGCCATCAGTCGCCTCACATTCTAGTCGCTTTGAGATGTCACCTCATGTAAGCGGCTAGGGGCTATACTAAGTCAATTCAGTTCACTTATGGGGTTCAATATTGTCTCTTACAACCCATTTGGATCTTGACAAAGTATCTTTTATCTTGAGTTAATTATAACTCAAATGATATTGTCATGCAAAAACAGTCAACACTATTTCATTGCATTTGGTGCACGATCATCTATTTGTATTAGTGTTTTGCGAATAAACCTTTTATTCATGATCGCAAAACTTACAAATTTTAGTCTCCTTCCGACTCATATTATCTCACATAATATGATCTTATTTGAGCACGTATCTAGAACTCATTCTAGATCTTGAGTTTCCTTTCTTGAGGGAAGGCTCCCACTGTTATCTTATAACTCGTGACGTATTGATATATTAGAGGGATTAAGAATCACTCGGAATTATCTAGTCACTTATGTGCTGAAATCTATATTGCAGTTATTAGTGATTTCATCACTCTTACTATTTTCAAACATCTTGGCTATTTTATTACGGTTATTCTTATCTAACCATTTTGATTTCTAATGGGCGACCTTTTATTATCAATATAATAAAACTTCCCGTAAAGCTCCATCATCGTATGATATAAGTGTAGGGAACTAAGTTCCTGATTTTATACTCAAATCTAATGTGAGTTTTGTTTCTTTAAGTTTAGGTTATAAAACTTAAATGGATCTTATGCATGCATGATGATATCATAAGATGTAATGGTCCTTACATTGGTTTTAGAAGGTTTATACTCAATAATCACCTATTATTTGAGTCTTCAAGCCACCGAAATTACCCTTAAACGATCTAACAAAAATCGTCTCCTAAAGGTGCGTATCAAGGACCCGATCTCAAACTATTACTAATTTTGTTACTAGAAAATTAGTATTAGTATACTAGAAATATTAATAATATTACCCTTAATATTATTAGTAATGGAAATAATTGTTTCTTAGTAAAAACTATTTTGCTTAGAAACTTAAGAGAGAATAAGGTTTGTAGTGTGGGTGTTAGCACCAAAAGACTTAGCCAAAAACTAGTAATTTATGTGGTGTGAGGGTGTGTCTTATATAGAGCAAACAAGAGCTTACTTGCTCTTGAATAGGCCGGCCAAGGCATCCCCAAGGAGCCTATGCATGCCCTCTTACACAAAGCATGTAAGATTCCTTACAATATGCTCTTTGTGTATGACACACTCTATGCTTGTACACTTACACACACAACATATACTCATACACACTACATATACACGGTTCACATGGGTCTTATTATAGACCCATTTTATTTTTGTCAATTGTGTTAATTTGTAACATGTCACACATGTCTTATAACACATGACCCAATTTGTTAATTATGCAATTTTAACTATTAAAATTCATAATTCACAATTTTATTACATTTAAATAATTTCACTAATAATTTCGAAATTATTATTGTATAAAAATGTAATGTCATAATTTAATTACAACTCTTTGTAATTTTATGATCAACCGTGTTCATTCTCAATTTAATCGTTTCCCAAACGAATAAATAAAAACCGAGTAATAAAACTATTTTATTACTTTGACTATTATTATTATAATCCCATTATAAAAATATTCGTCATATAAAATTATTTCCAAAATTTCCAGTTATTAATTAATTTGTATCTAATACAATATTAATTAATTGTTCCATTGAGACGGTATTTCCTAAAGATATGACCTTAAGGGATCAACTGATCACCACCATCATATGAGGATAATGTCAAACTCTAGACAGCCAATCATTATCGATAAATGTTGACCAGTCGACTTTAAAAGAGTAACACTCCCAGTTGTGTTTCATTCAAATGAGTTTTAATTATGTCAACACACTATTGTCGAGGACACTTCCTCCAACAATCTCCCACTTGTCCGAGACAAGTGTGTGTTACCAATTCTCTTGCCCTATTACTATCTCCCACTCAATGCATGGCGTCCTCTCAGGTCGTGCCGGCAATTGATTAAAATCTAGAGTGGTTTATCTCGATCTGGAGTTATAACTACTGACCGGAATTATCTACCATAGATACCTTCCGAGCGTGGCCACGCATTTCTAGTTATTATTCTCCTCGAGTGGCCTAGAGATATTTCTCAACCCTGACAAGGGGTGGACAATTCCTAATTGACTTATTCCTTCCGGCTGGCCACAACCCATGATAACCCAAAATATGTCCTTATAAACCCCAGTTACGAAGGTGTTAGGACATAAATCAAAGTTAATATGAAAACTATGCCACCTCAGAGAACAGTCATCAGTCCAAGAACTGACTCATGTGAAACACGATAGATGCTCCCGCCACGACCAGGCAGTCTTTTAATAAGAGTACGCCAGAGCTCTATCAGCGGTCATTAGCCCGACAAATGTATCTTAACATGTCTTATGCCTAGGTGATCGATTAGTCATCCTGTATGACTCTATGGCAATTGAACTCGCCATCAATCGTATCACACATCCGGTTGCATTGAGATGTCACCTCACTTAAGCAACTAGGGGCGAGGTCATGATAATTCAATTCACTTTAATGGGGTTCAATATGGTCTTACCATCCCATTTGAATTTTACTTGACCTTTCGTGAGTTATAAATAACTCAAACAATTAGTGGATTACACCATCCAAGTGGTCAACCTTTGAACACCATTTAATTTACAATCAGCTTTAGGGTCTCTCATTTACATCCCTTAAAATTGTAATTATCTTCATTTTGAGTAAACCAGGTTTACCACGGTTCGTGCGAGCGTTCACTTTGCGGATCATATCCATACATTGATCTTTCCTCTGAAAGAGACAAGTCATTCTTATGACTAGCGAATAAGATTATGTGCATTGTGTAACTCCCAGCCACAACAATGCCTTTACATAATTTGTGAACTTACACATTTTGTAGAATCTTGTGATGACCATGTTATTAAAATACAAGTCATTGAGATGCATAGTCAATGAATGTAAGCCAAAGATTATCATAAATCTTTGCTTGGTATCTTGGAACTTGAGTCGTTGCAAACCTTTTACTATACGACTAAGTTATCTTCCAAAATCTTGAATTTGTCTTTCATCTTCATTGGAGAATACTTTGACAATTGATCAAGATTTAAACATTGGTTTAAAACTTGCTCAACGGGTTGTCCTGTAAGCTGTGTGCATCCACTTTACACGATTAAACTAATGGCGGAAACATTAGCGATTTAAACGTGCAAACAATAGTACTTAAGGTTCGACAAATTTCCATGATCCCATCATGGTTATACTATCTTCATCTCCATGAACAACCTTAACACTAATAACAAGATGCCTTTTATAATCTCAACTAAACATCTCATGTTCAATTAGATTTAATTCATATCAATATGTCATCTAGAACTAAAACTCGTGTACCTTTTATAAGTATCAATGCTTCATTCCAAACGAGCAATGAGTTGTTTTAGATAACGTTTACTCCCACTAAACTCTTGTTCTTGCCTGATTCTGAAGATCCGGAAGTCATACCCATGACTCAATAGCTTCAAATCCTGGAGCGAGAACTCCCACTGAACTTTACATTTAACCGTAAATCATAAAGCTCCCACTCAATTCAATGTTCCTTAACATTTAATGAATTGAAATGGTTGGGACTTAACCATATGTGCTAATAGTCACATCCTTTTCAAATACCCTTTTGAAAAGTGGTTATTGAGTTTACTGAATTCATTCTCAATGAATTACCTTACTACTTTCAACAAAGTTACCCTTAACTTTGCAGACTGCTGGCATCCACATGTCAACATATGCTTCTCCCAATAAATCTCATTTATTAGCGTGTATGTCTTATAAATTTCATGGTCTTTAGAATTTGCATTGACACATTTAGATCACCATCTAAATCCAAGAACCCTTTCTTGAGCCTTTGCAAAATCTCTTGAATAATTTTTCTTCGAGTGTCCTCCCGTAGTTTCTATAAGAGTCTTTTCTTATGGTGTATAATTTTGTGTGTGGGAACTTTCAGTTCCCCACATTTATCTTATCTTGTACTGTACGAGGACTCTATCATGGATCTTATCCATGTATAGAATTTTTCCTTACAAACTTCAAGAATTTATTCTTGAAGTATCCCCCAGGGCCGGGGCCGTTGGGATATAAGGCGTAGATTTTTACCAAACTGTAGATTTTATCCACAACTTTTGGGCTTATCCACAACTTTTGGGATGATAAGGCGTAGAATCTTATCCACAGCCTAATCTACCTTTTAAAACCATAAGGTGTAGATTATCTCAATCGTAGATCCTATCCACAATTTAATCTACCTTCTAAATCTCTTACACAACCAAAACACAATAAATCCTACTATTCACTAATAGATGATATTCATTGTGCTTATCAAAATCATATGCTATTTGTGGCTTTTTCAAATTTCTCCCACTCTATCTTTGTAATAATAATCCCATTTTATCACCAAAGATAGCCACTAAGGCCACAAGCAATGACTTTGATGTTGGTTTGTGTACCCTTATGATTTATTACAGAAAATATTCGATTTAAAGCTTAGATAGTTTTGGATGGTTGATAACTTTTCCTCTTAATTGAGTTCTAAACTTAATTTGATTTTGATTTGATTTGAATTGGGTATCCTATACCTATTCTGTTTCACAATCAATTCTATTTTATGTTAAGATTTGCAAGTGTTTAAACTAATTAAGAACATAAATATAAAACCAATAGTGACTTGGGTTGAAAACCAAGTCACCACATTATCCAAAATACAACCAATTGTTTAAAGGATTAACCTTTCCTTGTCCAACAAGGAAATAAAACATAGGTTTTAATTGTTCATACAACACTTGAAATACTAGCAAAATAAGCGAAAAACAAAGCTCCTTAATCATCCCGAGTGGAGCTACTCTTAGTTCCCTTGATCCATCAAGCTTGTTTCTCTTTTCCCTTATCTTTGCTTTCATGCCCTAATTCAAGTAATAAGAGCATTCATATCACAACTTGTATCATAATACATTAGTTGAGATTAACATAAAATTGGGATAGTTTTCGTACCAACTGGAAGAATCTTCCCAGCTTTGAGATCGCTGAGATACTTAGAACAGTTCCTCTTCCAATGTCCTTTGCCATTGCAGTAAAAGCATTTGGCTCCTTGATGAGGGCTCTTCTTGGAATTGGAGGTTCTTGCCTCAGAAGACACTTTTTTTGAACCTTTGGAAGGTTTCTTTCCCTTTGCCTTACCCTTCCTCTTGAACTTTCCTTTGCTCTTAACATCAATGTTGAGCACATCCTTAGGGGCACTAACATTTAGGCCCATATCCCTTTCAGCTTGCACGATCATATTGTGCAATTCATCGAGAGAGATGTCTTGGTTTCTCATGTTGAAATTCACCCGGAATTGTACATAAGTTTTCACCGTAGACAAGGAGTGTAGGATTCTGTCAATCACTAGTTCTTTAGGAATGTCCACTTGATTTATCCTTAGGGTTTCTACATGCTCAATTAACTTGAGCACATGTGGGCTAGCCTTTTGCCCCTCCTTAAGGTTGAGATCAAAGAAGGCCGATGCCGCCTCGTATTGGACAATTCTCGAAGCTTTTGAGAACCTAGTCACAAGCCTGGAGTAGATCTCATAGGCCGTGCCAATCTTTATGGCACTCCTTTGGAGTTCCGGCTCCATCGAGAAAATCAAAACATTTTTGATTGCCGCAGACTCCTTCTGATAAGTATCATAGGGTCGTCTTGCTGCGGCGGTGGCATTTTCTGCTGGTTCAGGAGGTGATTCTTCAATGAGGAATTCGGTCTTACCGTCTCCCTCTGCCGCTAATAATAGTTTGGCATCCCAATCGGCAAAGTTCGCCCCATTCTTTTCTAGCTTACAACGATCCATGAAGGAACGTAACCATGAAGTGTTTGTAGTAGTGAAGTAGTCATGATTGATATTGATACGAAGACTACAAAATTTTAAACATATGAAGAAATTAAATGCTAATCGTTTTAATTTTCATTTTTAACTTGTAAACATATTTACTAAGTTGATGCATCTATAAAATGACCTCTATCCAATTTTATAAATGATTACAAGACCCAAACCCATACTATCGAAATCGTGAACCACTGGAACTCCGACCCAATGATATGGTTTGGTGGGTTAAAATAAACCGGTTCTACCCTAGAACTCTTGGTTGATGACAAATCATAATTTATTCATCTTAGCCCGGAACACATTGACCACTGGTGCTCTACACTTCCGTTGAGTACAAACCAAATTTCAAATGCATCGGGATGCGATCCGCCCACTGGACTGAATCCATCCCATCACCCCACTTATCCTACGTAATGGGGTTCGTACTGCCCACTGGACTAGCACCACCCCACGAAATAGAAGCTCATGGGTTCTACTATTTGGTAAGGCTAATTCTCAATTGTTTAGTTTAATATAGAGGTCTTGTCAATTTATTATCTATCTCCTTTAAGCGAATTAAATCGGCGAACTCGATAATTATAATTGACACGGTCGTTTTTAACGATCTAAACTAATATGCATGTTTATGGCGATTTGGCTATGCATGCAAACATATTAAAATGCAAAAGTAAAAGCAATAAAGCAATAAAATCCTAGTATGGCCTTCCTAGTAATAGTAAAAACTAATTAACTATTACAAATTCGGAAACCAACTCCATGGTCCCTTGAACTTTATTGGCACGCCATCCAAGAAAACACCGTCTTTTCGTAACTCCTTTCCGTATGTCACCGTCTTTTGGATCTCCGGAATTACAATAAAATAATACAACTATTCTATTGTAAAACTGAAAATTTAAATTACAAACCCGTGATACGAGATCACATAAATTACAACCGAATCAATATTCCCTTTCATTACGGGTAATATTGATTAAAACTAAGGCCATACTAAGAAAAATTACATAATTCCAAATTATATAAATAACATTCAAAATATGACATTCATATTAAATAAATTGCATTAAATAAAATATGTATGCACATGCTCAATTTTTAATGCCAAATCGCCTTATGGGAGCAAATATCTCATATTTGTTTACGGTTTTTACGGATATGTGCGATTTTAACCATTAAAATCATCAAAATTACATAAATCTAATTTATGTCCAAGTTAATCATCCTAACTTACTTTAGGAATCAATGTTTAGTCTCTACTAATATTTGATCATGATCTAACTTGATTTTGCATTATTGTTCATAAATTACTTGTATTTTCGGGAAAAATAAACAAAATACGGCCAAATGAGTCAATAAAATTCGAAATTTAAAATTCAAAAATTTTAAACTTTCTGGAAATTTTCTGAAAATTCAGAAATTAATAAAATGGTCTTATGCAAATATTTATGGTTTATTTCTTAAATAAATCGTATAAAAGCCGTTTTACGGTTTAAAATCCGATTTAAATCATAAAAACTTGAAATAAATTGCTATAAATTTTTAGTCATCCTAAAATACATATTAGAATCTGAAAATGACCAAAAATTACAGACCATACTCGAAAATTTTATTTTCGACTCATAAATTACGATTATTAGCTAATTAACTCATTAAAAAATAATAATCATAAAAACAGAAACTTTTTGATATCCAACTTTTAGATCTGATGTTCCTATCATATAAGACATCTATGGGTAAAATTTCGTGCCATAATATTAAGATTAACTATTTTTAACACAATAAGTCATTATATAGCCGATTTTAACTATTAAAATCACAAAACATGCATCACTGGAGAAGAAATTCCCAAAATTACATACATTCTGTAAATATTGCATGTGACATTGTGTTAAATTTTTATGGCAAAATTCCAACTATAACTATTAAAGTCGAATTTAAGTCACTATTAATCCGATTTTTACTATAAAAATCATTAATCATGCAAAATAAGTCCAATAATTTCGAAAATTCATACAGGAACTTTATATATTGCATGTGACTTCTCATAAAATTTTTAAGGTCGATCAAATTCGAAATATAACCTTATATACCCATTTTAACTCATATTATGACTATTTATCTCATAAAATTCATAATCCATGCATATTAACTCCATTTCTTACGAAAAATCATATACAATATATTAAATATGCATGTGAGAACATATCAAAAACTCTCGGCCAGAAACTATTTTTAGCTATTTTTCCCATTAATTGTTGTTTAAAACCGATTTAAACTACAAAATATACAAATAAATATAAAAATGAACAATAAAAATCCATAAAATTATTTTTATGTCCTAAAACCATTTTAGAATCAGAAACTTTAACATGCAAAATTATTTTGTGATTTATCATAATAAATACAAAATATTTCGAAAAATGTATGTTAATCCGTTTTAACATAAAACATGAATCCGATCATGCATGCAACAACCGTAATGCTCTGATACCAATTGTAGGGAACTAAGTTCCTGATTTTATACTCAAATCTAATGTGAGTTTTGTTTCTTTAAGTTTAGGTTATAAAACTTAAATGGATCTTATGCATGCATGATGATATCATAAGATGTAATGGTCCTTACATTGGTTTTAGAAGGTTTATACTCAATAATCACCTATTATTTGAGTCTTCAAGCCACCGAAATTACCCTTAAACGATCTAACAAAAATCGTCTCCTAAAGGTGCGTATCAAGGACCCGATCTCAAACTATTACTAATTTTGTTACTAGAAAATTAGTATTAGTATACTAGAAATATTAATAATATTACCCTTAATATTATTAGTAATGGAAATAATTGTTTCTTAGTAAAAACTATTTTGCTTAGAAACTTAGAGAGAATAAGGTTTGTAGTTTGTGTGTTAGCACCAAAAGACTTAGCCAAAAACTAGTAATTTATGTGGTGTGAGGGTGTGTCTTATATAGAGCAAACAAGAGCTTACTTGCTCTTGAATAGGCCGGCCAAGGCATCCCCAAGGAGCCTATGCATGCCCTCTTACACTCTTACACAAAGCATGTAAGATTCCTTACAATATGCTCTTTGTGTTTGACACACTCTATGCTTGTACACTTACACACACAACATATACTCATACACACTACATATACACGGTTCACATGGCTCTTATTATAGACCCATTTTATTTTTGTCAATTGTGTTAATTTGTAACATGTCACACATGTCTTATAACACATGACCCAATTTGTTAATTATGCAATTTTAACTATTCAAATTCATAATTCACAATTTTATTACATTTAAATAATTTCACTAATAATTTCGAAATTATTATTGTATAAAAATGTAATGTCATAATTTAATTACAACTCTTTGTAATTTTATGATCAACCGTGTTCATTCTCAATTTAATCGTTTCCCAAACGAATAAATAAAAACCGAGTAATAAAAATATTTTATTACTTTGACTATTATTATTATAATCCCATTATAAAAATATTCGTCATATAAAATTATTTCCAAAATTTCCAGTTATTAATTAATTTGTATCCAATACAATATTAATTAATTGTTCCATTGAGACGGAATTCCCTAAAGATATGACCTTAAGGGATCAACTTATCACCACCATCATATGATGATAATGTCAAACTCTAGACAGCCAATCATTATCGATAAATGTTGATCAGTCGACTTTAAAAGAGTAACACTCCCAGTTGTGTTTCATTCAAATGAGTTTTAATTATGTCAACACACTATTGTCGAGGACACTTCCTCCAACAATAAGGTATTTGATCATCTAGAATTGAAAACCTCTTATTCTTTACACCTTAAAGAATCACCCATCCTCTCTAAATGGTAGGCTTAATTCTTTTAATGAAAATCGCTCCCACTAAAATCAATATTACTCGATCTCTTAAATGAACCTTTCATTTCTCGCATGTAAATCTTTATTTATCTCTTGAATCATTATTACTATCACTATCCCTATAGTGATCTATTTTCATTCAATCAATCATCACCCTCTTTTAATGTCTTCGTTTCTTCGAGACGAATATGACATGATAATTTCCTTATAACTACATTGAGAGAATTGAGATGATTTCTTCTCTTTTATCTTATAAATTTAGAAAAAATCATTTATTAAGGAACCTTTTTCCTTCCGATTTCATACGGGATTTCATGTCTCCTCTCTTTGAAACAATGAACATAAGGAACCTTTCCTCGTGTGTCCTCCCGTAGTTTCTTCAGTGTCCTCTTGTAGTTTCTTCAATTCATTCATTTAGGGCTCTTCTTAAGACTCCCATGTAGGAATCTTCTCTAAGATCCGTTATTTTTCATCATTGGTTCGTGAGCGAAATATTTTCTCCCACTCTATCCTTCTAACAATAACATTTATTCGTATAAGGATAGCTATTTCGATTAACTAATGCATATGAATGTTTGAAGTTTTATAGGTGTGATGAATATATTCTCATTTTCACTTAAAATGAAAATCTTATAATGAACTAATGCTGTCTCATTTTGATTGAAAGTATCTCATGGGGTGTGTTTCTCCGTTTTAATCAACACTTGATTATATTATATTGATCGTATCAAGGTTTATTGCGTGATAAAATCACCATTATTCATGTTTAAACAAGGTATGCAATTTATTTGAGAAATCAAGACATTGATTAAGAACAAAAGTAGTGACTCGGGTTGAAAACCAAGTCACCAATATCCAAAATTACAACCATTGTTTTAGGTTTTGAATCCTTGTTTTACAAGAAAATAAATTGTTCCATAAATAAAATGCAAAATATGAAAGAAGACGATATGAAAATTAGAGCCTAGCTCTTCAAGTCTTCGATCAATTTGATGCTACCATAGCCATCCAAGTAAGAAACCTCATACTTCCTTCTCCTTGCCCTTATCTTTATAAGATGCCCCTTTAAAACAATTTAAAAGGGGTAATAGTCAACAACTTGTATCGCCATACAAAAGTTAACAAAATAACATGAAAGTAAACGAGAATTATAACCTACTGCAAGAACATTTCCATTTTTGAGATCGGTCAAGTATTTGGGGCAATTCCGTTTCCTAAGATTTATCCTTGTGTAATAAAGGCACTTGTCTTCAACCTTTGAATATGAGGTGGAAACGCCTTTCGAAAAGGTCTTTTCTTTAGTCGCTTTGGGCTTGAACGTTTTCTTGCCCTTGCCCTTAAAGGCATTCCTTTTGAAGCTCGTTTTCCCTTTCTTTTCGATGTTTAAAACATCCTTGGTGGAACTTTCATGAAGTCCCATGTCCCTTTCGGCTTGGACGAGCATCTTATGCAACTCATCCAATGTTGTCTCTTGGTTTCGCATATTAAAATTCACCCGGAATTGAGCATACGATTTGACCTTATTGAGCGAGTGAAGAACTCGGTCAATTATGAGAGAGTCGGGAACATCAACGTCTTGCGTTTTTAGAGTCTCCGCGAGCTCAACGAGTTTGAGCACATGAGGGCTTATCTTTTGCCCTTCCTTCAACGTAATGTCGAAGAAGGCGGAAGCCGCCTCATATTGGATCACCCTTGGAGTTTGTGTTGGGGCTGGTGTCCTTGACAATTAAGTACAATGACTTATTAAATCTCTTTAAGGATCACAAGGGCATACTTCAGTATTATTATCAGTTGATCCACGTTTATCAATAACGGTTGGCTTGCTAGATAAGTTTGACATTATTGTCATACGGATGGCGGTGATCAACTGGTCCCTATATGTCACACCTATAGGACACGTTTGAGAGATGTGAAGGTATGAAAATACAGTCACATTTATGCCGGATATGACTAAACAGTTAGTCAGAGGTATTGACTATTAAATTAGTCAATAAGATGTTGAGATTATTATTTAATACGGATTAAATAATTTTAGCTAATACGGATTACATGTTTAATTCGTAAATTAAATATAAACGTTTATATTTAATTAAATATTGTATTCGCGTATTAATATAAAGAGTTATATTAATTTGGGTTATTATACAATATCGTAATTTTATCATACCATTATTAATACATCGACTGCATTAATATCTAATAACGTGTATGCGATTTATAAATAAAACCCGCGAATAAATTTTAGCTAAATGGGTCGAATCACGAATTAGAATAAGGTAAGAGTGGAAAGCCCACTCCTACCCTATTCGAAATTTCGGCCGAATGTAGTACATAAGGAGAAGACTTGTCCTTATGTCAGGTTACTCTTGTTGCACTGTAACAAAAATCTCAAAAGAAAATTAGGGTTTGAGAGCATTCTTCTCCCATAACCCAGATCTCACATCTAAAACTCAAAAGGCTCTCCCGATATTGCAAGGCAGTTGGAGAGGATTTCTAGCACACGCGGCAACGTCTCAATCTAAGTCTTGGGTGCAAATTATAGGAGGGAATTTGCGTTAATTCCTGTTCTTAGGCCTTTCGCGCAAGGACTTAAGGTTGTACTCTTTTTCATATCTTTTTAATCTTATGACCATATTCACGACTGTAATTTTCATTATAATCCTGCAAGTTTAGGGCGAATACATGTTTTATTCCCCACAAGTGGTATCAGAGCCTAAGGCCATGAAATTTTAAAATTGTGTTTTTCATAAGGTTTAATTTTTTGAAAAATCGTGACTTTTTGCCTCGACACTCGATCGAGTCTCTGTAGCACTCGATCGAGTGTCCTCGTAACAGGCACCGTGCGTGTGGTTTTGGGGTTGTAATCGATCTTGTTTTCGATTCTTATTTACATATTGTTAATTAATCGATATTTTTAGCAATATGTGAATCCCTTGTTGTTTTTATTTTTGATTTACACGTTTTATATCAAGATAAAAACTTGTTTTTGGTTCAAAGTGCAGCGATTTGTAGGTTTTAAACGAGTCACTCGATCGAGCCCTGCTGCACTCGATCGAGTGACGCTGACACTCAATCGAGTGCCCCTGTTGCTCGATCGAGTGCTCTAGTTTCTGGCTGTTTGTTTTCGAAAATATCTTGTTTTTATTTTCACATGGCCTAAAATAATATACTGTATACGGAAATAGTATATTATTTTTGTGAAACGGTTCACCCTCGATTGATACATATTATTTTAAAACGGTTTAAGATAATGGATTATAAACTGGTTAAAATTAAAGTGGTTAAAACGGTATAATCACATAATTTTAATCCTAAAAGGTGGTTTGGTAAGAATTTGTTAATCATAATAACAATATTATGTCATGAATGAATTTTAATTTTAGTTGATGCATTTTATTTATCGTCATGTGAATGCCTTGAATGCTTTCAATAACGTATTTAATTTTTGCAAACGGTTGTAACTTAGTGTGGCCTTAGAAGATTGTGTCACCGTAATGATGGGACACAGTCTTGCTTGTAATTTTGAGATCTTGTATCTCCGTTTCGGGTTTTTGCCATGTAATTACTTTTGTATTTAAATTAGAATGTAAATAGGGTTATATTTGTAATTTAAATTAGTAATTTTGTGAAGACCAAAGACGGAGACCGGATGCTCACTCCCGCTGCAAGGACCAAGATGGAACATCAAGACAAGCTTCTAGGGTCCAACGGTGGATTCCAAGTTGTTTTATGTTTATTTTGGTAGGATAGGCCACACTAGGACTTTTTATTTACATTTATCGCATTTATTTTATGCTTTCATCGATAATAGCTTGCATCATATTCCGCCTAAAACAAAACCACCTATAACATGCTTTAAAACTAACTCATGTAGAGGTTACGCGTTAGTTTTCTGTGACAATACAGATGTCACGTGTCACATGTAAAGCCATCACTTTATTTAATTCATTCACGCATATGCTAGATTTTAGTTCACTTAATATGGATAAATATAAGTCGATGGGGTCTTCCTCATATAACCAAAAATTGAGACTAGTCTTTATAAATCAGACTCCCATGAATCCCTTTTTCGTCGGTAGGCATAATATGACCCCTTCTACGTCGGGTAAGTGGGAACAGATGATTTATTTTATCTCAACATCATGGTCACTCGATACTATCTAGCGACTGAGATGGACTAATAGATAGGATATACGGAAATCTATCGACCAAGAGTTCCAACGGTGGAATTAGCCAAACTGTGGGCTTATCAATATACGGAAATTGAGTCTTGGGATCGTTTATATAATTCTTGAGGGAGATCAATTATATAAATGCATGAGTCTACGAGTTTAAATTCAATTTAAAATAGACTTAAATCACAACAATGAGTTGCTTATATGGTTTTCTTTTATCTTCTTTTCAGTGTAGAACACGTTCAATTAAAACTGCTGTATAACTAAATGGCTGGTGAAGACCCAATGCCAAGTGCCAAGCTAGCACGTCAATCCTGGCTAAAAGCCTTCATGGACTCCATGAATCAGTCTACTAGACTGAGAAATGATGGGTCAAACTTCTCTGACTGGGAGGCAGCACTACGGAATGCTGCCATTGCTGACGGAAAGCTTAAGTATTTAACTGAGCCCATTCCGGCACACCAGGAACTGGAGCTAGAGCTAACGAAGTTCGCGCTCATAGCGACTTCGTCATGGAAGCGGGTGCGATAAAGAACGTACTCATCTATGCAATGGAATCAAATTTGGAAAGACGCTTCATTTCCCATGGTGCAAACAAGATTTTCACCATGCTCACTAACGAATTCTCGAAAGCTCCGAGAATCGTTTCTTATGAGCATACCTGTCGCTTCTTTGAGGCGAAACTCCAGAAGGGCCAAGCTGTTAGCCCACATATTCTCAACATGATTGAGAATATCGAGAAACTGGAGACCCTGAACTGCAAGATCTGTGAGAACATAATCGTTGATTGAATGCTTCATTCGCTTCATGATGGGTTCGCCCTCTTTAGGGCCAACTACTACATGAACGACATGAAGAAGACTCCTCATGAGCTCCACTCCCTTCTCGTACAGACCGAGAAGGATCTGAAATTAAGTGGGTGCATGAATCGGGATGTTCTCATGATCTCCAGTAAGGGAAAGGGTAAAGGGAAGGCTAAAGCTCAGGGCGACCTAGCAGTAGGTAAGCCCAGGTTCAAGAAACCAGGATTTACTAAGAGTGGGCCAGGTGAGTCGAGCAACTCACAGGGCAAGACAAAGAGCAAGGATACTAGCATGGAATGCCACCACTGCCACAAGACTGGGCATTGGAGGCGCTCATGCCCCGT
Source organism: Silene conica (assembly GCA_029255685.2). Taxonomy (NCBI): domain Eukaryota; kingdom Viridiplantae; phylum Streptophyta; class Magnoliopsida; order Caryophyllales; family Caryophyllaceae; genus Silene; species Silene conica. The sequence continues at coordinate 33,328,796 of CM055312.2, read as the reverse complement.
GTATCGCGAGGACATTAAAGCAGGCCGCGTTACTCCTGTTGGTATGTCTTCTTCTTCTTTTATTCACATGACTGAGATTAACCATGCAAGTTGCGGAACTTGGGTACTAGATACTGGTTGTGGTTCTCATCTATGTAATCATGTGCAGGGCCTCCGAAACCAAGAACCCCTCATCAAGGGCGAGGTTGCTGGTTGTGGTTCTCATCTATGTAATCACGTGTTGCTGCAGTCTCGAAGGGAACATACGTGATCCAGCTTCCAAGTGGATTCGAGTTATTTTTATATAACTCTTATTATGTTCCTAGTTTGTCCAAAAAAATTATTTCAGTTTCTGCACTTGACAAACTCGGTTTTTCATTTGTAATAGAGAATAATAGCTGTATTTTCTCCTTACACAATATGATTTATGGCAAGGCAATTTCCATGAATGGAATTTATGTTTTAGATCAAACCACCGAGATATTACATGTGAATAACAAGAGATTAAAGGTAGGTGACAAAGATCAAACTTACCTATGACATTGTCGTATGGGACACATAAATGAGAAACGCGTAAAACAGCTCATACAGAATGGAGCTATCTCGCCCTTTGATTTCGAATCATATGGCACGTGTGAATCATGTCTCATCGGTAAGATGACTCGTATTTCCTTCAAAGGTGTTGGAATGCGCGCTGCCGACCTATTAGGACTCATACATACGGATGTGTGTGGCCCTATGTCGATCAACGCACGAGAAGGCTATAGGTATTTCATCACTTTCACGGATGATTTGAGTAGATATGTCTATGTCTACTTAATGAAGCACAAAAGTGAATCCTTTGACAAGTTCAAAGAATACCAGAATCGGGTACAGAACCAACTGGGAAGAAAGATTAAAGCACTACGTTCTGATCGTGGTGGTGAGTATCTTTCACACGAGTTTGATCAACACCTTAAAGACTGTGGCATCGTTCTACAGTTAACTCCACCTGGAACACCACAATTAAATGGTGTGTCCGAACGGAGGAATCGAACTCTACTTGATATGGTTCGATCCATGATGAGTCACACCGTTGTGCTCGATTCATTGTGGGGCTATGCTCTTTTGTCAGCCGCTCTAATACTTAACCGATGTCCGTCTAAAGTTGTAGACAAGACTCCATACGAATTATGGAAGGGAACAGTCCCTAACTTGTCCTTTATTCGGGTTTGGGGCTGCGAGGCTTATGTCAAGTGGAGACACGAGGATAAGCTCGGCCCGCGATCGGTCAAGACATACTTTATAGGCTATCCAAAGGGAACTTTTGGTCATTAATTCTACTCGCCAACCGAACAACGTGTTTTTGTTGCGGCTAGTGCGACGTTCTTAGAGAAAGAATTTCTCGAGAACAAGTCGAGTAATAGAACCTTCGATTTATCGGAGGTTCAAGAACCAACTACCGAGCAACCATTGGAGGAAACAGTTCCTTCAACCGAGGCTGCGGTAGATATTCCTGAGGAACCTAGGAGGTCGGGAAGAGTCTCTATTCCTCCGGACAGATACATTGGTATGGTCGAGGAACATGATATAGACGACGTCTTACTCCTAGAGGGTAATGAACCCACAACCTATAAAGGTGCCATGACCAGTTCTGACTCAAAGCTGTGGCTAGAAGCCATGCAATCCGAGATGGACTCCATGTATGAGAACAACGTGTGGGATCTTGTGGACCTACCTGCAATGGTACGCCCCCTTCAATGCAAATGCGTTTACAAGATAAAGCATGTCGTGGAAGGACAACAAGATATCCACAAGGCCAGACTAGTTGCTAAAGGTTTCACCCAAGTGCCAGGCTTGCACTACGATGAGATCTTTGCACCCGTAGTCATGCTACGTTCCATTCGGATTATCTTAGCGATCGCCGCATTTCACGATTATGAAATATGGAAAATGGACGTTAAAACCGCCTTCTTAAACGGTTATTTGGAGGAAGAGTTGTACATGGTACAACCTGAGGGTTTTATTGATCCCGCACATCCCAAGAAAGTTTGCAAGCTTAAGCGTTCCATCTATGGACTTAAGCAAGCATCGCGGAGTTGGAATCATCGCTTCGACCAAGTGATAAAAGAGAATGGATTGATTCGATCAGTCGAGGAACCATGTCTCTATATCATGTCAAGTGGGAGTAAGATTGTCTTCCTAGTACTGTATGTCGATGACATACTCTTGATTGGGAATGACATACCTCTCTTATCTTCGGTTAAAGCATGGTTGAAAAAACATTTCCAGATGAAAGATCTGGGAGAGGCACAAAGAATTTTGGGCATCCGTATCTATAGGGATAAATCACGACGGATGTTGTCTCTCAGTCAGGAGTCTTATATAGATAAGATTTTAGAGAGATTCAGCATGACGAACTCCAAGAAAGGGTTCCTTCCTATGACTACTGGGCTACACTTGAGCAAGTCTTAAGAAGCTAAGACATTGGAAGAGAAAGAGCGCATGAGTCGGATTCCTTATGCTTCGGCAATAGGATCGATCATGTATGCCATGATATGCACACGTCCAGTAGTTGCATATGCATTGAGTATGACCAGTCGATTCCAAGCTCATCCAGGTGAACCACACTAGATGGCCGTGAAAAACATTCTTAAGTACCTACGGAGGAATAAAGATTGGGGATTGACTTACGGAGGCGACTCGACGCTCTGCGCCACGGGTTACGCAGATGCTAGCTTCCAAACGGATCGAGATGACTCGAAATCTCAGTCTGGATTCGTTTTTACTCTTAATGGCGCTGCTGTCAGCTGGAAAAGTTCTAAACAGAGTGTTACAGCAGATTCTACGACTGAGTCCGAGTACTATGCCGCCTCGGAAGCAGCTAAGGAAGCAATATGGATGCGTCAATTCTTACAAGGACTCTCGGTAGTGCCTAGTTCGAATGACCCAATCACCGTTTATTGTGATAATAAAGGTGCCATCTTCCAAGCTAAGGAGCATAAGTCTAGCAACAAGGCTAGACATGTACAACAGAAAGCTCATCTAATCAGATATTACGTGGAGCAAAAGGAGATATTCATTGATAAGATAGCTACGGATGACAACATAGCTGATCCTCTCACAACATTACCACGTGATAAGCATGAAGGGCACATTCATTCCATGGGAATTAGATGTGTTCCAAAGTTGTAGTACTCTTTTATGAATTCATGTGATAATTCATTTTCTCGTGTACTCTATTCAACCTTATTGTTATGATATATAATGTTTTGTTTCTCATGTGGAATTGTACGCCAATTTTGAACACCACAAAGTGAAATGATTAACATTACATCGTTTTAGTCCTTGGTTCAACGAGCCATAAGTCACACGTGTGACACCCCGCGATATAGCATAAAAATAAACAAGTAAATTGCAGCGGAAATACAATACTTTTAAAAACTTTTCGACATATATATTTATTAGAACTTTTCGCGGAATATCAAAACAACAAGCGGAAGACTAAAAACTAATGAGAAAGTATAAATTATACAAAATAACTTAAATAGACGAGGGATAAGGTATCCCACGATAACAACATGAATTAAATCTAAACTAAGCGTAAGGGTAATTGTCGAATTATCAACAATGCTCGCTAGCCACACGTCTTCCCCAAATAGCACCAACCTACATTCATGAAACATGAACGCCACAGTCAGTGGGGAGTAACTCAGGGTTCTCCCAGCCACTTTACGTCAGAAAACATGTAAACGGTAATACAAAACATCTTATACATATGAACATGTATATTATTTGAAAAACAACCATATATGCATTACCAAACGTAATCAACATGATCAATGCATGAGCGATAAACCAAAACATGTGGGAACAACATGAATCAACATATAAAACATAATTAAGCCAACAAGTGAGATGATATCGAAATCAAGTAGACATCCAAATGATCGACTCAGAGGCCAACAGCTAGGTGGCATGTCCAATCATCATAATCATGTAAACATCCAAGTGATCGACTCAGAGGCCAACAACTAGGTGGCATGTCCAATCACGCATACAACAAACCAAGAATAGAATGAACGCCGTCAGGTAGCATAACCGCTACAACTGACAGTTAGGGAGTATAACCGCTCCACTAACAGGCTAGGGCGTATAACCGCGCCCTAGCTACCGGAGCGCATAACCACGTCATCCGGATACTATGTATAGCGCATAACCGACAACTATATGCCTAAGACCTGGCCAGACCTCTCGATGTAATAACCTACACCGAACGACACACGGGGACCGGGCCGCATAACCACGGACACCGACCAATCCCGAACATAGTTAGATAAAATCCCATAACAGGAGTGGCGTTTGTTCATTACAGTGATACACAAATCGTATCACCGCTATCTATTCACAACCAAGGTAACATAACCGTCACCAACACAACTTAGGATGACATAACCGTCACCTACACAAGCTTAGGATAACATAACCGTTAACCCACTCATTTAAACATACATGAGCCAAAAAAATATGAACAATACAACACTTATATCCGTTCCATGCCAAAAGAGAACACACGGGATTGAATAATGAAACAAAAGTTCTAAACGCATTTCGCATTACAGCTGTCATCTGCCGTAAAATTCATAATTAATTCAAATAAAATCGAAATGATACAAGGCCAATTGGGTCGGTTTAATAAGACTTTTATCTACAATATTTGTCAAATAAACATTTCCAAAAGACGAACTTAACAGGGGGTTATTGACTGATCTTTACAGCGTGTCAGAAACCGTCACACAAAATGTATTGCTTCATAAAACGGGTTTAACAAATCATTTTGGGGCAAAGCAAACTCCTAACATCATCTAAAATCTTCAAAGTTTAATTATTGAAAAGGACCAGAATCATTTCAAAGTTTAAAAATGGTTTTCAAAACAATCTTTGAGCTACTGTCTGTTCTGCGAGTATTTCAGCGCACTGTTCGTAAATAATTTATTGTGAACAAATGACATGCAATAAAATTACGAAAATTCAGAGGTAGACTCTTAACTCAAAATAAACAGGGGTCTCTTTTCAACATTTTCAAAGAAGGATACTCTAAGATGTCGAAATAAATTGTACAAGACAATGGACAGATTTGTCAAGGTGCTGAAACATCATGAATTAACCATTGTAAGCATAACACTATGAACATGAAAGACTATCAAACTAATCATCCTCAATGATCATAAACTCATTTAACCATACAATCCTTAATGAATTTCCATAATTAAAAACTCATCCAACACAAGCATGCATGATGAAATTCATCCAAACATATGATTTATGAACCTAATCATGCCACTACTTAATCAAACACAATTCTAGTATACTAAACATTACTAGCATATGGTCATGCAAACAAAGACGATAAAGTCGAGTAACCCATCACCGTTACCTTATAGCTCTTCAATAAGCATGATTTTGACTCAAAGCCACTCCGGTTTGGACAACCGAACTAGCTACACATAAATAAACGAGGTTAGCTAAGAGAACCGTGCCTTAAAGGCCACGACCAGAGTATATTAAGGAAGGAATTTGATAATTTTATTACCTAGAAAGATGGAGGTCGAGGAGAGGAAGAGATAGGCGCGAAAATCGTCGAAAACGGATAAGAAACGGAGATTTTACGACCGTTTTACGGTTGAAGGTAAAGAGTATAACAATGGTGTTTTGTGCTTTGTGTTTGGGTGTGTTTGTGCTGAAAAATATAATTAAAGGATTGAAGAAGAAGGAAAGAGGAGGGGAAAGACCTTGGGCTGCAAGGCAAAATTGGTGTATAAGACAAGTGTCCCAAAGGACAAGTGGAATAAGTAAAGAGTCGACGAGCGAGATTTTGTTAGCGGATAGTCCGTGACAGCCTTTCGTATTCTGGGTATAATTTCCTCCACAGAACTCCGATTGACGTGTTTTCGGTGGCGTTGGAAAGCTAAGAAACAGATCTAAAAGTTTTATTTTATAAGCAAGAGCTAAATATGCCTGTAAAATATCTTAAAATTAGCAACAAGGACAGAGTAACGTTTTACAAGTTTAAGAAGTATAACTTTAAGACGGACATATTAATATCATTGTCAAAAACGATATATTTTAATGAAATTTTATTTATTGTGGAACATTATTATTACTAAAATAAGATTTTAATAATATATAAATACTTGGAAATTACGGGGTGTTACAATCACCCCACCTTTTAAAAAGTTTCGTCCTCGAAACTTGAAAGCAGAAAACGGTAAGTTGTAAAGACAAGGTAAACAACCAAAGCGTTTACCAAAATTTGATATTTCAAAACTTAGATTTTTTTCAAAGACTTCGAAAAAAAATTTCCGAAGGCACAAGTCCTCGTCAATGGAATAAGAGGCTTCTCGTTGCGCATTCAAGAGTCCCACATTCCAAATCAAGGACCAGTCCAAAACCAAATCATATCATGCGTCGACAAGTGTAATACGAGTTATTAGACGTCTCCAATAACAAGTCTTACATCAAATCAACGCTAAAACCAATCAAAATTATAAACCATTTCAAACTTTTCAAAACATGTCATTTCGAAAGTAAACTTAATTTTTTTGAATCCGTAAATTAAGTAAGGTTGTAACAGAAATTAAAGTTTTCAACAACAAAAGTAAGGAAACACAAATAAGGTTATAAAATATATAAATGGAAAATATTTTGAATATCACTTCGAACAAAACACAAGGATGAAAGCTACATATTAACAACCAAAGAGGGTCGGGACTGTCCTTCAAGGAACTCAAAGCACAAAGAGGTCAACAAGGAAGCTATCCCAAAACAAGGTATCATAAACTACCATCTTCAAGGCTAAGGACGGTACTGAACAAGAGAGTAAAGAGGCAAAAACAACAAAAGAACAAAGGCATGAACAAAAGAAGTTTATGGTTAAGGAGGAAGATAACTCTTCGAATTACGGAAATCACTAACCACTCAACCATAAATGAAACATCATCATCATCATCATGATTCCTTACACACCTCAGAAGGCAGCTCTTTCAACCGCAAAACTCTCAAGGCTTCCTCAACTCAATTTGGGTCACTCACTCCTAGATTATACACGATACAAGGTATCCCATTACCAAAGGGACTTCACAACTCTCAATTATTACTCAACAATCAACATCCTTCATGGAGCTAGATCCAAAATTACTAACAAGGTTGCCTTCATACTCAACTAGCATATGTTACAGATCTCCAAACAAGGTGAATCACAAAAACAAGGATCTTAAACCCGAATCCATCATACTTCCAGACCTATAAACAAAAATCTGTTACGCTCATACCGACAACAAAAGACATGGAAGAGGCACTCTCGGAACTGTACTTACTTGCATACATAGGACTATGAGATAAACATCCAAAATATCTAATCCCAAAAGCATAAACACAGTATTCTTCAAACCGTAACTATTCGCAAACCTAGGACTACGAGTTAAACATCCAAAGCATACAGTCCCAAACTAGTCAACTCTCATTGACCCAAATCAAGAAAACATCTCTTAAACCTTGACTACCATAATTACCGTAAAGTGATTGTCCCAAAAGAAAGTCTCATAATAGTAACGACTCTCACCCAAACCGTCTATAGGTAATTAACCATCAACACTCTCATAGATAACACAAAAATTATTAACTTCACGATTGATAGTAATCCACAAGAAGTACTCATACCATCAAACCTTTAACATGAAACCATCAAGATGGCACACTACCTAATATTACCTAAACGTCACCAAACGCTAACTCTCTCCACTAAGTCCGATAAAACAAAACCAAGGATCTTCTAAGCATATATCACTATTCCACAAACGAATTCAACCTCACACCTAGTCCAAGAAGAAAGGGGACAAGGCTCACAACAATTAAAGATATGATTCAAACTTCAGGAACAAACGCGAAATAGAAACTTCAGGGAGAGATACATAAGATGATGGCTAAGAGACTCTAGATTATGGATTCCAACAAAAGTGAAGCTATGATGAGAAGAATGAGCATTAGAGGTAAGAATATATACGACGCAAGAATAGGTCAAGTAAGCTTTGTTATGAAAGCATAACTCGACATAGTTAGCATGGAAGAAGAAAGGAGAAAAGAAGCGTTGAGGAAAGGGCCGGTATGATTTGAACTGACACAATTCCCAAGGCTCAGGGTTCCTAAAATCCTCACAAGGTTCTCATCTCCCATTTCCCAATTCAAGCACGCCAAACTAGCATTTTCCAAAAAGAATTATCCCAAATGGTTTACCATACTATAAGTCCTTTCAAAAATAAGGGTGTACGATTATCCCAATTTCGACTATTCCATAAAGTTTCGGGTATCTCTATGTCTTAAATTCCTCAAACGACATTTCAGTAATACTACAGGATAAACCATTTATGTACCATTGTTACATCACAATCTTTATACTCGATAGATTATTAACTCTTTAATTCCTTCAATTCCCAAAACTTTTATTACTCATCGAGTTACTCTATTTTAATCCCACACAAGGCGTAAATCCTTATAATTCATCAATACCTCAAAATATGAACACCAAGGTCAATTATAGATATTTCTCACATCTCTATATACAAATTGAAACATTCTTTTAAACATCGCAGCCTCGAAATCTCACAAATCCATAGCTTGCACCTTACTACATCAATCAGACATCCAAAGACATTATCTTTAGGTAACTCCTCTAAGGTTACACCACTAATTCCGTTCGAACAACTAAAAGCATAAACTTTAATAAATTATCCCTAGATTACCTCGTAGATCCTTTCAATACTCATCCATCATTATATACGATTCTTATCCACCAAAAGTAACATCCCAATTAAAGTCAAACCCAATTCCCAAAGTCAAGCATTACTGATTCACTTCACACAACCATTAATTTTCACTAGCATCCCAAGTATATTTTCCAAATTCATTTTTATGAATTCTAACCCTATTCATACTCCTAAGGCATCACAGTTTAATCCACTATTTCTAAATCCCAATTATGATTCCCAAGGTTCAAATCCACCAAATATCAGACATACAATTCAATGTGTAAACCAAGAATTCTACTAGCCAATTCCACTCACTATATAGGGTAAACAACTATCCATAAGGATCACCAAGACTTGCCTTACTACACTCCCTAAACGTTTTCAGTAACATTACTTTTCAAAATAAGAGCTAGGGGTTATCCTTGAACGAAAACCTCAATATCCAACTAAGTTAGGCTACCTACGAAGCGCCATGGGAAAAGGCAAGTAACAAGGATAGGGTTAAGTCGGGAAGTTACGAAAGTAGCTTCCGAGTTAAGATAGAAAAGAGTTCGGGTAGGAAGGATATGCATCAAGAAATAAGGAAGAAGATGATGCATGATGAGCAAGGATTATCTTCGAGGACAAAGAAGCGACCTTCAAGATAGCACGGATCTTCCATCTTCGGTAGTAGACAATAATCTTGATCGCCATCCAGGTAAGCTCATGGTTCACCAATCCTTGGGCACAAAAATAAAATCTTTGACAATTAACAAACATATTAGACCTACAAGGAGCAATCTCATTACAGACTACCACTTGGTCCTTAAGTCTACCCATCTCTCATTCATTATTTCAGGTCAAGTTCATATTTAAGTTGGGGTACACGTCTGTGCGTCGGGAGCATTAGTGCTCTGATACCAACTGTGACACCCCGCGATATAGCATAAAAATAAACAAGTAAATTGCAGCGGAAATACAATACTTTTAAAAACTTTTCGACATATATATTTATTAGAACTTTTCGCGGAATATCAAAACAACAAGCGGAAGACTAAAAACTAATGAGAAAGTATAAATTATACAAAATAACTTAAATAGACGAGGGATAAGGTATCCCACGATAACAACATGAATTAAATCTAAACTAAGCGTAAGGGTAATTGTCGAATTATCAACAATGCTCGCTAGCCACACGTCTTCCCCAAATAGCACCAACCTACATTCATGAAACATGAACGCCACAGTCAGTGGGGAGTAACTCAGGGTTCTCCCAGCCACTTTACGTCAGAAAACATGTAAACGGTAATACAAAACATCTTATACATATGAACATGTATATTATTTGAAAAACAACCATATATGCATTACCAAACGTAATCAACATGATCAATGCATGAGCGATAAACCAAAACATGTGGGAACAACATGAATCAACATATAAAACATAATTAAGCCAACAAGTGAGATGATATCGAAATCAAGTAGACATCCAAATGATCGACTCAGAGGCCAACAGCTAGGTGGCATGTCCAATCATCATAATCATGTAAACATCCAAGTGATCGACTCAGAGGCCAACAACTAGGTGGCATGTCCAATCACGCATACAACAAACCAAGAATAGAATGAACGCCGTCAGGTAGCATAACCGCTACAACTGACAGTTAGGGAGTATAACCGCTCCACTAACAGGCTAGGGCGTATAACCGCGCCCTAGCTACCGGAGCGCATAACCACGTCATCCGGATACTATGTATAGCGCATAACCGACAACTATATGCCTAAGACCTGGCCAGACCTCTCGATGTAATAACCTACACCGAACGACACACGGGGACCGGGCCGCATAACCACGGACACCGACCAATCCCGAACATAGTTAGATAAAATCCCATAACAGGAGTGGCGTTTGTTCATTACAGTGATACACAAATCGTATCACCGCTATCTATTCACAACCAAGGTAACATAACCGTCAACAACACAACTTAGGATGACATAACCGTCACCTACACAAGCTTAGGATAACATAACCGTTAACCCACTCATTTAAACATACATGAGCCAAAAAAATATGAACAATACAACACTTATATCCGTTCCATGCCAAAAGAGAACACACGGGATTGAATAATGAAACAAAAGTTCTAAACGCATTTCGCATTACAGCTGTCATCTGCCGTAAAATTCATAATTAATTCAAATAAAATCGAAATGATACAAGGCCAATTGGGTCGGTTTAATAAGACTTTTATCTACAATATTTGCCACATAAACATTTCCAAAAGACGAACTTAACAGGGGGTTATTGACTGATCTTTACAGCGTGTCAGAAACCGTCACACAAAATGTATTGCTTCATAAAACGGGTTTAACAAATCATTTTGGGGCAAAGCAAACTCCTAACATCATCTAAAATCTTCAAAGTTTAATTATTGAAAAGGACCAGAATCATTTCAAAGTTTAAAAATGGTTTTCAAAACAATCTTTGAGCTACTGTCCGTTCTGCGAGTATTTCAGCGCTCTGTTCGTAAATAATTTATTGTGAACAAATGACATGCAATAAAATTACGAAAATTCAGAGGTAGACTCTTAACTAAAAATAAACAGGGGTCTCTTTTCAACATTTTCAAAGAAGGATACTCTAAGATGTCGAAATAAATTGTACAAGACAATGGACAGATTTGTCAAGGTGCTGAAACATCATGAATTAACCATTGTAAGCATAACACTATGAACATGAAAGACTATCAAACTAATCATCCTCAATGATCATAAACTCATTTAACCATACAATCCTTAATGAATTTCCATAATTAAAAACTCATCCAACACAAGCATGCATGATGAAATTCATCCAAACATATGATTTATGAACCTAATCATGCCACTACTTAATCAAACACAATTCTAGTATACTAAACATTACTAGCATATGGTCATGCAAACAAAGACGATAAAGTCGAGTAACCCATCACCGTTACCTTATAGCTCTTCAATAAGCATGATTTTGACTCAAAGCCACTCCGGTTTGGACAACCGAACTAGCTACACATAAATAAACGAGGTTAGCTAAGAGAACCGTGCCTTAAAGGCCACGACCAGAGTATATTAAGGAAGGAATTTGATAATTTTATTACCTAGAAAGATGGAGGTCGAGGAGAGGAAGAGATAGGCGCGAAAATCGTCGAAAACGGATAAGAAACGGAGATTTTACGACCGTTTTACGGTTGAAGGTAAAGAGTATAACAATGGTGTTTTGTGCTTTGTGTTTGGGTGTGTTTGTGCTGAAAAATATAATTAAAGGATTGAAGAAGAAGGAAAGAGGAGGGGAAAGACCTTGGGCTGCAAGGCAAAATTGGTGTATAAGACAAGTGTCCCAAAGGACAAGTGGAATAAGTAAAGAGTCGACGAGCGAGATTTTGTTAGCGGATAGTCCGTGACAGCCTTTCGTATTCTGGGTATAATTTCCTCCACAGAACTTCGATTGACGTGTTTTCGGTGGCGTTGGAAAGCTAAGAAACAGATCTAAAAGTTTTATTTTATAAGCAAGAGCTAAATATGCCTGTAAAATATCTTAAAATTAGCAACAAGGACAGAGTAACGTTTTACAAGTTTAAGAAGTATAACTTTAAGACGGACATATTAATATCATTGTCAAAAACGATATATTTTAATGAAATTTTATTTATTGTGGAACATTATTATTACTAAAATAAGATTTTAATAATATATAAATACATGGAAATTACGGGGTGTTACAACACGGCTGACTGACCAATCACAAAGGCGAGTTATACAGACATCTCGTAGGACACCATGTGACAACGTTATGGAGTCCTAAATGTTTTATGACATTGGGTGCCAGGTCGTGGATAGGACCTCCATAGTGTTCCTTAGAGTCGAGTCTTTTGACTTTCAACTGTCTCTTGAGATTAAGGCAGATTTTGGGTAACTTTGGTTTCATTCCCACGGTCATCGTAACAGGGCCCAAGAGGATTTTTTCTGGGTTATTTCATGCTGCGCGAAAATCGGCAGGATTCGAGTTGAGGGAAATATCCAAACCCTTATCAGGATTTTATCATTTCTCAGGGCCACTCGAGGAGTAGTAACTGAAATGCATGGCCATGCTCGAATACAGATTCGTTTTATCAGTTAAGTTACTCTCTAGTCGGGGAAACCACTCTTGATACAGATCGCTTGTGAGATACGACCTTTGCGAATGCGGATTTGCAAATTGTCTTACATTGAGTGGGAGAAATTATAAAAGGATATGAGGATCGGTTATCGCACTTACACTTGTACGGACAAGTGGGAGTTTGTTGGAGCTTGTGTCCTCCACATGTAGTGTGATAACGTCATTGCACATACCCTTGTACGGACAAGTGGGAGATTGTTGGGGCTGGTGTCCTTAAAAATTAAGTACAATGACTTATTAAATCTCTTTAAGGATCACAAGGGCATACTTCAGTATTATTATCAGTTGATCCACGTTTATCAATAACGGTTGGCTTGCTAGATAAGTTTGACGTTATTGTCATACGGATGGCGGTGATCAATTGGTCCCTATATGTCACACCTATAGGACACGTTTGAGAGATGTGAAGGTATGAAAATACAGTCACATTTATGCCGGATATGACTAAACATTTAGTCAGAGGTATTGACTATTAAATTAGTCAATAAGATGTTGAGATTATTATTTAATACGGATTAAATAATTTTAGCTAATACGGATTACATGTTTAATTCGTAAATTAAATATAAACGGTTATATTTAATTAAATAGTGTATTCGCGTATTAATATAAACAGTTATATTAATTTGGGTTATTATAAAATATCGTAATTTTATCAGACCATTATTAATACATCGACTGCATTAATATCTGATAACGTGTATGCGATTTATAAATAAAACCCGCGAATAAATTTTAGCTAAATGGGTCGAATCACGAATTAGAATAAGGTAAGAGTGGAAAGCCCACTCCTACCCTATTCAAAATTTCGGCCGAATGTAGTACATAAGGAGAAGACTTCTCCTTATGTCAGGTTACTCTTGTTGCACTGTAACAAAAATCTCAAAAGAAAATTAGGGTTTGAGAGCATTCTTCTCCCATAACCCAGATCTCACATCTAAAACTCAAAAGGCTCTCCCGATATTGCAAGGCAGCTGGAGAGGATTTCTAGCACACGCGGCAACATCTCAATCTAAGTCTTGGGTGCAAATTATAGGAGGGAATTTGCATTAATTCCTGTTCTTAGGCCTTTCGCGCAAGGACTAAAGGTTGTACTCTTTTTCATATCCATTTAATCTTATGACCATATTCACGACTGTAATTTTCATTATAATCCTGCAAGTTTAGGGCGAATACATGTTTTATTCCCCACAGTTTGCGAAAACATGGTCGCAAGCTTGGTGTATATCTCATACGATGTGGTCAACTTAATCATACTCCTTTGGAGATCCGGCTCCATGGAGAAGATGAGCACATTTTTAAGAGCGGAGGACTCTTTCATGTAGGCTTCATAGGCCTCACGAGTTCCGACAGCGGAACGAGCGGTTGGAGTGGGAGGAGCGGCTTCGGATAGGTAACGACTCTTATCGTCACCTTGAGCGGCCAAAAGTAATTGCGCATCCCAATCTTTAAAATTGGAACCATGCTTATCGAGTTTGCAACGGTTCATGGAGGACCGAAGCCATGAAACGTTAGTGAGAGGTGGAGCGTTGGTTGCCATTGATGATGTTGAAAATAAAACTACAATAAAATGAAGGAAATAAAACAACATCATTTTAAAATTCATAATTTAAACTAAAAACTTAAACAAGTTAATTAGTTATTTACTTAATGATCTCTTACCCAATTAAGTAAACAATCCGGAGACCCAAAACCATACTAATCCGGGCACGGTGTAGCCGATTCAACCCGTATCGGTATAATTTGGTGGATTAACCCTTTAATCGGTTCTACCTTAGAACTCTCGGTCGACAATTTTCTAAAAATCGTCTTTAGCCCGAACTTATTGCAACTACGGTTACGAATACTTTCGTTGAGATCAACCAAATTTCAAGGTGTAATCTTATTACCCCACTTACCCAACGTGACAATTTTAGTACCCCGGTATAGCCGAGTCTACGTTCTTGTGAAGAAGGGATTCATGGGTCCGTACTTTTTGGTAAGGCTAAGTCTCAATATTTATATGTAAGAGATCTAGTCAAATTCTTATCTATCTCCTATTAAGTGAACTAAGTCGGTGAATTATCGATAAAATAAATGACTAGGTCGACTAAATCGAAAATGCATGAGACGATATTTGACGATTTGGCTATGCATGCAAACATATAAAAGCAAAATAAAAGCATAAAAGTAAACCCTAGTATGGCCTTTCCTAGAAAAGAAATAATAAAAGTACAAATTCGGAAACCAACTCCTTTGGTCCCTTGAACTTCACGCGGCACGCACTTCGAGGTAAACACCGTCTTGTCGGAACTCCTTTCCGAATGGCACCGTCTTCAAGGAACTCCGGATTTTACAAAAATTACAACTTTTCTAGTCTACTTTATACATTATAAAATAGAAATAAATTACAATTGGGTGATACGAGATCACAAAATTACAACCCAATCGGTAACCCCTTACATTACGGGAAATGCCGATTTAAAAACTAAGGCCATACTAAGTAAATTACATAATTCCCAAAATTACGTAAATAAAATCATGACATTCATAATTAAAATATGCAATGCTTATAAATATATTAACTATCATGCAAATCCTAAGCCAAATCGTCCTATTTAAATATCAATAATATAAATAGTTATCGTATACCTCGGTTTATGGAATCGCGTGTTTTAACGTTTAACAACACCATGCATAATATGAATCGGTATTCATCCTTAAGTTAGTCATCCCAACTCATATAGGTTTCAAAATTTAGTCTTACTCAAACTTTGAACATGACTTAACTTAACATATTTTAATATTGTTCGGTATTACTCGGTTTTACGGGAAAAATATTATAAAAATCCGAAAGAGTCATAAAAATTTCGAAAATTTCAAAATTCAAATTTTGAAAATTCCAGAATGTTCGTAAAATTTCAGAACTTTAAAAATATTAGCATTTATACGGTTTTAACATTATTTCGAAAATAATACGTAAAACGAGCATTTTAAGTCGGAAAATTCAATAATTAATTCCATAAATGCAAATAAAATACTAATAATATTTTTACACTTTTCAAAACACTTTAAGAACATAAAATGGACAGAAAATTTAATCGAACACTGCCCAATGAGCCGAAATTTTAAATGCATGACTCTTTTTATTTAATTTTAAATGCAACTTTTAACAATTTAAAATTAAATTAAAACTGAAACTTTTGGCACCCAAGAATATTTTCGTGATGAGCATATCATATATGACTATTATGGGTTAAATTTTCCGGCCATTTTAACAACTATTGCAAATTTTAACGATTTACGTCATATATCGTAAGATTTTAACCTTTAAAATTATTTCTCAAGCATAAAATAAGATAAAAATCTCGAAATTTTTATACATGCTGGAAATAACATATATGACATCGTGTTAAATTTTTATGGCCAAATTCCAACTTAAACTATTAAAGTCGAAATAATGTCACTAATTACCCGATTTTTACATTAAAAATCTATAATAATGCAATATATGAGATAAATTTCTGGAAACTTTAGCATACATTTTAAATATTGCATGTGACATACTCATAAATTTTTATAGTCAAATTCATAATATAACTATTTTAACCCATTTTATTCATCTTATTGCATTTTAACCCTTAAAATTCATATCACACGTTTTATAAGTCCATAATTTACGAAAATTCATATTCATAACATAGGATATACATGTGATAACATACTGAAAAATCTCGGCCAGAAGCTTATTTTAACTATTTTTCCCAAAATAAACTATTTTAACCATTAAAACTTTATAAAAAACCGAGATTTAATATACCATTAATCAATATTTATGCAAAATATATTCCAAATATTCTAAAACATTTTATAAAACAGTAGGTATTCATGCTTAAAGTATTTCGTGCATATCTTATATTAAACGAAAATTTCAAGTTTTATATTGTTATCTCTATAACTCCGTAAAAACGTAAACGGAAAGCATGCAAACAACCTATTGCTCTGATACCAATTGAAAGGTTTTAGTTGCTCATGAACTAAATATTTAGTCATACTAACATAATACTTTAACTAACATTTTAATTAACTTATTAAGTGATCTTATTGTTGGGAAATGTGTCCTCAACAAAAGTGCGATCACGTAATTAAATCTCATAACAAGAATGCGCAAGGGATGATACGATTTATTAGTCAACTGACCAACATTAATCGGTAATGATTGGCTGGCTAGAGTTTGACATTACTGTCGTATGACGGTGATGGTCAGTTGATCCCTTTAGGTCACACCTTTAGGACAATTCCCTTAATTGATAAAATGATCAAATATATATTGATACGATTTGATCATATTCCTTAAACTCGAATGTCGAGAAATTAGAGGTTAGATCTTAATGTAAGATTTATGTTTAAAATTGAAACGTGTCAATTGTTAAACATTAAACGATATTTATTATATCGTTATTAGAATAAGTTGGGTTATAATTAATACAAAGGTTGTAAATCGTATTGACGAAAATTATAAATAATCATTTTACAATTGTAATTTAGAATTACTTGTCAATTGATAAATATAATATTTATATGATAAATATTTATATTAAGATAATTATAATTGTATTCCTAGTAACATTAAGATGTCACACTTGGTACAATTATACAATTGACAAAGTTATAAAATGAAGATCATCTTATGCTTAAGTGGGACGGTTTAGTGGATGTAGATGTGGAATGATTAGTGTGTTAATTGTTCTTAAAAACACAATCATTAAAGGGTGCTTTGAGACCATGAGCTATAACCACCCTAGACACATTGAGAAGGTAAAATGTTTTCCTTGTGTCTACCCATGCCTAGCCGTCTTTACCCTCTTATAACCACTCAAATTGTGTTGTTTTACTTAAGCATAATTATGAGTTAATATAAGTATATGATACTCCAACCATTTCTAATGTTAGCCGTGTGTTTTCAAGCCAAAACCTCATCCAAAACCTCTCATATTATAAGATAATATTCATACTAATACTTATATTAAGAGATATATTATTAGTATAATAAGTTCATATTAGAACTTATATTGCATTAAGGAAAAATCGATTTGGCACTAGCTTGTTCCAAGTTTCGGTTCATTAAGGGATAGTCTTGGTGCATCTTTAGAGGAGGTGTTCTACTTTGAACACTAGGAGGATCATCTTTGCTTGCATTTGGACCGAGTGTAAGGACTCGTAATCTCTCCCATTTCCGCTTATAAAGCATGCATAAGATCTTATAAACATGTTTATAAATAAATTAATTAAAAGTTAATTAAAAGGTTTTGTTAGTATGACTAAATTAGTTTATGAGCAACTAGTTAAACCTAACAATTGGTATCAGAGCAAAATGGTTGTTTGCATGCTTTCCGTTTCGTTTTTACGGAGTTATTATGATAACAAAAATAAAACTTGAATTTTCGTATGATATAAGATATGGACGAAATATTTTTAGCATGATACCTACTGTTTTCTAATATGATTTAGAATATTTGGAATAATTTTTGCATGAATATTGATCATTGGTATTTTTATTTCGGTTTTTAATACGTTTTAATGGTTAAAAATGATTAATTTTGGGAAAAATAGTTAAAATTAACTTCTGGCCGAGATTTTTCAGTATGATATCACATGTATTTTCTATAATATGAATATGAATTTTCGTAAATTATAGACCTTTAAATCGTGTGATATGAATTTTAATGGTTAAAATGCAAAAAGATGAATAAAAATGGGTTAAAATAGTTATATTATGAATTTGACTATAAAAATTTATGAGGATGTCACATGCAATATTTAAATTTATGTTGAATTTTCCAGAAATTTATCTCAAATATTGCAATATTATAGATTTTTAATGTAAAAATCGGGTAATTAGTGACATAATTTCGACTTTAATAGTTTAAGTTGGAATTTGGCCATAAAAATTTAACACGATGTCATATATATTATTTCCAGCATGTATAAAATTTTCGAGAATTTTATCTTATTTTATGCTTGAGAAATAATTTTAAATGTTAAAATCGTATGATATATGACGTAAATCGTTAAAATTTGCAAATGTTGTTAAAAATGGCCGAAAATATAACCCATTTTAGTCATATGTGATATGTTCATCATGAAAATATTCTTGGGTGCCTAAAGTTTCAGATTTGATTTGCATTGATTTAATTTTGTTTTGTTAAAAGTAGCATTTAAAATTAAATTAAAAAGAGGCATGCTTTAAAATTTCGGCTATGGGGCAATGTGCCATTTAATTTTCTGTCCATCTTGTGTTCTTAAAAAGGTTTTGGAAGGTATAAAAATTATTATTAGTATTTAATTTGCATTTATGAAGTTAATTATTGAATTTTCCGACTTAAATTGCTCGTTTTACGTGTTATTTTCGAAATAATAATAAAACCGTATAAAATACTAATAATTTAACTTTCTGAAAATTTTAAGAACATTCTGGATTTTCAAAATTTGAATTTTGAATTTTCGAAATTTTAATGTCTCTTTTGAATTTTATATTGTTTTTCCCGAAAAACCGAGTAATACCGATCAATATTAAAATATATTAAGTTAATTCATGTTCAAAGTTTGAGTAAGACTAAATTTTGAATCCTATGCGAGTTAGGATGATTAACTTAAGGATGAAAACCGTTTCATTTAATGCATAGTGTTGTTAAACGTTAAAACACGCAATTCCATAAAAACCGAGGTTTACGATAACTATTTAAATAAGTGTTTTAAATAGGACGATTTGGCTTAGGATTTGCATGTTAATTCATATTTATTTAAGCATTGCATATTTATATTATGAATGTCATGATTTATTTTTACGTAATTTTGGGAATTATGTAATTTACTTAGTATGGCCTTAGTTTTTAAATCGGTATTTCCCGTAATGTAAGGGGTTACCGATTGGGTTGTAATTTTGTGATCTCGTATCACCCAATTGTAATTTATTTCTATTTTATAATGTATAAAGTAGACTAGAAAAGTTGTAATATTTGTAAAATCCGGAGTTCCTTGAAGACGGTGCCATTCGGAAAGGAGTTCCGATCAAGACGGTGTTTACCTCGAAGTGCGTGCCGCGTGAAGTTCAAGGGACCAAAGGAGTTGGTTTCCGAATTTGTACTTTGTTATTTCTTTTCTAGGAAAGGCCATACTAGGGTTTATTTATGCTTTTATTTTTGCTTTTTATATGTTTGCATGCATAGCCAAATCGTCATACATCGTATCATGCATGTTTCGACTTAGTCGACCTAGTCTTTTATTTTATCGATAATTCACCGACTTAGTTCACTTAAACGGAGATAGATAATAATTTGACTAGATCTCTTACATATTAATATTGAGACTTAGCCTTACCAAAAAGTACGGACCCATGAATCCCTTCTTCACAAAAACGTAGGCTCGGCTACACCGGGGTACTAAAATTGTCACGTTGGGTAAGTGGGGTAATAAGATTACACCTTGAAATTTGGTTGATCTCAACGAAAGTATTCGTAACCGTAGTTGCAATAAGTTCGGGCTAAAGATAATTTTAAGAAAATTGTCGACCGAGAGTTCTAAGAGTAGAACCGATTAAAGAGTTAATCCACCAAATTATACCGATACGGGTTGAATCGGCTACACCGTGCCCGCATTAGTATGGGTTTGGGTCTCGGGATTGTTTACTTAATTGGGTAAGAGATCATTAAGTAAATATATATAACTAAACTTAAAGTTTTAGTTTAAATTATGAATTTAAAATGATGTTGTTTTCCTTTTATTATTGTAGTTTAATTTTTCAACATCGACTATGGCAACCAACGCTCCACCTCTCACTAACGTATCATGGCTTCGTTCCTTTATGGATCGTTGCAAACTCGATAAGCATGGTTCCAATTTTAAGGATTGGGATGCGCAATTACTTTTGGCCGCTCAAGGTGACGATAAGAGTCGTTACCTATCCGAAGCCGCTCCTCCCGCTCCGACCGCTCGTTCGTCGGTCCAAACTCGTGAGGCCTATGAAGCCTACATGAAAGAGTCCTCCGCTCTTAAAAATGTGCTCATCTTCTCCATGGAGCCGGATCTCCAAAGGAGTATGATTAAGTTGACCACATCGTATGAGATATACACCAAGCTTGCGACCATGTTTTCGCAAACTCCAAGGGTGATTCAATATGAGGCGGCTTCCGCTTTCTTTGACATAACCTTCAAGGAAGGGCAAAAGATAAGCCCTCATGTTCTCAAACTTGTTGAGCTCGCGGAGACTCTAAAAGCTCAAAATGTTGATGTTCCCGACTCTCTTATAATTGACCGAGTTCTTCACTCGCTCAATAAGGTTAAAGCGTATGCTCAATTCCGGGTGAATTTCAATATGCGAAACCAAGAGACCTCGTTAGACGAGTTGCATAAGATGCTAGTCCAAGCCGAAAGGGACATGGGACTTCATGAAAGTTCCACCAAAGATGTTTTGAACATCGAAAAGAAAGGGAAAACGAGCTTCAAGAGGAATGCCTCGAAAGGCAAGGGCAAGAAAACGTTCAAACCCAAAGCGACCAAAGAAAAGACCTTTTCGAAAGGCGCTTCCACCTCGTCTTCTAAAGAGCAAGACAAGTGCCATTATTGCACGAGGATCGGTCATTGGAAGCGAAATTGCCCCAAGTACTTAAGTGATCTCAAAAATGGGAAAGCTACCGCCGTAGGTAATAATTCTCGCGTATAATTCATGTCGTTTATCAACTTATGTATAGTGATACAAATGTGTTGATATTTACCCTTTTTAAATGTTTTAAAGGGGCGCCCCCGAATAATGATAAGGGCAAGGACAAGGAAGCTTGAAGTTCCTTACTTGGATGGCTCCGGTAGCATCCAATTGATCGAAGACTTGAAGAGCTAGGCTCTATTTTTCATATCGTCTTCTTTCATATTTTGCATTTATTTATGGAACAATTTAATTTTCTTGTAAGACAAGGATTAAAATCCTAATACAATGGTTGTAATTTTGGATATTAGTGACTTGGTTTTCAACCCGAGTCACTACTTTTGTTCTCAATCAATGTTTTGAATCATCAAATAAATTGCATACCTTGTTAAAACATGAATAATAGTGATCTAATCACGAAATAAATATTTATACGATCAAATATAAAAAAATCAAAGAGTTGATTAAAACGGAGAACTACACCCCATGAGATAGATTCAATCAAAATGAGACTATATCAGTTCATTATAAGATTTTCATTTTAAGTGAAAATGAGAATGTATTCATTACACCTATCAAACTTCAAACATTCAAATACATTGGTTGATCGAAATAGCTATCCTTAGACAAGTAAAGGTTATTGTTAGAAGGATAGAGTGGGAGAAAATGTTTCGCTCACAAACCAATGATATAAATAAAGGAAGGATCTTAGAGAAGATTCTCACTTAGGAGTCTTAAGAAGAACCCTAAATGATTTGAAGAAACTACGGGAGAACACTCGGAGAAAGGTTCTTTGTGTTCATTGTTTCATAGAGAGGAAACAAAGTCCTAAATGATTTGAAGAAACTACGGGAGGACACTCGGAGAAAGGTTCTTTGTGTTCATTGTTTCATAGAGAGGAAACTTGAAAACCCGTATGAAATCATCGATAGGAAAACGGTTCCTATGTAGTTATAAAGAAATTATCATGTCATTTTCATCTCGAGGAAACGATGACATGATAAGAGGGTAATGATTGATTGAATGGAAATAGATCACTATGGGGATAGTGATAATGATAATGATTCGAGTAATAGTTTAACACGCATGAAATGAAAGGTTCATTTAAGACATCGAGAGATATTGTTTTTAGTGGGAGCGATATTCAAAAAGAATTTAGACCTACCATTTTGAGAGAATGGGTGATTCTTTAAGAGTAAAGAATAAGAGGTTCTAAATTCAGAGATATTGTTTTTAGTGGGAGCAATGTTCGATAAGAATTTAAACCTACCATTTAGAGAGAATGGGTGATTCTTTAAGAGTAAAGAATAAGAGGTTCTAAATTTAAATGAACAATTGATTTATATCATGTGATGATAGAGTTTTAACGGGAAGGTTTATTATATGGATAATAAAAGGTCGCCCACTAGAAGTTAGAATGGTTGGATACATTATTCATAACGATGAATGAAACCATTAACAAATAGCCAAGATGTTTGAAAATTGTAAAAGTGATGAAATCACTAATAAACTACAATATAGATTTCAGTACATAAGTGACTATAGAGAGTGATTTTAATCCCTCCAGTATATCGATACGTCACAAGTTATAAGATAACAGTGGGAGCTTTCCTCCGGAAAGGAAACTCAAAATCTAGAAAGAGTTCTAGATATGTACTCAAATAGAATCATGTTATACGGGATAATATGAGAATAAAGGAGACCAAAAGTTGTAAGTTTTGCTATCATGAATAAAGGTTATTCGCATGAATAAAGGTTATTCGCAAAACGCTAATACAAATAGATGATTGTACATCAAAATGCAATGTAATAGTGTTGACTATTGTTGCATGACAACATCATTTGAGTTATAAATAACTCAAAGTAAAAGATACTTTGTCAGAATCCAAATGGGTTGTATGAGACAATATTGAACCCCATAAGTGAACTGGATTGACTTAGTATGGCTCCTAGCCGCTTACATGAGGTGACGTCTCAAAGCGACTAGAGTGTGAGGCGATTGATGGCAAGTTCAAGTGCCATAGAGTCATATGTGATGACTAGTCGATCACATAGGCAGACTGTAAGAGACACTCTGTCGGGCAATGTGACCGCTTATAGAGTTCTGGAAATTTTATAGCCGGGTCGTGGCGAGAGCTGCTATAGTATTCTTGTGAGTCAATTCTTTGACTAAAGACTACTCTCCCAAGATGGTACAGTTTAGGCATAACTTTGATCCATTCTCTACGACTTTTCGTAACTGGAGTCAAATGGGATTGTTTTGGGTTGTGACTAACTGTGACTGGTTGAAGGAAGTAGTGCGATAGAAATTGTCCACCCCTTGTCAGGGTTGTTCAAATCTCAGGGCCACTCGAGGAGTAATAAACTGGAAATGCGTGGCCACGCTCGGAAGGTATCTATGGTAGATAATTCCGGTCAGACAGTTATTCTCCAGATCGAGGAAACCATTCATGATATGATCAAATGCAAGAACGACCAGAGAGAGACATCTTGCATTGAGTGGGAGATTGTAATAGGACAAGAGAATTGGTGACGCACACTTGTCGAGGACAAGTGGGAGATTGTTGGGAAATGTGTCCTCAACAAAAGTGCGATCACGTAATTAAATCTCATAACAAGAATGCGCAAGGGATGATACGATTTATTAGTCAACTGACCAACATTAATCGGTAATGATTGGCTGGCTAGAGTTTGACATTACTGTCGTATGACGGTGATGGTCAGTTGATCCCTTTAGGTCACACCTTTAGGACAATTCCCTTAATTGATAAAATGATCAAATATATATTGATACGATTTGATCATATTCCTTAAACTCGAATGTCGAGAAATTAGAGGTTAGATCTTAATGTAAGATTTATGTTTAAAATTGAAACGTGTCAATTGTTAAACATTAAACGATATTTATTATATCGTTATTAGAATAAGTTGGGTTATAATTAATACAAAGGTTGTAAATCGTATTGACGAAAATTATAAATAATCATTTTACAATTGTAATTTAGAATTACTTGTCAATTGATAAATATAATATTTATATGATAAATATTTATATTAAGATAATTATAATTGTATTCCTAGTAACATTAAGATGTCACACTTGGTACAATTATACAATTGACAAAGTTATAAAATGAAGATCATCTTATGCTTAAGTGGGACGGTTTAGTGGATGTAGATGTGGAATGATTAGTGTATTAATTGTTCTTAAAAACACAATCATTAAAGGGTGCTTTGAGACCATGAGCTATAACCACCCTAGACACATTGAGAAGGTAAAATGTTTTCCTTGTGTCTACCCATGCCTAGCCGTCTTTACCCTCTTATAACCACTCAAATTGTGTTGTTTTACTTAAGCATAATTATGAGTTAATATAAGTATATGATACTCCAACCATTTCTAATGTTAGCCGTGTGTTTTCAAGCCAAAACCTCATCCAAAACCTCTCATATTATAAGATAATATTCATACTAATACTTATATTAAGAGATATATTATTAGTATAATAAGTTCATATTAGAACTTATATTGCATTAAGGAAAAATCGATTTGGCACTAGCTTGTTCCAAGTTTCGGTTCATTAAGGGATAGTCTTGGTGCATCTTTAGAGGAGGTGTTCTACTTTGAACACTAGGAGGATCATCTTTGCTTGCATTTGGACCGAGTGTAAGGACTCGTAATCTCTCCCATTTCCGCTTATAAAGCATGCATAAGATCTTATAAACATGTTTATAAATAAATTAATTAAAAGTTAATTAAAAGGTTTTGTTAGTATGACTAAATTAGTTTATGAGCAACTAGTTAAACCTAACACTTATGCATGCTAAAATAAGCGGAAATAAGGAGATTTCGATCCTTACATTCGGTCCAAAACAATTGCTAGGATGATCTTCCAAAATGCTCAACAAGAACACCTCCTCTAAGATGCACCAAGACAATCCCTTAACCAACCGAAATCTTGTAGTTGCTAGACTAGAAATCGATTATTCCTTAAACTATTCTAATCTCTCTAATTAGAATATATAATATATGAATACTATAACAATTGTAGTATTAATAATATAATCATATTATATGAAAAATGTTATGAGAATGATATTAGAGGGGATTTTTATGAGCTTTCTTGCACTAGAAAGACTAGCTCTAGATAAGAATGAATGTTAAAAATATGAACAATTCACTTTATTGTGGTGGGTGAAGTGTGCCGTGAAAAGAGCTTGGGAAGAGGAGAAAATTACTCTTTTTAGCTTACCCATAACATAGCCATGCAACCCTAACACTTAGGTATTAAGGCTATATAATGATGGTGTTTTATCCACATAATAACACATATTAAAACCTCTTAAAAACCGGCACACTAACCTCCTAAAATGGATTTTCATTTTATAATTGTCAATTTGTACAATTGTATAATCATGTGTGACATATGCTGTGTCACAATAATAAGAAACAATTATTTTAATTTAAAATGCATATTTATCGAATAAATATCATTTATAATTAAATAAATCACTATTAACAAATTGACTAGTAATTCATAATTACTAATAAATAAAATGGTCATTTCATTAATCGTCAATACGATTTACAACACTTGTAATAATATAAAATCCGATTCATTCTTATTACGACATTTCATAAATATCGTTTAATGTTTCATAATTGATACATTTCAATTTCAAACATAAATCTTACATTAAGATATAACCTCTAATTTCTCGATATATGAGTTTAAGGAATCTGATCAACTCGTATCAATATACATTTGATCAGTTTATCAATTAAGGGAATTGTCCTATAGCTGTGACCTAAAGGGATCAACTGACCACCACCGTCATACGACAGTAATGTCAAACTCTAGCTAGCCAATCATTACCGATTAATGTTGGTCAGTTGACTAATATAATTTCGTATCATCCCTTGCGCATTCTCGTCATGAGATTTAATTATGTCATCGCACTATTGTTGAGGACACATTTCCCAACAATCTCCCACTTGTCCTCGACAAGTGTGCGTCACCAATTCTCTTGTCCTATTACAATCTCCCACTCAATGCAAGGTGTCTCTCTGAGGTCGTACTTGCATTCGATCATATCATGAGTGGTTTCCTCGATCTGGAGAATAACTGTTTGACCGGAATTATCTACCATAGATACTTTCCGAGCGTGGCCACGCATTTTCAGTTAACTTCTCCTCGAGTGGCCTTGAGATTTGAACAACCCTGACAATGGGGTGGACAATTTCTATCGTACTACTTCCTTCAACTAGTCACAGTCAGTCACAACCCAAAGCAATCACATTTGACTCTAGTTACGAAAAGTCGTAGAGAATGGATCAAGGTTATGCCTAAACTGTACCATCTTGGGAGAGTAGTCTTTAGTCTAAGAATTGACTCACAAGAATACTATAGCAGCTCTTGCCACGACCCGGCTATAAAATTTCCAGAACTCTATAAGCGGTCACTATGCCCGACAAAGTGTCTCTTGCAGTCTGCCTATGTGATCGACTAGTCATCACATATGACTCTATGGCACTTGAACTTGCCATCAGTCGCCTCACATTCTAGTCGCTTTGAGATGTCACCTCATGTAAGCGGCTAGGGGCTATACTAAGTCAATCCAGTTCACTTATGGGGTTCAATATTGTCTCTTACAACCCATTTGGATCTTGACAAAGTATCTTTTATCTTGAGTTAATTATAACTCAAATGATATTGTCATGCAAAAACAGTCAACATTATTTCATTGCATTTGATGCACGATCATCTATTTGTATTAGTGTTTTGCGAATAAACCTTTTATTCATGATCGCAAAACTTACAAATTTTGGTCTCCTTCCGACTCATATTATCTCACATAATATGATCTTATTTGAGCACGTATCTAGAACTCATTCTAGATCTTGAGTTTCCTTTCTTGAGGGAAGGCTCCCACTGTTATCTTATAACTCGTGACGTATTGATATATTAGAGGGATTAAGAATCACTCGGAATTATCTAGTCACTTATGTGCTGAAATCTATATTGCAGTTATTAGTGATTTCATCACTCTTACTATTTTCAAACATCTTGGCTATTTTATTAAGGTTATTCTTATCTAACCATTTTGATTTCTAATGGGCGACCTTTTATTATCAATATAATAAAACTTCCCGTAAAGCTCCATCATCGTATGATATAAGGTATTTGATCATCTAGAATTGAAAACCTCTTATTCTTTACACCTTAAAGAATCACCCATCCTCTCTAAATGGTAGGCTTAATTCTTTTAATGAAAATCGCTCCTACTAAAATCAATATTACTCAATCTCTTAAATTAACCTTTCATTTCTCGCATGTAAATCTTTATTTATCTCTTGAATCATTATTACTATCACTATCCCTATAGTGATCTATTTTCATTCAATCAATCATCACCCTCTTTTCATGTCTTCGTTTCTTCGAGACGAATATGACATGTTAATTTCCTTATAACTACATTGAGAGAATTGAGATGATTTCTTCTCTTTTATCTTATAAATTTAGAAAAAATCATTTATTGAGGAACCTTTTTCCTTCCGATTTCATACGGGATTTCATGTCTCCTCTCTTTGAAACAATGAACATAAGGAACCTTTCCTCGTGTGTCCTCCCGTAGTTTCTTCAGTGTCCTCTCGTAGTTTCTTCAATTCATTCATTTAGGGCTCTTCTTAAGACTCCCATGTAGGAATCTTCTCTAAGCTCCGTTATTTTTCATCATTGGTTCGTGAGCGAAATATTTTCTCCCACTCTATCCTTCTAACAATAACATTTATTCGTATAAGGATAGCTGTTTCGATTAACTAATGCATATGAATGTTTGAAGTTTTATAGGTGTGATGAATATATTCTCATTTTCACTTAAAATGAAAATCTTATAATGAACTAATGTTGTCTCATTTTGATTGAATGTATCTCATGGGGTGTGGTTCTCCGTTTTAATCAACACTTGATTATATTATATTGATCGTATCAAGGTTTATTGCGTGATAAAATCACCATTATTCATGTTTAAACAAGGTATGCAATTTATTTGAGAAATCAAGACATTGATTAAGAACAAAAGTAGTGACTCGGGTTGAAAACCAAGTCACCAATATCCAAAATTACAACCATTGTTTTAGGATTTTAATCCTTGTCTTACAAGAAAATAAATTTTTCCATAAATAAAATGCAAAATATGAAAGAAGACGATATGAAAATTAGAGCCTAGCTCTTCAAGTCTTCGATCAATTTGATGCTACCATAGCCATCCAAGTAAGGAACCTCATACTTCCTTCTCCTTGCCCTTATCTTTATAAGATGCCCCTTTAAAACAATTTAAAAGGGGTGATAGTCAACAACTTGTATCGCCATACAAAAGTTAAGAAAATAACATGAAAGTAAACGAGAATTATAACCTACTGCAAGAACATTTCCATTTTTGAGATCGGTCAAGTATTTGGGGCAATTCCGTTTCCTAAGATTTATCCTTGTGTAATAAAGGCACTTGTCTTCAACCTTTGAAGATGAGGTGGAAACGCCTTTCGAAAAGGTCTTTTCTTTAGTCGCTTTGGGCTTGAACGTTTTCTTGCCCTTGCCCTTAAAGGCATTCCTTTTGAAGCTCGTTTTCCCTTTCTTTTCGATGTTTAAAACATCCTTGGTGGAACTTTCATGAAGTCCCATGTCCCTTTCGGCTTGGACGAGCATCTTATGCAACTCATCCAATGTTGTCTCTTGGTTTCGCATATTAAAATTCACCCGAAATTGAGCATACGATTTGACCTTATTGAGCGAGTGAAGAACTCGGTCAATTATGAGAGAGTCGGGAACATCAACGTCTTGCGTTTTTAGAGTCTCCGCGAGCTCAACGAGTTTGAGCACATGAGGGCTTATCTTTTGCCCTTCCTTCAACGTAATGTCGAAGAAGGCGGAAGCCGCCTCATATTGGATCACCTTTGGAGTTTGCGAAAACATGGTCGCAAGCTTGGTGTATATCTCATACGATGTGGTAAACTTAATCATACTCCTTTGGAGATCCGCCTCCATGGAGAAGATGAGCACATTTTTAAGAGCGGAGGACTCTTTCATGTAGGCTTCATAGGCCTCACGAGTTCCGACCGCGGAACGAGCGGTTGGAGTGGGAGGAGCGGCTTCGGATAGGTAACGACTCTTATCGTCACCTTGAGCGGCCAAAAGTAATTGCGCATCCCAATCTTTAAAATTGGAACCATGCTTATCGAGTTTGCAACGGTCCATGAAGGACCGAAGCCATGAAACGTTAGTGAGAGGTGGAGCGTTGGTTGCCATTGATGATGTTGAAAATAAAACTACAATAAAATGAAGGAAATAAAACAACATCATTTTAAAATTCATAATTTAAACTAAAAACTTAAACAAGTTAATTAGTTATTTACTTAATGATCTCTTACCCAATTAAGTAAACAATCCGAAGACCCAAAACCATACTAATCCGGGCACGGTGTAGCCGATTCAACCCGTATCGGTATAATTTGGTGGATTAACCCTTTAATCGGTTCTACCTTAGAACTCTCGGTCGACAATTTTCTAAAAATCGTCTTTAGCCCGAACTTATTGCAACTACGGTTACGAATACTTTCGTTGAGATCAACCAAATTTCAAGGTGTAATCTTATTACCCCACTTACCCAACGTGACAATTTTAGTACCCCGGTATAGCCGAGTCTACGTTCTTGTGAAGAAGGGATTCATGGGTCCGTACTTTTTGGTAAGGCTAAGTCTCAATATTTATATGTAAGAGATCTAGTCAAATTATTATCTATCTCCGTTTAAGTGAACTAAGTCGGTGAATTATCGATAAAATAAATGACTAGGTCGACTAAATCGAAAATGCATGAGACGATATTTGACGATTTGGCTATGCATGCAAACATATAAAAGCAAAATAAAAGCATAAAAGTAAACCCTAGTATGGCCTTTCCTAGAAAAGAAATAATAAAAGTACAAATTCGGAAACCAACTCCTTTGGTCCCTTGAACTTCACGCGGCACGCACTTCGAGGTAAACACCGTCTTGTCGGAACTCCTTTCCGAATGGCACCGTCTTCAAGGAACTCCGGATTTTACAAAAATTACAACTTTTCTAGTCTACTTTGTACATTATAAAATAAAAATAAATTACAATTGGGTGATACGAGATCACAAAATTACAACCCAATCGGTAACCCCTTACATTACGGGAAATGCCGATTTAAAAACTAAGGCCATACTGAGTAAATTACATAATTCCCAAAATTACGTAAATAAAATCATGACATTCATAATTAAAATATGCAATGCTTATAAATATATGAACTATCATGCAAATCCTAAGCCAAATCGTCCTATTTAAATATCAATAATATAAATAGTTATCGTATATTTCGGTTTATGGAATCGCGTGTTTTAACGTTTAACAACACCATTGACACCCGTCGTTGAGGGGTGCCAAAGATAAGATTTATAAAACCTCAGCTTAAACTCAGTTAGGATAAGTCAAGGGTCGAACCACAGAGAGACAGGGTAAATTATGTTTGTAAATTTAAAGTCTATTGCAAGTAACCAAAAAAGGAGGGGTTTGAAAAGGGATTTTAACTAACAACTAAAGTAACAAAATAACAAGAAAATTAAGTTGAGATAGAAAGGAGATTAGGAACTTTGGTTCCCCATGGTCAAAACAAGTCAATGAAGGGTAAAATAATCAAATAACACAATCCCAAGGAACAAAGAATAAACCTTTAGGTCAAAATTCTACTCAATCCTTACGGTCTTAGGGTTCCTAGAAAAGCACTAAACTTTCGTTCAAGGGCTATCCCAAAGTTGCTGTTAAACTAATCCTAATAATCTTTCAATACTAAGGATTAGTTCACCAACAACAATGGGGGATTGGTAGTTTAATCATCAAACTTATCAAAGTCAAGTTTTTACATGGTTCCCCTAATTCCTAATCACAAGAATTAGCTATGCATACTTCTAATTATGAAACTAACAATTACTAAGAATATTAAAGAGATAAACATAATTAAAGAAGACAATAAAAGGGAGAACATGAAATAAGAAATAACAACAAGATGAATAACAAGATTGAATTAAAAGGAAAGATCAATTATCACAAACTTACAACTTGAATGGAAATCCTAAGAAGAAAGATGAAAGCTTGATACCAAAAAGTCTAACAATGGAGTCTTCAACATAAAGTACTTGGTAAAGATTACTAGGGTAAAAACTGCTTAACCTAATAGAAGAGTTTTGGTCTCCTTAAATAAGAAATATTACAAGATTCGGAAATCAGAAAATAAAACGGAAGTCTCGAAACAGGGTCTGGTCGGTCGACCTGTTTTCTCGGTCGGTCGACCGATTCTGCCAATGCGGACTTATTTTCTGCGAATTTGGGCTTCCGTGGAGAACTGGGCCTGTTTTCGTTCTTAACATCGGTCGGTAGACCACTATAGCAGGTCGGTCGACCGCTCCTCTTTATTTTTAGCTTTGATCCGGCCCGATAATTATACTTGAATGTACCATCCGAATTACTGCTCCAAAAACAGCTTCCAAAAGGCAAATAAGGCTTGGTTTTGCTTACTTCCGCGTATTCCTACATACAAAACATAAAATTGCCAAAGTAGACAGTTTCGGGAGAAAAAGCAACTAAAAGTCACGAAAGTGTAAGAAAATACGTGCCAAAAGAGTAAATAAAAATGCATAAAATAGGCACGTATCAAACTCCCCAAACCAAACCTTGCTTGTCCTCAAGCAAGCACTAAGACTCAAAAGAAAATAAAACTTCTAATGGAACGGACTTCATACTTTTCACAACTAAACACAACACTATGCTTAACCAATTTAATGCATCCTTCAATTATAATCAAACATAATGTCAAGAGCAAAACGAATTGAACATGTTGGAAAAGCATGCTAAAATTTCAACCTTGCAAGACTCATTCTAATTGGACTCTCGCGGTACGCTCGAGACACTCATGAAAGCAAAGGGTCAAATGTAGATGTGAAAGATAAGAAGATAAATAAAAGTAAGGACTCTCACCTATCTACGACCCGTAAGAACATGCTTGCAATCTAACATGAATAAAATCTCTACAACCGTACATATGCATTCCCACACTAAATAACCATGACACATGCCGAGGCAAATTTGGGATTGTGAGGCTAAAGGTAAGAAGGGGTTTAAAATAAGTTATGGGAAGAGGGGTTAAACCGAGCTAACATCCGTCTATCCATACTATAAGATCACTTCTTATTGTTTGCTTTTTTTTTTCTTTCATATATGCCAATGTTCCACAATTCTTCCAATTTTTTCTTTTTATTATTTTTTTTTCTTTTCTTTTTCTTTTCTTTTTTTCAGGAAAACGACCTATCCAATGGTCCTGGTCGACCGACCAAGGGAACTGGTCGACCGACCAGCCTTGAAAACAGGCTGCTCCGTTTTTTTTTTTTCTATCATTCCCTTTTTTTTTTTCTTTTTTTTTTTTTTTTTTTTTTTTTCGTGTCTTTCTTTTTCTCTTTTTTTTTTTTCTATCATTCTCCCAAAATCAAAATTCACCGATGAAGCATAAACCAAAGGATGGCAAGGAAAACAGTCCCATTACTAAATTACTAGCTCGGCTAGGGTAAGCAATTTTTAGAATGTAGCCAATGGGTAAAAGAGTTCAATTTGGCTATGTGAGGATAATGGGAATAATTAGAAAGGGGTACCTCTACCACATGTGTCAACAAACCACAAAACCGAATGCATACAGGTATTAAGAAAACAAAATTCATGTTTATGCATATTGATGTAACATGCCTCAAGAGGAGAAACTACTCACAACCTATATGAAATCGGTCATGGATGTCACCGATTTATTAAGCTCTAATCCTTAGAATATGTAGTAGCTTGCCAAGAAGAGAGTCAAGTCTAATAATTTAGCATGAAATCAACAAAAACTCGTAGATAATGCAAAAGACTAGCTTGAAAATTTTTGAAAAATGCAAGGCAAAGCAATATGTGATATGTGAGGCATAACTAGTATTTATCCGTTCCGACTCGACCTAAGAACTTAAGACAGAGAAGAACGCCCGACACGGAAGGACACGCGACAAGAGAGGATGAAAACAAGAAAAACACCTAAAGGTAAGAAAAACAAAAGACACAAAAACAATTGCATACTCACAAAGGAGTATGCAAACACCCTCCCCAAACCAAAACGCACAATGCCCCCATTGTGCTCATCAGCATACAACCACAGCATAGGGATGGGGGTAGGCGGAAAAGAAGCAAACAAAGAAAGGAAAAGGAAAAAGACTAGAAACTACAAAAAGAGTCTAAGGAGGAAGGAGGGGAAAACTGGAAATCGAAAGAGGAAAATTGAAAATCTAAGGGAGGAAAACACTTACAAA
Organism: Silene conica; assembly: GCA_029255685.2. NCBI lineage: Eukaryota > Viridiplantae > Streptophyta > Magnoliopsida > Caryophyllales > Caryophyllaceae > Silene > Silene conica. The sequence goes on along the minus strand of CM055312.2, from coordinate 33,294,769 downwards.
ATAAATGTGGACCTCTCCAAACCGAACCAATCAAGGGGGACCTCCCCAAACCGAACCCCAAAGAGGGTAAGGTTAAGCATGTCCCTAGCCCTCTGAGTCGAAGAACAACTCAGGGTCCTCTTCCTCTCCTTCCTCATCGCCATCCTCCTCAGACCCTCCACCTGTTCCTGAGGCAGAGCCTGAAGCTTCACCATGGTCACGACCGCCTGCGAGAGGTGTGTACCAGGTGGGGTTAGTCCACGGGCCGGTTGGGAGCCTACCTTGTGTGGCATACTCCCTGTAAACCGGGTATTGGAAGAGACTATCGTCCAACCGTTTTTGGCTGAACTGCGTGCAAAGACTCGCCAGCATTTATGGCATAGATCTGTCATCAACAAAAGGAGGAACATAAACATTAGGAGGAGCAGTAAAATCAGATGGCTACCCTGTCCCAGGTGTGGTATGGTGGCCACCGGGAGCAGGGGCCCTGAAACCTCTAGAAGTGCCTCCCCTAAGCGGGAGGCGGTAAGACGGGAGTAGTGGTCGGGGCTCCCCTACAACAGTAGAAAGGGGGAACATAGGGGGAGCCATGGTGATGGGGATGCGATCACTGAGATAGGTGTCTATCTTCCAATAATCTCTCATGTTGACCCAACGCACAGACCTGACATAAGCCATGTCCATGTACCGGGAGAGAGGGTCGACCGCATCCTCATAGCGAGGGAACTGGGGTACAAAAGAGCGGGCTAATCGAGTGACTAGCCCACCACAAACGATAGTAGTCAGTGAAGTTCCCTCGCCCACCGACACGAAGTGAGAGGCGACCAAATAAGCAGTGTTGTAAGACTGCTGACCCATACGTCTGATGTTAAGATAACCAGACAAAATAGAGAGCTCAATGTTGTTAACATTTTGAGACTCTTTGCGGCCGAAAACACTGTTGGCCAACAGACGCAAAAAATAACGGGGGGTGGGAAGGTGGATGGTACTGTTTTTCTTTTTCACATCGCTGGAATCAGAAATACAGGACTACATATCAGAATACGACCCCGTGGGGTCATCAGTAAGACCCTCAGAAGACAGACCCAAAATTTGAGCAAATTGGGTTAAAGTTAAAGCATAAGTTTCATTGAACATGCGAAAAGAGATACAAAAATTATCACAGGCGGGGTGAAGTGCCCCTGAATCAAAGGTGAAGGAGGAGAAGAACTCAAGAGTGAGAAGGCGGTAGGTAATCTCGTCCATGGTGGCGAGTCCTGCAAACCCGGTCCCAATGAGCATAGATACTACCTCGTCGTGGCATCCCAAAGCATGAAAGGCTGGAACGCACAGGAAACGGGTCGCCACAACCACACAATAGGCAGTGAGATGGAGGAATCGGGCCTTCTGGGCCGGAGAGCTGAAAGTGATCTGTGGATAGTTCGGTAAACTATCCGTGTCCTGCACCGCCAAACCTCGCGTCCTAGAGACACGTCCTCTAGAAGTGCTTGTACCCGAAGTGCGTGCGCGCTTCCCACCTTGATCACGGCTAGACATCGTAAATCTGAAAAGTTCAAATAAAGATATAAGTCTTATGAGCATATGAAAACATTGCTTTAACAAAATTAGGCACGAAAAATTGCAAAACAGAAACTTTTATCACAGCTCTGGTCGGCCGACTACAGTTGCAGGTCGGTCGACCAACTTTTTCAAGATGGTCTGTAATTTCTGCTATAACAGGAAATCAGAAACTGAAAAACTCAGGAAAAATGCAATTGTGGTCGGTCGACCGGAAAACCAGGTCGGTCGACCGCTCTGCGAAAGAAAGTTCAGAAACTGAATAAGAATTAAACTCAGGAAAACACGGTCCTGGTCGTCCGACCTCGGTTTCGGGTCGGTCGACCGACAATCGTCAGAAAAACACAATAAACACAGATCTGTAAAATAAAAACCCAGAAAATTCAAAATTCAGTCGGCCGACCTCCGTTTCTGGTCGGTCGACCGTGAACAGTGCAAAGGTCGGTTTTCGCGGTTTGAATTTCGCGCGGGAAGAGGCATAAAAATTATAGGGAAGAATTAAACTATCCTAATCAGCACAAAATCACTCAAAATTTACAGATCTAAGCATATAAACTTAAAAAGAAGAAGAAAACTAAGATAAAAACACACAAACAAGCATGGAAACGGAATTAAGAGCAAAATTGAACTTAAAAAGATAAGCTAATACTACCTAAAACGAAAATAAGAAGGTATAAAACTGAAAATAGAGAAAGAAAATGAAAGAGAAACATACCTTGCGGATGGAAAATGAAAGAAAGTAAGTAAAATGGTGAAGGAGGAAGGTGGGTGAATAGTTTTTAGGGTTTTATGAGAGAGAGGGGATGCTGGGAAAGTGAAGGAGTGAAAACAATAATTGTATTTTCAAAACATAACAGACCCGTGACATTTGACTCTGAAAAATAAAACCGTAAAAAAAAATTTGTGGTCGGTCGACCAGGAAAACCGGTCGGTCGACCACAGTACTTTTACCTGCTCTGCATTTTTACTTACTCTGTCAGAAAAAGTACATACAGTTGTCAGTGTGGTCGGTCGACCAGAAAAGTCGGTCGGTCGACCACTGTACTGGCGAATTCTCTTTTTTTTTTTTTTCTTTTCTGCAGAGATTTCAATTTCCACCAAAGGGTAAAACGAAAAATAAGAAGAAAAACTAAAATTTAAACTAAAGCACGGGTTGCCTTCCGTGCAGCGCTGGTTTAAGAGGTCCCGCACGACCTTTTACCTTCTAAGGAGCATCCTAAAAAGGGTCAAAGTAAGAAACTTCGACTTTTCCGACATACTCATTTTCTCCTCGGAAGTGCTTCACATATTGGCCATTGACTTTGAACCTCTCACCAGATGAGGTTTCTAATTCGATTGACCCGAATTTTGAGACAGCTGTGATGGTGTAAGGTCCGCTCCACCTGGATTTCAGCTTACCAGGAAAAAGACGAATACGAGCATTAAAAAGCAAAACCCTATCACCTACCTGAAAATCACGCCTAATGATTCTCTTGTCATGCCAGCGCTTTGTTTTCTCTTTGTAGATCTTGGCATTGTCATAGGCTAACAACCTGAATTCTTCTAACTCATTAAGCTGCAATAAACGTTTCTCACGGGAAAGATTAGGGTCTAAGTTAAGATCACATATAGCCCACCAAGACTTACGTTCTAACTCAACTGGTAAATGACAAGTTTTACCATAAATCAATCTGAATGGTGACATTCCTATTGGAGTTTTGAACGCGGTTCTATAGGCCCATAAAACATCATCAAGTTTTAGACTTCAATCTTTCCTAGACTTAGAAACTACCTTGGCTAGGGTCTCCTTAAGTTCTCTATTAGAGATCTCAACTTGACCACTAGTCTGAGGGTGATAAGCTAAACCCCTACGGTGTTGGACACCGAATTTATTTAACAAGTCACCTAAGCGTTTCTCTTTAAAATGCGTACCTCCATCACTTATGACAACCCTAGGGACACCAAAACGAGGAAATATGATTTTTTTAAACATCTTAATAACAGCTTTTGCATCACAATGGGGGGTAGCAATAGCTTCTACCCACTAAGACACATAATCAACAGCTACAAGAATATACCTGTTACCTTGACTACTGGGAAAAGGTCCTTGATAATCAATGCCCCAGACATAAAAAATCTCTACCTCTAAAATACCTACTTGTGGCATCTCGTGTCTTTTTGAGACATTCCCAGTCCTTTGACAGGCATCACAGTTACTTACAAAATTTCTACAGTCAGCATGTAAAGTAGGCCAATAAAAACCAGACTGCAATACCTTGGCCACGGTCCTAGATGGACCGTGGTGACCACCATATGCAGAAGAGTGACATGCTTCCAGAATGTCCTTCACCTCCCATTGGGGGACGCATCTCCGGATAAGTCCATCCCCGCATTCTTTAAAAACATAAGGGTCATCCCAAAAATACTGTTTCGCATCAAACATAAATCTCTTCTTTTGTTGCCAAGACAACTCAGGAGGGATTTTACCTGTAACAGCAAAATTAGCAAAATCAGCATACCAATGAGGGGGATAAGAACCTGAACTATTAATGATAAATAAACTTTCATCAGGAAACGAATCATCAATAGGTAAAGAATCTTCCCCATCAGTCAGCTGCAGGCGAGATAAATGGTCAGCTACCACGTTTTCCGCGCCTTTCTTGTCCCTGATCTCAATGTCAAACTCTTGGAGAAGGAGGATCCACCTTAAAAGTCTTGGCTTTGAATCCTTCTTTTGAAAAAGACCTTTTAAAGCTGCATGGTCAGTATAAACAATTACCTTATTACCTACTAAATATGATCTAAATTTTTCTAAGGCAAATATGACGGCTAGCATCTCCTTCTCTGTGGTGAAATAGTTGACTTGAGTCTCATCCAGGGTGCGGCTCGCATAGTATATAGCATTAAGAGCCTTGTTCTTCCTTTGACCAAGCACAGCACCCAGAGCATAATCACTAGCATCGCACATGATCTCGAATGGGAGATCCCAATCTGGTGGCTGGATGATTGGTGCTGAGACCGAAGCTTCCTTCAACCTGTTAAAAGCTGAAAGGCACTCATCAGAAAAATCAAAAATGGCATCTTTAAGAAGCAATTGTGTAAGTGGTTTAGCAATTTTAGAGAAGTCCTTAATGAAACGCCTGTAAAAACCTGCGTGCCCTAAGAAACTTCTCACCCCTTTGACATTAATAGGAGGGGGTAATTGCTCAATCACTTGCACCTTTGCTTTATCAACATGTATACCTTTATCTGAAATTAGATGCCCTAAAACTACCCCTTCAGTACCATAAAATGACACTTCTCCCAATTTAAGACAAGGTTTACATCAATACATCGCTGCAAGACTTTATCAAGATTAGCTAAGCATTGATCAAAAGCATTACCGTAAACAGAGAAATCATCCATAAATACTTCCATAATGTTTTCTATAAAGTCTGAAAAAATACCCATCATACACCTTTGAAAAGTAGCAGGAGCATTGCATAACCCAAAAGGCATCCTGCGATAGGCAAAAACACCCTGTGGACATGTAAAAGTAGTCTTACTCTGATCATCAGGATGGATGGGAATCTGGAAGAAACCTGAATAACCGTCTAGAAAACAGAAGAATTTATTAGAAGCCAATCTTTCAGTCATTTGGTCAACAAAAGGAAGGGGGAAATGGTCTTTCTTGGTGGCGGCATTTAACTGTCTATAATCAATGCACATCCGCCACCCAGTCACAACTCTAGTTGGTATTAACTCATTTTTATCATTTTTAACCACTGTGGTCCCTCCTTTCTTAGGAACCACCTGAACTGGGCTAACCCACTTAGAGTTGCCAACTGGATAAATAATACCTGCATCAAGAAGCTTCATAACCTCAGCCATAACTACATCCTGCATCTTAGGATTCAATTTACGCTGTCCCTGTCTATAAGGCTTATGCCCTTCCTCTAAATCTATTCTGTGCATACAAACATCAGGGCTTATGCCCTTAATATCATCCAAAGAATAACCTAGAGCTTTTCTATTCTTTTTAAGAACAGTCATTAAGGCAGAAAGTTGGTCAGGACTAAGTTTAGAGCTAACAATTGCAGGGTATTGCTCAGTATCATCTAGAAAAACATATTTAAGATTAGGAGGAAGTGGTTTACGCTCTGGTGCTTTTACCTCAACTGCCTGAACAGACTTAGTATCTATAGAATAGCACATGTTTACCAGACTTGCATTAGCTAGGCTTATGAGCTTCTCATTCTCTTCTTCAGTGAGCTCATATTCCTCTTCCTCCTCTTCTATCAAATCCAGCTTTTCAGCATCCTCAGCTGGAGTACCTGCACACTTATCCAAAATCGTCAGATCATCTAAGGGATCCTTGGTCAAGGATTCCCTCCAATTAAGGATAACATTCCTGTCTACAATATCGATGGAACAACAAGTATCATCAGTAGGAATAGTTGCCTTATGGGCAAGACTAAACTCGATAGTGTCATCCCCAATCTCTAAACTAATGGTCCCGCGTTTGACATCTATCACAGCCCCAGCTGTGTGTAAAAAAGGTCTACCTAAAATAATAGGTATTCGACTATCCTCAGCAATGTCTAAAACAACGAAATCCACAGGAATAAAGAACTTTCCCACTTTTACTGGGACATCCTCCAAGACCCCTAGTGGTCTTTGGGTTGATCTATCAGCCATCTGTACGGTAATATTGGTGACTTTAAGTCTACCTAAACCAAGTCTTTCACATACAGAATAAGGTATGACACTGACACTAGCCCCTAGATCACAAAGGGCTTTCCCTATTAAATGATTACCTATGGTACAGGGGATGGAAAAACTACCTGGGTCTTTTAACTTGGGTGCTATATTATCTTGTGAAAGAACATAACATTCTTCCACAAGAGCAACAGCACCGTCGTCCTGAAAGTTCCTCTTACGACTTAAAATATCTTTCATGAATTTAGCATAAGAAGGTACCTGGGTAATTAAGTCAGTGAAAGGGATGGTTACCTCAAGATTCTTCACCATTTCTAAAAACTTACCAAATTTCTTATCCTCCTTTGAATTTTTCAGTCTTTCAGGATAAGGAATGGTGACTTTAGCCATAGGATCAGCAACCTTTGGCTTTTTCAGTTGTAAAATTTCAGTAAGGTCTTGAATGAAGGAAGGATCCAGCGATTCCGGAGTCAAAACGGCACTCTGCTCAGGAACGTCGGTCGGTCGACCAGTATCAGTGGTCGGTCGACCAGAGTCTGCAAAATCCGATTTTTTTCTTTTTTCGGAATCTGATCTCACGTCAGGAACAGTGGTCGATCGACTTACAGTAGCGGTCGGTCGACCTCCTGCTCCTTTGACGGGATCGGATTCTTTGGTCGGAATCTCGGCTGGATCATCCTCTTGAGTTGCTTCTTCACAAACACGGCCACTCCTTAGATTTATGACGTTCAGCGTCTCCATGGGTCCCTCAAAACTAGCTGGAGAGCTAGTTCTTTGATTGGCTATGTTCATCAAGTGCTCCTCAAAAATTGTCGTGGAAGTGCAGTGAGCCTCATTCATCTTAAAAACTGTCGTGGTTAAGGCATCAACAATAGCTCTTAATTTCTCAATTTCTCCCGTGTTGTCGACCGTAGTAACTAGGTTCGCACTTTCAAGCTTCAGCTGGGTTGCTTCAAGCTTTTCGAAACGGGCTTCGACTGTTGTCTCAAGAGCCATCACTCTATTCATCTCTACATTCAGCCTTCTTGAATTCCCACGTGAACCCTTAAAAGTAGCCTTATGTACCGCCATGTCTTCAATGGTTTTCCAACCCTTCATATGATCGGTGTTGTTCTGAAATCTCCCATTGGCGGCCACATCAAGAACCATTTTATAGTCATCATAAAGAGAGTTGTAAAAACGGTTACATAGGTCCCATTGTGGAAGGTTATGGTGAGGGATAGAACGGACCAATTTCTTGAATCGATCCCATGCTTCACAAAATCCTTCATCAGGTCCCTGCTGAAAGTTACGGATTTGGTTTCTCAAGTCCTCAGCTTTTGCAAGAGGGAAGTATTTCTTGTAAAAAGCCAAGGCCAAGGCGGTCCAATCTGTAACCCCTTCACTTGTCTTGTTAAGGTCCCGGTACCATTCTTGCGCGTCTCCTTTTAATGAGAACAAGAACATAGTTGCCAGCACCTCAACTCTAGATACCCCTTCAGGTAGGGGTATGAAACAACAATAATCTGTGAAGGTTGTAACATGCTTTATTGGATCTTCATCGGGTAGACCAGAAAATCGACTCTGCTCTACCAAAGAAATATGAGTCGGGCGGAGTTCAAAGGAGCCAGTGGTGGGTTTAGGCAAGGTGAATCCCTTCGGTAAATCTTTAGGCTTCGGCTGTAGGTAGCTATAAATAGAGTCCATAAAGAAAGTACTCAAGCCTTCCTCTCAAAAACCTGTCTTCTAAACCACACTAGAAGAAAAAGGTAAGAACGGTCTTAAGGAACCTAAGTTCCTTAAGACAAGAAAAAATAAACTAAAAATTAACAAACAAAATTATACCGTCTCCCCGGCAACGGCGCCAAAATTTGACACCCGTCGTTGAGGGGTGCCAAAGATAAGATTTATAAAACCTCAGCTTAAACTCAGTTAGGATAAGTCAAGGGTCGAACCACAGAGCGACAGGGTAAATTATGTTTGTAAATTTAAAGTCTATTGCAAGTAACCAAAAAAGGAGGGGTTTGAAAAGGGATTTTAACTAACAACTAAAGTAACAAAATAACAAGAAAATTAAGTTGAGATAGAAAGGAGATTAGGAACTTTGGTTCCCCATGGTCAAAACAAGTCAATGAAGGGTAAAATAATCAAATAACACAATCCCAAGGAACAAAGAATAAACCTTTAGGTCAAAATTCTACCCAATCCTTACGGTCTTAGGGTTCCTAGAAAAGCACTAAACTTTCGTTCAAGGGCTATCCCAAAGTTGCTGTTAAACTAATCCTAATAATCTTTCAATCCTAAGGATTAGTTCACCAACAACAATGGGGGATTGGTAGTTTAATCATCAAACTTATCAAAGTCAAGTTTTTACATGGTTCCCCTAATTCCTAATCACAAGAATTAGCTATGCATACTTCTAATTATGAAACTAACAATTACTAAGAATATTAAAGAGATAAACATAATTAAAGAAGACAATAAAAGGGAGAACATGAAATAAGAAATAACAACAAGATGAATAACAAGATTGAATTAAAAGGAAAGATCAATTATCACAAACTTACAACTTGAATGGAAATCCTAAGAAGAAAGATGAAAGCTTGATACCAAAAAGTCTAACAATGGAGTCTTCAACATAAAGTACTTGGCAAAGATTACTAGGGTAAAAACTGCTTAACCTAATAGAAGAGTTTTGGTCTCCTTAAATAAGAAATATTACAAGATTCGGAAATCAGAAAATAAAACGGAAGTCTCGAAACAGGGTCTGGTCGGTCGACCTGTTTTCTCGGTCGGTCGACCGATTCTGCCAATGCGGACTTATTTTCTGCGAATTTGGGCTTCCGTGGAGAACTGGGCCTGTTTTCGTTCTTAACATCGGTCGGTCGACCACTATAGCAGGTCGGTCGACCGCTCCTCTTTATTTTTAGCTTTGATCCGGCCCGATAATTATACTTGAATGTACCATCCGAATTACTGCTCCAAAAACAACTTCCAAAAGGCAAATAAGGCTTGGTTTTGCTTACTTCCGCGTATTCCTACATACAAAACGTAAAATTGCCAAAGTAGACAGTTTCGGGAGAAAAAGCAACTAAAAGTCACGAAAGTGTAAGAAAATACGTGCCAAAAGAGTAAATAAAAATGCATAAAATAGGCACGTATCAACCATGCATAATATGAATCGGTATTCATCCTTAAGTTAGTCATCCCAACTCATGTAGGTTTCAAAATTTAGTCTTACTCAAACTTTGAACATGACTTAACTTAACATATTTTAATATTGTTCGGTATTACTCGGTTTTACGGGAAAAATATTATAAAAATCCGAAAGAGTCATAAAAATTTCGAAAATTTCAAAATTCAAATTTTGAAAATTCCAGAATGTTCTTAAAATTTCAGAACCTTAAAAATATTAGCATTTATACGGTTTTAACATTATTTCGAAAATAATACGTAAAACGAGCATTTTTAGTCGGAAAATTCAATAATTAATTCCATACATGCAAATAAAATACTAATAATATTTTTACACTTTCCAAAACACTTTAAAAACATAAAATGGACAGAAAATTAAATGGAACACTGTCCAATGAGCCGAAATTTTAAATGCATGACTCTTTTTATTTAATTTTAAATGCAACTTTTAACAATTTAAAATTAAATTAAAACTGAAACTTTTGGCACCCAAGAATATTTTCGTGATGAACATATCATATATGACTATTGTGGGTTAAATGTTCCGGCCATTTTAACAACTATTGCAAATTTTAACGATTTACGTCATATATCGTAAGATTTTAACCTTTAAAATTATTTCTCAAGCATAAAATAAGATAAAAATCTCGAAATTTTTATACATGCTGGAAATAACATATATGACATCGTGTTAAATTTTTATGGCCAAATTCCAACTTAAACTATTAAAGTCGAAATAATGTCACTAATTACCCGATTTTTACATTAAAAATCAATAATAATGCAATATATGAGATAAATTTCTGGAAAAGTTAGCATACATTTTAAATATTGCATGTGACATACTCATAAATGTTTATAGTCAAATTCATAATATAAATATTTTAACCCATGTTATTCATCTTATTGCATTTTAACCCTTAAAATTCATATCACACGTTTTATAAGTCCATAATTTACGAAAATTCATATTCATAACATAGGATATACATTTGATAACATACTGAAAAAATCTCGGCCATAAGCTTATTTTAACTATTTTTCCCAAAATAAACGATTTTAACCATTAAAACTTTATAAAAAACCGAGATTTAATATACCATTAATCAATATTTATGCAAAATATATTTTAAATATTCTAAAACATTTTAGAAAACAGTAGGTATTCATGCTTAAAGTATTTCGTGCATATCTTATATTAAACGAAAATTTCAAGTTTTATATTGTTATCTCTATAACTCCGTAAAAATGTAAACGGAAAGCATGCAAACAACCTATTGCTCTGATACCAATTGAAAGGTTTTAGTTGCTCATGAACTAAATATTTAGTCATACTAACATAATACTTTAACTAACATTTTAATTAACTTATTAAGTGATTTTATGCATGCTAAAATAAGCGTAAATAAGGAGATTTCGATCCTTACATTCGGTCCAAAACAATTGCTAGGATGATCTTCCAAAATGCTCAACAAGAACACCTCCTCTAAGATGCACCAAGACAATCCCTTAACCAACCGAAATCTTGTAGTTGCTAGACTAGAAATCGATTATTCCTTAAACTATTCTAATCTCTCTAATTAGAATATATAATATATGAATACTATAGCAATTGTAGTATTAATAATATAATCATATTATATGAAAAATGTTATGAGAATGATATTAGAGGGGATTTTTATGAGCTTTCTTGCACTAGAAAGACTAGCTCTAGATAAGAATGAATGTTAAAAATATGAACAATTCACTTTATTGTGGTGGGTGAAGTGTGCCGTGAAAAGAGCTTGGGAAGAGGAGAAAATTGCTCTTTTTAGCTTGCCCATAACATAGCCATGCAACCCTAACACTTAGGTATTAAGGCTATATAATGATGGTGTTTTATCCACATAATAACACATAATTAAAACCTCTTAAAAACCGGCACACTAACCTCCTAAAATGGATTTTCATTTTATAATTGTCAATTTGTACAATTGTATAATCATGTGTGACATATGCTGTGTCACAATAATAAGAAACAATTATTTTAATTTAAAATGCATATTTATCGAATAATTATCATTTATAATTAAATAAATCACTATTAACAAATTGACTAGTAATTCATAATTACTAATAAATAAAATGGTCATTTCATTAATCGTCAATACGATTTACAACACTTGTAATAATATAAAATCCGATTCATTCTTATTACGACATTTCATAAATATCGTTTAATGTTTGATAATTGATACATTTCAATTTCAAACATAAATCTTACATTAAGATATAACCTCTAAAATCTCGATATATGAGTTTAAGGAATCTGATCAACTCGTATCAATATACATTTGATCAGTTTATCAATTAAGGGAATTGTCCTATAGGTGTGACCTAAAGGGATCAACTGACCACCACCGTCATACGACAGTAATGTCAAACTCTAGCTAGCCAATCATTACCGATTAATGTTGGTCAGTTGACTAATATAATTTCGTATCATCCCTTGCGCATTCTCGTCATGAGATTTAATTATGTCATCGCACTATTGTTGAGGACACATTTCCCAACATTGTTATATGGAGTGGTGTGATATTGGGTCTTGTGATATGGAGTAGTGTGATATTGGGCCTTGTGATATGGAGTGGTGTGATATTGGGGCTTGTGATATGGACATGGAGGGAAATGCATTCTACTGTTGATTATGTCTTATGTATTTTTTCCTACTCAACCTCGTGTTTACCCTGTGTTCTGCGTGCCTGTGATGAACCAATTGTTGGGGAGCAGAACGACAGGTACTTAAGACTATGGGAGCTGGAAGGGAAGAGAGAGCTAAGATCCGGACCAGACTAGAGTCTAGAACACTTTAGAATTTCTTTTACCAGTTTATTTAGACAACTACTTTAAGTTTTGAGACAGTTGTAACATCTGTGATTTGACTTTTAAATTATCTAATAAAGTAATGTGTTTCCTTCTCTTTGCCATCTACTACCTCCGTATTCCGAGATGGTAACACCCTCGATTATTTGGGGAGTCTTAGTCCAGGTCCTGAAATAAATGGGGGTGTTACAAAATGGTATCAGAGCGAACGATCCTCAGGCCTAAACCAAATGAAAAATAATGAACATAGAAAGAGTCAAATAAAATGAACCCCAGGCTAGTAACTGTTAGGTGCCCCCAGGATTGGGATGAGTTAGGGCTCCCCTCAAACCCAACTAATGGCCCTATCAGTCTAACCTGGAAACTCTCGAGTGATGCAGAGAGTGGGTAGTAATGAAATAAAGGAACGAACCTAATTATATTGTACTAACATCCTTGCAGGAGAAGAATGTGGTAAGTCATAATGTGAGTTATGGTTAATGGTGTGTATTGGAAGAAGGTGATTGATACTGAAATGCTGATTGATCTAAATGATTGAATGTGGAATTTTCATAGAATGGATGTATATTTAGTGGACGAAAATTTGAGTGATAAGATCATATGATTTTGGTGTTTCGAAATGTCCATATGATATCTGATTATTAAATGACTATCGTAACTCTGTAATATATTGGTTGATATTTGGATATGAATGATCAAATTTATATGTTATAGTAACCCATGTCTAGTGATATGCGGAATGTGTTACCCCAAGCCATGAATGTTATATAGTTATGTGTTGCATAGGTCGTACTTAAAGTTTACATGGCAATTTCTATTTAAACACAATTAGTTTAGTTATAGAGTCGGTATTCAATAAATGGCACCTTGGTGATTTATGATATATATTTATGTACTTTATGTTGTGATTGTTACGATGGTAGGAACTATTACATTGTTCATACATGTATAACTATTGAATTATTTTGCTGACGCTACTTTTCAATTTCGCAATCTTTACCGTTTTTGTAGATCGCAATTTCGGGTTGCAATAATAAATACTTGTTAAATTGGTGCAATGTGATTTCAATGCTTCAAATGATATGTCAACATGTTTTGGAAGAAGAATGATTGTATTTGAATGTGATAATGTGAAGTGATCTTTTTTTACGAACAAAAGTTTTTTATAAATTTTAAGAATGTTACCTTGTTTGTACGGGCTTCCATTTAAAATATGTTCCATATATGAATCTGAAAATTTTATGTATGGTAAACTTCTGAATTAGATTTCCAATGCTTCTGGTTTCATGTGTATACGAGTTATATTTTGCGAGGAATAAATATTTTAGTCGACAGTGGTCAAATTGTTACTGCACAGTTCTGTTGTGACCTATGTTTTTGTAAAAGAAACCATTTAAAACGTATTTATTGTTTATGCATAGTTCCACCTCCAATGTTCATAATATTCATTCATGTTTCCGAAATGATAAGCCACGTAAAATCTTAACGAGTCGTTATTTAATAGTGAGTTTTGCAAGTTGTCCATTTTTCTGTCGAATTGTTGTAAAGTTTTTGTTCGGACCAATTGAGTTGTAAAAATTGTTATAAATAATTTCCTTGAGATATGCAATAGAATCTTTTCCTATGATTGGCTAATTCATTATATTTTTCTAAAAACTATAATAGCTCGCAAGTAGCTAAGCGGTTATTTAATTAGGATTTTTGTAAGTTGTTGCATAATGTTCAATTGGTGAAATTGTGAGTTATGTAAGTTTTATATAAAAGTTTACTCAAATGGGAATTATGTGGTGTGACCACGTGATATCCTGATATGGCATTAGTAACATGAATAGTAGGCATTTGATATGAATATGAATCTTACTATATGATAATGTAACCTTGCTTATTCGTCAAGTTTTATATAAAATAGTTTCAATTATACAGATGCCCTTACTTTCTAGTGATATGACCTCAAAATAATTATGCGATGTTCGTATGTGATGTTAAAAAAATCATGTTTATCAGAGGAGAGTCTTGCGAAGTGGTGGAATGAAATTTAACTTGTAAACTTATTTGCATGATATAGCAATATAATTGTTATACGTAATTGTGATTATTTTGAACAATGTGAACCTTATTGATGTTCTTTCGTATATTTATGGTTATCTATGTCTAGTTCCCTACGATTATAATCTTTATAACTTTTTTCAAGTATATAGGTATGCCATAAAGTGAGTTGCATGTTGCTATATTTAAAATCTGATCACGATGTATTGAATTTTTAATTGGTTGACATGTGATTTATGGAAGTACTAGTCTTGTGAATTCGGTACTTTTATTATTAAAACTTTGATAATCCATGAGCTACAAGAACAATGTTTTAGTAAAGGAGAGTCAGAATGTCTCCGTGTAGTCTTGTTTTGATCTATAGCTTGTAAAATTGTCTTTTGATTCATGTTTATAAATTGCCACAAATTACCACTTCAATGTTTCAAAAGATTCAAAATATTTTCAAAGCGATGATTATCTATGATAACGCTTGATGTTTTGATAATTATAGTAATTGTTTGCAACATGACAAATTCTGTAGCTACGCGTTGATGAAATACTGCCCGAATGTTTAATTGTTGCGCGTTTTATGAACCTCTTATTTTTGCAAGTCATATATATTAACAGTTTCATGATAAATGATGTAATGTGAGGGCATGGGAAACGTACCTAAGTGATTTTAACTTAGTGATATCCAGGAATGTTAGACAGTCTTGTTATTCTATGATTGGTGTACATCTTGTGAGATATGGCAATGCTCCATGTTTAATTATGTTAAATTTGATTTTGCCTCTATAATATGATTATGAACATGAAATATTTTAATTTGTCAATTATGAGCTACGAGTATATTGATTATCTACATTGGTGTAAATATGTTAAGTTTGTGTTACAAATTTCAAGGGTATATAAGTGTTAGCTACTATAATTCTGTTTCACTGCGTAACACGATTCTACCGATCCTATTATCATGCTATCGTTCGTGGTTGCTTGATTATATGCTATTTATTCGTATTCATGGACTTCGATGCTCAAAGTGTTTATTTTTGATGGTCATTTTTAATAATTGTGATTATTAATTTTAATGATATTCATAATATCTTATTTTCTTTGCTACTTCTATATTATTGGTGAGATGGGGTAAGAGTGGTATGATTATGACTCCTAAGATGTAAGGAAAGGTTTATGAGGTTCGATTAATTGTTTGAGGCGATCAGGTAGTCCTAGACATGGGTGTAGCCTATAGTTTGGAATTAAAAAAAATGCAGTAGGAATCATATGTACAAAGTGACGTATATTGGATTGTTTAGATTTTAACAATGATGAGTTCGATGCAATACCATGGTGAGTGTTGTATGCCATTTTATGTCTATGGAGTTTAAGATATTACTTGACTTTTGAGGTCTTTTACCGGGATTGGAATTTGCGAAATGAACATTGTTGGGGTTTTTGGTTATTCGGGTATTGTGTTTTAATTGTTGTATCCTTTGACCTTGACTCGTGGGTGAGTAGCTTAGAGTTAATCTCTAAGTGTTGAGCAGTTTCTTTAATGGAACATTTGACAATATGATATTGAAATTGAGATGAGAATTGGTTACTGTTATTGAGCTATGAGTTATGGGGCCTGTGTGCCATGGTTACGATCCAGAGTGACCTTGTTATTGTGTTACATTAATAGAGTTTGAATCGATATTGAGATGGAAGTATTGTTTTGCGGTTTTAATCCGCCGGTTCACTCACCCCTTATCTTTGGTCTTAGGTTCGACGATGAGAATACGATACTTGGTTACTTGGAGTAAGGTTTTATGCGATAGAGTAATGAGTAAGACAGAGTAATGAGCTGGAATTTTTATAATGGGGTTACGGGGACGTAACCATGTTTTAAGGAGGATATGATTGCAAAATCTTATTGATTTATGATATGGTTAGTTGTTATGACATATCAATTTGGTATGTCGTGATTATGTGACGGCGACTGAATATTTGGTATAATTCTTGATTACTTCTGTTATGCATTTTATGGTGTTTCGTTAAGTACCCTTTAATTTAGTTATTTGTTGAACTTTGGGGACAAAGTTTTCTTAACGAGGGTAGAATGTAACATTTCGCGTTTTAAAGTACCTTTATTAGTTTTGGTGTTACGTGATGTCACGTTTGAGGTTCGTTACATGCCTAGTGACCAGATCTTTGACCATGGGATGGTTAACTTCGGGACGAGGTTCATTTTAAGGAGAGAAGACTATAATACCCCGTATTTTATTTAAATGTTTATTGTTTATGTTGACGTTTTGATAGTTATTGGAAATTTGATATCCGATAATTAAGGTAGCAAAGAATGCTGCTATACGTTATGTGTTATAAGTAAAGTGTCGAGCATGAGTATTAGTTATCAAATCGTGTTCTAATGTATGCTTTGGGCCTCGAAGTGTGTGCTAATAGATGAATCAGCCCAACTCGATAAACAACAAGTTACACGCTCAACTCACAAACACTCCCTCTGCCATCTAATATAACGTGACCCAAACCCTACTTTTAACCCTAAACGACACACACCTACCTCATTTCCCTTGCTGCTGCCACTTCAGTTAGAAAGAATGAGGGTTTACACGGTGGATTAGGGTGGTCTAAGGGTACTCGATTGCTCAGGGAAGGAAGTATGCTCATCGTGCTTACGTTTGCTCTGTTTTATTCGTCTTATTCTCTTCGTCTGTTCAATCGCATAGGTATGTTACGGTCTCTGTTTATGGTACACTATTGATCTAGGATGTGTGGTAGTCCCTACTGGACCGTTGACGTACTATCGTGACCACCTAGGACCACCGATTGTGGTGGTTATGTCGCCTGTTTGCCGAGTATGGAACCATGAACAGGTAATGTTTGGGTGTTGATTCGAGGGTTTTAGGGTAATCGGGAGGTGGTAGTCAGGTGGTTGGGTTGGTGGTTATCACAGTGGTTCGTAGGGTTCATGACGGTTGTTATGGTGGGTTTCGCTTTGTGCGTTTGTATCGTGTCAAAAAAAGGAAACAAAGTGTGTCGTGGATGCTGGGTTTTGTGCGGTTGTTTGGCGCTGATGGTGGTGGTCGACGGCCACTGACTTCTTCCCTGGAATCACCACGGCTTAGAGGCGAGCCTGGTGGTGCCAACGTTACAAATCCGGGGCTGTTTTGGTGTCGGGCCAGTGTTTGTAAGGGTGGTTGGTCACGGTAAAGGCGTCGAAGTCAGGGGATATTTTGATTTTGTTTTCCGCGTGAGTAGTGTTGTTGCTACATGCTATTTATTATTATTATTTTTCTATATTTTGTCTATTTTGTATTACTTCGTCTTGTATTAATAATAATAGTTTGGGATTATGTTATTGTGTTAAGTTGAGTAATAATAGTTTGAATATTATTACTAATATGCTATAATAATTATTGTGTTGTTAGAATGTTATAATATCATTAATATTGTGATAATAAATAATAAGAGTTATTTTATTGTGATAGTTATTTAAATGATAATTAGATGGTTATGAGTATATTTATGATTACGTATATATATGATGTGTTATGAGTGAATCATTTGTGAACATGATCAAGTAATTAATTAGTAGTGTTTGGGAGTATGACTAGAATTTGATATTAAGTACTATTTATAGGAATTGAGTTCGAGGTGGAATATTTCTAGCAGTTGTTCGGTTGTCGTTCTGCAACTTGAGGTAGGGGAATAACTGTGAATTCGATTATGACATGAGATGTGATTATTAGCTGTTGTGAGTTTGGCACTTCATATTGAACGTTGATGTTATAATAACATTATTTGTCTGTATATTCCTATATGTTACAGAAAGGTGATATTGGGTCTTGTGATATGGAGTGGTGTGATATTGGGTCTTGTGATATGGAGGGGAGTGATATTGGGTCTTGTGATATGGAGTGGCGTGATATTGGGTCTTGTGATAAGGAGTGGTGTGATATTGGGTCTTGTGATATGGAGTGGTGTGATATTGGGTCTTGTGATATGGAGATGGAGGGAAATGCATCCTACTGTTGATTATGTCTTATCTATTTTTCCTACTCAACCTCGTGTTGACCCTGTGTTGTGTGTGCCTGTGATGAACCAATTGTTTGGGAGCAGAACGACATGTACTTAAGGCTATGGGAGCTGGAAGGGAAGAGAGAGCTAATATCCGGACCAGACTAGAGTCTATAACACTTTAGAATTTCTTTGTACCAGTTTATTTAGACAACTACTTTAAGTTATGAGACAGTTGTAACATCTGTGATTTGAATTTTAAATTATCTAATAAAGTACTGTGTTTCCTTCTCTTTGCTATCTACTACCTCGGTATTCCGAGATGGTAACACCCTTGATTATTTGAGGAGTCCTAGTCCAGGTCATTAAATAAATGGAGGTGTTACAAAGTAGTATCAGAGCGAACGATCCTCAGGCCTAAACCAAATGAAAATATGAAAATAGTGTTAGGTTTAAAAAACTCATTTTCTATATTTTAGTCATACTAAATAAAATTACTAACTAACATTTTAATTAGTTTTCAAGATCTTATGCATGCTAATAATTCATGGGGAACAAAGGAGTCGAATACTTACAATCCGACGAGACCGGTATTAGGATGATCTTCCAACCCTTAGTATCCAAAATAGGATACCTCCTCCAAGATGCACCCAAGACAATCCCTCAATACCGAAACTATTACTAGCTAGGGTTTAGAAACGGTTTTCCTTAAAATGTGTTTTTAATCTAATTAAAACAATTACTATAACTATTATAGTATACTAATATAATCTATATTATATAAGTAGTAAATATTAGAGAATATAACTTGAGAGGTTATTTTTAAGTTTTATCTCACTAGAAAAACTCTTAGGATTATAATGAACTACTTCTAGTATTGAACACTCATTTGATTGTATTTTTGGTGTGGTTTTGGTGTGGTTGTCGTGAACCATTATGGGGAGCACCAAATAGTGCTTTTTGTCTTACCAAAAACAAATTGGTTGGCTCAACGTAATGTTCTTATCAAGGAACATGTTTAGTTATTGTCATTTTTGTGCTCTTAAAACACAAAACACACTTAATTACCACTACCAAAAACCGGTACCACCATTACATAAAATGGACCTCCATTTTATCAAATATCATTTTGTACAATTTGTATACTTATGTGTGACATACAATATGTTACAACATAAAATTAATTGTTCTAATTTAAAAATGCATATTTATCAAATAAATATCATTTATAAATTAAATAAATCATATTTAACAATTTCACTTAGTAATTCATAATTACTTATGTACAAAATGGTTATTTCAATAATCGTCAATACGATTCATAACAATTGTAATAATATACAACCCGATTCATTCTAATTACGACATTTCAAAAATATCGTTTAATGTTTGATAATTGATATGTTCAATTTAAAACATAATCTTACAATAAGATTTAACCTCTGATTTCTCGATATACAAGTTTTAAGGAATATGATCAACTCGTATCAAAATACATTTGATCATTTTATCGATTAAGGGAATTGTCCTATAGGTGTGACCTAAAGGGATCAACTGACCACCACCGTCATACGACAGTAATGTCAAACTCTAGCTAGCCAATCATTACCGATTAATGTTGGTCAGTTGACAATATAATTTCGTATCATCCCTTGCGCATTCTCGTCATGAGATTTAATTATGTGATCGCATTATTGTTGAGAACACATTTCCCAACAATCTCCCACTTGTCCTCGACAAGTGTGCGTCACCAATTCTCTTGTCCTATTACAATCTCCCACTCAATGCAAGGTGTCTCTCTGAGGTCGTACTTGCATTCGATCGTATCATGAGTGGTTTCCCCGATCTGGAGAATAACTGTTTGACCGGAATTATCTACCATAGATACCTTCCGAGCGTGGCCACGCATTTCCAGTTAACTTCTCCTCGAGTGGCCTTGAGATTTGAACAACCCTGACATGGGGTGGACAATTTCTATCGTACTACTCCCTTTAGCTAGCCACAGTCAGTCACAACCCAAAGAAATCCCATTTGACTCCAGTTACGAAAAGTCGTAGAGAATGGATCAAGGTTATGCCAAAACTGCACCATCTTGGGAGAGTAGTCTTTAGTCTAAGAATTGACTCATAAGAATACTATAGCAACTCTTCCCACGACCCCGCTATCATAAAATTTCCAGAACTCTATAAGCGGTCACTTTTCCCGACAGAGTGTCTCTTGCAGTCTGTCTATGTGATCGACTAGTCATCACATATGACTCTATGGCATTTGAACTTGCCATCAGTCGCCTCACATTCTAGTCGGTTTGAGATGTCACCTCATGTAAGCGACCAGGGCCTATACTAAGTCAATCCAGTTCACTTTATGGGGTTCAAAGTTGTCTCTTACAACCCATTTGGATTTTGACAAAGTATCTATCATTGAGACTTATTATAACTCAAATGACATTGTCATGCTAAGACAGTCAATACTGCTCCATATCATTTGATGACTAATTTGTATTAGTTTGAATTCTCGAATAAGCCTTTTATTCATGTTTTCAAAACTTACAAATTTGGGTCTCCTTCCATCTCATATTATCTCATATAATATGATCTTATTTGAGCACATATCTAGAACTCATTCTAGATCTTGAGTTTCCTTTCCTGAGGGAAGCTCCCACTGTTATCTTATAACTCGTGACGTATCGTCACTTATGTACTAAAATCTATATTGTAGTTCTTTATGATTTCATCACTCTTACTATTTTCAATCATCTTGGCTATTTGATCAAAAACCATTTTGATTTCTAATGGGCAACCTTTTATTATCAATATAATAAATCTTCCCGTGAAACTCCATCATCCTATGATATAAGGTATTTTGTTCATCTAGAATTGGGAACCTCTTATTCTTTACACTTTTAAAGAATCACCCATCTTCTCTAAATGATGGTACGTTCAAATTTCTAATAAATATTGCTCCCACTAAAATCAACATCACTCCTTTTATAGCGATTGATATTTCTTAAATGAACCCTACACTTTATGCATGTTATTCATTTGCTTTTACTTGAACCATTATCACTATCCCTATAGTGGTCTACCTCCATTCAATCAACATCACTACTTTCATGTCTTCGTTTCCTCGAGACGAATATGACATGATTTTACCTTATAACTACATCGAGAGAATTGAGATGATTTCTTCTCTTTTATCTTATAATTTTAGAAGAAAAATCATTTGTTAAGGAACCGATTTCCTTCCGATTTCATACGGGGTTTCCTTTATCCTCTCTTTGAAACAATGAACATAAGGAACATTTCCTCTTGTGTCCTCCCGTAGTTTCTTCAGTGTCCTCTCGTAGTTTCTTTTATTCATTCATTTAGGGTTCTTCTTAAGACTCCCATGTGGGAATCTTCTCTAAGATCCTACATTTATATCATTGGTTTGCGGGCGAAATATTTTCTCCCACTCTATCCTCTTAAAAATAACTTTTATTTATATTAGGATAGCAATTTTCGATATAACCAATGCATATGAATGTTTGAAAAGTTTTATAGGTGTGATGAATACATTCTCATTTTCACTTAAAATGATCATCTTATAATGAACTAATATTCATTTTGATTGACTATTTTTCTCTTAGAAGTGTATTTTCTCGTTTTTAACTGAACAACGCTTTGATTCTTTATATTGATCGTATCAATGTTATTTTACAATGAACGTTTATTGATTAAGAACAAAAGTAGTGACTTGGGTTGAAAACCAAGTTACTAATATCCAAAATACACCCATTGTTTATGATTCAAATTCTTGTCTTACAAGAAAATAAATTGTTCTAGGAAATAAAATGCAAAATATGAAAGAAGATAATAATGAAAATTAGAGCCAAGCTCTTAAGTCTTCAATCAAATGGATGCTACCATAGTCATCCATGTAAGGAACTTCATGCTTCCTTTTCCTTGCCCTTATCTGAGGGGAATAAAGCATGTATTCGCCCTAAAACGTGAAGGATTATAACGAATTTTACAATTGAGATTATTGTCATAAGTTAATAAAAACATGAAAAAGGAATACAACCTTGGGTCCTTGCTTGAATAGGCCTAAGAACAGGAATTAAAGTAATTCCCTCCTATAACTTGCACCCAAGACTTGAATGAGACGTTGCCGCGTGTGCTAGAAATACTCTCCAATTGCCTTGCAATATGGGGAGAGCTATTGTGAGGTTTTTGATGTGAGATCTGAGCTTTGAGAAAATAATGTTCTCAAAACCCTAATTATCAGAATTGGGATTCACCAGTTCTTGACAAAAGGAGAAAAACTCTCCTTTTGTAACCTTATGGGTCGGCCGAATGGGGTCTTGGGTAAGAGTGGGCTTTCCACTCTTACCTTATTCCTTTACGTGATTCGACCCGATTTGCTAAATATTATTCGCGGGTTTTATTTATAAATCGCACACGTGTTATCAGATATTAATGCAGTCGATGTATTAATAATGGTCTGATAAAATTACGATATTGTATAATTACCCAAATTAATATAACTGTTTATATTAATACGCGAATACAATATTTAATTAAATATAACCGTTTATATTTAATTTACGAATTAATCATGTAATCCGTATTAGCTAAAATTATTTAATCCGTATTAAATAATAATCTCAACATCTTATCCACATGTAGTGTGATAACGTCATTGCACATACCCTTGTACGGACAAGTGGGAGATTGTTGGGGCTGGTGTCCTTGACAATTAAGTACAATGACTTATTAAATCTCTTTAAGGATCACAAGGGCATACTTCAGTATTATTATCAGTTGATCCACGTTTATCAATAACGGTTGGCTTGCTAGATAAGTTTGACGTTATTGTCATACGGATGGCGGTGAATAACTGGTCCCTATATGTCACACCTATAGGACACGTTTGAGAGATGTGAAGGTATGAAAATACAGTCACATTTATGCCGACCTCTGACTAACTTTTTAGTCGTATTCGGCATAAATGTGACTGTATTTTCATACCTTCACATCTCTCAAACGTGTCCTATAAGTGTGACGTATAGGGACCAGTTGATCACCGCCATCCGTATGACAATAACGTCAAACATATCTAGCAAGCCAACCGTTATTGATAAACGTGGATCAACTGATAATAATACTGAAGTATGCCCTTGTGATCCTTAAAGAGATTTAATAAGTCATTGTACTTAATTGTTAAGGACACCAGCCCCAACAATCTCCCACTTGTCCGTACAAGGGTATGTGCAATGACGTTATCACACTACATGTAGAGGACACAAGCTCCAACAAACTCCCACTTGTCCGTACAAGTGTAGGTGCGATAACCGATTCTCATATCCTTTTAAAATTTCTCCCACTCAATGTAAGACAATTTGCAAATCCGCATTCGCAAAGGTCGTATCTCACAAGCGATCTGTATCAAGAGTGGTTTCCCCGACTAGAGAGTAACTTAACTGATAAAACGAATCTGTATTCGAGCATGGCCATGCATTTCAGTTACTACTCCTCGAGTGGCACTGAGAAATAATAAAATCCTGATAAGGGTTTGGATATTTCCCTCAACTCGAATCCTGCCGATATCGCGCAGCATGAAATAACCCAGAAAAAATCCTCTTGGCCCCTGTTACGATGACCGTGGGAAACAAACCAAAGTTACCCAAAATCTGCCTTAATCTCAAGAGACAGTTGAAAGTCAAAAGACTCGACTCTAAGGAACACTATGGAGGTCCTATCCACGACCTGGCACCCAATGTTTAAAAACATTTAGGACTCCATAACGTTGTCACGGGGTGTCCTACGAGATATCCGTATAACTCGCCTTTGTGATTGGTCAGTCATCCGTGTGACTTATGGCTCGTTGAACCCACCATCAACCAACATCACAAAATGATTACCTGAGTTATCAGCTCAAGTGGGTAATCAAGGACTAAAACGATGTAATGTAATTCAGTTCACTTTGTGGTGTTCAAAATTGGCGTACAATTCCACATGAAAAACAAAACATTATATATCATAACAATGAGGTTGAATATAGTACACGAGAAAATGAATTATTACATGAATTCATAAAAGAGTACTATAACTTAGGAACACATCTAATCCCCATGAATGTGCCCTTCATGCTTATCACGTGGTAATGCTTTAGTGAGAGGATCAGCTATGTTGTCATCCGTAGCGATCTTATCAATGAAAATCTCCTTTTACGCGGACTCAGTTGTAGAATCTGCTATAACACTTTGTTTAGAACTTTTCCAGCTGACAGCAGCACCATTAAGAGTAAAAACGAATCCAGACTGAGATTTCGAGTCGTCTTGATCCGTTTGGAAGCTAGCATCTGCGTAATCCGTGGCACAGAGCGTCGAGTCGCCTCCGTAAGTCAATCCCCAATCTTTAGTCCTCCGTAGGTACTTAAGAATGTTTTTTCACGGCCATCCAGTGTGGTTCACCTGGATGAGCTTGGAATCGACTTGTCATACTCAATGCATATGCAACGTCTGGACGTGTGCATATCATGGCATACATGATCGATCCTATTGCCGAAGCATAAGGAATCCGACTCATGTGCTCCTTCTCTTCCAATGTCTTAGCTTCTTGAGTTTTGCTCAAGTGAGGCCCAGTAGTCATAGGAAGGAACCCCTTCTTGGAGTTCGTCATGCTAAATCTCTCTAGAATCTTATGTATGTAATACTCCAGACTGAGAGACAACATTCGTCGTGATCTATCCCTGTAGATACGGATGCCCAAAATTATTTGTGCCTCTCCCAGATCTTTCATCTGGAAATGGTTTTTCAACCATGCTTTAACCGAAGATAAGAGAGGTATGTCATTCCCAATCAAGAGTATGTCGTCGACATACAGTACTAGGAATACAATATTGCTCCCACTCGACTTGATATAGCTAGAGACATGGTTCCTCGACTAATCGAATAAACCCATTCTCTTTTATCACTTGGTCGAAGCGATGATTCCAACTCCGTGATGCTTGCTTAAGTCCATAGATGGAACGCTAAAGCTTGTAAACCCTCTTAGGATTTTCTGGATCAATAAAACCCTCGGGTTGTACCATGTACAACTCTTCCTCCAAATAACCGTTTAAGAAGGCGGTTTTAACGTCCATTTGCCATATTTCATAATCGTGAAATGCGGCGATCGCTAAGATAATCCGAATGGAACGTAGCATGACTACGGGTGCAAAGATCTCATTGTAGTGCAAGCCTGGCACTTGGGTGAAACCTTTAGCAACTAGTCTTGCCTTATGGATATCTTGTTTACCTTCCACGGCATGCTTTATTTTGTGAAGCCATTTGCATTGAAGGGGACGTACCTTTGAAGGTAGGTCCACAAGATCCCACACGTTGTTCTCATACATGGAGTCCATCTCGGATTGCATGGCTTCTAGCCATAGCTTTGAGTCAGAACTGGTCATGGCACCTTTATAGGTTCTGGGTTCATTACCCTCTAGGAGTAAGACGTCGTCTATATCATGTTCCTCGACCATACCAATGTATCTGTCCGGAGGAATGGAGACTCTTCCTGACCTCCTAGGTTGCTCATGAATATCTACTGCAGCCTCGGTTGAAGGAACTGTTTCCTCCAATGGTTGCTCGGTAGTTGGTTCTTGAACCTCCGATAAATCGAAGGTTCTATTACTCGACTTGTTCTCGAGAAATTTTTTCTCTAAGAACGTCGTACTAGCCGCAACAAAAACACGTTGTTCGGTTGGCGAGTAGAAGTAATGACCAAAAGTTCCCTTTGGATAGCCTATAAAGTATGTCTTGACCGATCGCGGGCCGAGCTTATCCTCGTGTCTCTACTTGACATAAGCCTCGCAGCCCCAAACCCGAATAAAGGACAAGTTAGGGACCGTTCCCTTCCATAATTCGTATGGAGTCTTGTCAACAGCTTTAGACGGACTTCGGTTAAGTATTAGAGCGGCCGACAAAAGAGCATAGCCCCACAATGAATCAGGCACAACGGCGTGACTCATCATGCATCGAACCATATAAAGTAAAGTTCGATTTATCCGTTCGGACACACCATTTAATTGTGGTGTTCCAGGTGGAGTCAACTGTAGCACGATGCCACAGTCTTTAAGGTGTTGATCAAACTCGTGTGAAAGATACTCACCACCACGATCAGAACGTAGTGCTTTAATCTTTCTTCCCAGTTGGTTCTGTACCCGATTCTGGTATTCTTTGAACTTGTCAAAGGATTCACTTTTATGTTTCATTAAGTAGACATAGCCATATCTACTCAAATCATCCGTGAAAGTGATGAAATACCTATAGCCTTCTCTTGCGTTGATGGACATAGGCCCACACACATCTGTATGTATGAGTCCTAATAGGTCGGCAGCGCGCATTCCAACACCTTTGAAGAAAATACGAGTCATCTTACCGATGAGACATGATTCACACGTGCCATATGATTCGAAATCAAAGGCCGAGATAGCTCCATTCTGTATGAGCTGTTTTACGTGTTTCTCATTTATGTGTCCCATACGACAATGCCATAGGTAAGTTTGATCTTTGTCACCTACCTTTAATCTCTTATTATTCACATGTAATATTTCAGTGGTTTGATCTAAAACATAAATTCCATTCATGGAAACTGCCTTGCCATAAATCATATTGTGCAATGAGAAAATATTAACTGTTATTTTCTATTA
Source organism: Silene conica (assembly GCA_029255685.2). Classification (NCBI taxonomy): domain Eukaryota; kingdom Viridiplantae; phylum Streptophyta; class Magnoliopsida; order Caryophyllales; family Caryophyllaceae; genus Silene; species Silene conica. The sequence goes on along the minus strand of CM055312.2, from coordinate 33,267,802 downwards.
CAAATGAAAAACCAAGTTTGTCAAGCGCAGAAACTGAAATAATGTTTTTGGACAAACAAGGAACATAATAACAGTTATATAAAGATAACTCGAATCCACTTGGAAGCTGGATCACGTATGTTCCCCTCGAGACTGCAGCAACACGTGCTCCATTCCCGACACGCATATCAACCTCACCCTTGATGAGGGGTTCTTGGTTTCGGAGGCCCTGCACATGATTACATAGATGAGAACCACAACCAGTATCTAGTACCCAAGTTCCGTAACTTGCATGGTTCATCTCAATCATGTGAATAAAAGAAGAAGAAGACATACCAACAGGAGTAACGCGGCCTGCCTTAATGTCGTCACTATACACGGGGCATGAGCGCCTCCAATGCCCAGTCTTGTGGCAATGGTGACATTCCATGCTTGTATCCTTGCTCTTTGTTTTGCCCTGTGAGTTGCTCGACTCACCTGGCCCACTCTTAGTAAATCCTGACTTCTTAAACTTGGGCTTGCCTACTGTTAGGTCGCCCTGAGCTTTAGCTTTTCCCTTACCCTTACCCTTACTAGAGATCATGAGAACATCCTGCTTCACGCTCCCACTTAATTTCAGATCCTTCTCGGTCTGTACGAGAAGGGAGTGGAGCTCATCAGGAGTCTTCTTCATGTCGTTCATGTAATAGTTGGCCCTAAAGAGGGCGAACCCATCATGAAGCAAATGAAGCATTCGATCAACGATTATGTTCTCACTGATCTTGCAGTTTAGGGCCTCCAGTTTATCGATATTCTCAATCATGTTGAGAATATGTGGGCTAACCGCTTGGCCCTTCTGGAGTTTCGCCTCAAAGAAGCGACATGTATGCTCATAAGAAACGATTCTCGGAGCTTTCGAGAATTCGTTAGTGAGTGTGGTGAAAATCTTGTTTGCACCATGGGTTTTGAAGCGTCTTTGCAAATTGGATTCCATTGCATAGATGAGTACGTTCTTTATCAAACCCGCTTCCATGACAAAGTCACTATGAGCGCGAACTTCGTTAGCTCTAGCTCCAGTTCCTGGGTGTGCCGGAATTGGCTCAGTTAAGTACTTAAGCTTTCCGTCAGCAATGACAGCATTCCGTAGTGCTGCCTCCCAGTCAGAGAAGTTTGACCCATCATTCCTCAGTCTAGTAGACTGATTCATGGAGTCCATGAAAGATTTTAGCCAGGATTCACGTGCTAGCTTGGCACTTGGCATTGGGTCTTCACCAGCCATTAGTTATACAGCAGTTTAAATGATCGCGTTCTACACTGAAAAGAAGATAAAACAAAACCAAATAAGCAACTCATTGTCGTGATTTAAGTTTATATTAAATTGCATTTAAAGTCGTAGACTCATGCATTTATATAATCGATCTCCCTCAAGAATTATATAAACGATCCCAAGACTCAATTTCCGTATATTGATAAGCCCACAGTTTGGCTAATTCCACCGTTGGAACTCTTGGTCGATAGATTTCCGTAAATCCTATCTATTAGTCCATCTCAGTCGCTAGATAGTATCGAGTGACCATGATGTTGAGATAAAATAAATCATCTGTTCCCACTTACCCGACGTAGAAGGGGTCATATTATGCGTACCGACGAAGAAGGGATTCATGGGAGTCTGAATTATAAAGACTATTCTCAATTTTTGGTTATACGAGGAAGACCCCATCAACTTTTATTTATCCATTTTAAGTGAACTAATATCTAGCATATGCGTGAATGAAAGAAATAAAGTGATGGCTTTGCAAATGACATGTGACATCTGTATTGTCACAGAAAACTAATGCGTAACCTCTACATGAGTCAGTTTTCAGGCATGTTATAGGTGGTTTGGTTTTAGGCGGAATATGATGCAAGCTATTATCGATGAAAGCATAAAAATAAATGCAATAAACGTAAATAAAAGTCCTAGTGTGGCCTATCCTACCAAAATAAACATAAAACAACTTGGAATCCACCGTTGGACCCTAGAAGCTTGTCTTGATGTTCCATCTTGGTCTTTGCAGCGGGAGTGAGCATCCGGTCTCCGTCTTTGGTATTCACAAAATTACTAATTTAAATTACAAATATAACCCTATTTACATTCTAATTTAAATACAAAAGTAATTACATGGCAAAAACCCAAAACGGAGATTCAAGATCTCAAAATTACAAGCAAGACTGTGTCCCATCATAACGGTGACACAATCTTCTAAGGCCACACTAAGTTACAACTGTTTGCAAAATTAAATACGTTATAGAAAGCATTCAAAAGGCATTCAACAAGACGATAAATAAAATGCATCAACTAAAAATAAAATTCATTCATGACATAATACTGTTATTATGACTAACAAATTTTACCAAACCACCTTTACGGGATTAAAATTATGTGATTATACCGTTTTAACCACTTTAATTTTAACAAGTTAATAATCCATTATCCTAAACCGTTTTAAAATAATATGTATCATGCGAGAGTGAACCGTTTCACAAAAATAATATACTATTTTCGTATACAGCATATTACTTTTGGCCAAGGGAAAATAAAACAAGTTATTTTCGGAAAAATAAAACACGACTGTTACAGGGAAGTGGTCGACCGACCTCAACATGGGGTCGACCGACCTACTGTCAAAAAAAAAAAAAATTCCTGTATCAGCAGAGAGGTCTACCAACCCATTAAACAGGTCGACCGACCTCCTGACAGAAAAAAAAAATTCCTGTAACTGCAGAGTGGCCGACCGACCCAATAAACGGGTCGACCGACCACAAAACACGAAGTCGAGCTTCTGAAAACGCGAAATTGTTGCACTTTTAATCAAAACAAGTTTTAACCTTTGATTCAAAACGCGTAAATCAAAATAAATAACAATTAGCTAGGGTTCACATATTGTCAAGAATATCGATTATTTAACAATATGTAAATAGGAATCGAAAACAAGATCGATTATACAAAAGAGAAACTGCCGAAAAACAGAAACCCTACGCGGGCAGAGGTCGACCGACCTCAATAATGGGTCGACCAACCCACACGCCGACAGATAACAATTTTCAAAAATTTTAAATTAAAACTTATTAAAAACACAAAAGTAAAATTACGTGGCCTTGGCTCTGATACCACTTGAGGGGAATAAAGAATGTATTCGCCCTAAAACGTGAAGGATTATAACGAATTTTACAATTGAGATTATTGTCATAAGTTAATAAAAACATGAAAAAGGAATACAACCTTGGGTCCTTGCTTGAATAGGCCTAAGAACAGGAATTAAAGTAAATTCCCTCCTATAACTTGAACCGAAGACTTGAATGAGACGTTGCCGCGTGTGCTAGAAATACTCTCCAATTGCCTTGCAATATGGGGAGAGCTATTGTGAGGTTTTTGATGTGAGATCTGAGTTTTGGGAAAATAATGTTCTCAAAACCCTAATTATCAGAATTGTGATTCACCAGTTCTTGACAAAAGGAGAAAAACTCTCCTTTTGTAACCTTATGGGTCAGCCGAATGGGGTCTTTGGTAGGAGTGGGCTTTCCACTCTTACCTTATTCCCTTACGTGATTCGACCCGATTTGCTAAATATTATTCGCAGGTTTTATTTATAAATCGCACACGTGTTTCAGATATTAATGCAGTCGATGTATTAATAATGGTCTGATAAAATTACGATATTGTATAATTACCCAAATTAATATAACTGTTTATATTAATACGCGAATACAATATTTAACTAAATATAACCGTTTATATTTAATTTACGAATTAATCATGTAATCCGTGTTAGCTAAAATTATTTAATCCGTATTAAATAATAATCTCAACATCTTATTGACTAATTTAATAGTCAATACCTCTGACTAACTGTTTAGTCGTATTCGGCATAAATGTGACTGTATTTTCATACCTTCACATCTCTCAAACGTGTCCTATAGGTGTGACGTATAGGGACCAGTTGATCACCGCCATCCGTATGACAATAACGTCAAACTTATCTAGCAAGCCAACCGTTATTGATAAACGTGGATCAACTGATAATAATACTGAAGTATGCCCTTGTGATCCTTAAAGAGATTTAATAAGTCATTGTACTTAATTGTCAAGGACACCAGCCCCAAAAATCTCCCACTTGTCCGTACAAGGGTATGTGCAATGACGTTATCACACTACATGTGGAGGACACAAGCTCCAACATTATCTTTATAAGATGCCCCTTTAAAACAATTTAAAAGGGGTGATAGTCAACAACATGTATCGTCATACAAAAGTTAACAAAATAACATGAAAGTAAACGAGAATTATAACCTACTGCAAGAATCTTTCCAACTTTGAGATCGGTTAAATATTTGGGGCAATTCCGTTTCCAAAGACCTAACCTCGTGCAATAAAGGCACTTGTATTCAACCTTTGAAAATGAGGTGGAAGCACCTTTCGAAAAGGTCTTCTCTTTAGTAGGTTTGGATTTGGAGGTTTTCTTGCCCTTGCCTTTGAAGACACTCCTTTTTAATTTCCCTTTTCCCTTCTTCTCGATGTTCAAAACATCCTTTGTGGAACTATCATAAGTCCCATGTCCCTTTCTGCGTGGACGAGCATCTTTTCTAATTCGTCCAACGTGGTTTCTTGATTTCGCATGTTAAGGTTCACCCGGAACTGAGCATACGATTTCACCTTATAAATGGAGTGAAGAACTCGGTCAATGATGAGGAAATCGGGAACATCAACTCCTTGCACCTTGAGGGTTTCAACTAACTCAACTAACTTGAGTACATGAGTGCTAACCTTTTGCCCTTCCTTTAAACAAATGTCGAAGAAGGCGGAAGCCGCCTCATATGGAATTACCCTCGGAGTTTGCGAAGACATTGTCGTAAGTTTAGTGTATATCTCAAATGATGTGCTTAACTTGATCATACTCCTTTGGAGATCCGGCTCCATGGAGAAGATAAGCACATTTTTAAGAGTAGAGGACTCTTTCATGTAGGCTTTATAGGCCTCACGAGTTTGGAGCGGGAGGAGCGGCCTTAGAAAGGTAACGAGTCTTATCGTCATCTTGAGCGACCAAAAACAATTTCGCATCCCAATCTTAAAATTGGAACCATGCTTATCGAGTTTGCAACGATCCATAAAGGATCGAAGCCATGATACATTAGTGAGAGGTGGAGCGTTGGTTGCCATTGATGAGGTTTGAAAATTAAACTACAATAAAAGGAAGGAATTAAAACAACATCATATTTAAAACTCGTAATTAAAATAAACAAGTTTAGTTATTTACTTAATGATCTCTTACCCAATTAAGTAAACAATCCCGAGACCCAAACCCATACTAATCCGGGCACGGTATAGCCGATTCAACCCTTATTGGTATAATTTGGTGGATTAACCTTTTAATCGGTTCTACCTTAGAACTCTCGGTTGACGATTTTCTAAAAATTGTCTTTAGCTCGAACTTATTGCAACTACGGTTACGAATACCTTCGTTGAGATTAACCAAATTTCAAGGTGTAATCTTATTACCCCACTTACCCAACGTAACAATTTTAGCACCCCGGTGTAGCCGAGCCTACATTCTTGTGAAGAAGGGATTCGTGGGTCTATACTTTTTGGTAAGGCTATGTCTCAATATTCATTTGTAAGAGATCTAGTCAAATTATTATCTATCTCCGTTTAAGTGAACTAAGTCGGTGAATAAACGATAAATAAATGACTAGGTCGACTAAATCGAATAAAATGCATGAAATGATATGACGATTTGGCTATGCATGCAAACATATAAAGCAAAAGAAAAGCATAAAAATAATAAACCCTAGTATGGCATTTCCTAGAAAAGAAAATAATAAAAGTACAAATTTGGAAACCAACTCCTTTGGTCCCTTGAACTTCACGAGGCACACTTCCCAAGGTAAACGCCGTCTTGGTCGGAATTCCTTTCCGAATGGCATCGTCTTTACAACTTTTCTAGTCTACTTTATACATTATAAAATAGAAAACAATAGATAAAGTGATACGAGATCACATTAATTACATCCGAATCAATAACCCCTTACATTACGGGAAATACCGATTTAAAAACTAAGGCCATACTAAGTAAATTACATAATCCAAAATTACGTAAATAAAATCATGACAATCATAATTAAAATATGCAATGCTTATGAATATGAACTAACATGCAAACCTAAGCCAAATCGTCCTATTAAATATCATTATATATATAGTTATTGTATACCTCGGTTTTTTATGGAATTGCGTGCTTTAATGATTAAAAACACTTAGCATGTGAATCGGAATTCACTCTTAAGTTAATCATCCCAACTCATATAGGTTTCAAAATTTAATCTTACTCAAACTTTGAACATGACTTAATTTAACATTATAATATTGTTCGGTATTACTTGGTTTTACGGGAAAAATAATATAAAAATCAAAAAGAGTCATAAAAATTTCGAAAAATTCAAAATTCAAATTTTGAAAATTCTAGAATGTTCTTAAAATTTCAGAACTTTAAATTATTAGTATTTATACGGTTTTAATATTTATTTCGAAAATAATACGTAAAACGAGCATTTTTAAATCGGAAAATTAAATAATTAGCTCCATAAATGCAAATAAAATACTAATAATATTTTTACACTTTCCAAAATACTTTAAGAATCTGAAATGAACATAAAATTAAATGCGACACTGCCCAATAAGCAAAATATTTAATTAAAATGACTCTTATCATTCAATTTTAAATGTAACTTTTAACAAATAAAAATCACTAAAACAGAAACTTTTGGTTCCCAAGAAAAATATGGTGCTGAACATATCAAATATGACTAATATGGGTTAAATTTTCCGGCCATTTTAACAACTATTGCTATTTTTAACGATTTACGTCATATATCGTACAATTTTAACCATTAAAATTATTTCTCAAGCATAAAATTAAATAAAAATCTTGAAATTTTTATACATGCTAGAAATAATATATATGACATCGTGTTAAATTTTTATGCCCAAATTCCAACTTAAACTATTAAAGTCGAAATAATGTCAGTAATTACCCGATTTTTACATTAAAAATCAATAATAATGCAATATATGAGATAAATTTCTGGAAAATTTAGCATACATTTTAAATATTGCATGTGACATACTCATAAATTTTTATATTCAAATTCGAAATATAACTATACAAACCCATTTTTTATTCATTTTATGGCATTTTAACATTTAAAATTCAAAAACCATGTATTTTAACCCCATAAATTACGAAAAATCATATTCATATCATAGGAAATACATTTGAAAACATACTGAAAAATCTCGGCCAGAAGCTTATTTTAACTATTTTTCCCAAAAATAAACATTTTTAACCATTAAAAATTAATAAAACCCAAAATAAAAAATACCAATGAACAATATATATGCAAAATATATTTCAAATATCCTAAAATACATTTAGAATCAGTAGGTATTCATACATAAATTATTTCGGCCATATCATATACGAAATGAAATATCAATTTTATTTTGTTATCCTAATAACTTCGTAAAAATTAAACGAAAAGCATGCAAACAACCTTGTTGCTCTGATACCATTTTTTAGGTTTAAAAAACTCATTTTCAATATTTTAGTCATACTAAATAAAATTACTAACTAACATTTTAATTAGTTTTCAAGATCTTATGCATGCTAATAATTCATGCGGAACAAAGGAGTCGAATACTTACAATCGGACGAAACCGGTATTAGGATGATCCTCCAACCCTTAGTATCCAAAATAGGATACCTCCTCCAAGATGCACCAAGACAATCCCCCAATACCGAAACTATTACTAGTTAGGGTTTAGAAACAGTTTTCCTTAAAATGTGTTTTTAATCTAATTACAACAATTACTATAACTATTATAGTATACTAATATAATCTATATTATATAAGTAGTAAATATTAGAGAATATAACTTGAAAGGTTATTTTTAAGTTTTATCTCACTAGAAAAACTCTTAGGATTAGAATGAACTACTTCTAGTATTGAACACCCATTTGATTGTATTTTTGGTGTGGTTTTTGGTGTGGTTGCCGTGAACCATTATGGGGAGCACCAAATAGTGCGTTTTGTCTTACCAAAAACACATTGGTTGGCTCAAGGTAATGTTCTCAAGGAACATGTTTTGTTATTGTCATTTTTGTGCTCTTAAAACACAAAACACACTTAATTACCACTACCAAAAACCGGTACCACCATTACATAAAATGGACCTCCATTTTATCAAATGTCATTTTGTACAATTTGTATACTTATGTGTAACATACAATATGTCACAACATAAAATTAATTGTTCTAATTGAAAAATGCATATTTATCAAATAAATATCATTTATAAATTAAATAAATCATATTTAACAATTTCACTTAGTAATTCATAATTACTTATGTACAAAATGGTTATTTCAATAATCGTCAATACGATTCATAACAATTGTAATAATATACAACCCGATTCATTCTAATTAGGACATTTCAAAAATATCGTTTAATGTTTGATAATTGACATGTTCAATTTAATACATAAATCTTACAATAAGATTTAACCTCTGATTTCTCGATATACAAGTTTTAAGGAATATGATCAACTCGTATCAAAATACATTTGATCATTTTATCGATTAAGGGAATTGTCCTATAGGTGTGACCTAAAGGGATCAACAGACCACCACCGTCATACGACAGTAATGTCAAACTCCAGCTAGCCAATCATTACCGATTAATGTTGGTCAGTTGACAATATAATTTTGTATCATCCCTTGCGCATTCTCGTCATGAGATTTAATTATGTGATCGCACTATTGTTGAGGAAACATTTCCCAACACATAGAAAGAGTCAAATAACATGAACCCCAGGTTAGTAACGGTTAGGTGCCCCCAGGATTGGGATGAGTTAGGGCCCCCCTCAAACCAAGCCACTAGCCCTATCAATCTAACCTGGAAACCCTCGAGTGATGCTGAGAGTGGGTAGTAATGAAATAAAGGAACGACCCTTATTATATTGTACTAATATCCTTGCAGGAGGAGAATTAGGTAAGTCATAATGTGAGTTATGGTTAATGGTGTGTATTGGAAGAGGTGATTGATACTGAAATGCTGATTGATCTAAATGATTGAATGTGGATTTTTCAGAGAATGGATGTATATTTAGTGGACGAAAATTTGGGTGATAAGAGCATATGATTTTGGTTTTTCGAAATGTCCATATGATATCTGATTATTAAATGACTATCGTAACTATGTAATATATTGGTTGATATTTGGATATGAATGTTCAAATTTATATGTTATAGTAATCCATGTCTAGTGATATGCGGAATGTGTTACCACAAGCCATGAATGTTATATAGTTATGTGTTGCATAGGTCGTACTTAAAGTTTACATGACAATTTCTATTTACACACAATTAGTTTAGTTATATAGTTGGTATTCAATAAATGGCACCTTGGTGATTTTAGGATATATATTTACGTACTTTATGTTGTGATTGTTACGATGGTCTAGAACACTTTAGAATTTCTTTTACCAATTTATTTAGACAACTACTTTAAGTTATGAAACAGTTGTAACATCTATGATTTGACTTTTAAATTAGTTAATAAAGTACTGTGTTTCCTTCTCTTTGCTATCAACCACCTCGGTATTCCGAGATGGTAAGACCCTTGATTATTTGGGGAGTCCTAGTCCAAGTCCTTAAATAAATGGGGGTGTTACAATAAGCCTCGCAGCCCCAAACCCGAATAAAGGACAATTTAGGGACCGTTCCCTTCCATATCTCATATGAAGTCTTTTCTACATCTTTAGACAGACTTCGGTTAAGTATAAGAGCAACTGACAAACGCGAAAAACCCCATAATGAATCAGGTACAACCGTGTGACTCATCAGGGGTCGAACCATATCAAGTAATGTTCGATTTCTCCGTTCAGACACACCATTTAATTGTGGTGTTCCAGGTGGAGTTAACTGTAGTAGTATACCACAGTCTTTAAGGTGTTGATGAAACTCATTTGAAAGATATTCGCCACCACGATGTGATCGAAGTGCTTTAATCTTTCTATCCAGTTGGTTCTTAACCTTCGCCTGGAATTCCTTGAACTCTTCAAAGGACTCACTTTTATGCTTCATTAAGTAGACATATCTGTATCTACTCAAATTGTCCGTGAAAATGATAAAATATCTATAGCCATCTCTCGCGGTGATAGACATAAGTCCACACACATCAGTATGCATGAGTCTTAATAGGTCTGCGGCGCGCATTCCAACAACTTTGAAGGAAATTCGAGTCATCTTGCCGATGAGACAAGATTCACACGTACCATTCTGAATGAGCTGCTTTACACGTTTCTCATTTATGTGTCCCATACGACAATGCCATGGATAAGTTTGATCTTTGTCACCAACCTTTAATTTCTTATTATACACGTGTAATATTTCAGTTGATTGATCTAAGACATATATACCATTTGACACCCGTCGTTGAGGGGTGCCAAAGATAAGATTTATAAAACCTCAGCTTAAACTAGATAGGATAAGTCAAGGGTCGAACCACAAGGAGACAAGGTTAATTATGTTTGCGAATTTTAAGTCTATTACAAGTAACCGAAAAAAGGGGGGGTTGAATTAAGATTTGAACTAACAACTGAAAGAGAAAAATAAATAAGAGAATTAAAATAAGGTAAAAGGGAGATTAGGAACTTTGGTTCCCCATGGTTAAAACAAGTCAATGAAAGGTAAAATAACCGAATAACACAATCCCAAGGAACAAAGAATAAACCTTTGGGTCAATATTCTACCCAATCCTTACGGTCTTAGGGTTCCTAGAAAAGCACAAAACTTTCGTTCATAGGGCAATCCCAAAGTTGTTGTTAAACTAATCCTAATAATCTTTCAATCTTAAGGATTAGTTCACCAACAACAATGGGGGATTGGTAATTCAATCATTAAACTATCAAAATCAAATCTTTACCATGGTTCCCCTAATTCCTAATCACAAGAATTAGCTATGCATACTTTTAATTATGAAACTAATAATAACAAGAACTAAGAACATCAAGGGAATCAACATAATTAAAGATGACAATAAAAAGGGAAACATGTATTCAGAAACAATAATAAGATGAACAATAAGATTAATTAAAAGGAAAAGATTAATTGTATCAAACTTACAAACTTAATTGGGATTCAAGAACAAAGATTGAAACTTGGAAAATATTCTCTCTAAACTATGGAGTTTTTTTCTAATCTGGGCTGCTTGACCTAATTTTCGTGCTTAGGTCTCCTTAAATAAGTTCTAATTACAAGATTAAACAAGTAAAACACGAAATAAAAGACGCGGGCGCAGTCGCTGGGTCGGTCGACCTCTTTTCCGGGTCGGTCGACCTCTTCTATTGATATCGGGCTTTCCGTATTCTGGGCTTTGGTTGGTCGACCTCTTTAGTGGGTCGGTCGACCCTTTCCTGTACGTATCAGCGTGAATTTGGCCCGTAATCAACATTTGAATGTGCACCCGGATCCTTGCTCTGCATTATTACTCAAAACAGCTTCCGGAGGACGATTAAAGTTCGGTTTTGCCCACTTCCGCGTATTCCTACATTTAAAACATAGAAATGCCAAAGTAAACCGTTTCGGGAGAAATAGCAACTTAAAGTCACGAAAATAGAAGAAAATATGTACCAAAAGAATAAATAAAATGCATAAAATAGGCACGTATCACCATTCATGGAAACTGCTTTACCATAAACCAATCCATTTAAAGAAGAAATATAGTTATTATCCTTTATTAAGATTGATGTCCGTCTTTATCGAGTACGGAATGTTCTTAGATAAACTGGGTATATAATAACAGTTATACAAATATAACTCGAATCCACTCGGTAGCTGGATCACATATGTTCCCAAGGAAGCAGCAACAACTTTTGCTCCATTCCCGACTCGCAGGTCCACATCACCCTTTGCGAGGGGTGTGATGTTTTTTAGGCCCTGCAAATGATTACACAGATGAGAAACACAACCAGTATCAAGTACCCAAGTTCCGAAACTTGCATGACTAATCTCAATCATATGAATATAAGATCATATACCAACAGGAGCGACGCGGCCTACTTTTATGTCCTCACGGTACACTGGACAGTCCCGCCTCCAATGCCCAGTCTTGTGGCAATGGTGGCACTCAATGTTACCGTCTTTGCTCTTAGTCTTGCCTTGTGAGCTACTTGTCTCACCAGGCCCACTCTTGAATCCGACCTTTTTGAAATTAGGAGGTTTAGCTACAGTTAGCTCCCCTTGAGCATTTCCCTTACCTTTTCCCTTGTTAACAATCATGAGAACATCTTGCTTCATGCTCCCACTCAATTGTTTTGTTATTTTAACAGTTTAAAGGAACAACAACAATAAATGAACAGGAAAAACGACAAAAAAAAATTGAACTCGGCACAACAAAAACATCACGGCTGTTTTAGTTTTTTTTTTCTTTTCTTATGTCAAAACTTTTATGAAAATCATAAAAAAATAAAATCCGTAAACCTAATGCTCTTACCACTTGTGGGAAAATATCTGTATATATTCCCAATTCTTTATATGTAGGATTTTAACCAATTTATAAGGTACGATTTATAGTCATAAACGAAATACAAAATACAAGATACAAAGATTGCAAAGGCCTAAGATCAGATATCAAGATATATATCCTCCTTGTAACATCCCGTATTTTGGTAAAAGTATATTTTGGATAATTTAAAGTATTTCTCGGGATTTAATAATATTTTATTTAAATTCGTGACTTAAATTCGTGACTTACTCGAGTTTTGAATTGTTTTCCTTTCTTGACTCGATCTCTGTTGACTCAACTTCGTTGAATCTTAAGTTGTTGTCTCTGTGCTTTCTTCAACCGTTTTGAATTGTTTTCCTTTCTAAGGACTTTAAACTTTCGCTACTTTTGCAAACTTTACTCATCCTGAGAAATTGGAAATAAAAGTTTATTTTTGGAAGGTTTGGTTCAAAGAAAGTTAAAAGTTTTACTACTTTGATGAATTTCAGTGTTGATTTGCCATTTGAACTCGTTATTGGACACGTCTAATAACCTGTACTATGCTCATCGACACCGGGTTGATCTAAATTTTGGAATTTTCATTGATTTTTACCCTGGACTTGCCTTCGGATTAGAGCGTCAGGTTCTTGAATGCGCAACGAGAACCCCAACGTTCCTTGATGGAGGCTGGACTATGGAATTTACCTTTTGAAATTTTGGAAGAAGCCTAAGTTTTTGATACCAAAGTGTCTGTGAAAGTTTTGGTTGTAGAGTTGTCCTTGTAACTGCTTTCAAGTTTCGAGGACGAAACTTTTTGAAAGATGGGGTGATTGTAACATCCCGTATATTCGTAAACGTATATTTTGGATAATTTAAAGTATTTCTCGGGATTTAATAATATTTTATTTAAATTCGTGACTTATGATTTAGAAATATCGTGTAAAGGTTAGTCTCAAGTTTTATTGAGTCTTGAGATGTTATATAACTCCGTTGGCATTTCCGTACCAAGCTTTCCCGAACATGTCTTTTAAAACCCGTCTCATGTCTTTTGTACTTAAAAGAGAATAAAGGAAGGAAGCTTCCTAGTGCTTTCCTTCATCCTCCTATTTCTTGTTTATCAAGGAGAAAATAAGAAACAGTAAACTCATTTGTTCATCTCAAATCAAATCCCTAATTCACAAATCTCTTCAAGAAATCTTCGTTTCTTATCCGATTGAGACGATTCTTGCGCCTACCGATTCCTCTTCTCGTCCTCCATCTTTCTAGGTAAGTTTTATACCATAATATTTCCATCTTATAATCTGACCGTGCCCTTCTTATGCACCTTTTTCGAGTTAATTCCGTTAATGGTGTTTCTAGTTGTGGGCTTGGTCCATTGGAGTAGCTTGGAGGCGATTCTCGGTGATTTGTGAAGCTATAAGGTGACGATAATGAGTAACTCGACCTTTTGTCTAATATTAGCACTTTAAATGATTTTTTGTATGTTTAGTTACTAGAAACATGTTTAGGATATGTGGATTGTGGTTGTGATGCTGTAAATTAGTTAAAATCATGTTAGGCTTTGATGTTTATATGTTCCTCACATGATTTATTGTGATATGCTGTTTATTGTGATTTTAGAAGTGTATGCAAAGTGAAGCAATCCGAAGAAGTTTGATTGAGTTTTTGAATGTCGAATTTCATAATTCTGGGACAGGGGGTTCCGAGCCGGTCAAGGGCCGGCGGCCGATCGACCGGCTGAGAGCCCCATTTGGTGATTGTTGTTTGTGTTGTGTTTGTACGTGAATTGGGAAGTAAGGGTCCCTAGCCGGCCGACTGGGAGACCTTCTTGTTGTTTTTGTTGTATTCGTAAGGATTTGGGGAAAAGGGGTTCCCAGCCGGTGGACCGGCAGCCTGCCGGCCGGCTGGGAGTACCTCATAGTTATTTTTATTGGTTTTGGGCATGATAGGTTGGGACTCTCAGCCGGCCAACCGGCAGCCTGTGGCTGACCGGCTGAGAGCCCCCGATCGAATTGTTTTGTTCGTAACTTGTGTTCCGCATGTCGGATTTGATTGATTCTTTTTCCGTATGTTTCATATGCTTGTTTGAAGTCCCAAGAAATTGGGCGACGCTTATGTCGGGTTCGGTAATAAATTTGAGTATGAAAGACCCCCCGGCCGGGCAACCGGAAGAGAAACTGGCTCTCGCCTCAAATTAGTTCCCGAAGTCGGCTAAGTGTTGTATGGATGTTTAGAGATCATATATATATACGAAATGATTGTCATTCGAGTTTTATTTGTTGTACATCTTTGAGATGACATATTGGGATTTGTGTAACCTACTGTGCGCTGCTATAGTACTCGAGTTGTCACCTGATTGCATTGTGTAGCTGGTTGGCCGTAGTGACTTGGTCTCACGGTCAGGTCTTAGATTGTCTGCCCGCCTTCGGGCATATCTCGTTCTTAGCTAGTTCGGGTCTTGGGGGTATCCTGAGTCGGGGATACTTGTCGAATCGGGGATCGTGATTCGTTTGCGCTCCGAGAGTCTGGCCAGGTTTAGCCTAGGACAGTCGATTGTCGTCGTCCTACCAGGGGGTTTTTTAGTCTGAGATTGGGAATGTCGTAGTTTATAGACGAGCCGATTGTCGGCCTGCTTATAGTGGTCTAGCCGAGTCGATTGTCGACCAGTCTACTAGAGTCACTTGGTTGACCTATAGTTGTTGGACTAGAGTCACTTGGTGACCTATCTCTTGTTTGTAGAGTCACTTGGTTGACCTATAGTTGTTGGAATAGAGTCACTTGGTTGACCTATAGTTGTTGGAATAGAGTCACTTGGTTGACCTATAGTCGTTGGAGCTGAGTCACTTGGTGACCTACCTCTTGTTGATGTAATTGGATGTTGAGCATGCCTTAGTTTGTGTATAAGAATGTATGATACTTGGTTATCTTAGTATTATTCGTCCAAGGCATTGGACGACTCTTAGTCTGGTTTCGTAAATGGTTTGGATTGAAAGACCCCCCGGCCGGGCAACCGGAAGGGAAACCGGCTCTCCTTCCAAATAGTTTCCAAAGTAGATTGAGAGCCTTGCATAAGTATTTGCATGTTGACTTGAGATTCAGATATTGGAATTTGTATGCTTCACATGTTTTATATATGTTGGAGTATGTTGGATGCTTTATGTGTTATGTGTTATTGACAATAGGTGGCTAGGAGCACTCTAGTCACTCCCCACTGAGTGTGGCGCACATGTTGTATGTGTGTAGCTACATGAGGGCTGGTGCAGGGGGTTACGTTGAGGCTAGCGAGCGATGATCCTTAATCGTTGACTTTTACCTTTTGTTAGCTAGACCTTAGACTTACGTTTCAGTATTTTGTGCCTGTAGGGATATGTTATCCCGGGCTGTTTTGTATCGCACTTATATACTTATTTATGTTTCTTTTCTTCCGCATGTTTTATATTGTTTAGACACCTCGCATGTTTTCTTATCATGTCAAAAGTTTTAAATTCCGCGTATTTTTGGCATGTTTTGTATGTTTACTTTTCCGCTGCCGCGAGGGTTTTACACTCCTAATTGCTGCACCCAAGATGTTCAAAGAAATACCCCTTCTTGAGCTAGAAACTGTAAAATTACCTTTAATTTTGTGTAAGATGAAAGCTAGAGAGAGAGAGACAGAGACGGGGTCAGTCGTGTGGAACTCGTAAGTAATATGTGTCGTGGGTATGTCCTATTTATAGCTGCAAACTACCTTGCTATTAGACATCAACTAGGATTCCCCATATCGGTATTTGGGTCTACCTCTAGCACTTCACAACAACTGAACAACTTAATATTTGTTCTAGTTGTGCCGTGCTCTACTGTCCCACACGACACTCACTGGCCGAAAATCCCCTGCTCACCGAAATTCTATTTGTATAGAATCGGTTATATTCTCTCTTATGTGTAATATTTTATCTTGTATAAATATCGTATATTTATAATCCACTAATTAAATATAACATTTTATATTTAATTAAATCTTTTAATCTTTATTAAATAATTCATTACACAAAAATTAAATATAACATTTTATATTTAATTAAGAATTTAACATTTTAATTCGCCTCATCTAATATTATTTAATCAGTATTAAATAATTATTTTATAATTACATTGACTAACCGTTTTGTAGTATAGGGTATCCATATGATTACATTTTCATCTAATCATATCTCTCAGATTCCATCCTTTAGGTGTGACTCGTATGGACCAGTTGATTACTGCTGTAACATCTCGCGTTTCTTAAGCGTCACTTGTGATTGTTCATGCTTGCTAAGTCTGCCTTTACTGTTATGGGGTGGTGAACTTCGGGACGAAGTTCATTCTAAGCAGGAAAGATTGTAATACTCCATATTTACCTTAATGTTATTTACTATATTAGCGTGTTGATATTTCCTGGGCATTTATATTTGAGTCATTCATATTCCAAGTAATGTTTTGGTTAATGTTTTGTTAATGTCGGCGTTCCAAGTTCTTTTGAGTGGGTTTGGTTATCACTTGACTGTGGCTGAACTTCGGGACGAAGTTCATGTTAAGGGGGAAAGACTGTAATACTCCGTATTTTGTTATGCTTTTATTTTAATATTTTTTATTACTTTTGACGTGTTGTTAATTAACTAAGTACCGGATAAGTGCTTGTACGTTATGAGTGAGGTGTCGAAGGGTGATATCTATAAGTATTTTGGTAACGACGCTTACTTTTATAATTGTCGAAGCGTGATATCTATGTTAATTAGTCGAGTCAAAAGCGCGTCCTTTTAAACGGTTTCGCTACTAGATTTATATTGCTAAAGTAATATTGGATTGTGTTGATATGGGGGTTCGAACTCGTGACCATGGGACGAAAAGATGGGCCTCGGTGTGTGTGCTTCAGGCAGCCCACACTTAAACTTATTTCTCAACGTTCACATCCCATACCTGCCGTCACTTTTGTAAAGAGAAAAACCTAACCCTAGTTCACCCTTTTCCTCACACAAACACTCACATACACAGCCGACATAGCAAGGAGTAAATAGGTGGTACTCACGGTGGTCACACGGCGGTCTAGGGGTGGTCGAAATCAGTAAGAAGTAGGTATGACAGTACGTTCTTCCTCTTGTTGCGTTTTTCTGCGTTTTCGGTAGTTGTTTCATATGTGTAAATCATGGTTGTGGGTTCTGATCTTTACATAACCTTGACCTAGGACGTTTGTAGTTATGTTTGGACCATAGTAGGAGTCACCTTCAGCCACCAAGGACCACCAGTCGTGGTGGTTCTGTCACCTGTGTCAACCTATTTATTTTCGTTTCAGAACAGCGTTTTTATGCGTGTATTTTGTGTGGGTTTTCGAGGCAGATTGTGTTAACACTTGTTCTGGTCTTAGGGTAGGTTGATAGGTGGTGTTTTGGGAGCGTCATGGTGTGGTCACGGTGGCTACATGTGGTGGGCTCAGAATCGAGGGGAGGAATTCGTGGCTACGGTTGTCTCGGTATCTGTTGAATTGTGTCATACAGGTGGTCGTGGTAAGGAGGCTGGTTCACCTCACCGGTGGTCATCGAAGGGTTGTCTTAGTGTGGCGGTGGTAGGAGGCTGTTTTCACGCACGCGTGGGTGTCCGGTTAGGGGCTATTAGTCGTATTTTGTTTGGGTTTGTGGGATAACGTGGATGTCATGTTTATTATTATTATTATTATTATTATTATTATTATTATTATTAGTATTATTATTATTATTATTATTATTCTTATTATTACTACTATTATTATTATTATTTATACTAATGTTGTTAGTATTTTATTGTTAATAGTATTTTATTATCAAGTGTTGCTTTATTAATTATTTTGGGTCGATATCTCGTATGGAGGTTAATTTATTAAGGGGTTACTATATTTAAAAAGTTGCCTTATTGGGTAATGTCGTTTGAGGATACTTTCCTTTTTAGGAAGTTCTATAAATAGAATGTGTGTTGATAGTATAAGATTTAGGGAGCTTTATTAAGTATATAATATATGTTTAGGTGGAGGTTTCCGCGTGGAACATTTTAATAGCCATTGCTCACTTGCTGTCATCTTCCGCAGGATTGAGGTAGGGGAATGGACTGAGAATTATACTATGTCACGTAATGAGACTGTTTGTTTATTTTGAGATTGGTATACGATGTTTATTATTGTTGTTGAGACGTTATTATTTATCTTGAATATTATTGTATGATGTGGAGAGGAGATAAAGGGTCTGTGATTGGTGCGGAGATAAAGGGTCTTGTTATTGGTGCGGAGATAAAGGGTCTGTGATTGGTGTGGAGAATTATGGGTCTTGTGATTCGGAGTGGAGAAGTTCGACTTTCTATTTATAGTAAAGTGGTTGTTTACAGTTTTTCTCTACTCAACCTCGTGGTTGACCCTGTGTATTCGTGATCACCTGTGATGAAGCAATTATTGGGGAGCAGATTGACAGGTGTTGAGACTGTGGGAGCTAGGGGAAGAGAGAAGCTTGGATCCGGACCTGCCTAGAGTCTAGATCACATGATAGTTGTTTACGAGTTGTACTTTTATTTTGGCAAGACAGTTTTATAATTCAGTTGTGTAAAACCGTTTGAGTTAACTTTATCAATTTAAAGTACTGTTTATCTTCCTTTGTATCTACTGGCTCGGGAAACCGAGATGGTAACATCCTTATTTATCTAGGGAGTCCTAGTACAGGCCCTTAAGTTAATGGGGGTGTTACACATTAAATATAAGAAAGGACTCTCAAATATTTTAGAACGAAATTTTGAACTCTGATACTGTCAGTTGGTCGACCGACCTATGAAGGTGGTCGGTCAACTGACTCCACTGTATATTTTGATTTTTTTTCGTTTTTCTTTTTCTTTCTTTCTTTTTTTTTCTTTTTTTTTCTGTTCTTTTTCTCTTTTCTTGCTTTCTTTATTTCTTTTCTCTTTTTGCTCAAGATAGCATACAAATCAAGATGCCTCATAAAGTTAAACCAAAGACCACAAATACTAGCTTGGAAGGGTAGGCTAAGTATGGGATGTAGTTTTGGGGGAATAAAAAGGCAATTTTGGCTATGTGAAGCTTATGGGTAAAGACGAAAAAAAAAGGATCCCAAATGCACGTATCAAGACTCACAAAACGAGATAGTAAAACAAGTATATAGCAATTCAAGTTCATGTTTATGCATATTGATGTAACATGTTCCAAGGGGAGTACTACTCAAATCCTAGACAACTGGTTTAAGAATGAAACCAGGAATAAGGCTCTAAAACTCAGAATGTATAGTAGGTTGCCAAGGTATAAGTCAAGTCTCAAGATATACAGATAGTTTGACAAAAACTCGTAGATATGCAAAAGACTCTTATACTAAAACAAGTTGACAAGGCAAGGCAAGGGCATAAACATGTAAGATAGCAAAATCATCCTTGAAATACTCTCGTTCCGACTCGACCTATATGCTAAAATAAACGTGCATTTTTTGGAATTTTTAAAATTTTTGAATTTTTTTTCATTTTTTTTGTATTTTTGTTTTTGTATAGGTAAGGTAAATAAAGAAAAGAACAATGCAAGACAGAAATGCAATAAACGTGTGAGAAAATTGCAATGGAACAATGCATGTGACTAAACCATTCCCCAAACCAACCCGCACAATGTCCCCATTGTGCATTAGTCTAAGCAAAGGTTTCATAAAATTAAAAAAAACAAAAAGTAAAAACCAAGGAAAAAGGAAAGAAATCACTGGATTTTTAAGCGCATGAGAAACCTCCCCAAACCAGCGTAAGCTGGGAGGTTTTGGTGGCCAGCAGTGCCACTCCAAGTACCTGAAAAAATCAAACAAAGGAAAGACCTTTTTCGGGGATTAAACGTGTTTTGGGTGATGTATAATGTTTTGAAGGTTTGAAAATAGAAGAAGAAAGAACGGAAGCATAAAGGATAAATAAAGAAAGGACTTCCCTATTACGTTTGCACGCTTCCCAAGAAGATCACGGACAGTCAGTACAGGCATAATGGTCGACCGACCGTCCTCTCTGGTCGACCGACCAGACTGCAGACTTACAGTTTCTTCTGATCTTCAGGGGTCTGGTCGACCGACTGATGGTGCTGGTCGGTCGACTGACATTCCTGTACAGCGGCCTCCTTTTCTTCGAAAATAACTTGTATCAACCAAGTTAATCTTCCCCAAACCTGAAAAACATTATATACACGCCCAAAACATGCGCAAAAATCCAGAATCAAGTCTAACTGTCTCAACTACGCAACAAAAGAAAGATTGTCCTAAAAACGTAAGGCAAGCAAACTAAAAAGTCTTAACAAAACGGGAAATTGTCTTAAGCATAAAACAGAAATGAGCAAAAAGAAGAAGTCATCCGCGAAGGATGCAGGGTTTCTTTGACCAAGGGCTCTGACTACAAGCTACCCCTTTAGCTATGGTGATTCGGGTAGATGAGTTTCTCTCCACCGTGTAGGTAGCTGGGTCATCATCCACAACTCTAGCCATCCATCTCCCGGATTCGTCGACTCCCAAGTCGTGGGCCGACACCTTCCTGGGTATCTTCTTCTTAGGGCTCTTTTCTTCAGCCAAACGATCACTTTGAGTGATCTCGTTCTCTACATCATTTGATCGAGTAAGTGGTACTACTCGATCGAGAATATCTCTCTTCCTACCGCCTATAGACTCTGCTAGTAGAGTCGCAATTTCTGGAGCATCCAAATCAGCCTCCTGCGGAAGATATTCACCTGCACATGCCTCAAAACACATCAAAGCCTCCGAAGGATCCTTTTTAAAGGATCCTTGTGCAGAACATTCACTAATATTATAAAAAACATCAGAAATGTCAACAAATGAATCTTGCACAAAACAAGGTTCATGAACCGAAGGTTCAAACATGTCAGGAACATGTTCACTACTAATACCTACAAAAATAGGTTGGTCAGTCAAGGGGTGAAGGCCTAACTCATTAGCTGTATCCAAATCCAAGTCGGTATCATCAACGGGGAGGGAAAGGGAATCAAGTAACCTATCATACTCATCCTTAAGAATGAGTGACTCTTCAGTAACGGGTGTGATAGGATCACACTCGACAGGAATATCCGGGCTACTAATATTGACGTCCTCATACCTTTCCGTATCTTCACTGGCTTGGATAAGGTGTTTGAGAAGCTCCCATTGCTTCTCGTAGGGTAAGTCTAAAAATCCCATCCACAATTTCTCTCAATCTCGATCAAGGTCTTACCAGTAACTCCATCATAAAAGATACGACAAACCTCCCCAATACTAACAGGATAGTCAGACTGAGAAAGGAAAGAGGTTAATCTACCACAATAGATATGTAATGGTTCATGCTCGAGTTGCGAGAAAGGGGCGATGGTCATGACGGTAAAAGAAAAAGGGAAAACATAAACAAAAACAATAAACACTGGCGTCACCTCCCCGGCAACGGCGCCAAAATTCGATGCCCGTCGTTGAGGGTACCAAAGATAAAATTTATAATTCCTAAACTTTAACTATAGATAGTGAAAGTCAGGGTCGAACCACAAGGAGGTTGGGAATGTTTATTGTTTGGTGTTAATGTTTTAAGGTAACAATTTTGGGGGTTTGAATGGTTGTTTACTAGGTCTAAGGCAGAGATAAAAATAAAGCAAGAAAATAAAGATGAGATTAAAACTATATTAAAAGAGATGCTAGGATGTTTGGGTAATAAATAGCTAAGGTAATATAAATCCTAAGGTCAACATGTATTGCAGTCGCGTAAGGGGTGTAACATATCCTTTCGGTCTATGGTACCTAATAGCTCCTTTCGGCCTATGCTATTAGTTCCTAGGTCTCACAATTATTGGGTGTCAACAATAAGGGTGATTCCTAAATCCTAGGTCACATACCTTTCGGTCTTAAGTAACCTAGCCGTCTTAAGCTGTAAACCAATGCCCTTCCCGTATCTCTCAATCTTGGGTAGGTCATTACTAACATCCTACAAGTCTCCTTTCAGTCTCATTGTACGTTATTATGGTATACGAATTAAAACGAAACAGAATACGAACGCGAGTGGGTCGACCGACCAGCTTGCCCAGTCGGCCGACCACAGCCTCGGTCGACCGACCCATTAATTAGGTCGACCGACCACGGCCCTGCTACGGTTGGTCTCGGAACTTATACTACCTACGCATATTCATCCCTTACATCCTAACATGTGAAATTTAGCTACTTATGGTTACTAAAACAACAACGGGAATAGGAAAAAATATGGAAATCGTGATGGATATCAATCTAAACATGCAATCAATAATAAAGCTTGAGATTCTATCTTAAGAGGAATACAATAATTCTAACTAATAAAACAAATACTGCAAGAGGAATTACCGGAAATCGGTATTGAGATGGAAAGGAACAAACTTTATTGAATGCTTGAATGATTGATGAACAAACTAAAGTACTTGAGAATTATTGAAAGATTACAACTTAGGATGAAAATTAAATTATTCTTATTTCTAAAACTAAAAGTAAAACTTGATGTGAGATTTGATAGGTAAAAACTGAATGATTAACCCTAAAGAGGAGATTAGTTTATATAGGCGGAAATTAGGAGTTTCCTAAAGACTCTAACACTTCTTATGGGCTTTCGAAAAGCTTCTGATCTGCGCAGAGGTCGGTCGACCCACCAAGTAGGTCGGTCGACCTGTTTACGGGCTTCAGGAATTTTCTGGGCTTTTCCAAAACCGAGTCAAGGTCGGTCGACCCAAATAGTAGGTCGGTCGACCGCTTTTCCTGTAGGATCGCTTTGTTTCGTCTCGGCACTACTACAAAAATCATCAAAGAGATCATTGATAAGAAATCGGTTAAACCTTCAACCGGTTTCTTTGCCTTAGAAACAGTTTATTTTCAGAACTAGTCTCTTATTAAAATAAAAGAAATGGGTTAAGTATAAAACCGGTTTCTTTGCTTTTCCCAGTATTTTAAAAACTAAATTTAAAATTTGTTAATGAACAGAAATAAGAAAACCCTCATTCTCTCGCCTCACTTATATCATTACGATCCTCCATTTTTCCTCCTCATCCCCACGATCCAGACAAATAACCAAGCTAGCCAACCATCCACTTGATGAACGAACGCTTCTCTTATACTCATGTGATTCTTTATCTGCTCCACGATCCAGACAAATAACCAAGCTATCATCTATCTCTTTCATAATTTGATTCTATTTAGTTACTGAAAATTTAATTGATTAGGGTTTGAGAAATTGAGGTACTTGGGTAATTTTCGAAAAATTAGGAGTGATTTTTGAGATTATGTATAATAGTAGAACAAGAAAATTCCAAATAGTGTTTGGTTTATTGCAGTCCATATTAAAACGAGGTCAACCTCGACATTGTTGGTCCATATTGAGATGGGGCCAACTACTTTTTCTTCACCATTTCGTTGCCTACCGGCACCTTTATCACCTCGCTAGCCTATGGTTCTTCTTCTGTTAGTTAAATGTTTCATTTTAATTTGATCAGATTGTAGAATTAGTGTTTTTAATGTTGCTTGATACTGTGATTAGTTTGTGTTATGCTTGTTAAATTGTGCATTGTTGAATGTTAAGGGTTGAGATTGATTAGAATGTAATACTCCCTTTATCTCGGTCATTTGTTTAACTTTTTTATTCTTTGTGACATATAATTTAATCAAAGTTAAACAAATGAATGGGATGAACGGAGTATTAATGTACTTAAAGCTGCTTGGTAAGTGTTAATTCTGATAAGGAGTCGGATTGCGAGTTATTTAATGTGGGGTTGCAGTGTTTTTAGTGAGTATGTATGTATGGGTGCTGTAAACATTGTTGTTGTTGGTTACTCGGGGAAAGAGAAGCACCTTGTCCAGTGATATTTGTTTAAATCTTACATTTGTTGTTTGGACACGGATCTCCTCCTCCTAGTACTACTACTACTTTCAAACCAACTAACTAGATTCATGTTTATGGATAAGGTAAGCTCCCAAGAGTTAAGGCTAAGTCTTGGATTGAGCAGGTAGTTAATGTCTTCGACAAAGCAATAATAATATAACATCTAGTCTAGCTGCAATAGAACACCGAATCAAACTCTTTCCCACTGTTGGATTTTAATCTTTCTGTTTTACTCTCTAGTAAGGACTAACTTGTTTCCTTCTTGCTTTTATAATGTAATTATTGGTATTATTCTATGACTAATATAGTAAGTAAGCTTATCTTATTGTCACTTTACTAAGAACCGAGTTCCGTGGATTCCGACTCTCTGTCTCTGTTTATTGCTTTGCTGATGGCAATTCTTTCATTATATTTAGTTTGAACTTCGCGCAATACCAAGCCAAAGTCACCCTAATAAAGGGCATTGCATCAACAGTTGGTTGCTCGGCTTGGGTTAAAAGTTTTATTGTCCCTGACTCTGATTGATGATAGGCTACAGGCTTCTGTTCTTGCGAGGGATTCACGAAGAATAAAATAAGCCCATATGGGGGAGAGAGCTTAAATATTAGAAGGTATGGGGCAGTAGTAGTAGTCTTTAGCTTGCTATTTAACTTAATGTAATGCTTACCACCTTGTTGAGCTTAGGCATGAGAAAAAGCCTTCGAGGTAAAGGTAAAAGCTCCCCTAATGTAACTATTTTATGGTATAGAAAAGGGATTCCTAGTACCTTCTATACTGGGGCAGCACTACACTACTGCTGTTTTTGTGTTGTCTTTCGTTCCATCTTGTTGTTCGGCTGAGACGCTCTTGTTCTATCGTATTATAAAAAGTCGAATGCTTAGTCTTTCGGGACTGAGGGACTTCTACTTGTGACAACAAACTTTTTGACGCTGCCTAGCAAGGCTTTATACTAATAAAATACGGAAGACTTACTCTATTGGACTGTTCGTGACAAGGATTTTTTCTTATTTTCTGTTTCTATAGGATTTTTTTATCACTGTTGCACGCTGCTGCTCGTGCGGCAATGCTCAGTATGTCAATTATTAAGTATGTAAGCTTTTAGTTATCCCCGTTCCTTTTGCTCTTACGCCTTTTGTTTTATCTTCAGCCAAATTGAAGATGACGAAGAAGAGGACATCGATGATATTGACAAGATGGGTGCTCGTCAAGCAAAGACACCGGTTGTATATGAGTGTTGTCTCATAGTTAAATACCAAAGAGACCAGTTATTTACAAGAGCCAGTGTGGAAAAAAATAAAGAAAGACACCGGATATAATTGATAACAGTATATGTCAAAGAAACCAGTTATTAATAAAAACAGGTTTCTTTAATGATTAGATAAGACACCAGTTCCAGGAACTGGTTTCTTAACCAAGGACGCCTATGAGCTAGACACCTGTTACCAACCGGTTTCTAAGGCCTTTTACAACAGGTTTCTTATCCAATATTTGTAGTAGTGCGGTTTGACTTCTTGGTACTTGGTCAATGCTTCCAGTTGACTTTCCTTCGTTCCTTTGGTTATGAAAAATCCCGAGGGCATGAATTTGGCACAAAATCGTCCTTTTTTCGCACAAATCTGCAAAAGAGCATAAAAATACGGAAGTAGACAATTGTTGGGAAATAAAGGCTAAAACATAGTAAATGAGCGACCAAATGCGTGTAAAAATAGATGTAAAACATCATAAAATAGACACGCATCACATTTAAAGGAGGATGTGTATATGATACAACCTGAGGGTTTTGAAGATCCTAAAAATCCTAACAAGGTGTGCAAACTTAAGAGATCCATTTTTGGTCTTAAGCAAGCATCCAGGAGTTGGAATCATCGCTTCAATGAAGTCATAAAAGAGAATGGTTTCACTCGAAGTGTCGAGGAACCTTGTCTATATATGAAATTCAGTGGGAGCAATGTTGTATTCCTAGTTATGTATGTGGATGACATACTACTCATTGGAAATGATGTTCCAATGCTTTCATCAGTTAAAGGATGGTTAGCTAACCATTATCAGATGA
Organism: Silene conica; assembly: GCA_029255685.2. NCBI lineage: Eukaryota > Viridiplantae > Streptophyta > Magnoliopsida > Caryophyllales > Caryophyllaceae > Silene > Silene conica. The sequence goes on along the minus strand of CM055312.2, from coordinate 33,241,344 downwards.
AAGATTTAGGAAATGCGCCATGCATATTAGGTATCCGGATCTATAGAGATAGGTCCAAGAGGATATTGACACTAAGTCAAGAATCTTATACCGATAAGATTCCACGACGGTTCAACATGGGAAATTCAAAGAGAGGGTTTATCCCAATGGGAAGTGGGATTATATTGAGAAAATCTCAATCTCCCATAGAACCCAAAGATGTTGAACGCATGAAATTGATCCCTTATGCTTCCGTTGTGGGATCTATCATGTATGTCATGATATGCACTCGTCCAGATGTCTCATATGCTTTAAGCATGACTAGTAGATATCAAGAAAATCCAGGTGAAAGTCACTGGGTTGCAGTCAAGAATATCCTTAAGTACTTAAGAAGAACTAAGGATTCATTTTAAGTGTTTGGAGGGGAAGAAGATTTGTGTGTAAAGGGTTACACAGATGCAAGCTTTCAAACAGATAAAGACGATTTTAAATCCCAGGCTGGATTTGTCTTTATCTTGAATGGTGGTGCCATTAGTTGGAAAAGCTTCAAAGAACCATTCGTTGCGGATTCTACTACGGAAGCAGAGTACATTGCAGCATCAGAAGCTGCAAAGGAAGCAGCATGGATAAGGCAGTTCATTGAGGGACTAAGGGTAGTGCAAAATGCCGAAGATCCTATCACCCTCTACTGTGATAACAGTGGTGCTGTCTTTCAGGCTAAGGAGCCGAAGGCTAGCAATATATCTAGACATGTACCAAGAAAATATCATGTAATTCGAGATTTCATTGATAGGAAGGAAATAGCGATTTGTAAGGTTGGGACAGATGATTATGTAACTGATCCCTTAACCAAACCTTTGTCGCAAGTTAAGCATGATTCTCATGCTCGTTCTATGGGTCTTAAGTGTTTACCCAATGTTAATCGATTATGTGATATGAAATGAAAAAAAATGTTATTTTTGCGTTCATATAAGATAATCTTGTTCATCGTTTAAGGGGCCGTTTGGTTCAAACAATTGGAATGAAATGGAATGGATTCTAATACCAAGGAGGTATGGAGTTAGAATCCCATACTTATTAATGCTTGTTTGGTTTGATCTCGTAATGGATTGTAAATGTCATTCTTATTGTTTGATTTACATTTAGAATGAATTTCAAATTATTTCATTTTCTTTATCATAGATAACTACAACAAAGTCAAAATTCAAATTAATCAATAAAAATCAAATGACTCAGGTTCATTTAATACGACAATAGCAAAATTATTCTAAGACCGAAAAAAATCCACATAAAATGTTTTACCAAAAAAATCAACATAAAATGTTTTATGAAAAAAATTCACATAAAATTTTTTATGAAAAATACGCAACTTTTTTTATGACAAAAATCCGCATAAAATGTTTTATAAAAAAAATTCACATAAAATGTTTTACGAAAAAATCCACATAAAATGTTTTATGAAAAAAAATCCACATAACATGTTTTATGAAAAAAATCCACATAACATGTTTTATGAAAAATACGCAACTTTTTTTTATGAAAAAAATCCACATAAAGTATTTTATGAAAAAAATCCACAAAAAATATTTTATGAAAAATACGTAACTTTTTTTTTATGAATAAAATTCACATAAAATGTTCTATGAAAAATATCCACATAAAATGTTTTATAAAAAATATATAATTTGGGATTGGGTGGAATGGAGTTAGAACCTTGGGTTGAGACATGGGTATGGGATTCCAAGGGTTTGGAATGGATCTAGCTCCATTCCAAAAGGGTTCAACCAAACACTTGAATGGGTGGAATCCATTCCAATCCATTCCAAACGCCCCAACCAAACACCCCCTATGTTTTAATTATAACTTGTTTTATTTTATATACTTTGTTAAATCCAAACGGGATTGTATGACAATAACTGAACCCTGTTAAAGTAAACTGGATTAACTTAGTAGTGCCCCTAGTCACTTATATGAGGTGACATCTCGAAGTGACTAGATTATGACGCGACTGATGGTGAGTTCTAACACCATAGAGTCGTAAGAGATGACTAATCGGTCACATAGACAGACTGTAAGGTACACTCGTGTCGGGCAGTGACCGCTTATAGAGTTATTTGCAATTCAATGGAGCCTTGTCATGGCAAGAGCTACTGTATATATTCTTGTGAGTCGATTCTTAGACTAGAGACTGGTTATTCTAAAGTGACATAGTTCAAAGTGACTTTAATTTATGCTCTACGATCTTCCGTAAAAGGGGTCAAATGGGCATCTTTTAGGTCATAATAGACAATGTTAGCCGAAGAGAACAGTTGGATAGGAATTGTTCTACCCCTTGTCAGGGTTATCTTAAATCTCAAGGCCACTCGAGGAGTAGTGAACTGGAAATGCGTGGCCACGCTCGGAGGATATCTATGGTAGATAATTCCGGTCTATCAGTCACACTCCATATCGAGAAAAACCACTATTGATTTGAACACGTGCAAGTACGACCTGTAAGACACCTTGCATTGAGTGGGAGATGATATAATAGGACAAGAGAATCGGTGATGCACACTTGTGAGGACAAGTGGGATATTGTTGGAGTAAGTGTCCTCCATAATAGTGCGATCACGTCAATGGTTTGAATCATTGACAAATCTCTATAAAAGAATATTCATGGGATGATTCTTTATCATAGTCAACTGGTCAACATTAATCGGTAATGATTGGCTTGCTAGAGTTTGACATTACTGTCGTAATGACGGTGGTGACCAGTTGATCCCTTTAAGTCACACCTATAGGACAACTCTCTTAATGATAAATGAAATGACTATATATTGATATGAGTCAGTTCAATTCTATTTGGAAATTATTTGAGGGGAACATTTATAATAGGATTATAAATTATAATATTTTAGTGATCGGAATGTCATCACTAATATTTATATTAATGAATTTTCTTAAAACTACAATTGTTGTAATAACGAGAAATTGATGGATGTTAGTAATTTTTAATTACTAATTTTATGATTAATTTTTTAAATGTTAAACTACGTAATTCATAAAAATAAAATTGTCAAAGTAATAGTTACGTATCATATTTACGTAAGTTGTGTGTTTAGTCCATTTTATGAAATGGACCGTGTGACACACTTATATTAACCAAGACATTTTACAACATTAATATATTATGTGTTAATATGTTATTGAAACATCTTATTAATGTTGAAGTCGAGTGGGAGACATGTGTGTGTTTTGAGGTATCCATCCATTGGGCACCCTACCCTAATGCTCACGGCTCACTTGAGAAGAACAAAAGATGTTCTTGCTCTTAACATTCATTCATTCATGTTTGCATTAGGTTTTTGTGTAGAGTGAGAAAAATAAATCTTGTGCTATTATTCTCCTAAAAACCGAGCACCTTCATCTTTTTGAGATCTATTTTCTCTCTAATTTCATACTAAGTCAAGAATTAGATTTCTAGCAAAACAAATACAAAGTACATTAAGTGTAGTGTGTCTTGGTGCATTTCTTTTGCAGGTCATTTCTTTGAAGGCTCAAGGAAGATCATTCCCGTATTATTAGCTCAAGAACAAGTGAAGAAGAAGTCTTCACTTGTGCCCTAATAACCGACTTGTCCAATGTAAGGGTGAAATTGTTTTCTTCCTTTATCTCGGTTTATTTAGTTAAGCATGCATAAGTTCATATGTTTTATAAGATAAAAATATTAGTATGTCTAAAATAAGGTATAAATCCTAACACTTATAACTCGTGACGTGTTGGTTTGTCAGAGGAATTCATTTATCGCTCTAAAGTACCTTAGTCACTTATGTACTGAAATCTATTTTGTAGTTATTTATGTTTTCATTACTCTAACATTTTCAATTATCTTGGCTACTTAATCAAAAGTTTTAGGTTGTATATATCACTACGTGATTCTATATTCATCAATATGAATAATGTATCCAACCATTCTGCTTTCTAATGGGTGACCTTTTATTATCAATATAATAAACCTTCCCGTGAAGCTCCATCATCCTATGAGATGTTACATTTTATTCATCTAGAATTGAGAACTTCTTATTCTTTACACTCTAAAGAATCACCATTCTCTCTGAATGGTATGTTCAATTCTTTAATGAATGTCGCTCCCACTAAAATCAATATCACTCTTTCTATAGTGATCGATTTTACATGATCAACATTATTTCTTAAATGAACCTTTCATTTCTCGCATATTATTTTTTTTGCTTCTACTTGAACCAGTACCACTATCCCTATAGTGGTCTACTTTATCAATCAATTATCATTCCTTAAATGCACTCTTCATTTCTTGTGATATTTCCTAATTATACTTTTCGATACAAAAGAGACTACTATCGAGAGAACTGAGACGATTTCTCCTCTATTATCTTATAATTTGGAGAAACATAATTATTTAAGGAACCAATTTTCCTTTCGATTTCATACGGGGTTTCTTTTATCCTCTCTAAGAAACAATGACATGAGAAATATATCCTTTCGTGTCCTCCCCTAGTCTCTTTTGTGTCCTCTCGTAGTTTCTTCTATCCATTCATTTAGGGTTCTTCTTAAGAATCCCATATAGGATTCTGTTGGGGCTGGTGTCCTTGACAATTAAGTACAATGACTTATTAAATCTCTTTAAGGATCACAAGGGCATACTTCTGTATTATTACCAGTTGATCCACGTTTATCAATAACGGTTGGCTTGCTAGATAAGTTTGACGTTATTGTCATATGGATGGCGGTGATCAATTGGTCCCTATACGTCACACCTATAGGACACGTCTGAGAGATGTGAAGGTATGAAAATACAGTCACATTTATGCCGGATACGACTAAACAGTTATTCAGAGGTATTGACTATTAAATTAGTCAATAAGATTTTGAGATTATTATTATTTAATACGGATTAAATAATTTTAGCTAATACGGATTACATGTTTAATTCGTAAATTAAATATAAGCAGTTATACTTAATTAAATATTAATTTCGCGTATTAATATAAACAGTTATATTAATTTGGGTAATTATACAATATCGTAATTTTATCAGGCCATTATTAATACATCGACTGCATTAATACCTGATAACACGTATACGATTTATAATAAAAATCCCGCAAATAATATTTAGCAAAACGGGTCGAATCATGCAAAGGAATAAGGTAAGAGTGGATAAAGCCCACTCTTACCCCATACCCATTCGGCCGACCTAGGGCTACATAAGGAGAGTCCTTCTCCTTATGTCGGGACTCTTGGTTAACTGTTGAATCATAATTCTCACAATTAGGGTTTTGAGAGCATTCTTCTCCCAAAACTCAGATCTCACATCTAAAACCTCAATAACTCTCCCCATATTGCAAGGCAGTTGGAGAGCCTTTCTAGCACACGCGGCATCGTCTCAAACAAAGTCTTGGGTGCAAGTTATAGGAGGGAATTTACTTTAATTCCTGTTCTTAGGCCTTTCGCACAAGGACTAAAGGTTGTACTCTATTCATGTTTTTATTTATCTTATGACAATAATCACAACTGTATTTTTCATTATAATCCTGCAAGTTTAGGGCGAATACATGCTATATTCCTCACAAGTCGTATCAAAGCCAGGCCATGAAAATTTTACTTTAGTGTTTTTCATAAGTTTATTTAAAATATTTTGAAAAATCTCGTTTCTGTCGCTGTGTCGGTCGGTCGACCCCTTGTAGCGGTCGGTCGACCGCCCTTGTGTAAAGTTTCTGTTTTTCGACAGTTTCTTTTTGTGTAATCGATCTTGTTTTTCGATTCCTGTTTACATATTGTTAATTAATCGATATTCTTAACAATATGTGAACCCTTGTTGATGTTAATTTTGATTTACTTGTTTTAATCAAAGTATAAAAGGTAAAAACTTGTTTTGATTTCGAAAAGTGCAGCGTTTTGCGTTTTCTGAAACTCGTTTCTACTGTTTGGTGGTCGGTCGACCTGATTGATAGGTCGGTCGACCGCCTATGCTGTTGCAGATTTTTTCCGTTTCTCGTCTGGAGGTCGGTCGACCACTTGTTTAGGTCGGTCGACCTCCGCCCCTGGAACAGACTCGTTTTTTTTATTTTTCGAAAATAACATGTTTTATTTTCACATGGCCTTTAGTAATATACTATATACGGAAATAGTATATTATTAATTTTGTGAAACGGTTCACCCTCGTTTGATACATATTATTTTAAAACGGTTTAAGATAATAGGATTATAAATTTATTAAAATTGGGTGATTAAAACGGTATAATCACATAATTTTAATCCCGTAAGGTGGTTTGGTAAAAATTTATTAATCATAATAACAGTATTATGTCATGTATGAATTTTATTTAGTTGATGCATTTTATTTATCGTCTCGTTGAATGCCTTGTGAATGCTTTCAATAACGTATTTATTTTTGCAAACGGTTGTAACTTAGTGTGGCCTTAGAAGATTGTGTCACCGTAATTATGGGACACAGTCTTGCTTGTAATTTTGAGATCTTAAATCTCCGTTTTGGGTTTTTGCCATGTAATTACTTTTGTATTTAAATTAGAATGTAAATAGGATTAATGTAATTTAAATTAGTAATTTTGTGAAGACCAAAGACGGAGACCGGATGCTCACTCCCGCTGCAAGGACCAAGGTGGAACATCAAGACAAGCTTCTAGGGTCCAACGGTGGATTCCAAAGTTGTTTTTATGTTTATTTTGGTAGGATAGGCCACACTAGGACTTTTATTTACGTTTATTGCATTTATTTTATGCTTTCATCGATAATAGCTTGCATCATATTCCGCCTAAAACCAAACCACCTATAACATGCCTGAAAACTGACTCATGTAGAGGTTACGCGTTAGTTTTCTGTGACAATCCAGATGTCACATGTCAATTGCAAAGCTATCACTTTATTTCATTCATTCACGCATATGCTAGATATTAGTTCACTTAAAATGGATAAATAAAAGTTGATGGGGTCTTCCTCGTATAACCAAAAATTGAAACTAGTCTTTATAAATCAGACTCCCATGAATCCCTTTTTCGTCGGTAGGCATAATATGACCCCTTCTACGTCGGGTAAGTGGGAACAGATGATTTATTTTATCTCAACATCATGGTCACTCAATAATATCTAGCGACTGAGATGGACTAATAGATAGGATTTACGGAAATCCATCGACCAAGAGTTCCAACGGTGGAATTAGCCAAGCTGTGGGCTTATCAATATACGAAAATTAAGTCTTGGGATCGTTTATATAATTCTTGAGGGAGATCAATTATATAAATGCATAAGTCTACGAGTTTAAATACAATTTAAAATAGACTTAAATCACAACAATGAGTTGCTTATATGGTTCTGTTTTATCTTCTTTTCAGTGTAGAACACGTTCAAATTAAACTGCTGTATAACTAAATGGCTGGTGAAGACCCAATGCCAAGTGCCAAGCTAGCACGTGAATCCTGGCTAAAAGCATTCATGGACTCCATGAATCAGTCTACTAGACTGAAGAATGATGGGTCAAACTTCTCTGACTGGGAGGCAGCACTACGGAATGCTGCCATTGCTGACGGAAAGCTTAAGAATTTAACTGAGCCAATTACGGCACACCCAGGAACTGGAGCTAGAGCTAACGAAGTTCGCGCTCATAGCGACTTCGTCATGGAAGCGGGTGCGATAAAGAACGTACTCATCTATGCAATGGAATCCAATTTGCAAAGACGCTTCATAGCCCATGGTGCAAACAAGATTTTCACCACGCTCACTAACGAATTCTCAAAAGCTCCGAGAATCGTTTCTTATTAGCATACCTGTCGCTTCTTTGAGGCGAAACTCCAGAAGGGCCAAGCTGTTAGCCCACATATTCTTCACATGATTGAGAATATCGAAAAACTGGAGGCCCTAAACTGCAAGATCAGTGAGAAGATAATCGTTGATCGAATGCTTCATTCGCTTCATGATGGGTTCGCCCTCTTCAGGGCCAACTATTACATGAACGACATGAAGAAGTCTCCTCACGAGCTCCACTCCCTTCTCGTACAGACAGAGAAGGATCTGAAATTAAGTGGGAGCATGAAGCAAGATGTTCTCATGATTTCCAGTAAGGGTAAGGGTAAGGGTAAAGCTAAAGCTCAGGGCGACCTAACAGTAGGGAAGCCCAAGTTTAAGAAGTCAGGATTTACTAAGAGTGGGCCAGGTGAGTCGAGCAACTCACAGGGCAAAACAAAGAGCAAGGATACAAGAATGGAATGTCACCATTGCCACAAGACTGGGCATTGGAGGCGCTCATGCCCCGTGTATCGTGAGGACATTAAGGCAGGCTGCGTTACTCCTGTTGATATGTCTTCTTCTTCTTTTATTCACATGATTGAGATTAACCATGCAAGTTACGGAACTTGGGTACTAGATACGGGTTGTGGTTCTCATCTATGTAATCATGTGCAGGGCCTCCGAAACCAAGAACCCCTAATCAAGGGTGAGGTTGACCTGCGTGTCGGGAATGGAGCACGTGTTGCTGCTATCTCGAGGGGAACATACGTGATCCAGCTTCCAAGTGGATTCGAGTTATCTTTATATAACTGTTATTATGTTCCTTGTTTGTCCAAAAACACTATTTCAGTTTCTGCGCTTGACAAACTCGGTTTTTCATTTGTAATAGAGAATAATAGCTGTATTTTATCCTTACACAATACGATTTATGGCAAGGCAGTTTCCATGAATGTAATTTCTGTTTTAGATCAAACCACCGAGATATTACATGTGAATAACAAGAGATTAAAGGTAGGTGACAAAGATCAAACTTACCTATGACATTGTCGTATGGGACACATAAATGAGAAACGCGTGAAACAGCTTATACAGAATGAAGCTATCTCGCCCTTTGATTTCGAATCATATGGCACGTGTGAATCATGTCTCATCGGTAAGATGACTCGTATTTCCTTCAAAGGTGTTGGAATGCGCGCTGCCGACCTATTAGGACTCATACATACGGACGTATGTGGCCCTATGTCGATCAACGCACGAGAAGGCTATAGGTATTTCATCACTTTCACGGATGATTTAAGTAGATATGGCTATGTCTACTTAATGAAGCACAAAAGTGAATCCTTTGACAAGTTCAAAGAATACCAGAACCGGGTACAGAACCAACTGGGAAGAAAGATTAAAGCACTACGTTCTGATCGTGGTGGTGAGTATCTTTCACACGAGTTTGATCAACACCTTAAAGACTGTGGCATCGTGCTACAGTTGACTCCACCTGGAACACCACAATTAAATGGTGTGTCCGAACGGAGAAATCGAACTCTACTCGATATGGTTCGATCCATGATGAGTCACACCGTTGTGCCTGATTCATTGTGGGGCTATGCTCTTTTGTCGGCCGCTCTAATACTTAACCGAAGTCCGTCTAAAGCTGTTGACAAGACTCCATACGAAATATGGAAGGGAACGGTCCCTAACTTGTCCTTTATTCGGGTTTGGGGCTGCGAGGCTTATGTCAAATGGAGACACGAGGATAAGCTCGGCCCGCGATCGGTCAAGACATACTTTATAGGCTATCCAAAGGGAACTTTTGGTCATTACTTCTACTCGCCAACCGAACAACGTGTTTTTGTTGCGGCTAGTGCGGCGTTCTTAGAGAAAGAATTTCTCGAGAACAAGTCGAGTAATAGAACCTTCGATTTATCGGAGGTTCAAGAACCAACTACTGAGCAACCATTGGAGGAAACAGTTCTTTCAACCGAGGCTGCGGTAGATATTCCTGAGGAACCTAGGAGGTCGGGAAGAGTCTCCAGTCCTCCGGACAGATACATTGGTATGGTCGAGGAACATGATATGGATGACGTCTTACTTCTAGAGGGTAATGAACCCTCAACCTATAAAGGTGCCATGACCAGTTCTGACTCAAGGCTATGGCTAGAAGCCATGCAATCCGAGATGGACTCCATGTATGAAAACAACGTGTGGGATCTTGTGGACTTACCTGCAAAGGTACGTCCCCTTCAATGCAAATGGCTTTACAAAATAAAGCATGCCGTGGAAGGTAAACAAGACATCCATAAGGCAAGACTAGTTGCTAAAGGTTTCACCCAAGTGCCAGGCTAGCACTACGATGAGATCTTTGCACCCGTAGTCATGCTACGTTCCATTCGGATTATCTTAGCGATAGCCGCATTTCATGACTATGAAATATGGCAAATGGACGTTAAAACCGCCTTCTTAAACGGTTATTTGGAGGAAGAATTGTACATGGTACAACCCGAGGGTTTTATTGATACCGCCCATCCTAAGAAAGTTTGCAAGCTTAAGCGTTCCATCTATGGACTTAAGCAAGCATCGCGGAGTTGGAATCATCGCTTCGACCAAGTGATAAAAGAGAATGGATTTATTCGATCAGTCGAGGAACCATGTCTCTATATCAAGTCGAGTGGGAGTAAGATTGTCTTCCTAGTACTGTATGTCGATGACATAATCTTGATTGGGAATGACATACCTCTCTTATCTTCGGTTAAAGCATGGTTGAAAAACTATTTCCAAATGAAAGATCTGGGAGAGGCACAAAGAATTTTGGGCATCCGTATCTACAGGGATAGATCACGACGGATGTTGTCTCTCAATCAGGAGTCTTACATAGATAAGATTCTAGAGAGATTCAGTATGACGAAGTCCAAGAAAGGGTTCCTTCTTATGACTACTAGGCTTCACTTGAGCAAGTCTCAAGAAGCTAAGACATTGGAAGAGAAAGAGCGCATGAGTCGGATTCCTTATGCTTCGGCTATAGGATCGATCATGTATTCCATGATATGCATACGTCCAGACGTTGCATATGCATTGAGTATGACCAGTCGATTCCAAGCTCATCCAGGTGAACAACACTGGATGGCCGTGAAAAACATTCTTAAGAACCTACGGAGGACTAAAGATTGGGGATTGACTTATGGAGGCGACTCAACGCTCTCCGCCACGGGTTACGCAGATGCTAGCTTTCAAACGGATCGAGATGACTCGAAATCTCAGTCTGGATTCGTTTTTACTCTTAATGGCGCTGCTGTCAGCTGGAAAAGTTCTAAACAGAGTGTTACAGCAGATTCTACGACTGAGTCCGAGTACTATGGCGCCTCAGAAGCAGCTAAGGAAGCAATATGGATGCGTCAATTCTTACAAGGACTATCAGTAGTGCCTAGTTCGAATGACCCAATCACCGTTTATTGTGATAATAAAGGTGCCATCTTCCAAGCTAAGGAGCATAAGTCTAGCAACAAGGCTAGGCATGTACAACGGAAAGCTCATCTAATCAGAGATTACGTGGAGCAAAAGGAGATTTTCATTGATAAGATCGCTACGGATGACAACATAGCTGATCCTCTCACTAAAGCATTACCACGTGATAAGCATGAAGGGCACATTCATTCCATGGGAATTAGATGTGTTCCTAAGTTGTAGTACTCTTTTATGAATTCATGTAATAATTCATTTTCTCGTGTACTCTATTCAACCTCATTGTTATGATATATAATGTTTTGTTTTTCATGTGGAATTGTACGCCAATTTTGAACACCACAAAGTGAACTGAATAACATTACATCGTTTTAGTCCTTGATTACCCACTTGAGCTGATAACTCAGGTAATCATTTTGTGACCTTGGTTGATGGTGGGTTCAACGAGCCATAAGTCACGCGGACGACTGACCAATCACAAAGGCGAGTTATACGGATATCTTGTAGGACACCCCGTGACAACGTTATGGAGTCCTAAATGTTTTATAACATTGGGTGCCAGGTCGTGGATAGGACCTCCATAGTGTTCCTTAGAGTCGAGTCTTTTGACTTTCAACTGTCTCTTGAGATTAAGGCAGATTTTGGGTAACTTTGGTTTCTTTCCCACGGTCATCGTAACAGGGGCCAGGAGGATTTTTTCTGGGTTATTTCATGCTGCGCGATATCGGCAGGATTCGAGTTGAGGGAAATATCCAAACCCTTATCAGGATTTTATCATTTCTCAGGGCCACTCGAGGAGTAGTAACTGAAATGCATGGCCATGCTCGAATACAGATTCGTTTTATCAGTTAAGTTACTCTCTAGTCGGGGAAACCACTCTTGATACAGATCGCTTGTGAGATACGACCTTTGCGAATGCGGATTTGCAAATTGTCTTACATTGAGTGGGAGAAATTTTGAAAGGATATGAGAATCGGTTATCGCACCTACACTTGTACGGACAAGTGGGAATTTGTTGGAGCTTGTGACCTCTACATGTAGTGTGATAACGTCATTGCACATACCCTTGTACGGACAAGTGGGATATTGTTGGGGCTGGTGTCCTTGACAATTAAGTACAATGACTTATTAAATCTCTTTAAGGATCACAAGGGCATACTTCTGTATTATTACCAGTTGATCCACGTTTATCAATAACGGTTGGCTTGCTAGATAAGTTTGACGTTATTGTCATACGGATGGCGGTGATCAACTGGTCCCTATACGTCACACCTATAGGACACGTTTGAGAGATGTGAAGGTATGAAAATACAGTCACATTTATGCCGGATACCTCTAAACAGTTATTCAGAGGTATTGACTATTAAATTAGTCAATAAGATTTTGAGATTATTATTATTTAATACGGATTAAATAATTTTAGCTAATACGGATTACATGTTTAATTCGTAAATTAAATATAAGCAGTTATACTCAATTAAATATTAATTTCGCGTATTAATATAAACAGTTATATTAATTTGGGTAATTATACAATATCGTAATTTTATCAGGCCATTATTAATACATCGACTGCATTAATACCTGATAACACGTATACGATTTATAATAAAAATCCCGCAAATAATATTTAGCAAAACGGGTCGAATCATGCAAAGGAATAAGGTAAGAGTGGATAAAGCCCACTCTTACCCCATACCCATTCGGCCGACCTAGGGCTACATAAGGAGAGTCCTTCTCCTTATGTCGGGACTCTTGGTTAACTGTTGAAACATAATTCTCACAATTAGGGTTTTGAGAGCATTCTTCTCCCAAAACTCAGATCTCACATCTAAAACCTCAATAACTCTCCCCATATTGCAAGGCAGTTGGAGAGCCTTTCTAGCACACGCGGCATCGTCTCAAACAAAGTCTTGGGTGCAAGTTATAGGAGGGAATTTACTTTAATTCCTGTTCTTAGGCCTTTCGCACAAGGACTAAAGGTTGTACTCTATTCATGTTTTTATTTATCTTATGACAATAATCACAACTGTATTTTTCATTATAATCCTGCAAGTTTAGGGCGAATACATGCTATATTCCCCACAGATTCTTCTGTAAGATCCCATATTTATATCATTGGTTTGCGGGCGAAATATTTTCTCCCACTCTATCCTTTAAAATAACCATTATTTTACTTAAGGATAGCATTTTCCCTATGACCAATGTATATGAATGTTGGAAAAGTTTTTAGGTGTGATAAATTAATTCTCATTTTCACTTAAAATGATCATCATATAATGGTATAATTATATCTCATTTTTATTGAGAGGTTCTCATGTGTGTAGTTCTCCGTTTTTAATCAACACTTTGATTCTTTTATATTGATCGTATCAATGTTATTGTACAATGAATATTTCAGAGTACTTCTTTAGTGATTAAGATCACATTAATTCATGTTTGACAAGGCATGCAATTCATTTTAGGAATCAATAAATTGATTAAGAACAAAAGGAGTGACTTGGGTTGAAAACCAAGTCACTAGTATCCAAAATACAACCATTGTTTAGGATTTTAAATCCTTGTCTTACAAGAAAAGAAATTGTTCTTGAAAAATAAAATGCATAAATGAAAGAAGAGGATAATGAAAATTAGAGTCAAGCTCTTCAAGTCTTCAATCACTTGGATGCTACCATAGCCATCCATGTAAGGAACTTCAAGCTTCATTTTCCTTGCCTTTGTCTCCAGAAGGTGCCCCTTTAAAACAATTAAAAGGGGTGATAGTCAACCACTTGTATCACCATACAAAAGTTGATAAAATAACATGATTTTTTATTGTCGCCTTCCGCAGCCAAAAGTAATTGAGCATCCCAATCATTAAAATTGGAACCATGCTTATCGAGTTTGCAACGATCCATGAAGGACCGAAGCCATGATACGTTAGTGAGAGGTGGAGCGTTGGTGGCCATTGATGATGTTTTGAAAATTAAACTACAAATAAAAGTGAAGGAATTAAAAACAACATCATTTATATTTAAAACTCGTAATTATATTAAACAAGTTTAGCATTTACTTAATGACCTCTTACCCAATTCAGTAAACGATTCCGAGACCCTAATCCATACTAATTCAGGCACGGTGTAGTCGATTCATCCCTTATTGATATAACTTGGTGGATTAACTCCTTAATCGGTTCTACCTTAGAACTCTCGGTCGACAATTTGCTATAAATTGTCTTTAGCCCGAACTTATTGCAACTACGGTTACGAATACCTTCGTTGAGATCGACCAAATTTCAAGGTGTAATCATATTACCCCATTTACCCAACGTAACAATCTTAGTACCCCGGTGTAGCCGAGCCCACTTTCTTAAGAAGAAGGGAGTCTTGGGTCTATACTCTTTGGTAAGGCTAAGTCTCAATATTTATATTGTAAGAGATCTAGTCAATTTATTATCTATCTCCATTTAAGTGAACTAAGTCGGTGAATTATCGATAAATTTAATTGAGTAGGTTGACGTACTCGAATAAAATGCATGACATGATATGACGATTTGGCTATGCATGCAAACATATAAAGCCAAATAAAAGCATAAAACTTAAAGAATAAGAAACCCTAATTTGGCCTTCCTAGAAAAGAAAAGTAATAAAAGTACAAATTCGGAAACCAACTCCTTGGTCCCTTGATCTTCACGAGGCACGCATCCCAAGGCAAACACCGTCTTGGTCGGAACTCCTTTCCGAATGGCATCGTCTTCAAGGCTCTCCGGAATTTACAAAAATTACAACTTTTATATCTAATTTATACATTATAAAATAGAAAACAATAAATAAAGTGATACGAGATCACATTAATTACATCCGAATCGATAACCCCTTACATTACGGGAAACATCGATTAAAACTAAGGCCATTCTAAGTAAATTACATAATCCCAATATTACGTAAATAAAATCATGACAATCATAATTAAAATATGCAATGCTTATGAATATGAACTAACATGCAAATCCTAAGCCAAATCGTCCTATTAAATATCATTTCTATATATAGTTATCGTATACCTCGGTTTTATGGAATTGCGTGTTTTAACGATTAAAAACACGTAGCATAACGTGAATCGAAATTCACTCTTAAGTTAATCATCCTAACTCATTTAGGTTTCAAAATTTAGTCTTACTCAAATCTTGAACATGACTTAACTTATTTGCAAAATATTGTTCGCTATTAATCGGTTTCACGGGAAAATTAATATAAAATTCTAAAAGAAACATAAAAATTCGAAAAATTCAAAATTCAAATTTCAGAATTTTAAAAATATTAATATTTTTACGGTATTATTATTTATGTCATAAATAAGACGTAAAAACGCATATTCTGAGCCGGAAATTCAATAATTACCTCCATAAAAGCATTTAAAATACTAATAATATTTTTACACTTTCCAAAACGCTTTAAGAAACTGAATGGACAGAAAAATTAAAGAACACACTGCCCAATGTGCGAAATTTACATAAAAATGACTCTTATTATACAATTTTGAAATATAACAATTAATAAATAAAAATTAAATATACAGAAACTTTTGGCTCCCAAGAAAAATATGGTGATCAACATATCAAATATGACTTTCATGGGTTAAATTTTTTGGCCAATCTAACAACTTTTGCTATTTTTAACAATTTATGTCATATATTGTACAATTTTAACCATCAAAATTATTTCACAAGCATAACATGAAATAAAAATCTCGAAATTTTTATACATGCTGGAAATAATATATAGGGATATTCTACGGTGTACCCTCGCTCGTATTTTTCGATTTTCTATGTTGTACCCCTACATTTTATAATTTCTATGGTATACCCTTAAACTTCTTACTTATTCTCCATAATGACCTCCTTCAAATCTCCATTAACACTATTACTATAAAAAGTCATAATTTGACATTTATTTTGACTTATTAATGTGGTATCACCCTTCTATATAGAAAGTATCACAAATATCTTTAAATAGACATAAAATTCTATTAAAAAATATATGTTTTAAAGCATGAAATAATAATAGCAATTTGATAAAATTGAGTTAGATTTGTATACTATTTAGTTGATTAATGGTAAGTCGGCGAACTAATAAGTAAATGAGAAGGTTGTCGAGTAATTGAAATGTTAAATAGACGATTTAATAGATAATTTAAGAAATTAAGCTAGCAAAACCAATAAATAAGGTCATTGTATAAACTCATGTGTAGAGTTTAAGGGCATATCATAGAATTTAAAAAATGTAGGGGTACAACGTAGAAAATCGAAAAACACGAGGATACACGGTAGAATATTGTGTAGAATTTTTATGGCCAAATTCTAACTCAAACTAATTAAGTCGAAATTATGACACTTATTATCCGATTTTTACACTAGAAATCAATAATCATGCAATATATGATAAAAATTTATGGAAAATTTAATATACATTTTAAATATTGCATGTGACATACTCAAAAAGTTTTATAGTTAAATTCGCAATATAACTATATAAAACCCATTTATTCTCATTTTATGGCATTTGAACATTTAAAATTCATAAATCATGCATTTTAACTCCAATATTTACGAAAATTCATATTCATAACATAGGAAATACATGTGAAACTATACTAAAAAAACTCGGCCAGAAAGTAAGAATAGCTATTTTTCCCAAAAATAATTCATTTTAACCATTAAAAAATGACAAAAACCGAATTAAAAATACTTATGAACAATATATATCCAAAAATTATTCCAAATATCCTAAAATACTTTTAGGACCAGTAGGTATTCATGCATAAGAAATTTCGGCCATATCAAATATGATATTAAAATTTCAATTTTATTTTGTTATCTAATAACTTCGTAAAAATTATAAACGAAAAGCATGCAAACAACCGATTTGCTCTGATACCAATTGAAGGGTTATAAGGTCTCATACCCTAAAACTTAGTCTTACTAATAGAAAATATACTAATTAATCTTTTAATTAGGTTTGTACAAGATCTTATGCATGCTTATTATAATGCGGAATAAAGAATCGAAAGCTCACAGTTTCGACAAGAATGGCACAGATGATCCTCCAAGCTTAATATCCACTGTAGGATATCTCCTTCAAGATGCACCAAACACAAGCCTTAAGAACCGAAACGTGATATTGCTCGGGCAAGAATCGGTTTTTCCTTAAGTAATATTCTAATCTCTTATTAGTTATATTAAAGTCTAATATTATAACTATTCTAGCTTGGTATCTTATAATAATTTTTGAGGTTTTTAATAATTTTCTTACTAGAATTTTTTTTTGCCAAGAATTAGAACTAACTTAAATTTGTAAGCAAAAATACAAGTTATATGAGGGTTGTCTTCGTCTTTGGGGGGCCGGCCATAGGAAGAAGCAAAGGGGGGACATTTTCCCTTTTCAATGCTTGGCTCTAGGTCCTATTTACAAGAGCAACCTAATGATGGTGTTTTAAAGAGTGTCTTTAAGAAGCTTAAACACTCCTTAAACCACCCACCCAAACCGTCTCATTTGAAATAAAATGGACACCCATTTTATGTTTGTCATTTTGTACAATTTTACATTTGTGACATACATTATGTCATAATGTTGTAAAACAATTTTTTTTAATTTAAAGTGTATATTTATCAAATTGACTAGTAATTCATAATTACTAATATAAAATGGTTATTTTATTAATCGTCAATACGATTTACAACACTTGTAATAATATACAACCCTATTCATTCTAATTACGACATTTCATACATATCGTTCAATGTTTGATAATTGACATGTTAAATTTTAAACATAAATCTTATAATAAGATTTAACCTCTGATTTCTCGATATACGAGTTTAAGGAATATGATCAACTCGTATCAATATACATTTGATCAGTTTATCAATTAAGGGAATTGTCCTATAGGTGTGACCTAAAGGGATCAACTGACCACCACCGTCATACGACAGTAATGTCAAACTCTAGCTAGCCAATCATTACTGATTATTGTTGGTCAGTTGACAAATATAATTTCGTATCATCCCTTGCGCATTCTCGTCATGAGATTTAATTATGTGATCGCACTATTGTTGAGGACATATATCCCAACAAAACCATCACATATAAAGTCGTGACAAGTAGAAGAGCAAGTGAAATAGATGGATATAAGAGGTCAGAAGCGCAATTGTTATATTGTTGTAGTTTGATTAATAAGACATAATTTGCTAAATGAAGAGAGTAAATCATTTTAATCAACGTCGGATTTACAGCGGGTGATGGGGGTGAAGCCTCACCTCTATAGTTCTTAGAAAACAAACGATATATGTTCATTCTGTGCTTATATTTCACAAATCGTTAGTGGTTTAGTGGTACAAGTTGTCTTTTACCGTTGATGCGACCCGTGTTCGATTCCTTTCAATTTCTATTTTGTACTTACTTTTAACTTTGCTTATCATACTTTGTTTTCGATCACTTTCGATAAATATTCGTTAAGCTATTATTCAGTCATTTTAGCTTTTTCTAGTCTGAAATTTTTAGGACATGGTAGTACAATACTATATAAAGCAGGAATACTTGTTTTTGTTGCTGAAACTATCAAGTTTATATAGGTTTTACAATCCCTAGTTTTGAGTTGTTTTGGTTCATTGGGGAGTCCAGTTGTGTGTGCGTTGTTGGTTGCTAGTTCGTGGATGAGGGTTCATTTGAGTTTCTTTTCATGGCATAATAAATTTGAATTACGGTCTAGGTATAGTACGGTAACGACTAACGATGTTAAGTTTTCAAACCGTCTCGGAATTTATGTTCGTTCAATCATTGTGCATATTCTTTGGTTTGGTACATCGAATAGTGTGAGGTGTGGTTATACGATGGGCTTAGATGTAGATGGAGTGAATATGAGGGATGTTGGTGTTGCTTGTACGTACTTGGCTGTGAGTATTTTGTGTTACTCGAGTATAAGGGGGGTGGTTCAAGTAAGTTATTGTTAAATTAAGGTTGCCAGATTTGAGTGACTATCTTTTAAATATCATAGAAGACCCCAAAAAGTTAAAGGCTGCCTGATTTGAGTAATTATATTTTGATGTTTTTTATGCTATAAATTCTATTAAATCCCCTCACTTCATTAGTTCTAAATCCGCCACTGATTCTAATGATAAGACAATTTTCAGAAACAAAATTGCTATAATCGTCTCCTAATTTACTCATTCCGCCCTTAATTTCATTTCAAACATTCCAAATTTACCCTTTTTTGTAAAAAAATATTTAACACATTAATTTATCTATTAATCGTATAAGATAAGTAAATAGTTACGAATGCGCGTAGGGTAGCAGTTTTGTTTATGGTGAAACCAATACGGGTTAATATAATTACCCCAAAGAAGCTTATGATCAAATTTATCACTACTTCATAACTTTGTCACAATTTTCTCTTTCTAAAAAAATATGTACATATTTCTTTACCAATTAATGGGTGGCGATAACCCATTTTCGATTTTATTTTTTAATCGTACAATAATAATAGTTCTTACAACAATAATGGAAATCGATATAATAATGATTGGAATGCAGAACAACATTATCGATATTACAATGGGTATAATAGTCAACAATACGGAGAGACAAGCAGTTTTGTAAATGGTGAAACTAATACGGATTCATATAATTCTACCGAAGAAGCTGGAAATGAGTTTTAAACAATTAATTTTTGTCACTTTTTTTTAATATTTCACCACATTTTTTTATAAGTCAGATAGTTATAAAATGGTTCATTCATGTAAATTCATGAACATGCCCAGACGTAGGCATATCTTGGAACATATTGGGTGGAACGATTAGGAGGATATCTAATTTGATATTTGATCTCAGGCCATTGCAAGGACTAAAGGTTAATTCTTGTTCCCAAATCTTTGTATCTCGTATTTCGTTTATGACTGTAAATCAGGCCTTATAAATTCGTTATAATCCTGCATAAAAAAATTGGGAACATATACAGATATTTTCCCACAAGTGGTATCAGAGCAATAGGTTTACGAATTTTATATTTGTATGATTTTCTTAAACGTTTTGAGAAAAATAAAAAAAATAAAAAACAAAAGAAAACAGCTGCGTTGAAGTTTGTGCCGAGTTCAATTTTTTTTTTTTTGCGTTTGTCGTTTTCTCTTTTGATTTATTGTTTTGTTGATTTAAACAGTTAAAATAACAAAACAATAAATTTGTAGATGTTTTATGTAAAACCCCTCGCGACAGCGAAAAGTAAATCATATAAAAGCATGCAATTTTGCGCGGAATTAAAACTTTAAACAAGCTTAACTAGTATACGAGGTGAATTACAATAACCAAAGTGCGGAAGAAATAAAAGTTAGATAAGTAATAAAATATAAGTACAAAGCAAAGCCCGAGATAGGATATCCCTACAAGCATAAGACGAAATGTCAAAAGAAGGTCTAGGTACACGATATAGGTAATATCATCGATGAAGGATCATCGCTCGCTAGCCTCAATATAACCCCCGGCAAACAGCAATCATCAACCTACATACATGAAAACATGTACGCCACAGTCAGTGGGGACTGGGGAGTGACTAAGGTTCTCCTAGCCACCTATTCTCATTGACACACACACAGATGAACACATCAACATGCTCCATCATAAACAAATATTATGAGAAGCATTAATATACATGATCATGTGATTAGTATCGATAACCAAGTATCATACATCAATAATCACAAACTAAAACATGCTCAACAAATGATTCGTCAACACAAGAGATAGGTCACCAAGTGACACGACTCCAACTAGATAGGTCGATAATCGACTCTACAATAAACAAGCTAGGTCAACCAAGTGACTCTACTCCAATAATATAAGTCGACAATCAACTCACAATACAGGTCGACAATCGACTCAACTAGACTGGTCGACAATCGACTCGGCTAGACCACTATGAGCAGGTCGACAATCGGCTTGTCTATACAACTACAGAAGTCCACGATCTAAGACTATAAAACCCCCTGGTAGGACGACGACAATCGACTGTCCTAGTCTAAACCTGGCCAGACTCTCAGGGCGTAGACAATCCACGTGCCCAATTCGAAAGTGCCCAAGACCCTCCTAAGACCCGAGCCACAATGGAACGAGGTAGGCCCTAAGGCGGGTAGACAATCTAAGACTTGACCGTAAGGACCAAGCCATTACGGCCAACCAGCTATACAATGCGGTCATGTGAGAACTTGAGTAGTTTAGCAACGCACAACATGTTCATACACATCAGACAATGTTATCTCAAAGATGTACGATTACTCAAACTCGATCGACAAACATTACATATATATTTCATCAGTAAACAAACATTCAACACTTAGCCGACTTCGGAAAATAATTTGAGGCGAGAGCCGGTTTCCCGGCCGGGGGGCTTTCTCCTCATATCCATTTTCGAACCCGACATAAGCGCCGCCCAATTTCAGGGATTCTAAATAAGCATAAGAATCATACGGAAGAAGAATCAATGCAATCCGACATGTGAATCATAAGTTACAGTGATTTACAATGAACAGGAGCTCTCAGCCGGCTGACAGACCGTCTGCCGGTCAGCCGGCTGGGAGTCCATTCCCTACAATAGCCATCATCATTCAACGTAAGGGGAAAGGGTCCTCAGCCGGTGGACCGGCCGCCGGCCACCCGGCTGGGGATCCCTCCTCGTCAACTTCCTACATTTTTTTACAAAGGGGCAGGGGTCCTTAGCTGGCCCACCGACCGTTGGCCGGCCGGGTGGGTGTTGAAAATCGAATTTCAGATTTTATACTCATATCTTATATGAGTTTTTTTTCTTTAAGTTTAGTCATAAAAACTTAATTAGATCTTATGCATGCATGATGATTACATAAGAAGTATGAATTTGCTTACATTGGTTTTAGAAGGTTTATACTCAATAATCACCTATTAGTGAGTCTTCTATGAACTGAAATACCCTTCTAACTTTTATATTGAAACCGTCGCCAAAAGCTCTTATCAAGGACCCGATCTCAAACCAACACAATTTTTGTTACTAGAAAAATTGAGTTAGTATACTAGAAATAATAATAATAATAGTCTTAATAATATTATTAGTTTTAGAAATGAATCTTATAGAAAACTATTTTCTAAGTGTAAGAAATGTGAGATATTTGTAAGATGTGTGAATAATGCAAGTCTTTCTCTTCTAGCAATCACCACCAACAAATAACTTATGCATGTAGTAAGAGTGTATATATAAGCACATGAGCTTGTTGTAGAAGCCTCATGGCCGGCCAAGCTTCCCAAACAGAGCCAATGCATAGCTTCCTTACTCTTACACAAATGCATAAAATATGCGTTACATATTCTTTGTGTATGACACACACAATGATGTTACTTACTTATACACACAACTATCACACATCCATGCTATTATACGGTTGAAATGGGTCTTATTATAGACCCATTTTATCTTTGTTAATTGTGTTAATTTGTAATATGTCACACATGTCCCATAACACATGACCCAATTTGTTAATTATGAAATTTTAACTCTTTAAAATCCATAATTTACAAATCCATTACATTTAAATAATCCCTCTAGTAATTCGAAATTACTATCTTATAAAAATTTAATATCATAATTTTATTACAACTATTTGTAGTTTTATGATCAACCGTGTTCATTCTCAATTTAGTCGTTTCCCAAACGAGTAAATAAAAACTTGTAATAATACAATTTTATTACCTCGATCATTATTATTATAATCCCATTATAATAATATTCGTCACGTGAAATGATTTCCAAATTTCTAGTTATTAATTAATTCGTTCGTATCCAATACGATATTAATTAATTATTCCATTGAGACGGAATTCCCTAAAGATATGACCTTAAGGGATCAACTGATCACCACCATCATATGACGATAATGTTAAACACTAGACAGCCAATCATTATCGGTAAATGTTGATCAGTCGACTTTAGAAGAGTAACATTCACTACTACAAAAAAGGCCTAAGACATCAATTATAAGACACCTGTTTTTTTTCTAACAGATTTCTTAACGTAAGACACCAGTGATTTAATATAACAAGTTTGCAATGTTTAAATAAGAAACCTGTCCTTCAGAATCCGGTTTCCTATATTTTAATTTTCAATTTATTTAATAACTAAGAAACTTGTCCTTCAAAATCCGGTTTCCTATATATTAATTTTCAATTTATTTAATAACAAAGAAACCTGTCCTCTAGAATCCGGTTTCCTATATATTAATTTTCAATTTATTTAATAACTAAGAAACTTGTCCTCCAGAATCCGGTTTCCTATATATTAATTTACAATTTATTTAATAACTAATAATAATAAATTAATCTTAAATAATATATTGTTTAATTAATTCTACTAGATTCACCGAGTAATACATGCATACCTCTATCTCTTAACTTACCATAATCCACCGCCTAACACATTCTTTAAATAATAATTATCAATATCTACTTAAATATATCAAAGACACCGCGGGTGTAAATGAGAGTGGTGTCATAGATAGGGGTGAACCCACCTTAGAGCAAGGGGTAGCAGCCGCTACCCCAAACTTAAAAAAAATTGGTTTAAAAGACGGTTTTTTACGACCCCAAATATTGATAAATAGTAGATAATTAAATGTTATCCCAATAAATCTACAGTAAATATCTTGTGGTTCAATGGTACAACCATTAAATATCCTCCTTGTGGTCGTGGGTTCGAATCCCATAGCATGTATTGTTTTTTTTTAAAAAAAATGAATCATGCCAAAAACACCGGGTGTAGATGAGAGTGGTGTCATAGATATATGCCAAAGACACCGGACATAATTGATAACAGGTATAAGTCAAAGACACCAGTTATTAATAAAAACAAGTGTCTTTAATTGTTAGCTAAGATACCAGTTCCCCCAACAGATTTCTTAACCAAAGACACCTATGACCTAGACACCTGTTATAAACAGGTGTCTAAGGCCTTTTTCAACAGGTTTCTTTGGCCTTTTTTGTAGTAGTGATTCCCAGTTGCGTTTCATTCAAATGAGTTTTAATTATGTCAACGCACTATTGTCGAGGACACTTCGTCCAACAGTGGGCCCCATTCCCAAACTTCAGCAAGAAAGACAATTACTCTATGACGGATTGTCACCCAATCATCCGGCTGCCGGCCGCCGACCGGCTGGGAACCCCCTGTTCCCGCGATGACATATTTCAACATTCTTAGACATTCACATCCTTCTATAATCCTTCTTATACATGATTCTGATCAGCATTTTATCAATCCGCGCATGAATATCATATCAATTAGGCATATGAAGATGTTATCAAACATCCCTCATGTGACTACATAATAATTTCCCCAATTTCTACCCATCTCATGTATATATCAAATAAACCCCACCCATATGAACTTCATCATATAAACAGCATAGGAATCAGTGTGTGAACAACAACAAAGTTCCCATGAATCATAATCATTACTAGTTTCACTATAAACACAACACAAATCACACAGAATGCTAATTTATGACATAGGCCGAGTTTCTCATTATTGTCACCTTTACTTAGCGGAATCCTCAAGCTCCACTTCAACAATTACCAAGCCTTCTTCCAGGTTACCACGGTCACCGCTTAAAACCATGAAAACAACGAAAGCTATCACGTTTCACGAATTAGGGTGGACCAGCCCGGAAATCAAGTTTAGCGATTTAAGAATCGAAAGTGATAGATGTAACGACGACGACGAAAGAAACACGTAGGAAGAAACCTTACCTCGATCTGAGTTGAAATGAGTTCCTGATGATGATTTATGTGAACTTGACGACAAGAAAAATGGTGGAAATGGTTTAGTGTTTCTTTTTCTTTGTTTATTTGGAAGAAAAGGTAGAAGGTGAATTGTGAGGGAAAATGAGAAGGAAACTTCTTTCACAATTCCTTTTGTTTATTTTTGAGACGGGTTTAACTTAAGTTGTTCGGGAATATGTAAACGGGAAATCAAAGAAAGTTACATTACATCTCAAGATTAAATAAATCTCAAGACGGGATTTACACAATATCTCTAAAACATAAGTTTACGAAATTAAATAAAATATTACTTCCTCCATTTATAAGTGTTCTTCCCATTTTATTTTGCACTTGGATTAAGGCAAACTAATAAAGAAATGATAAAGTAATGAAAGGAAGGTAATAAGTGGGGTTAGTAATGAAAAGAGGGTATTTTTGTAATAAAAAAATGATAAAATTGTAATTTGGTTGTCTAAAATAGGAAAGAAAAGAAATGGGAAGAAAATAGGTAATTTGCCAAATAAGGGAAATGGGAAGAAAATAGGAAAATGGAGGAAGTATTAAATTACGAAAAATAATTTAATTAAATAAAAATAAGGTTTACGAAAATAAGTGATGTTACAATCACCCCATCTTTCAAAACGTTTCGGCCGCGAAACTTGAAGACAAGGACTAAAGGATACAATAGACAATGCTAACAACTACGAATGTTTAACGGGATTTTGATAATTCAGCACTTAGATTCCTTTCAAGGATCTCAAAAAGTAATTTCCATAGCACAAGCGTCCTTTAAGGAACGTTGGGGTTCTAGTTGCGCATTCAAGAACCTGACGCTCTAATCCAAAGGCAAGTCCAAAGTAAAATCAATTAAAATCCCAAAATTTAGATCGATCCGGTGTCGATGAGCATAGTACAGGTTATCAGACGTCTCAAATAACGAGTTCGAATGGCAAATCAACGCTGAAATCCATCAAAGTTGTAAAATTTTCAACTTCCTTTAAACCAAACCTTCCAAAAATAAACTTTTATTTTGAATTTCTCAAAATGAGTAAAGTTTGCAAAAGTGAAAAAAGCTTACTATCAGTAGAAGAGGGAGCAGTTCCAGAGTAGTTATAAGAAGTGGGGAGAAGAGAAGCGGCTTAAGAAAGAGATTATGATTTCGACCAACTGATTCCCAAGGCTCGGGTTTCAAAATTCTCACAAGGTTTTCACCTCTCACTTCCCTATTCAAGCAAGCCAATTACGGTTCTGATGGAATATTCCCTCAAACGGCCTATAACTTCTCAATCCACAATTGATACCTTATCACAACGATCCTCACACAACCTTTAGAAACCGAGTCACGAAACCTCTAAACTCAATTCTCAGGAACACTCTAACATCCACAAGTTCAAACTTATTACCATAAGGTGAACATTCGAAACAAGGCCTTACAAAAGTGACAATTTTCAAATCCTCAAGTCAATCACACCCTCAAAGTCGAGTAAAACCAACTTATCTCACTCGTTTGTTCAACGACATTAGCACCCTAAGCATACTCTCCCAAATTCTTCTATGTCCACCCTCGAGTATCTCGTCTAACTTCTTAAATAGTATCTTTCAATTCACTAATCTTCACAATTCAAGTATGATTCACAAGGCGAGGTCCTGCCTAACACCGCATATACAACTCAACCTCAAAGTAAGTACTCAATCACTCACTTTTATTTCCCAATTGGATAAACAACTAGATACTTGGCTCATCAAAACATGTCTCACAGTACCTCGTAAGTTTTCCTCAAATAAAAATATTTCTCCAAAACGCAGGTCACGGTTATCCTAGAACTGATTTCTCAAAATTCAATCAAAGGAAAGCTTATCTATAAGGTACTTCGACAAGGCGAGCAACAAGGTTAAATTGAAAAGGCATGATGATAAATTTTAAGTAAGACGGTCAACTATTCAACAAGAAGGGATGTGCATCCGGAGCTATCAAAGAAGGTGATGCAGAAAGAAAGAGGAGTATCTCCAACGCTCAGAAGCATCCTCCAACAGTAGCACGGATCTCATATCTTCAGTAGAATACACCGGTCTTGATCGCCATATGGATAAGCTCACGGCCCGTCGATTAAAAGATATAAAAAGTAAACTCATTGACAATCAACAAACACGTTAGGACCTAATAAAAGCAATCACAATACAGACTACCACTTGTCCTTAAGGCTCCCCAATCTCTCATTCCTAATTTGGATTTTTGGTCAAGTTAATTTAGGGGATTACATGAGTGCATCGGGAGCGATAACGCTCTGATAATACCAACTGTAAAACTTCTTGCGGCAGCGGAAAGTAAATCATACAAAAGCATGCAATTTTGCGCGGAATTAAAACTTTAAACATGCTTAACTAGTATACGAGGTGAATTACAATAACCAAAGTGCGGAAGAAATAAAACTTAGATAAGTAATTAAATATAAGTACAAAGCACAGCCCGGGATAGGATATCCCTACATGCACAAGAAGAAATGTCAAAAGAAGGTCTAGCTACACGATAAAGGTAATATCATCGATGAAGGATCATCGCTCGCTAGACTACATATTAATTTCCCAATTTCAACGCATCTCATGTATATATCAAATAAACACCACCCATATCAATTTCATCATATAAACAACATAGGAATCAATGTGTGAACAACAACAAAGTTCCCATGAATCTTAAGCATTACTAGTTTCGCTATAAACAGAACACTAATCACATAGAATGCTAATTTATGACATAGGACGAGTTTCTCATTATCGTCACCTTTACTTAGTGGAATCCTCAAGCTCATCTTCAACAATCACCAAGCCTTCTTCCGGGTTTCCACGATCACCGCATAAAACCATGAAAACAACGAAAGCTATCACGTTTCACGAATTACGGCGGAACAGCCCGGAAATCAAGCTTAACGATTTAACAATTGAAAGTGACGGCGACGACGAGAGGAACGCGTAGGAAGAAACCTTACCTCGATCCAAGTTGAAATGAGTTCGGGATGATGATTTATGTGAACTTGAGAATAAGAAAAATGGTGGAAATGATTTACTGTTTCTTTTTCTTTGTTTACTTGGAAGAAAAGGTAGAAGGTGAATTGTGAGGGAAAATGAGAAGGAAACTTGTTTCCCAATTCCTTTTGTTTATTTTTGAGACGGGTTTAACTTAAGTTGTTCGAGAATATATAAACGGGAAATGCCAAGGAAATTATATTACATCTCAAGATTAAATAAATCTCGAGACGGGATTTACACGATATCTCTAAAACATAAGCTTACGAAATTAAATAAAATATTATTAAATTCCGAAAATAAGGGATGTTACATTTTAATTTTATAAGGATTGAATTTAAACGTAAAAGGATATCGTCTCGCATATTCTTGAATGTTCTTGAATGAAATAATTTGCTAAAATAATGGATTCCATAATAATCTTGATATTCGTCTTAAAAGCTTAATTTGAATTGATAAGATTATATTAATGTTTAATAAGGATTGGCTATTGAATGTTATCGATTTTGTATTTTGGCAACCCGAATTATTTTGTTCAAGTTCATTAAATTTATGTTTTAAATTAAAAGAGAAAAAAAACGAAATCAGGCTATTATATGATCTTGCGGTGATTTTTTGTTTTCCGACGCTTTCTTCCTGACAGTTTTAGTATTTGCAGTTTTTTTAAAGCGTTGGGGTCTGTTATGACATTTTACAAGTGTCACGAATCTGGACTTACAGCGCTTTAAGTTATTTCTAAAACGTCATATTTGTGTTACATCATTTATAAAAGTGTCGTTCTATGTTTTCTTCGTTTTTAAAAGTGTCTGAAAGTGTTTGCAGCATGTTTTAGCCGCGCTTTTCTGTTTTTGAGGACTTTAAGGGTGTTTTCAGCGTTTTTCCCTTTGTTGTCTCGGTAGTTTTTGTTTTTGGGCTGTTTTAATTTGCTTATTTTTATACATTATAAGGATAATGCGTAAATTTTTGGGTGAAAAAGTTCACTAGTTTTGATACATAATTATTTTAAAACGGTTTAAAATAATGTCGGATTAGTTCATATTATACGATAATATGAATACGTTTGTTTGATTAATATTATTTGATTAATTACGGAATTAGCACATAATTTAAATCATTAAATGGTGGTTTGGGTAAATTGCTCTACATAATTACGGAATTATGTCTTGAATGAATAATTTATTTGAATGATGCATATTATATTAATGATTGAATGTATGTTGAATGGATTATTTACGTTTTTGCAATCAGTTGTAAATTGTAATACTTAGTATGGCCTTAGAAAATCATGTTTTCGTAATGAAGGAAATACATGATTTGTGATGTACTTATGAGATCTCGAATCTCCCTTGTTTAATATTTTTATTATGTTGTTGGAATTAGAATGTAATAATAGGATATTATTATGTATTCAAATGTATTCAAAATGTGATGAAGAAGACAAAGACGGAGATCGAATTGCTCACTCCCACTACATCACCCAAGAAGGAAAATCAAGTCAAGATAAGCTTCTAGGGTCCATTGCTGAATGGATTCCAAAGTTGTATTTTTGTTCTTTTTGGTAGGATACGCCACACTAGGACTTGTTTTACTTTCGTTTTTATTTCCGTTTTGCTTGTTTTTTTTTTCCTAAACCAAACCACCCAAAATTGCATGAAAATTGACTCATATATGTTGTATGCTAGTCAATATCGACATACTGATGTCACACGTTTTTATTATAAAGCCATCACCTTAGTTTATTCATTCTCGCATGCTAGATATACGTTCACTTAAATGAATTAAAATTAAAGATGATGGGATCTTCCTCTATAACCTAAAATTGAGATTAGTCTTTTATAAGTCAAATTACAATGAATCCTTTCTTCGTCGCCAGACATATAGGACCTTACTCTCCATATGACCCCTTTCACGTTGGGTAAATACTAGTTGTTGGCTTATTTTACCTCAACATCACGACCCTCGTACGATCCTGTGGTTATGGTGGACTAAAGATAGAATGTAACACCCCCATTTATTTAAGAGCCTTTAGCAAGACATTCTCAAATAAATAGAGATGTTACCATCTCGGAATGTCCGAGGTAGTGAATAACAAGTAAAACAAACCAAAGTACTTTATATAAAACTGATTATATTTAAACTTTTGATATTACAATTACTACGCATAGAATAAAAATACAACTGATAACATCTATGTATGTGATCTAATTCTAAGTAGTTCCAAGCCATGTCTCTCTCCATTCCCAAGCTCCTAATCCATCTGTCTCTGACCTGTAGAAATTACTCCCCATTCGGGATCATTGTAGGTGTCACACGAATACACTGTCAACCTCGCGGTTGAGTAGGATAACACAATAATAAATAATGCAACAATGATGATATGCAAATGCCATGATATGCTTGAGCTCAATCTCATTCTCAATCTCAAACCCTTGCACCAACCCATACCGAACCTTCCAGCAGAGTATCATCGACCGTCGTCGATTTCCAGCATAAAGCTGAAGACACCAGGCCTGGCCTGCAGACCACCCTGGGCTTTATATCATAACATTAACCATTCTGTAACTTTTCTCAGTAACTAATGCATATGCCATGCTCATGAATGCAACAATACTCTAAATCAATCACGCTATTAAATAATGCAACGCGCATACCAATAATAATAATCAACAGTCAATCCAACCAATTTCATTCTCATATAAATCATGCTCAGATCAGTATAATACCCCGTATTTAAGTCTCGGTCAACATCGGTCAAACCATGTTTTATACACGGATTTCAAAAGGGATGTCTATTAAGTATTTTACGTAAACTATTATTAATTTATAAATCGTATTTCTACGATTATTAAGTATTTCATAATCATTTTATATTTGATGATTATTTCGTAAAATGTCATTTCATTCCTATTTCTTTATTTTGATAATATATTTATAATTAAATATATTTTCTATTTTATATTAATTTCCCAGTTATCCTTGTTTTATTACTTAAGTCGTAATTATATTTAAATTCTAGTTTGTTTTATATATTCTTATGTCAGTATTAATAATTTATATTCTTATAATTAATTTAATTAATATATTTACTAATACTAAATTACATAATTTAATTAGTATAATTAATTATGTACTTGTTTATTTTAACTTACGGTTTAAGAACGTGATATCGATATATAAGTGTCTCGAAATGCGTGGAAAATGTTGGACACGGGTTTGGAGTTGAGAGAAACCGAATGAACAACATAACCCTAAACCCTACCTCAAACACTACATCGACAAACCCCTATACACGTTCAACCCTAACCCAAAACCCCTTTCAACCTATAGACATCCCAACCTCCCTTCCCCCTCATACAATCTTCAATTCAGAAACCCTTTTTCCACCTCAGTTACCACCGTGAGATGGAGAAGAACGAGAGAGAAAGCAGACCACCTTCATCATCACCATCATCCTCACCGTTAGATTTGTACTCTGTTTAGTTTTTTTTAATTTTCATTGTTGAACTGTTTTGATTGTGTTTTGGATACGAGTCTCTGGGTAGTCATAGTAGGGAGGCCATAGTTTAGCGTGGTTGTAACACCCCCATTTATTTAAGAGCCTTTAGCAAGACATTCTCAAATAAATAGAGCTGTTACCATCTTGGAATGTCCGAGATAGTGAATAACAAAGTAAAACGACCAAAGTACTTTATATAAAACTGATAAAATTTAAAACTTGGTTATTATAGTTACTACATAACGGAAAATAAAATACAACTGATGACTTCTCTAGACGTGCTATAATTCTAAGTCGGTCTAAAGTATGCATCTCACATTCCTGCCCCAGCTCCTAGCTCATCTGTCTCTGACCTGTAGAATCTACTCCCCATTCCGGATCATCGTAGGTGTACACGAATACACTGTCAACCTCGCGGTTGAGTAGGGTAACACAATAATTATAATGCAACAATTATGATATGCAAATGCAATGATATGCTCGAGCTCAATCTCAATCTCAATTCTCAATCTCAAACTCAATTCTCAATCTCAAACCCGTAACACCCAGCCATACCAAACCTCCCGGCAGACTATAATCTGCCGTCGCCGAACACCAGCATAACAGCTGAGGTCACCAGGTCTAGTCCTGCAGAACTAGCCTGGGCCCAATAATATCTCATCAATAATATCTCATCATCTCAATTCCGTATCCAATGCATATGCCATGCTTATGAATGCAATATAAAAATGTTCAACCACTATATATCATTCCCATAATAATCACACTTGCATCCATAACATACAATATACACATCCATTCAAAGCACGTCATAGAATATGGTACTAGTGTATCCTACCTGAATAGAAATGTAATCCAATAGCAAGCCAACAGGTAAACAGAATTATGCCACCTAAAAATCGTCACCTAACAAATATAATATACGTAATCACTAACTAATACAATTACACAATTTAATATAGTATATCAATTATTTAAATTAACTATTTAAATAATATATTACGCATAACGAGACCGTATTAAACACGACTACTTCAATTAACTTGACTAACTCGTCTTTATTACTTTTATAACAAATCTTCGATTAAATAACCGAACATAGAAAACGAACTATTGATAAAGTCAGTCCGTCACATAATAAATTAAACAAAAATTAAACTAGTTGATCACAACTAAATAAACATGGACTAAACCAATTAAATTACTAACATCAAAGCTACTAATAATAATAATATTAACAATAATAATAATAATAATAATAATAATAATAATAATACACAACCAATGCATGGTTACCACCACATATAATAATGATAATAAAATGTTAAAAGTAATGATAGTAGTACGCAGACTTAACAACTTACGCGGATAAAAACAACCATAAATGAATATAACGCAGACCACGACTTATACCCCCTGACAGCCCACTTCGTAGCCCCATCGACCATCCTCTGGCCACCTGGACTTCCACCCCTCTATGGTGGTTACCACCTATGCACCATGACGAACCCATTGACACCAACCACAACCCCTGACTCGTCCCCGACAACCCTCGATACCAGTCACAAACACCCTACCAGAAACCGACCTGTACAGCCCTTTCCCCGCACTTGTCTCACCCCCTTCTATAACCAGCCCCTAACTACTTCCTAACACTGCCATAACCACAACCAGTCACCACCCTAGATACCACACACCACCCTTGACCCCCCCGCTGAAAACTCTAGCCATTGACACCATCTCAAACCCCTGGAACAGCCGCTCAAAAACGCCTGCCCCAACCCGAGTTTCTGCAACTTTCTGAGACCCCAGAATTACGACTCTCCCCCCTTCGTTTTCCGACCACCATCCAACACACTACGACCACCACACCCTCTACCAACATCCTATTACCACCCCATATACATCTGATTTGACAGTCATAAACGAAGCACACAACGGAGTCTAAAAAAAAACAGAGTATAACGTGTACAACAGTCCACTTTCATGGCGGTTAAAACAATAAACACGGTGGTCCTATGGTAGTTTAAAGACGATAATTATGTTATTCATACTACAAATATTGAACACTACCATAACATTCTGATTCGATGGCATGGAAAAGTACAAAAAAAACGACTTACAACACCCAGGCACGCAAGGTTAGACAACCAGTCATGATGGGTTGTTCCTGTTGCATTTCCTCTTCTTGTTGTCCTTAATTCTCATGGTGGTCAAGGTGGTGTTTAGGGTGGGGTTGTGGAGGTAGACGAGATGTAAGCAGTAGCAGTAGTATTAGTGTTTTGGTGTGTCGATGGAGGCAGGTTATGGGGTGGGGTGATTAGGGTTTGATGTTTATAATACAGGGATTGTCGATGGATTTGTGTTCTCATTTCTCACTACCCAAATCGGATATGAACCCAAGCCCAACTCTATTGATCCATCGCGCATCTCGAAGCTATGTCCCGTTCTCAACCCGTAAGTTAAAATAAACGAGTACGTATAATTTATTTATACTAATTAAATTAATTTTGAGAACATAATTTTATTAGAACTAACGTAAAACTATATAAAATTAGGATTTAAATAAAATTATGACGTAAATAATAAAACAAGTATAAATGAGAAATAAATATAAAATATGAAATATATTTAATTAAAATATATCATCAAAATAAAGAAAATACGAATAAACTGTCATTTTATGAAATAATCATCAAATACAAAATGGTTATGAAATACGAACCAATCGTAAAAATACGATTTATAAAATCATAATAGTTTACGTAAAATACTTTATTAACATTCCATTTGAAATACTTGCATAAAACGTGGTTTGACTTCCGTTGACCGAGGCTAAAATACGGGGTATTACAGTCTTCCCTCCTTAAAATGAACTTCGTCCCGAAGTTCGCCACCCCGTAACGATAACAAAATACCCCACAAGCATAAGACAAACGCAAGTAGTACATATACAGAAGCTCTAAAACGCGAAGTGTTACAGTGGTGGTCGTAAAAAACAAAAAGGGGTACTTTGACAGCCTGTTTATAAACGAGCAGAAACAGGGATTTTCGTGTTTGTTGGAACGGATTTGTGGCGGCTGTTTCAGGCGTGTTCAGTGGTGTCGAGTCCAGGTGGTTTTCACCAGAGAGTCGTGGGAGTTTAGAGGTGTCAAGGGTGGTGTCAAGTGGTGGTTAGTATGGTGGTGGTGACGGCTAGAGTGATGGTGGCAGAGAGGCGGGAAACACGATTTTTTTGAACAGAGGAGGAGTAGTCGTGAGCAGGCTTCTTGGTGCATCTGTCGTGGGGTGTCAGAGGAGGACGAGCAATCGAGTGGACCACCCCTGGAACCACCGTGAGTCAGTGGTGACAGTGGTGGTGGCCAGAGGTGGTGTGGGGCATGGTGGTGAGAGGAAGCAACGTGAGAAGGAAGGGGAGCACATACGGGTTGCTGAAACATCAGGTGTCGTGTTTGTGCAGGCTGTTTAGAACGTGTTGTGGTGGTTGCTATGGTGGCCTCTGGTGGTGCCCAAGGCGTGGAAGTAGAAGTTGGTAGTACGTAGTTGAGCTTAGGGTAGTTGATGGTGGTCGCGGGTGGCTTGGTTGGTGTTAGGATGCTGCGAAGTGGAGGTGGTCGGGGATAAGAGTTGTGTTTTGGTGTTTGGTTTAATTTCAGTGTTGGGTGTGGGGTTTGAACCCAGGATCATAGGAGGGCTGTTTTTATGTGTTTTGATTATTATTATTATTATTATCCTTATTATTATTATTATTATCCTTATTATTATTATTATTGTTATTATTCATATCATATTTGTTAGGTAATGGTTTTGAAGTGGCATAATTTTGTTACTTACTGGCTTGCTATTGGACTATATTGCCATCCAGGTAGGATACACTGACCTTATACTCTATGATGTGTTACGAATAGATGTGGTATTGTGTGTTATGGATGCTGAGTATGATTGATATGAGAATGATAATTGGTTGGATTTTTGTGGATTATTGGTAATGGCATGAGCATTTCATTATTTGATAACATGATTGAGTAATTATATCGTTGCATTCATGAGCATAGCATATGCATTGGTTACCGAGAAAATTATGGTCAGATATTGTTCTGATAAAAAGCCCAGGGTGGTTCTGCAGACCAGGCCTGGTGTCTTATCAGCTATTGAGCTGGTGTTCGGTGACGACCGACTATAGTCTGCCGGGAGGTTTGGTATGGCTTGGTGCACGGGTAGGAGTTTGAGATAGAGAATGAGATTGAGCTCGAGCATATCATGGCATTTGCATATCATTATTGTTGCATTATATATTATTGTGTTATCCTACTCAACCGCGAGGTTGACAGTGTATTCGTGTACACCTACGATCACTACAAAAAAAACGCGGTGTTCTGACGGAAAAAATCCGTCAGAAAACAGAGAATCCGTCAGGAAAATCGTCTTTCTGACGGATTATCCGTCAGAATTTTCCGTCCCAAAAATTCGTCACCAAAATCAAGTTTGTGACGGATTTTCCGTCAGAAAACTAATTGTGACGGACTCCTGACGGTTCACCGGTAAAAAAAAAAATTCCACGGTCAAATTATTTTTGACTCGTAGTGACGGATAATCCGTCAGGAATTTTGTCAAAAAAGTCAATATTTGACTCAATTTCTGACGGGTTATCCGTCAGAAAAGTGGTCAACTGTTGACCTTTGTGACGGATTATCCGTCAGGAATTGAGTCAAATATTGACTTTTTTTGACGGATTATCCGTCAGAATTTGAAGCAGTATAGGCTGAAAACAGCTGCTTGCTGTCCAGCCCAATGCGATAGTATTGTTCATATTTAGAACCTCAAAATCACTAAATCCTGCAAAACATTCATCATCCGCCAAACGGAGATTTATTCCAAGTCGACCGCTAAGCGGGAATCAACAACAATTAACCAAAACAACAAAGAAAAAACATGAGAAAGAAATTGAATTACATAAAAAGTCTTCATAATTCATACACCAACATAAAATATGTTCTAAAGTTAATAAGTCATAATCTAAATTTACTGTTAATGATAAACTATCCTAAGTGGTTGGAGGATCAACTGACATGTTACATCCAAAGCCATGAGGGTCGTCCGAGAAGTCGTCGCGTCGGTGATGATTTGGCATACTTGAGCACGACTGAGTGGAAAAGTAAGTCTGCATATCGCTCCAAACTTTTTTCATTTCCGCCATTTCCTCTTGAATTCGTTTTTGAGATGCTTGAGTGCTTTCAACTTGTTCTTTGAGACGCATATTCTCAGTTTGCATTTGACTAAACATGCTTGGTCGATAAGAACAAGATCGACGATCTCCTCTTTTGTCCCTAGGATTCTCATACCATACATCTTCACCCAATGGACCGATCCCAAAAAAACCTCCTTTTTTGTCAAATCCTCCAACAGCTTTGTGGTAGGTCTGAATCTCATCCCGAGGCTCTCCGGTTGGCGTTGGTTGACCCAAAAGTTCATTGTAAGCAGCCTGAAAAAAAAAGACAAATTATTAAATAAAAAATAAATAAAATATATTGTAAAATTATCATTTTAAGATGAAAAATATACAATAAATCGCTCGATTAGAAATACTTACGTCTGTCCGAGCAGCTCTAGGGTTAATCCACTCTCCCTTCTTGTTTATCTTCGTCTTCTTAAACACCTTGTAAGGTGTAGCCGACTCGCCCTTTAAAAAGCAAAGAAAACATATATGTTAATTATATCCGACAATAAAAATATTAATTAACCAAATTTAATATTTTAAAAATTTATGAAATACTTGCCATTTCTTTGAAAACATCAGAGCAACTCTTGCGGCCTAGAGTGTGGGTGCCCAATGCTTTCCCGTCCTTATCACCAGACCTTCTATTTGCCTTGTTTATGTCTGATTTTTTTTGAAATTCAGGATCGGTCTCGTACCTTGCGTCCAACTTCTCCTTCCAACTATCGGGCACCCAATCCGACTTCTTCTTTCCGTATTTGACACCATTCACCATGTGAGTAATCAATCTCGTGACCCTCCTCTTCCACTCAAGATAAGGATCATACTCAGAATCAATGGACCTCACATGAGTCTGCCATAAAATAAAATGTTATTAGAAATAGAAAATATTAGTTTAATTTTAAAAACTACCGAAGGATCAGAAGTGAGTACAATCGGTGGATTTCGGTGGGGCACATTGTTACCGGTCAAATGAAGGTCATCATCATTCTCCTCCATTTCTTCGTTCTCATTTTGAGAACGCCTACTTGATCCACTCCCCAATATCTTTCGTATAAATTTCGACATTTACCTGCTTCAAATAAAGCTAACAATACAAATAAACACTAGCAATAATAAATGTTAACCTATGAAAAATAAAACAAACTTTTCATACATTTCTTATGAATGTATAACCAAAGGATAAAAATAAAACATGTCTTACAAATGTATGCTCAAAAGATAAATAAACAATTACAAGTACTCCCTATCACCCCTAACTATCACTATCACTAGAAATTAAAAAAGTTCCATCATCTGAAAATAGAATTCCGACTTCTTCTTCTTCCTCCTCATTTATCTCAATTGTGGTGTTTTGAACTAAATCTCTATCCTCTTCTTCCGCGACATTCCCGTCATATTCATCTTCACCTATTTCACCTATTTCATCTGCAACCATTTCATACTCATCTTCAGTATCTGTCTCTTCTACCAAAATTGATGAAATTGAATGATCATTGAGAACCACATCTTCTTGGAATTCAGTTTCGTCAATAGGAGCATCAACATGTGATCGTGCCTTGATTTTAAAAACCGCAGACCATTGATCACCTTTCTTAGTGGTTGGATAGCTAGCATAACAAACTTGATCGACTTGAAAAGCTGCCACAAATGGGTTATGTCCTTTGAGTTTTCTTTTCTCATTCACATCTACAAGTCCATATATCTTATGGATACTAAGTCCTTGTGGGGAGTTATCAAACCAATCACATTTGAACAATATCACTTTATAAACCTTGTGCTGGGTATAATAGGCAAGTTCAACTACTTCATTTAGAGTTCCATAATAATCCAACCCATCTGTAGAATTCACACAAACCCCATTGCTTATGGTAGCTTTGGAAACATCAACTCCCTCCTTAAAAGCTCGAAATTTATAACCGTTGATAGAATATCGTCTCCATGTCTTCACCATGGTACAAGGACCTAGATAGACCTAATACTAAAGGATCCTTCCATCTATTAGCCTACCAATAAAACAATATATATGTTAATTAAGATGTTTAATTATAGGTTCTTTCAAATTGGTTGTTTATTTTAAAAGAAAATGTATTACTTACTTCATTTCGTAACCATTTCGGAAAACGTTTCTCATGTTTCGTCCAAACATCTTCAGAAGACGTGACATCAGGAAATGATAATTTGATATATTCCTCAAACTCCCTATATGTACAACATTTATAA
The DNA here is from genome assembly GCA_029255685.2 of Silene conica. Classification (NCBI taxonomy): domain Eukaryota; kingdom Viridiplantae; phylum Streptophyta; class Magnoliopsida; order Caryophyllales; family Caryophyllaceae; genus Silene; species Silene conica. The sequence goes on along the minus strand of CM055312.2, from coordinate 33,202,391 downwards.
TAATTAACCATTAACTAAAATTATAACTAAATGTAATTATTAAAATGTATGTAGAAGTTACAAAATAATGATTAACTTACTTTTCATAGGACTCCAAAAAGTTTCCACAGTTCCTTAGCACATAAAAATGAGCGTCTTCATACTCTTTCTCGTTCAAGTACCTCTCTTTACATTTCCCGGTTGTAGTTCCCATGTCATCATTGAATAACTCAGGTAATTTTGAAATGAGATGGTCATCGAAATTCACACGAACGTCTAAGTCTTTCGCTTTTGTATCAATGTGATCTTCGAAATACAGCGAACAAAAATTCGAAATTTCCTCTAATAAATAAGCGTTGCATATGGAACCCTCCACCCGAGCTTTATTGCCAATCTTTTTTTTATATGATTAAGAAATCTCTCAAATGGATACATCCATCGATATTGAACTGGTCCTCCAACCTTCGCCTCATAAGGCAAATGCACAGGTAGATGCTCCATGGAATTGAAGAAAGACGGAGGAAATATCTTCTCTAACTTGCATATTATCTCTGCAATGTTTGATTCTAGACGTTCCATAGAATCAACTTTAATCGTAGAGGTACACAAGTCTCTAAAAAATTGGCTTATCTCAGTTATTGCATTCCAAGGACCCGTCGGGAGCAAATGTTTTAAGGCAACAGGAAGTAACCGTTGCATAAAGACATGACAATCATGACTTTTCATGGAATGCAACACCATATTTTTATGATCAACACACCGACTCAATTCTGAAGCATAACCATCCGGGAATTTCAATTTGGCAACCCACTCACATACAGCTTTTTTCTCCGCGGCGTTTAAAACAAACCTAGATGATGGGGGCCGTACAAAGCAATGCTCTTTAAAGTCAGCTTTACCATTAACTCCGAACTTAGTTTTATTTGGTTCATTCATCACCGTACTGATAAGATGTTCAAAAAAGTTTTTTTCAATGTGAATAGCATCTAAGTTGTGTCGAATCAACAAATTTTTCCAATAAGGAAGTTCCCAAAATATGCTTTGTTTCCACCATCCTTCATTCTTGTCTTTTAATTTTTTCAATTCTTGATCAGAAGCATCAACAATTCTTGGCATGTCCTTTACCGCATCCCACACTTCTTCACCAGTTAATCTCGATGCGGCAATGCGATCTTCAGTTTTTCTAATCTTCAGAAAATGCTTGCAGTTGTTGCGAAAAGGATGATCAGGTCTCAAAAACACACAGTGACAATCGAACCAGCTAACTTTCTTGCTATGTTTAAGCCAAAAGGAGTTATGATCTTTGTCTTGACAATAAGGACAAGCATGGTATCCAGACGTGGACCAACCGGAAAGCATGCCATATGCCGGGAAATCATTCATAGTCCAAATTAATGTAGCTTTCAGTTGAAAATTTTGTTTCTTATAAACATCGTAAGTGTGCACACCCGTTTCCCATAGTTTTTTCAACTCCTTGATCAACGGTTGAAGGTACACATCTAGATTTGTCTTGGGGTTCTTAGGACCCGGAACGATCAATGATAGAAACATAAATTGTCTCTTCATGCATAACCAGGGAGGTAACTTCTACGGAGTGAGAATCACAGGCCAACATGAATATTTTCTCCCAAATTGGCCGCCATGTAGGGAAAATCCATCCGTACACAAACCCAACCGAACGTTGCGAGGCTCACTTGCAAATTCTGGATGATCTCGATCAAAATGTTTCCACGCTTCTCCATCACTTGGATGTGCCATTGTCCCTTTTTCTCTTAATCGGGAGTTCCTATGGTGCCAACTCATCTCACCTGCTATGCTCTTGGTTGCATATAATCGTTGTAAAATTGGTGCAAGCGGGAAATAAATTAACGGGTTATTCGGAATTCGCCTCCCATTACTTGAATTATTGTTACCTTTGTACCGAAATGCATTACACTTTGTACATTGCTCGAGATTGACATTTTCCTCCCAAAAAAGCATACATCCAGTAGGACATGCATCGATCTTCTCATGGGTAGTTGTAGTCCCTTAAGAACACTCTTAACCTCATTAAAATTCCGTAACATGTCATTTTTTGTTGGAATCATGTCACCAACAAACGACATAAACCCATTCGTGCATCGAAGGGATAAGTTGTTCTCACATTTGAGTGCTATCAACCTAGCAGCGGCTTGCAATAAACTCATTTTGCTTCCCTCATACACTGGTTGTTCGGCTTTTTCTAACATTTTATAGAAGGAAGAAACTTGAGGATTTGGGGTTTCATGACGCACTTCCTCATCACTAAGGTCATCAGGATTGAGTCGATCCTCCATTATTTGTTCAATATTATCACGTAATGCATTTTCCACGAGCTCCCGATAAGGATTATCATTAACTACAGTACTACTGCTACTTTCTCCGGTTGGCATTTCCTCACCATGATACGTCCAAACATAATAACATGGGGCAAAACCATTCGACCAAAGATGCAGTTGAACATCCTTAATCCTTTTAAAAGCTCTGTTATTACATTTCTTACATGGACACCTCATTTCACCTAAATTCTTATACACACTACTTTGTGCCGCGAATTCAAGAAACTCTTTTACCCCATTTGCAAATTCAAGCTTAGGTTTCTTTTTCTCATCTAATCTTTCATACATCCACTGTCGTTCTAATCTTTTCATCTTATTATGTATCTACATTCAAATCATCAATCAATTGACAATTATCAATTAACTATCACATATAATACACAAAAAAACAATATCATCAATGAATATATAATTATTGTCAAGAAATAAAATAGTCTTTGATTTAGGTCCTTATCACTCCATCCTAAACCCATCAATGTACATTTCAAGTCATTAGCAAACACGCACTATTTATTTATTAATGGGGAAAAAATTCGGCAGCAATTCCCCTTTATTCTCCAAATACAAAATATGGAATATATTATTAGTCCATATATGTATTCAGAGAATATTAAAGGAATTGTCACCGAATTTTTACCCTCATTAAAAAAAATAACAAGTATCTGTTTGCTACCTAAATGACTTGAAACGTACAAAGACAGTCCCAAAATGGGGACTATTCAGAAATTACTCCTAATAAGTAATTTTTGAACGGGTACTAGGTCAATATTTAACAATTAAGAATTATCAATAACTAACAATTAACAATTATCTACAATTAACAATTAACAACTAAAAATTAACAATTATCAACAACAACAACAACAATTAACAAATAATAATTCAAAATTAACAACTAATAACTATCAACAACAACAACAACAACAATTAAGAAGTAACAACACTAAGAACAACAAATTATTAGCAACTATCCTAAGTCAATTTTTCTATCTAACATGCTACTATCCTAGGTCATTTTTTCTATCTAATTAACATTATCCTAGATCAAAATTTCTAACTAATTATCTATTAACCTAAATAAGTTACACTAACTACATTCTAAACTAACTCATTCTTAAATAAATAATTAAGTAACAAACATAAACAATTACCTAATTAATTTTGCAAAGTAGTGTTGGCGAGTGGTTGTCACGGTGGTGGTGGTTGTCACGGTGGTGGTGGTTGTCACACTACAATCAACAAACAAATCAATTATGAATTGAAATAAAACGAAAAGAACACTGTAAATGAATGAAAAAAAACATAAATAAATTACCTATTAGCAAGGTGGAGTTAGTAGTGTGGTGGTGGTTGTCACGGTGGTAGGATTGGTGGGGTAGAAATCGGATTTTGGGAGGAGGTTATGGGGTTCGAAGTTTTTTGGGGTAAAAAAAGAAGAGGCATAATTATTGCGTTAGGGGTTTCTGAAAGTATTAAAAAAAATCCTGACGGATTATCCGTCAGGAAAAGGAATTCAATGTTTCTGACGGATATGGCGTCAGTAAGAGTGTTACGTGGCACGTTCTGACGGATATGGCGTCAGGAAAAGATACTGACCGAATATCCGTCACAAACAAATTCTACTTTTTCAGAAATTGCAGTCTTTTGTCAGTCTTTTTTCTGACCGAATATCCGTCATTAATTGTTACTGACGCACTATCCGTCAGAAAATGCAACCAAAATTTCGCGGCTTCCCATTTTATTTTCGCGGTTTCCTATTTTAACGGATTTGTGACGTCTTATCCGTCAAAAAGTATTTCTGACGGATTTTCCGTCAGAAATTTGTCAGTACACTGAGACATCTGACGGACTGTATATTCCGTCAGCAATTCGGTCAGAACACCGCGTTTTTTTTGTAGTGGATGATCCGGAATGGGGAGTAGATTCTACAGGTCAGAGACAGATGGACTAGGCGCTTGGGCATGGAGAGAGACATGGCTTGGACCTACTTAGAATTAGATCACATACTTAGATGTTATGAGTTGTACCGCTTATTTTATGCGAAGTACTTGTAATATCAAAAGTTTAAATTTAATCATTTTTATATAAAGTACTTTGGTTTGTTTAACTTTGTTATTCACTACCTCGGACATTCCGAGATGGTAACAGTTCTATTTATTTGAGAATGTCTTGCTAAAGGCTCTTAAATAAATGGGGGTGTTACAAAGTGGTATCAGAGCGAACGATCCTCAGGCTTAAAAACAAATGAATAAAAAAATAATGAACATAGGATGAATCAAATAAAATGAACCCAAGCTAGTAACTGTTTGGAGCCCCAGGATTGGGATGAGTTAGGGGCCCCCTCAAACCAAGCCACTGGCCCTATCAGTCTAACCTGGTAGACTTGAGTGATGCAGAGAGTGGGTAGTAACAAATAAAGAATCAGAACTTGCCTATGTTGTGCAAACACTCTTGCAGGAGAAAAATGAGGTAAGTGGTAACGTGAATTATGGTAGTGATGTGTATAAGAAGATTATGATTGATATGGAAATGCTGATTGATCGGAATGATTGATTTGAAATTTTAATGAGTATGGATGATGTTTATTTATTGAGCAATAGTTGGAGTGAGATGATCATATGATTTCGGTGTTTTGAAATGTTCATACGGTTATCTGGTATTTAAATGACTATCGTTATTACATGATTTTGATGTTAACTCCTGGTATGGATGAGTAATTTTGTCGATCTTATGATTACATGTTATAGCAAATCCTGTCTAGTGATATGCGGAATGTGCTGCCCTAAGCCATGAATGCTACATAGTTATGTGTTGCATATATCGTACTTAAAACTTTATGCCTATATACGCACTTAAATTCGTTATAAAGTTAGTGATCAATAAGGGACATCTTAGTAACTCCTAGTTGATATATTTCCGTACCCTGATAAGTTGTGTTGGCACGATGATAGAAACTAATGCATTGTCTATACATACATGATTACGGAGTTATTTAGTTGATTTTATATACGGTTTCACAATCTTTACCGTTTTCTTGATGGCAATTACATGTTAATATGGTACAATGTGATTTCAATGCTTCAAATGATACGTCAACATGTTTTAGAGAAGGAGTTGTTGTATACAAATGTGATAATGTGAAGCAATTTTCTTTTGGAACCAAAAAATTGTAATAGAATTTCCAGAATGTTATCTTGTTTGTACGGACTATCATTTAAAATGTGTTTTCTATATGAATGTGAAAATTTTATTTATGATAACCTTCTGACTTAGCTTTCCAATGCGTTTGATTTAATGTTAATAGAAGTTTTATTTTGCGAGAAATAAATATTTCAGCAGACAGTGGTCAGATTGTCACTGTACAATTTTGTTTTGACCCATGTTTTTGCAAAGGAAATCATTTAAAACGTGTTTATTGTTTACATAACTACAGCTCCACTGTTTAGAATATTCATTCACGTTTTCAAAATGATAAGCCACGTAAAATATTAACGAGTCGTTATTTAATAGTGAATTTTGCAAGTTGCCCAATTTTCTGTCCAACTGCTGTAAAGTTTCTGTTCAGACCAACCGAGTTGTAGAATTTGTTATAAATAATTCCTTAAGCTTTGCAATTGATTCTCTTTTCTCTGGTAAGTTAATTCCTTATATTTCTAAAAACTATATAGCTCACAAAATAGCAAAGCAGTTATTTAATTATAAATTTCGAAAGTTGTAGCATGATGTTTGATTGTTAAAATTGTAACTTATGCAAGTTTTCTATATAAAAGTTTAATTAAATATGAATTATGTGATGTAACTATGTAATATTCTGGCATGACATTAGTAGCATGAACAATAGGCATATGATATGGATATGAACTTTATTATATGACAGTATAACCTTACTTATTTTGGTGATTTTTTTATAAAGTTAGTTTTATTTATACCGACGCTATTGTTAAGCCACAAGGTGATTACGTATTGTTCTGTTTAAATCTGATCACTATATATATATTGAATTAGTAATTTGGTTGACGACTATGATAATTGTTTTGCAACTTGACAGGTCTGTAGTTATGTGTTGATGAAATTTTGCCTGAATATGAAATTGTTCCACATGATATAAATCTCTTATTTTGAAAGTTATATTTATTACTGATTTTATGATAAATGATGTAATGTGAGTAGATGAGAAATGTACCTATGCAATTTTAACCTATTTATACCTAAAAATGATACGCTGACTTGTTAGTCGGTGTATATCTCGTGAAATATTTCATTGTTTCGTGTTTAATTACATTAATTAAATTTTGCCTAATGTCATTTTCTCCTATGTGCATAACTCAGATTTCGTCTCCATAATTTGGTTATGAGCATGAAATGTTTAATTCGTCAAGTATGAACTATGAGTTAGCTGATTGTCTGCATTGATGTAAATATGTTAATTTTGTGTCAAAATTTCCAAGGGTATGTAAGTGTGAGTTACCTTGGTTTTACTGCATATCATGAAATTGACAAATATGTTTTGTTGCTATAAAAGTCGGATGCTAGTTGTCCAACATAGAGTACTTAACGTATTAGATGATTGTGACTGTTGTTTTGGCGATCTTCTTGAGCATTGAAAGTGGAATTTTGTAATGAGTTACGGGGACGCGTAACCATGTCTTAAGGAGGATAGGATTGTAAAATCTTAATGATCCTTGATATGGCTAATTGATATGTCGTACTTGTTGAATATACTGGATAATCATGTTTACTTTTGTTATGCATTATATTGTGATTCGTGAATTATCTTTTAATTTAGTTATGCGTTCAACTTTGGGGACAAAGTTTTCTTAACGAGAGTAGCATGTAACATCACGGGGTGGTGAACTTCGGGACGAAGTTCATTTTAAGGAGGGAAGACTGTAATACCCCGTATTTAAGTCTCAGTCAACATCGGTCAAACCATGTTTTATACACGGATTTCAAAAGGTATGTCTATTAAGTATTTTACGTAAACTATTATTAATTTATAAATCGTATTTCTACGATTATTTCGTATTTCATAATCATTTTATATTTTATGATTATTTCCTAAAATGTCATTTCATTCGTATTTCTTTATTTTGATAATATATTTATAATTAAATATATTTTCTATTTTATATTAATTTCCCAGTTATCCTTGTTTTATTACTTAAGTCGTAATTATATTTAAATTCTAGATTGTTTCATATATTCTTATGTCAGTATTAATAATTTATATTCTTATAATTAATTTAATTAATATATTTACTAATACTAAATTACATAATTTAATTAGTATAATTAATTATGTACTTGTTTATTTTAACTTACGGTTTAAGAACGTGATATCGATATATAAGTGTCTCGAAATGCGTGATGGGCCGAGTAAGGAAATGTTGGACACGGGTTTGGAGTTGAGAGAAACCGAATGAACAACATAACCCTAAACCCTACCCCATACACTACATCGACAAACCCCTATACACGTTCAACCCTAACCCAAAAGCCCTTTCAACCTATCGACATCCCAGCCTCCCTTCCCCCCTCATACAATCTTCAATTCAGAAACCCTTTTCCACCTCAGCCACCACCGTGAGATGGAGAAGAACGAGAGAGAAAGCAGACCACCTTCATCATCACCATCATCCTCACCGTAAGACTTGTACTCTGTTTAGTTTTTTTTAATTTTGATTGTCGAACTTTTTTGATTGTGTTTTGGATACGAGTCTCTGGGTAGTCATAGTAGGGAGGCCATACTTTAGCGTGGTGGTCGTAAAAAACAAAAAGGGGTACTTTGACAGCCTGTTTATAAACGAGCAGAAACAGGGATTGTCGTGTTTGTTGGAACGGATTTGTGGCGGTTGTTTCAGGCGTGTTCAGTGGTGTCGAGTCCAGGTGGTTTTCACTAGAGAGTCGTGGGAGGTTAGAGGTGTCAAGGGTGGTGTCAAGTGGTAGTTAGTATGGTGGTGGTGATGGCTAGAGTGATGGTGGCAGAGAGGGGGGAAACACGTTTTTTTAGAACAGAGGAGGAGTAGTCGTGAGCAGGATTCTTGGTGCATCTGTCGTGGGGTGTCAGAGGAGGACGAACAATCGAGTGGACCACCCCTTGAACCACCGTGAGTCAGTGGTGATAGTGGTGGTGGCTAGAAGTGGTGTGGGGCATGGTGGTGAGAGGAAGCAGCGTGAGAAGGAAGGGGAGCACATACGGGTTGCTGAAACATCAGGTGTCGTGTTTGTGCAGGCTGTTTAGAACGTGTTGTGGTGGTTCCTATGGTGGGCTCTGGTGGTGCCCAAGGCGTGGAAGTAGAAGTTGGTAGTACGTAGTTGAGCTTAGGGTAGTTGATGGTGGTTGTGGGTTGCTTGGTTGGTGGTTAGGATGCTGCAAAGTGGAGGTGTTCGGGGATAAGAGCTGTGTTTTGGTGTTTGGTTTAATTTCAGTGCGTTTGAACCCATGATCATAGGACGGCTGTTTGTATGTGTTTTTATTATTATTATTATTATTATCTTTATTATTGTTATTATTATTATTATCCTTATTATTATTATTATTATTGTTATTATTCATATCATATTTGTTAGGTAATGGTTTTGAAGTGGCGTAATTCTGTTACTTACTGGCTTGCCATTGGACTATATTGCCATCCAGGTAGGATACACTGACCTTATACTCTATGATGTGTTACGAATAGATGTGGTATTGTGTGTTATGGATGCTGAGTATGATTGATATGAGAATGATAATTGGTTGGATTTTTGTGGATTATTGGTAATGGCATGAGCATTTCATTATTTGATAACATGATTGAGTAATTATATCGTTGCATTCATGAGCATAGCATATGCATTGGTTACTGAGAAAATTATGGTCAGATATTGTTCTGATATAAAGCCCAGGGTGGTTCTGCAGACCAGGCCTGGTGTCTTATCAACTATTGAGCTGGTGTTCGGTGACAACCGATTATAGTCTGCCGGGAGGTTCGGTATGGCTTGGTGCACGGGTATGAGTTTGAGATTGAGAATGAGATTGAGCTCGAGCATATCATGGCATTTGCATATCATTATTGTTGCATTATTTATTATAATGTTATCCTACTCAACCGCGAGGTTGACAGTGTATTCGTGTACACCTACGATGATCCGGAATGGGGAGTAGATTCTACAGGTCAGAGACAGGTGGACTAGGAGCTTGGGCATGGAGAGATACATGGCTTGGACCTACTTAGAATTAGATCACATACTTAGATGTTATGAGTTGTACTTTTATTTTATGCGAAGTACTGGTAATATCAAAAGTTTAAATTTAATCAGTTTTATATAAAGTACTTTGGTTTGTTTAACTTTGTTATTCACTACCTCGGACATTCCGAGATGGTAACAGTTCTATTTATTTGAGAATGTCTTACTAAAGACTCTTAAATAAATGGGGGTGTTACACTCAGCATCCATAACACACAATCCAACATCCATTCATAACACATCATAGAGTATAAGTGGCAGTGTATCCTACTTGGATAGCAATATAATCCAATAGCAAGGCAGCAAGTAAACAGAGTTATGTCACTTCAATACTGTCACCTAACAATATAATATACATAATTACTCACTAATATAATTACGTAAACAATTATTATCTATCCGCTTAAATAAAATTAATTAATGAAATTAATTAACTAGTCAAAACAATTACGCAACTAATATAATATATCAATTATTCAAATTAACGATTTAAATTATATATTACGCATAACGAGACCGTATTAATTATTACTTAGTAGGAACTTAATTAAATAGAATATTATATTAATCAAATACCCATAAATAAATAACGATTACTTGTCACATAAGTATTACAAATTATGGAGATATGAATTTTATTATTAAAATTACGAAACGTGAAAACATAAACCACGAACTTAATTAAACAATTTCGATTACTTACGACTCAAGCACCCATAAGAAAAGACAACAATTATTAGTAATAATACTAATAAAAATAACAATATTTGTAATAATAATAATAATAATAATAATAATAATAATAATAATAATAATAAAAAATAATAATAATAATAATAATAATAACTATTACATACATATAATAATAATAATAATAATAATAATAATAATAAGTAATAATAATGATTACAGATAATTAAATTAATAAGAATAATAATGATGATAATAAAAGTAATAACTTACTACGCACAGACCGACAACAACAATTGACCACGACACTAACTGAAAACGCAGAAACAGCAGGTCCGTTGAAGACCTTTTCCCGACACCACCTCCACCAGCCCGGTCCCCGACAACTACCGCCACTTTAGCCAACCTCAACTACGTACTACCCACTACAACTTCTACCCATTAGCCACCACCAGAGACCACCATAAATGCTCTAAACAGGCTGATCGACGAAATAGCCTACACACAAACCCGAATACTCCATTTACGTGCAGTCCGTCTCTCTCTTTTCTCAAGGCTTTTCCTCTCACCACCAGGCCCACCACCACCTATGGCCACCACCGTTGTCACTACTGACCCACGGTGGTTCCAGGGGTGGTAAAAATGGGTTCTCGTTCCCCCAGAAACCATATCAAAACCGCCACAACAACCGTGCACAACAACCTATTCTTCCTTTGTTTCTTGCCTCTTTTGTTGCTACAGTTGTCAAATGTTTCTGCCCTAATTAACGCTTTAAACCAGTCCTATTATGGTGGTGATCCAGCCACCACGCGCCACCATACAACCACCCACATCACCTACTAACACCCTACTACTACTTACCCGACATTTGTATCAAACTCAAACCAAAAAACAGTTCGAAAAGCAATTCAAAGCAACGAAACAGAGCAACATAAAATACAAATGAATTGTCGACAAAACGATTGCTTACATGTCACGATGGTTGACGATTATGGTGATGATGACGATAGTGAAACGGTCCTCTTGTTCTTCCTAAATCTCGCGGTGGGTGCCAATTGCTTAGGGTTTTCATATGTTGTTGTTGGGTCTTTGGTATATTGATGTTGGGAGGTAGGGTTTTTGGTAGGTGGTAAGGTATGATATGTCGACAAGGGAGATTCTAGAGTTAGGGTAAGAGTTGGACGAGCCCACTTAGCTCATTACTCGGTCCATCACGCATCTCGAGGCTATATCCCGCTCTCAACCCGTAACTTAAAATAATGAGTACGTATAAATTATTTTTACTAATTAAATTATGTAATTAGTACTAGTAAATATAAATTAAATTAATTATAAGAATATATAAAGAATATAGAATTTAAATATAATCACGACTTAAATAAAAATAAAAATAAGTTTAGATGAGATATAAATATAAAATAGAAAATATATTAAATTATAAACGTATTATTAAAATTAAAGAAATACGAAAGAAATTTCATTTTATGAATTAATCAATAAATATAACATTATTATGAAATACGAAATAATCGTAGAAATACGATTTATAAAATAATAATAGTTTACGTAAAATATTTTATAAACTTTCCGTTTGAAATACATGTATAAAACACGGTTTGACCACCTTTGACCGAGGCTAGCATACGGGGTATTACATAGAATTTACAGAAATTTATCGACCAAGAATTCTAAATGTAAAATTAGCCAAGAGTTTGGCTTATCAATTTGCTGAAATTGAGTCTTGGGATCATTTATATAGTTCTGGAGGAAGATCAATTATATAAATGCTTAAGTCGTCGCATTAAAACTGTTTTTGCATTAGGCTTGTTGAACCATATATTAATATGTATATATTAAGTATATATGGTTATTTTTTGATAATGACAAGTCTAGATAAATATATTATATACTCGTGCGTATAATCTTGTGCTAAGTGTACAATATATAAGATTGGAAGATCTCGTCAATCAACATAAAGCTAAAAGAGTTTTCTACTTTAAGAAGATTCAAGATATTAGTCAAGCTCGGATTAATCGAAGATTGATGGAAGATCATAAGCTCTTTTTAAGTCTTTTCGAAGATTAGTAAGGACAGATGTCGTGTAACAGAATCATATTTGGTTGGAACGTTATTGGCTGAAGCTATAGCTTATTGCTATAACTTTGTCAAGTAACATGTTCAAAGTTATAGCTCGTAGCTATAACTCCATGAAGCAACAAGAAATGTACGGTACAAAAAATGCACGGAATTATGTATGTGTTAACAAAGTGTTATTGTCGTGTTGTCATCAGATATTGAATTAGTAATCTTAAATGGTTTTTTATGGAATAAAATATCCAATAGTTAAAAGGATTAAAATAATTATCTTATGAGTTAATTATTTATCCTAATGTACTAAGGATTTTATTCTAACGGTAATTGTCGATATCCTAAAATCTAGAGAATCGTGTAAACGGTTTATGACCGTGTTATGTCACGATTTTCCATAATTCTTTTAGATCAATTTAAATAAATATTATGTATTTATTTAATATTTTAAACAAACTAGATTATGGTAAAAGATATAATTTATTATATTTTGACAAGATTTAATTAGGAGTTTGATTTTAAATAAGAAATTATATATTTTATGGTATAAGATCTTTCCTACATTAAATGGATTTAGGAAGTTGGTTTTATATTTAATAAAACAATATCTTATGTAATCTTTCCTAAAGTGGTTAAGATTAGTTTTAAGAATATTACCTAAAAAAAGAATTCTAGTTAAGATAATATTCCTAAGACATCTAGGGTTTGGAATAAACCTAGATCTAATTCAATATAAATAAGACATTCGTAACACATTAATACTTACGAAATACACACGCATATACACCCATAAATCAAGAGAAACGCGACCTCACGTTCGTTTTTCAATCATTCTTAAAACTGTCATATTCCGTTACAAGATTATAAGTGCTTGAAGATTGTTCTTATTCGTTCAAGATTGTGAACACGAAGAACTCATTGAAGATTTGTCTTATTTACGTAAGATAGTTTGAGTATTTAACGGTACTCATTGTAATCAAGTATTTCACGGTAGTTGAACTAGCTAGGTATTTTACGGTATCCAGATTGAGTTACAACTGACATCAAAGTTGTACGAGTAGGGTTGATGAAATTGTAATCCGGATAGAGGTACTAATTTTATTAATCGAGAATAGTGGACGTAAGTTTCGATTTGTGAAACCGAACCACTTCAAAAATTTGTGTTTCCTTTATTTATTTTTTTACTCGTTTATCAACACACCATCGTATAGATTGAAGAAGAATCGAAAACGGAGGCATACTCAATTTAACCCCCCTCCCCTTCTTGCGTATATCCATATCAATAGACTCTTCAATTGGTATTAGAGCCTCGTGCTTTTGATCTCCTAACCGTCTGAGATTGATCCTGCTATTGATTCTATATTATATACTCTATCTACAATGGATTCCAAACACCTCAAGTGTCCTATCTTCGATGATAAGAACTATAGCTTATGGAAGAACATGATGACCCACTACATTAAGGGATGTGATTGGGAATGTTGGAAGATCATTCAAACCGGACCAAAGAAAATCTTGGTCGCCGTCGCAAATGGAACTACTTACGAAAAGATGGAAAGTGACTATGTGGAAGCCGATTACAAGATAGCCGAGAAAAATTCGAAGGCTATGAGTCTCTTACAAAACGGTATGATAACTTCAGAATCTGACCTATTTTCATCTTGTAATTCCGCTAAGGAAATATGGGACGATCTAGAACTTGCCTACGAAGGAACATCCGTAGTTAAGAAACATCGTATAGACTTGCTTATTCAAAGATGTGAACTTTTCACTATGGAAAAGAATGAATATATTGATAGCATGTCTGCACGATTTTCTTCCATTATTAATGAACTACGGAACCTTGGTAGGAAGATCGACTCTGAAGATATCATTCGAAAGATTCTTAGAAGTCTCACTAAGAAGTGGCAACCCAAAACCACGGCCATTGACGAAGCACGTGATCTCTCAAAAATGAACTACCAAGAACTCATAGGATCTCTAATGGCTCATGAGATCATGCTAAACAAAGAAGATGATGACGGCCCTAAAGGGAAAGGCGTCGCACTTCAAGCCTCCACAAGCGAGGAATGCGATCAAGAACTAGAAGACGAAACGGTTCTATTCGCAAAATGATTTAAGAAAGCGGTTTTTAAAGGAAGATATAAAAACCCTAATAACAAAACAGTTGATAAGAAGAAGACCGATTCTAAACAAACATTCTTCAAAAGAGGATGTTTCAAGTGCGGTCAACAAGATCACATGATCAAGGATTGTCGAAGCTGGGACAAAATCAAGGATAAATCCAAAAGAGAAAAGACCAAAACTGAATTCAAAAAGGTGATGCTTGCTTCATGTTGGGGAGATTTAGCATTTGAAGATGACGAGGACTCAGATGAGGACGAGGTAGCAAACCTATGCTTAAGCAACGTCAGCCTAGATCTAATCTCCGACGACCGAGATGAAGACGACCCATCACAAATTTGTCTCCTGGGAGAATTCGACTCTGATGACGAAGACCAAGAGGTAAACTTTTTACAGCTTAAGAGTCAAGTCAAAAATCTATCTAAAGCAATGTTAATTAAATACTTTGAAAAAACCCTAAACCAATGTCATGACCAAAGTCTTGAGATACATGAGTTAAAAGAACAAATCCTTGATATTGTTGAGGAAAATCAGCTTCTTAAAGCCAAAGCTAAGAAACTGAAATCCAAAATTAACATTGAAACCAATGTTAAATAGGAAACAGTAATGTCTGAGAAAAAGGTTCTTCAGTCTAAAGTTATAGCTAATGAAGCTATAACTTCAGAATTGAAAAAGGCTAATGAGCTTCTAAAGTCCAAATCTACAACAGTTGTTGAAGATGAGACTCATCTAGAAGAAGTTCAAATCCTCGAAAAGAAAATCATGGATCTAGAATTCAACTTATCTAACATCAAAAAGGAACATGCTAATATAGTTTCTGACTTTAACAAAGACATTCAAAAGCTAAGAGAATCTAGCAACATCGACCACAGCGCCTGTACAAAGGAAATAGATTCTCTAAAAGAGCTCCTTCTTCATGCACGGAAAGTTCATCACGACAAATGGGAAGGAAGTACTAACGTACTAAACTTCTTGACTGAACAATCTGACAACAACATGAAGATGGGACTAGGTCACGAATGTTATGGTAGAAGGGATCACTCAAAATGTAAACAAAATCCCACAGACCGAGACTTTAGGAAAAGAAAATATGTCGACTTACCTGAGTATTTGATATGCACCTATTGCGGTCACACTGGACACCTTCGAGAAAACTGTGTAAAACACGCACAAGACTTTAAGACCGGAGTCAAATTCGTCAAATCCTTAGGTATACGAAACGACATTATTTCTATTACTGATAATGATGAAGATAACATCGAGGAAAGAAACAATGACCACAGATGGTTCTATGACATGACCTTTGACTACGAAGTAAAGAAAAATAGAACCAAACAAACTCCTCAACCCTCAACTAAAAAACAATGTACATCAAAAGTACTGTTGGAAACTAAGTTCCACATTTTATACTCATATCTAATGTGAGTTTTGTTTCTTTAAGTTTAGGTCATAAAACTTAAATAGATCTTATGCATGCATGATGATATCATAAGATATGAAAGTCCTTACATTGGTTTTAGAAGGTTTATACTCAATAATCACCTATTACTTGAGTCTTCAAAACCGAAATACCCTTACAACGATCTAAGAAAAATCGTCTCCAAAAGATGCGTATCAAGGACCCGATCTCAAACTAATACTAATTTTGTTACTAGAAAATTAGTATAAGTATACTAGAAATAATAATAATATTACTCTTAATATTATTAATATGGAAATAATTATTTTCTTAGTAAAAACTATTTACTTAGGAATATGGGAGAATGGAGTTGTAATTTGAAAGTGTTAGTGAAAATAGTGAAGCATACTAACAACAATCACACATATGCATGTAGTATGAAGTGTGTATATATAAGGAGCAAAATGAGCTTGCTTGCTCACTTCACTTGGCCGGCCTACACAAGCCACCCAAGGCCAATGCATGGCTCACTTACACTTACATAAAGCATCAAATATGCCTTACACATTCTTACACTCTTACACATCCACTTACACACACAATCACTTTGCACACACTCAACCCACATACTACACATTTACACGGCTGAAATGGGTCTTAATATGGACCCATTTTATCTTTGTCAATTGTGTTAATTTGTAACATGTCACATATGTTCCATAACACATGACCCAATTTGTTAATTGTGCAATTTTAACTATTAAAATTCACAACTTACAAATTTATTACATTTAAATAATTGCACTAATAATTTCGAAATTATTATTGGATAAAAATGTAATGTCATAATTTAATTACAACTCTTTGTAATTTTATGATCAACCGTGTTCATTCTCAATTTAATCGTTTCCCAAACGAATAAATAAAAACCGAGTAATAAAACTATTTTATTACTTTGACTATTATTATTATAATCCCATTATAAAAATATTCGTCATATAAAATTATTTCCAAAATTTCCAGTTATTAATTAATTTGTATCCAATACAATATTAATTAATTATTTCATTGAGACGGAATTCCCTAAAGATATGACCTTAAGGGATCAACTGATCACCACCATCATATGACGATAATGTCAAACTCTAGACAGCCAATCATTATCGATAAATGTTGATCAGTCGACTTTAAAAGAGTAACACTCCCAGTTGTGTTTCATTCAAATGAGTTTTAATTACGTCAACACACTATTGTCGAGGACACTTCCTCCAACAATCTCCCACTTGTCCGAGACAAGTGTGTGTCACCAATTCTCTTGCCCTATTACTATCTCCCACTCAATGCATGACGTCCTCTCAGGTCGTGCCGGCAATTGATTAAAATCTAGAGTGGTTTATCTCGATCTGGAGTTATAACTACTGACCGGAATTATCTACCATAGATACCTTCCGAGCGTGCCCACGCATTTCTAGTTATTATTCTCCTCGAGTGGCCTAGAGATATTTCTCAACCCTGACAAGGGGTGGACAATTCCTAATTGACTTATTCCTTCCGGCTGGCCACAGCCCATCATAACCCAAAATATGTCCTTATAAACCCCAGTTACGAAGGTGTTAGGACATAAATCAAAGTTAATCTGAAAACTATGCCACCTCGGAGAACAGTCATCAGTCCAAGAACTGACTCATGTGAAACACGATAGATGCTCCCGCCACGACCAGGCAGTCTTTTAATAAGAGTACGCCAGAGCTCTATCAGCGGTCATTTTCCCGGCAAATGTATCTTAACATGTCTATGCCTAGGTGATCGATTAGTCATCCCGTATGACTCTATGGCAATTGAACTCGCCATCAATCGCATCACACATCCGGTTGCATTGAGATGTCACCTCACTTAAGCAACTAGGGGCGAGGTCATGATAATTCAATTCACTTTAATGGGGTTCAATATGGTCTTACCATCCCATTTGAATTTTATTTGACCTTTCGTGAGTTATAAATAACTCAAACAATTAGTGGATTCCACCATCCAAGTGGTCAACCTTTGAACACCATTTAATTTACAATCAGCTTTAGGGTCTCTCGTTTACATCCCTTAAAATTGTAATTATCTTCATTTTGAGTAAACCAGGTTTACCATGGTTCGTGCGAGCGTTCACTTTGCGGATCATATCCATACATTGATCTTTCCTCTGAAAGAGACAAGTCATTCTAATGACTAGCGAATAAGATTATGTGCATTGTGTAACTCCCAGCCACAGCAATGCTTTTACATAATTTGTGAACTTCCACATTTTGTAGAATCTTGTGATGACCATGTAGTTAAAATACAAGTCATTGAGATGCATAGTCAATGAATTCAAGCCAAAGATTATCATAAATCTTTGCTTGGTATCTTGGAACTTGAGTCGTTGCAAACCTTTTACTATTCGATTAAGTTATCTTCCAAAATCTTGAATTTGTCTTTCATCTTCATTGGAGAATACTTTGACAATTGATCAAGGTTTAATCATTGATTTAACACTTGCTCAACGGGTTGTCCTGTAAGCTGTGTGCATCCACTTTACACGATTAAACTAATGGCGGAAACATTAGTGATTTAAACGTGCAAACAATAGTACTTAAGGTTCGATAAATTTCCATGATCCCATTATGGCTATACTATCTTCATCTCCATGAACAACCTTAACACTAATAACAAGATGTCTCTTATAATCTCAATTAAACATCCCATGTTTAATTAGATTTACAATCTCAATTGAATATCAATTTGTTATCTAGAATTGAAAACTCGTATACTTCTCACAAGTACTAGTGCCTCATTCTAAACGAGCAAACGAGCAATGAGTTGTTTTAGATAACGTTTACTCCCACTAAACTCTTGTTCTTGCCTGATTCTGAAGATCCCGAAGTCATTCCCATGACTCAATAGCTTCAAATCCTGGAGCGAGAACTCCCACTGAACTTTACATTTAACCGTAAATCATAAAGCTCCCACTCAATTCAATGTTCCTTAACATTTAATGAATTGAAATGGTTGGGACTTAACCATATGTGCTAATAGTCACATCCTTTTCAAATACCCTTTTGAAAAATGGTTATTGAGTTTACTGAATTCATTCTCAATGAATTACCTTACTACTTTCAACAAAGTTACCCTTAACTTTGCAGACTGCTGCCATCCACATGTCAAAATATGCTTCTCCCAATAAATCTCATTTATTAGCATGTCTGTCTTATAAATTTCATGGTCTTTAGATTTTGCATTGACACATTTAGATCACCATCTAAATCCAAGAACCCTTTCTTGAGCCTTTGCAAAATCTTTTGAATAATTTTCTTCGAGTGTCCTCCCGTAGTTTCTATAAGAGTCTTTTCTTATGGTCTGTGTGTGGGAACTTTCAGTTCCCCACATTTATCTTATCTTGTACTGTACGAGGACTCTATCATGGATCTTATCCATGTATAGAATTTTTCCTTACAAACTTCAAGAATTTATTCTTGAAGTATCCCCAGGGCCGGGGCCGTTGGGATATAAGGCGTAGATTTTTACCAAACCGTAGATCTTATCTACAACCTTTGGGCTTATCCACAACTTTTGGGATGATAAGGCGTAGAATCTTATCCACGGCCTAATCTACCTTTTACAACCATAAGGTGTAGATTTTCTAAATCGTAGATACGTTGATCCTATCCACGACTTTATCTATCTTCTAAATCTCTTACACAACCAAAACACAATAAATCCTACTATTCACTAATAGATCATATCCATTGTGCTAATCAAAATCATATGCTATTTGTGGCTTTTCAAATTTCTCCCACTCTATCTTTGTAATAATAATCTCATTTTATTACCAAAGATAGCCACTAATGCCACAAGCAATGACTTTGATGTTGGTTTGTGTGCCCTTATGATTTATCACAAAATTATTCGATTTAAAGCTTAGATAGTTTTGGATGGTTGATAACTTTTCCTTTTAATTGAGTTCTAAACTTAATTTGATTTTGATTTGATTTGAATTGGGTATCTTATACCTATTCGGTTTCAATGGTCATACATTGAAATGTGACAATCAATTCTATTTTATGTTTAAGATTTGCAAGTGTATGTTAAACTAAACAAGAACATAATTATAAAACCGATAGTGACTTGGGTTGAAAGCCAAGTCACTATATTATCCAAATTACAACCAATTGTTCAAGGATTATCCTTTCCTTGTCCAACAAGGAAATAAAACATAGGCTTTAAATTGTTCACACAACACTTGAAATACTAGCAAAATAAGTGAAAAACAAAGCTCCTTGATCATCCCGAGTGGAGCTACTCTTAGTTCCCTTGATCCATCAAGCTTGTTTCTCCTTTCCCTTATCTTTGCTTTCATGCCCTAATTCAAGTAAGAAGAGCATTCATTTCACAACTTGTATCATAATACATTAGTTGAGATTAACATAAAATCGGGATAGTTATCGTACCAACTGGAAGAATCTTCCCACCTTTGAGATCGCTGAGATACTTGGAACAGTTCCTCTTCCAATGTCCTTTGCCATTGCAATAAAAGCATTTGGCCCCTTGATGAGGGCTCTTCTTGGAATTGGAGGTGCTTGCCTCAGAAGACACTTTCTTTGAACCTTTGGAAGGTTGCTTCCCCTTTGCCTTACCCTTCCTTTTGAACTTTCCTTTGCTCTTAACATTAATGTTGAGCACATCCTTAGGGGCACTAACATTTAGGCCCATATCCCTTTCTGCTTGCACGATCATATTGTGCAATTCATCGAGAGAGATGTCTTGGTTTCTCATGTTGAAATTCACCCGGAATTGTACATAAGTTTTTACCTTAGACAAGGAGTGTAGGATTCTGTCAATCACTAGTTCTTTAGGAATGTCCACTTGATTCATCCTTAGGGTTTCTACATGCTCAATTAACTTGAGCACATGTGGGCTAGCCTTTTGCCCCTCCTTAAGGTTGAGATCAAAGAAGGCCGATGCCGCCTCGTATTGGACAATTCTCGAAGCCTTTGAGAACATTGTCACAAGCCTGGAGTAGATCTCATAGGCCGTGCCAATCTTTATGGCACTCCTTTGGAGTTCTGGCTCCATCGAGAAGATCAAAACATTTTTGATTGCCGCAGACTCCTTCTGATAAGTATCATAGGGTCGTCTTGCTGCGGCGGTGGTATTTTCTGCAGGTTCAGGAGGTGATTCTTCAATGAGGAATTCGGTCTTACCGTCTCCCTCTGCCGCTAACAATAGTTGGGCATCCCAATCGGCAAAGTTTGCCCCATTCTTTTCTAGCTTACAACGATCCATGAAGGAACGTAGCCATGAAGTTTTTGTAGTAGTGGAAGTAGTCATGATTGATATTGATTCGAAGACTACAAAATTTTTAAACATATGAAGTAATTAAATACTAATTGTTTTAATTTTCATTTTAACTTGTAAACATATTTACTAAGTTGATGCATCTATAAAATGACCTCTATCCAATTTTATAAATGATTCCAAGACCCAAACCCATACTATAGAAATCGTGAACCACTGGAACTCCGACCCAATGATATGGTTTGGTGGGTTAAAATAAACCGGTTCTACCCTAGAACTCTTGGTTGATGACAAATCATTATTTATTCATCTTAGCCCGGAACACATTGACCACTGGTCCTCTACACTTCCGTTGAGTACAAACCAAATTTCAAATGCATCGGGATGCGATCCGCCCACTGGACTGAATCCATCCCATCGCCCCACTTATCCTACGTAATGGGGTTCGTACTGCCCACTGGACTAGCACCACCCCACGAAATAGAAGCTCATGGGTTCTACTATTTGGTAAGGCTAATCCTCAATTGCTTTGTTTAATATAGAGGTCTTGTCAATTTATTATCTATCTCCTTTAAGTGAATTAAATTGGTGAACTCGATAATTATAATTGACACGGTCGTTTATAACGATCTAAACTAATATGCATGTTCATGGCGATTTGGCTATGCATGCAAACATATTAAAATGCAAAAGTAAAAGCAATAAAGCAATAAAATCCTAGTATGGCCTTCCTAGTAATAGTAAAAACTAATCAACTATTACAAATTCGGAAACCAACTCCATGGTCCCTTGAACTTTATTGGCACGCCATCCAAGAAAATACCGTCTTGTCGGAACTCATTTCCGTATGGCACCGTCTTTTGGATCTCCGGAATTACAATAAAATAATACAACTATTCTATTTGTAAAACTGAAAAATTAAATTACAAACCCGTGATACGAGATCACATAAATTACAACCGAATCAATATCCCCTTTCATTACGGGTAATATTGATTAAAACTAAGGCCATACTAAGAAAAATTACATAATTCCAAATTATATAAATAACATTCAAAATATGACATTCATATTAAATAAAATTGCAATAAATAAAATATGTATGCACATGCTCAATTTTTAATGCCAAATCGCCTTATGGGAGCAAATATCTCATATTTGTTTACGGTTTTTACGGATATGCGCGATTTTAACTATTAAAATCACCAAAATTACATAAATCTCATTTATGTCCAAGTTAATCATCCTAACTCACTTTAGGAATCAATGTTTAGTCTCTACTAATATTTGATCATGATCTAACTTGATTTTGCATTATTGTTCATAAATTACTTGTATTTTCCGGAAAAATAAACGAAATACGGCCAAAAGAGTCAATAAAATTCGAAATTTAAAATTCAAAATTATAAACTTTCTGGAAATTTTCTAAAAATTCAGAAATTAATAAAATGGTCTTTTGCATATGTTTATGGTTTATTTCTTAAATAAATCGTATAAAAGCCGTTTTTATGGTTTAAAATCCGATTTAAATTATAAAAACTTGCAATAATTTGCCATAAATTTTTTAGTCATGCTAAAATATATATTAGAACGTGAAAATGACCAAAAATTACAGACCATACTCGAAAATTTTATTTTCGACTCATAAATTACGATTATTAGCTAATTAACTCATTAAAAATTAATAATCATAAAAACAGAAACTTTTTGATATCCAACTTTTAGATCTGATGTTCCTATCATATAAGACATCTATGGGTAAAATTTTGTGCCATAATATTAAGATTAACTATTTTTAACACAATAAGTCACTATTTATCCGATTTTAACCATTAAAATCATAAATCATGCATCACTTGGGAATAAATTCCCAAAACTTACATACATACTGTAAATATTGCAAGTGACATTGTGTAAATTTTTTATGGCAAAATTCCAACTATAACTATTAAAGTCGAATTTAAGTCACTATTAATACGATTTTTACTATAAAAATCATTAATCATGCAAAATAAGTCCAATAAATCCAAAAGTTTATACAGGTATTTTATATATTGCATGTGACTTCTCATAAAATTTTTAAGGTTAAATTCGAAATATAACCATATATACCCATTTTTGCTCATATTATTACTATTTATCTCATAAAATTCATAATCCATGCATATTAACTCCATTTCTTACGAAAAATCATATACAATATATTAAATATGCATGTGAGAACATATCAAAAAATCTCGGCCAGAAACTATTTTTAGCTATTTTTCCCATTAATTGTTGTTTAAAACCGATTTAAACTACAAAATACACAAATAAATATAAAAATGAACCATAAAAAATCCATAAAATTATTTTTATGTCCTAAAACCATTTTAGAAACAGAAACTTTAACATGCAAAATTATTTTGTGATTTATCATAATAAATACAAAATATTTCGAAAATTCGAAATATATACGTTAAACCGATTTTAACATAAATCATGAATCCGATCATGCATGCAACAACCGTAATGCTCTGATACCAATTGTTGGAAACTAAGTTCCACATTTTATACTCAAATCTAATGTGAGTTTTGTTTCTTTAAGTTTAGGTCATAAAACTTAAATAGATCTTATGCATGCATGATGATATCATAAGATATGAAAGTCCTTACATTGGTTTTAGAAGGTTTATACTCAATAATCACCTATTACTTGAGTCTTCAAAACCGAAATACCCTTACAACGATCTAAGAAAAATCGTCTCCAAAAGATGCGTATCAAGGACCCGATCTCAAACTAATACTAATTTTGTTACTAGAAAATTAGTATAAGTATACTAGAAATAATAATAATATTACTCTTAATATTATTAATATGGAAATAATTATTTTCTTAGTAAAAACTATTTTACTTAAGAATATGGGAGAATGGAGTTGTAATTTGAAAGTGTTAGTGAAAATAGTGAAGCATACTAACAACAATCACCCATATGCATGTAGTATGAAGTGTGTATATATAAGGAGCAAAATGAGCTTGCTTGCTCACTTCACTTGGCCGGCCTACACAAGCCACCCAAGGCCAATGCATGGCTCACTTACACTTACATAAAGCATCAAATATGCCTTACACATTCTTACACTCTTACACATCCACTTACACACACAATCACTTTGCACACACTCAACCCACATACTACACATTTACACGGCTGAAATGGGTCTTAATATGGACCCATTTTATCTTTGTCAATTGAGTTAATTTGTAACATGTCACATATGTTCCATAACACATGACCCAATTTGTTAATTGTGCAATTTTAACTATTAAAATTCACAACTTACAAATTTATTACATTTAAATAATTGCACTGATAATTTCGAAATTATTATTGGATAAAAATGTAATGTCATAATTTAATTACAACTCTTTGTAATTTTATGATCAACCGTGTTCATTCTCAATTTAATCGTTTCCCAAACGAATAAATAAAAACCGAGTAATAAAACTATTTTATTACTTTGACTATTATTATTATAATCCCATTATAAAAATATTCGTCATATAAAATTATTTCCAAAATTTCCAGTTATTAATTAATTTGTATCCAATACAATATTAATTAATTATTCCATTGAGACGGAATTCCCTAAAGATATGACCTTAAGGGATCAACTGATCACCACCATCATATGACGATAATGTCAAACTCTAGACAGCCAATCATTATCGATAAATGTTGATCAGTCGACTTTAAAAGAGTAACACTCCCAGTTGTGTTTCATTCAAATGAGTTTTAATTACGTCAACACACTATTGTCGAGGACACTTCCTCCAACAAGTACAACCTAAGACATACACAAAAACATCAAAACCTAACTATTACAAACACAAAAGATCTTACATTAGACAATTCTGGGTTAAAAAGGAAGATGTGTTTGTGATTACTAACTACAAAGGTCCCAACTATGCTTGGGTACCTAAATCTTGTCTTTTAATTGAATTGTGCAGTTTGTTGCTAAGGAGAATAATCTATGGTATCTCGACAGTGGATGCTCAAGACACATGACAAGCGATGTAAACCTATTTCTATCCTTAAAACCCTTTGATGGTGGAAAAGTTACCTTCGACGACAACAAGAAGGGAAAAACCATAGGAGTAGGTAAGATTGGTATTTCATCATGTCCTGCTATAAGTGATGTATACCTGGTAAGCGGTCTCATACATAATCTAGTAAGTATATCTCAATTATGCGACAAACGAAAGAAAATTGTTTTTCATGCAGATGTATGTCGTATAATTATGGAAGCTACAAGTAAAGTAATCCTTGAAGGTCATTGAAAGAAAAATGTCTATATGATTGATTTAAATGCCGTACCTACTAAATCTCTCTTGCATGAAAGTTACGTTAGATGATCTGTAACACCCCCATTTATTTAAGGGCATGTACTAGGACTCCCCAGATAAATAAAGGTGTTACCATATCGGTTTCCCGAGGCAGTAGATACAAAGGGAAGATAAACAGTACTTTATTTACTAAAAGTTACACTCAAACACAAATTCATACAACCAATTATAAAACTGTCTTGTGAAAATAAAGTACAACTCATGTTTAGACAACTATGGTGATCTAGACTCTGGTCTGGTCCGGATCCAAGCTCTCCCTTCCCTTAGCTCCCACAGTCTCAACCACCTGTCAATCTGCTCCCCAATAAATTGGTTCATCACAGGTGATCACGAATACACAGGGTCATCCACGAGGTTGAGTAGAGAAATAAAATAAATAAACGAATAACATCACATATATAGGGATTCAATCATCCCTTCTCCGCACCGATCACAAGGCCATTAACTCCGCACCGATCACAAGGCCATTAACTCCGCACCGATCACAACGCCAATTAACTCCGCACCGATCACAACGCCAATTAACTCCGCACCGATCACATCGCCCATTTCTCATCACCTCATATCGTATTACAGAAATATATATTCAAATAGCACAATATTCTAAATCATATGATAATGTAATATAATCACGCTTAACATCAATCAACCAAGTAAATAATCATTTGTTTATGTGTAGTAATTTCCCCTACCTCAAATAGCAGGAATGCAGATAAGTCCAAGCTCATTAGAAATGTTCCACTCGAAATTCGCTACCTAAACACGTATACGTAACGAATTAATAACCTTGCTGAAACCCCATAACAACCTAGACTTTCTATAAATAAAAACCCATTATGAATGGAAAGTTTCCATAAATAGTAACTTCCCCAAATTAAAGATTTCCCGACTCATAAACTTCAACTACCCAATAACGAATACAATTGAAATAACGACAGACGACTATTATTAAAATAGTAATAATAATAATAATACTACTAAAATGACAACAATACCAATAAACTTAATAATAAT
The DNA here is from genome assembly GCA_029255685.2 of Silene conica. Classification (NCBI taxonomy): domain Eukaryota; kingdom Viridiplantae; phylum Streptophyta; class Magnoliopsida; order Caryophyllales; family Caryophyllaceae; genus Silene; species Silene conica. Next base: position 33,175,804 of record CM055312.2, on the reverse strand, counting down.
AATAATAATAATAACAATAATAATTATATAATTATATAATTATATTGATACAAGGCCCCAAAACAACGACCCTTAACAGCCCCCGACCCGACTCAAACAACAGCCACCAAACACGCCCCCAGCACCGTGACAGACCCTTCGACCTCTAACCACCGCTAACCCCTAACACCCCCGACAACCTTACACCACCTCGACACCTCTGACCCTTCCGTCGACCTCCGGTGAGGTGACCAGAACCCCTAACAACACCGGTCCCTCACCCTCTGTAACACCCCAATAGTAGGAGAGGAGATTTGTCCCACATCGGTAGAATGTGAGGCTTGTGATATGTTTATAATAGCTTTCACCCACCACTTAGTAACAAGGCCTTGTGCTTTTGGGCTTAAGTGAGGACAAATAATAGGCCCAAAGGCTTACCTCCCATCTTATTGGGGGTGTGTTACGACCGTGGTGGGTCGGGTTGTTACAAATGGAATCAGAGCGACCCTGCGACCGTGTGGTAAGCCTGTGGTCCGGAGTACCCGGGTCACACATCTAGCAGGGGTGGATTCTGGCCCTGGTTGTGGTCAAGTTTGAGGCACAACGAAAACGTTGTGTTCTTTAAGTGGGGGAGTTTGTAACACCCCAAGAGTAGGAGAGGAGATTTGTCCCACATCGGTAGAATGTGAGGCTTGTGATATGTTTATAATAGCTTCCACCCACCACTTAGTAACAAGGCCTTGTGCATTTGGGCTTAAGTGAGGACAAATAATGGGCCCAAAGGCTTACCTCCCATCTTATTGGGGGTGTGTTACGACCGTGGTGGGTCGGGTTGTTACACCCTCTGCCATAACTTTACCGTAACAGGTCCTTCAAACCAACCCAGCACGAACCCCTATCGACTCCACCACCAGCGCCGACAACCCCTAAGACCACCACCCAAACACACCCTGCCACACACCCTAGACACCACGGTGGTACCACTGTGTCGACCTCCCCCGAGTCAACAGTGGTACCACCCCCTTACACCCCCTGCGAAAACAAGACTGACCCGAGACAAAACAGTAAAACAAACACCCCTTTTTACACCACATACGACACCCCAAACCCTCCGTGACAACCTCCTAACCAACCTTCAACCACCAGCAAAACATAAGGACAAAACCAAGGTAACCAAGACACCCTACCACCCCTCGAAAATGCAACGAATATAGGCAGACACAACAACATTATAAATGAATGACAAACACGTTATGCATACCTGATTTCTGACTCAAAACGAGTAGATTAGACAAGGCCAAATAACCGTGAGAACCTCCTCTTTCTGATGTGTGGTGGCGGCTGAACAACTAGGGTGTTGGTGGTGTTGTAGATAGGTTAGAAAGTAGGGTGAAAACTAATCTTATATGGCGGGAGGGGAAGGGCTGTGTGAGGGTTTGAGCTGTTTGTGTTTTCGTGAATCATGGGCTGTTTGTGTTTGCACAAATATCGAGGCCCAAGACTCCTATCTAAAGATCCCATGCTCGAACCCCACAAACGACATAAACACAACTTTAAAATAAAACATAAGTAACTAGTACCCATATTAAGTATTAACTGTCGTATCTTAAACTATTCGTAACGTCAAACAAATAAAACAGCACCGTAACTTTATAATTAAACGAGGTATTACAGTCTTCCCCCCTTAAATTGAACTTCGTCCCGAAGTTCAACCTCACTTAGGTGACAAAACAAACCAAAACACAAAAATGTGACATTCCACCCCCCTTAAAGAATAGTTACGTCCCCGTAACTTACCTCAATCAAACAAAAGTGGGTAACGCTCCCTCATGGATGACTCGGGCTCCCATGTAGCCTCTTCCTGATTATGATTGGTCCACAGAACTTTCACCAAGGACGTCTCCCCATTGTGAGTCTTTCGTACCTTCCTGTCCAGAATCTCTTTCGGAGTCTCAACGTAAGCCAACTGTCCATGTACCTCAATCACTTCGTGGCGTAAGACATGAGATGGATCACTCACATATTTCGGCAACTGGGACACATGGAACATGTTATGGACCTTGGATAGGGATGGAGGTAAAGCTAGCCGGTATGCCACCTCTCCAACGCTGTCCAAAATCTCAAACGGCCCTATAAATTTCTGACTCAGTTTGCCACGCTTTCCGAATCTCATCACACCCTTCATTGGAGATACCTTCAGTAGTACCTTCGTTCTCCCGGCCTCGAATGAAATATCGCTCCTCTTTAGATCCGCATAGATCTTCTGTCTATCATGGGCGGCCCTCATTCTCTGTCGAATGATCTGAACCTGCTCCACCATCTCCTGGATCATATCTGGTCCTAATGCCACAACATCGGTCTGATCATCCCAACACACTGGACTTCGACACTTCCTCCCATACAAAGCCACAAAAGGGGCCATCCCGATACTGGCATGATAACTGTTGTTATAAGAAAACTCTATCAATCCCAGGCGATCCTCCCAAGATCCTCCGAACTCAAGTACGCATGCTCTCAACATATCCTCAAGGGTCTGAATCATTCTCTCAGTCTGTCCGTCAGTAGCTGGATGTAAAGCTGTACTCATCTTCAATTGGGTACCCAAAGCGGCCTGCAACTCCTGCCAAAATCAGGATATGAACCTCGAGTCTCGGTCTGAAACAATGTCCTTGGGTACGCCATGCAGTTTGACCACATTCTGAACATATGACTTAGCCAACTCGGCTTTACTCCAGGTATCTTTCATCGGAATAAAGTGAGCCGACTTAGTCAAACGATCCACAATCACCCAAATCATGTTGTTGCACCTCTGAGTCCGAGGCAACCACACAATGAAATCCATCGAGATGTTCTCCCACTTCCACTCCGGCACATCTAATGACTAAATCTTTCCCTATGGTCTTTTATGCTCCCCTTTCACTCTCTGAAATGTCAAACACCTTGACACAAACTCAGCGACTTTCTTCTTCATATTTGGCCACCAGAACGTCTTCTTAAGATCTTTGTACAACTTATCACCCCCTGGGTGAACGGAATATGGAGTAGCATGAGCTTCAGTCAGGATTTTCTTCTTTAGCTCCTCAACATCCGGAACACACCATCGCCCACTGAACCTCAAACTACCGTCGGTATGAATACTGAACTTGGATGCAGCCTCTCCAACCTCACTCTCCACTATCCCGCGCCACTTATGGATTCTCGCATCATTCTTTTGCAACTCCCGAATCTCTCCATACAACTCAGGCTCCACTGTCAAGTCACTAAGAGCTTCCCCTTTCCGGATCATGAAAATTCCTATTTCCCTTCGTTCGCCATGCAACCTCACTCTCGATCTGGCGCAACTCAAAGCATGAACAGACTTCCTACTTAGGGCATCAGCTACCACATTTGCCTTGCCTTCATGGTAGACGATCTGCATATCATAGTCTCCAATCAACTCTATCGACCTCCTCTGTCTCATGTTCAACTCACGCTGGGTGTAGATATGCTTCAAACTCTTGTGATCAGAAAACACCTTAAAAGTGGCTCCATAAAGGTAATGGAGCCACAATTTCAGTGCAAAGACCACTGCTCCCAATCCTAAATCATGAGTCGGATAATTTTCTTCATAAGTCTTCAATTGGCGAGAAGCATACGCGATCACTCTCCCATTCTGCATTAGCACACAACCCAGCCCATGTTTCGAAGGGTCGGTATAAACTTCGAAATTGTCACTCCCAATAGGTAAGGCGAGGATATGAGCTGTGGTCAGACGTTCCTTAAGGGTCAGGAATACCTTCTCACAACCCTTATCCCAGATGAAACGGTTCTCCTTCCTCATTAATGATGTCAACGACTTTGATATCTTAGAAAAATCCTTCACAAACCTCCGATAATAACCAGTCAATCCCAGAAAGCTTCGAATCTCACTCACATTCTTCGGACTTTGCCACTTACTCACAGCTTCGTTACTAGGGTCGACGGATACCCCCTCTTTGGAAATTACATGCCCCAGAAATGCGACTTTCTCAAACCAGAACTCACACTTGCTCAACTTGGCGTTGAGCTTATGCTCCTCCAGGGTCCGAAGTACTCTCCTCAAATGATCCTCGTGTTCTTCCGCATTCTTGGAGTACACTAGGATATCATCGATGAATACCACCAGGAACTTATCCAGATACGGGCAAAAGACTCGGTTCATCAAATCCATGAACACAGCTGGAGCGTTAGTCAATCCGAATGGCATAACCACAAATTCGTAGTGGACATACCTCGTTCTGAAAGCGGTCTTTGGAATATCTTCATCCCTTATTCTCAACTGGTGATACCCGGATCTGAAGTCTATCTTAGAGAAAACCCCAGCTCCACTTAACTGATCGAATAGGTCGTCAACTCATGGCAAAGGATAACGGTTCTTGATGGTCACATTGTTCAGCTCTCGATAGTCAACACAAAGCCTCAAACTCCCATCTTTCTTCTTTACGAATAATACAGGTGTTCCCCAGGGTGACACACTGGGTCGGATGAATCCTTTCTCAGCTAGTTCATCGAACTGTTTCTTCAATTCCTCCATCTCCTTCGGTCCCATACGGTACGGTGATTTAGATATTGGTCCCGCCCCTGGTTTTAGGTCAATGGAGAATTCCACTTCCCTTCTTGGCGGTAACCCTGGAACGTCGTCTCGGAATACTCCCTCAAACTCCCGTACCACAGGTATCTCACTAGTCTTAGGAGTGTCAGCCTCACAATTCCACATTTGGCACAAGATCAGACTCTCTCCTTTTCTCAAGCTAGACTTAAGGGTGTTGACGAAAATAAATTTGATTTTAGGTTTGACTCGATATCCCTTGTAAGACACCCTCACTCCCTTAGGTCCCTTCAAGGAAGTTTTCTTTTGATGACAGTCAATAAAAGCTCGATACTTCCCAAGCCAGTCCATTCCTAGAATCACCTCAAAACCCCCCAGTGGAAATTCTATGAGGTAACAGTTGAAAATTGCTTCCCCGATTTTGACGGGTATACTTCTATAGACTCTATTACAGGTGATCGATTCTCTTGAGGGTATGGTCACGGAGTCCGCGACCAAATCAAACCTCTCAAGTCCCAAGGCGCTAACATGCTGTCTAGACACAGAGGAATGGGTTGCACCGAAATCAAAAAGTACGAAAGTAGGTTTAGAGTTCACAAGAAAAGTACCGATCACCACATGGGCATCATCCTTGGCTGCCTGCTTTCCCGTGGCAAAAAGCTTGCCACTGGATTTGACCCCACTCTGAATGGAACTGGATGTCCCAGCCTGCTGGTTTCCTTCCGCTCCCGTCTTCTGATTGCTTCTACCTCCATTGTATTGGTTTTGGTACGAACGGTTCGGATTGTTGTTGTAGTTCCTCTGATAATTGTTGCTGCCTCTAGACTTCGCACCCCCACCATAGTTCGACATCGGTGTGCGATAACCACTGCTACCATAAGACTGAGTGCGTGATCCCTGGTATCCAGATGTGGGCATACGATAGCCTCCGGACTGATTCCCTCCAGATGAGCGACACACTGCCTGCTTGTGTCCCCTCTTTCCACAGCCAAAACAAATTATTCCCACCGAACTACTACTGGCAATCCCACTCATGTGATTACCCCCACTCTGATTCTTCACTCCTCCGGAAGTGTTGTTGCTGAAATACCCACTATACTTGTTGGTTCTTTGCTTCTTTGACCCGGAACTTTCAGTTACTACCTCAGCCTTTCTCTTTTCAAATTTAGACTTCTTGTCCTCTTTGATCATTTCTGAGAGCCTCTCTGCCGCCCCAGCCCGTAAATAGATGTCCCGGACTGTGGTGGGCGGAGCCGCAATCAGCCTCTTCTTGATAGCAATTGACAAACCCCTCTCAAACTTCATTGCCAGCATGGCAACATCAAACCCCATGTCCCCTACATAGCTCACCAATTGGATAAATTTCCTATAATAAGCCGCCACCGTCATGTCCTCTTGAATGCGACCCAAGCGACAAACTCGGTCCCATCCTCTCTAGCTGCTTCTCGAATTTCACCTTTGTTTCCGGTCCACTAGTCACCGACCATACCTCGAAGATAATAGGCTGCTTGGTCAACCCTCAATTCCTCGAGGCAATCCACCAATTCGAATAGGTTACTGAATTCCCGGCACCAAGCCCCTAGCAGTTGAGGTTCCCCCTCCCCGGTGAATTGGGTAGGGTGATGCCTTGCAATAATCGTGCTCATTTTTGCGGAATCCATGCGTTTGGCCTTTAGGGCTTCGTTCTCGGCTATCAAACGATCCAATTCCTCTTGCGTAATGTTAGCGACATTGTTTCTTCTCGGAGGCATACTATAATACAAGAGAAAAGAAATGAGTCCCGACTCCTGTGGGCACCCATTTAGGGTTAGGGCTATAGTCCCTAGACAATAGAGTATTTAAACAACTAATAGATGGAGTAATACGTATCTATAACATGGCTCGGGGATCACATAACCGCATATCGCTAGACATGATAAAATTACTGATATAAATCAAATCACCTCATGCATCCAGATTGATATACACCTTTTGTATTTATATGATTAAAGTTCTTACATGCCAATGCCCTTACTGGCTTTTCCAAATAGTTCACATATACGAGGAGTTCTTATAACATTCTTATCACAGTATACCATCACTTCCATCACCTCCTAATCTACCCTTTTCTCTCGTATATCCACTCTGGGTTCCAGGGTAAAACTGAGAGGGCCAATGGTTCGGTGTGAGGGGGCCCCAGACTCATACTTTTCCTTTAGTGTGCTCCTAACAGTCCTATCCCGGGGTTCATTTTATTTAGACTCTCCTACATTCATTGGGTTCATTAGGTTAGGCCTGAGGATCGTTCTCTTTGATACCACTTTGTAACATCCCCATTTATTAAAGGGCTTGTACTATGACACCCCAGATAAATAAAGATGTTACCATCTCGGTTTTCCGAGGCAGTAGATACAAAGGGAAGATAAACAGTACTTTATTTACTAAAAGTTACACTCAAACACAAGTTCATACAACCAATTATAAAACTGTCTTGTGAAAATAAAGTACAACTCATGTTTAGACAACTATGGTGATCTAGACTCTGGTCTGGTCCGGATCCAAGCTCTCCCTACCCTTAGCTCCCACAGTCTCAAGCACCTGTCAATCTGCTCCCCAATAAATTGGTTCATCACAGGTGATCACGAATACATAGGGTCAACCACGAGGTTGAGTAGAGGAATAAAATAAATAAACGAATAACATCACATATATAGGGATTCAATCATCCCTTCTCCGCACCGATCACAAGGCCATTAACTCCGCACCGATCACAAGGCCATTAACTCCGCACCGATCACAACGCCAATTAATTCTGCACCGATCACAACGCCAATTAACTCCGCACCGATCACATCGCCTGTAACACCCTCATTTACCTAGGAGCCTGAACTAGGACTTCCTGAGTAAATAGAACTGTTACCATCCTGGGTAAACCAGGGTAGTAGATATTCACAGTGAAAGAAACACAGTACCTTAAAAATAAAAGTTTAAACTGATAACTGTTACAAGCCATAGTCCAAAAGACTTCCAAAACAACTGAAACAAATTAAACGTTCAACTAAGGAGCAGCTCAGTGATCTAGCAGCTAGGTAGGTCTACTCCATGTCTCTCTTCCATGCCCAGTCCTAGTCCACCTGTCTCTGACCTGAAAGATCTACTCCCCATTCCGGATCATTGTCGGTGAACACGAATACACTGTCAACCTCGCGGGTGAGTAGGATAACACAATAATAATAAAATAATGCAACACAACAATAATATGCAAATGCTTATGTCATGCTCGAGCTCAATCACAATCTCAATCTCAAACCCGAAACACCCAGCCATACCGAACCTCCCGGCAGACTATAATCGGCCGTCGCCGAACACCAGCTCAAAAGCTGATAAGACACCAGGCCTGGTCTGCAGAACCACCCTGGGCTTTATATCAGATTAACATCTGATCCACAATTATCTCAATATCCAATGCACATGCATGCTCATGAATGCAATACCAATAAGCTAATCATATAATAACATGCTCATACAATTCATGCTTGCATCCACACATATGAACCACATACAATCATAACTAGTCATAAAATACGGTACCAGTGTATCCTACCTGGAATAGCAATCCGTACACAAGCAACCACCGTCTAGAAGTATTCCACCTCGAACTCAGTTCCTATAAATATTACTTTAAATCAATAACTACTCACACAACTAACATCACTGACTTGATTACGTGACCATGCTCATTTTCATGCCAGTGATAAACTTACTAAAAATAGAACTTACTAAAAATAGCATATGACCTCCTAGTAGCTTATTACTAAACTAGTATCACCACGATAAAATTCAATAGACCAAAACTAGAAGTAGTAACCAGCATATTGTCATTATATTTCACCAAAAGCGAGTAATTATTAACAATAGTAATAACGATACTAAGAGTAATAACAAGAATAATAATAAGCATTAATAAAAATAATAACCAATTGTAGCAAGACTAGTGTAAACCATACTAATTAATTAAACAAATTAGCAAAGACCACAAAGATAGGCTACGTGAAAAAAAACCAAACAAAACGACTATCACACAACCTCTACAACCCAGCCGTGACACTCATCGACCACCGCTCTCAACACCTCCGGTAGCCCCTAGCCTCCCCGCTGGCACCACCAGGCTCGCCCTTGAGCCGTGGTGATTCCAGGGAGGAGGTCAGTGGCCGCCGACCACCGCCCTTGTCACCAAACCACGGCAACGAAGACGGCAGCACCAACCAGTGTAACATATTCACGGTTCTGCTCATGTTTTTAAACCCGAAATGAAACCACCCACAACCACCAAGAACCAACGTGAGATCCATCACTACAACCTTCACACCACCCACTGACACCTTACTCCGACAACCATGGCGATTGTGAAAAAAAATGCAAAGAAATTATGGTATTACAGGTCTGTGTTTAACGCCCTGTTCTGAAGCGATTTCTAAACTATTCGAACCCCCATAACGAAACCTGCCACCACCCTACCACCACACGCCGACAACCCCCGTGTCAACCACCACACGAACCACTAGGCTACAACCCTTCCAGACACCCTCACAACCAACCAGAAACTACACAGACTAGAGCACGAATTAGAACACAAACCCTTATGTTTAACACGCTGTACAGGAAACGATAAAAAGACCCCTCTGACCACGGCCCCAAACCACCATCTACAGTGGCCTACGATGGTTAACGACGGCCCTAAACAAACCCACTCATAACTACTAACACCACATTTCAAGTTTACATGGTTAACAGACCCATAATGTGAACAGAAACCCTGTGTAAAAGCGTTATAAAAGTACAGACAAGTGATAAAATATCGAAAACAGGGTGAGTGTACCGTATGTCAGACGCAAAACGACCACCGTTGACCACCCTTTAACCACCGTGGACCCCTTCTATAACACCCTGTATTTTATAATAATATTTTATTATAAAAGTATTTTATTTAATTAATTAATTCGAAGTTTATTTATGGGTTTCAGAAATATCTATATTTATAACCTTCGTCCTATATTTTATTATTTCTCGTTTTGATCTACTTTTGGATGGGTTAAAACGTCCGTGCAATAATTAATTATTTTAATTTAATATTTACTTTTCTATTTCAAGTTCTCCTTGCGTTTTAGTATGGCTCAATCAGATTTGCAATCAGATAATGCATTGTATGAGCTAATGGACCAAAAGCCCATTAGTTAATCTCCTTATAAAAGAAAACCCTAAGCAAGCTAGCAAGCTGCTCCTTCTATTTCGTGCGTGAGTTGCTGCGCCTCACATCTCCCTCCTTTTGGTCTGTTTTCTTTCTTTCTCCCTTTGATTTCATTGTTGAATATCTTTTATTCTTCAAAACTCATACAAAAATTATATTTTCACAATATTTGCTCTTACCTCTACAATATATTGTATTCAAAATATTTTATTGGGAATTATTTGTATGAACCTTTAGACCTACGTTTTGGGTCTCATGTTTTGTGAGTAAAGAAGAAGATATATTTGCCTTTTGCGTTTTCGAAAGAGTGATTGTTTGGTACAATTTCTATCACAAGGATTTGGATTTACGCTTTCTTTAAAGTTGCTTTTTGGGGTTATTGACACGTGTTGGAGACAAGGCTTTGTTGGTCGTATTCTTTATGAAAGTTTTCATTAATTGCTAAAAAGGTAACTAGGTGTTTCTCTTTTAATTGTGTTTATGCCAATTGATGTAATTAATATGATTTAATGATTGTTTGTACGATTAGTACATGTTTGGTTATTTATTGTCATGAATTAATTGTGCTTCATATATTTATGTATGTTTTATTATCGTAATTGTGAATTATAATGTGTTGATAAGTCGTTATGGGTGTCGTGTGCGCAACTAGGGTTCGCGAGAAAAACCCTAGATGGCGGCAAGGCTAACGGCCAAGAGCGTTGCTCAAGGTTATAGTTGAAGTATGTGTAACCTTGAAAGTATGATTCAAGGTTATAGCTGAAACTAGTACAACCTTGAGTACGACTCAAAGTTATAGCTGGAGTTAATATAACTTTGAGTTGCGAGTCAAAGTTATAGCTGACGTTTATATAACTTTGAGTTGCAAGTTAAAGTCATAGCTGAAGTTAATATAACTTTGAACTACGAGTTAAAGTTATAGCTGAGACTAACGTAAACCTGAGATATGACTCAAGGTTATGGTTGGTGCTAGTATAACTTTAGGTTCGGGTCAAGGTTTGGCTAAGGTTACTATATCCTCAAGCCATATATGGAAGTTATAGTCGAGGTTAGTATAACCTCGCATCCATTACTTATGTTATAGTTAAAGTTACTATAACTTTGGTTGTTTATACTTGATTCACATGTTGAGTTGTGTTCCGTGATTGTAAATAATATTGTGTTTGCATATGTCGTTGGATACTTCTATGCATTTGAGTTGGACAGTTAGTTAAACTGTTCTGCTGTGTTGAGTCGTGATGTTATTCATGCATGAGTTGGACAGTCAGTTAAACTGTTCTATTGTGTGTGCAATTAGTTAAATTGTGCAAGTGTTTGTTGGCTAGTCGAATAGATGACGGTAGTATCAGTTAAATACTATCGGAATGAATTAGTGCTGCCCTTCGGGGGTTTATTTGGTCTATGTTCGGGGGTGGCCAGATTCGTCAGTTAAACGTTCTGGGTCCCGAGTGTCGTTCGATGTACAGTTAATGCATCGAGAGGTCTGGCCAGGTCTTAGGCATATAGGCAGTGGTGATACGCTATACATAGTACCGTGGAGTATCAGTTAAATACTTCACACCCGACAGAGCCATTAGTTAAATGCTCTGTCAGCTAGAGTCATCAGTTAAATGCTCTAGCGGCGTTCGCTCTATTTGCTATGCTTTGAAGCTAGATTTGTGCCTTATGTGCTTTAGATCGTGTGCTATTTGGTTTGTAAATGTTCACGAGCTAGTGGTCGCGTAAGATCTAGGTTCGTTTGGTTTCATTCGTCTGGTGTCGAGAATATCATGGTATGGTAAGTTTGCTTTCATGTCATGTTGTGTTGTAACCTCACATGATCGTCGTAATATGTCTTCAAATAATGGTAAGTTTGATTTGACTTTCATGAGTATAGATGATCTCACATGTTTACTTGTTTTGCATTTCAATTGTTATTGATTGTTGGTTACATTCACTTGTTGTAAACATGACTGGGAGAACATCTAGTTACTCTCGACTGATTGTGGACCCCCCCTTCTCAGGTTGTTCAGGTGGTCGCTGTTTGGTTGATGCTTGCTTGGGGAATGTGTGAAGCGAGCTTAATAAATTGTTTAGGACCTTTTGCTTTAAGTTTTTAAGAACCTTTGAATAATGTATTAGTTTGGTTTTCGATTTGAGTATCGATCCGGATTTGGGTAAGGTGTTTCCGCCACCTTAACCCAGTTATCATTGAGTTACACTCTGATATTCATTTATATTATGTTTTTCCTTTGGCTTATAATCCGGGTTGTTACAGTTGGTATCAGAGCGAATACGCTCCCAACTCTCGCGTAGTTTATGACTAAAATTATAATGACTTAGTAAATGAGTGAGAGTAAATGGGGGTAGAAACACTTAAGGACTTGTCTGTTTACATCTTAATGTTTCATTTCGTTGTTAATTATATGACATGTATTGTTCATCTAATTATTTGTTTATGCGTTAATGTTTTGTATAGTTGTTAATTGTTTTACATGCGTGCTCATGTATTTGTTTGTTGTCTTTTATGTTTCATATCGTTACTTAATGTATGGAATGTTTCATTCATCCACTTGTTTGATTATGCGTTAATGTTTCGTATATTTATTAATTGTATTATATGTTTAGTCCGTAAATTTGTTTCTTTATGTTTTAATGTTCATCGTTATTAATTTTATCAAATCTAGAGTTTATGTATTGTGTTGTTTATGACTTGATGTTACGTTTCGTAATTAATTGTTAAAATGTGTTGTTCATTTATAACTTTTCGGGCTTGCTTTATTGATTTTTAAAGGTCGTCAATTTTGTACATGTCTTTTACATGTTACGTCTTACATGTGTTCTTGGTTATATCTCGGTCAAAACTTTTCCTTGATAACCTGAGCTTTACTCTTATCGTAATTTCATCCTTTTGGATCATTTGGTGACACCGTCTTTGTCTGAGGAGATTTCGAGGTTGTTTCCCTTGTGGTTTTTGAGGTATCAAGTTAGGATTGTTTGACAGTTTGAGATGTTCAGGTATGAAAGAAACGTGCATTTATGAGTTTAGAAACGAGGGAGTTAATTTGAGATTTGAGGTTGTTAAGAAAAAGTTAACTTTGGGATTCGAGGTTGCTGAGATGAACTTGATTTTGGGATAAGTGAATGTTAAGTTCTTTGTGTGCTTGAGGAATTCCTTATTGAGGATAGAGAGTGAGTGAATGATATTTGGCATAAGACGTTTAATTGTGGTTTCATAGTGTCATAAGAAGTGAGAGACATAATGAGTGGATTTATCTTATGAGATGATTTGGGAATATCGTGGCTTATGCTCTTAATGGTTAGAATTTTTGATTTTCGTCTTGTGCTAAAGGAAAGTGATGCGAGTTATTTATGGATCCAGGATAGAACGATAGGAATGAATTGAATGTTATCATGGAGTTCAGATTGAGCACGTTGGGAATTTTGGAGACTATGCTCATCTTTAATTGGAACATCATATTTGAGGAATAAGAATCTTCGAGGATTTATAATGAGTTATGAAAGATTTATGGTTTATCCGTTGAGGAGATATTTAATGATCGTGCATTTTTAAAGGATTGAGTGAAAGAGATGAACTGTGATTTATGGGCTTGTGAGATGTTAATGGTAAAGAGTTTTAGCGCTGACTTAGTGAATGATCATGTTAGCGATGTTTATATTGGATAGAGGCGTTCATCTTTTGAGGGTAGAGATTGTTATGGATTGATAGATTCTTTAAGTATGATTGGATGGAGTTTTGAGAGTGGAAGGACTTGAGAGTTGATGGTCGTGAGAGTTTATGATTTTGAGAGTTGATAATTTTGGGAATATAGTTAGTGATGGTAAAGGGGCAATTAAGTAGAGATTTGTTGGTGTTGAGGTATTATGGAGATATGATGAAAGGATGTTCCGAGACGTTGTGAGCTTGAGTGATGATTGTACGAGAATTGTAAAACCTTGGTTATCGTGCTTTATTTATCTTGTCTTGAGGTGTCGTCTTGGTGTTTATAAATTTGTTTTGGAGTTGGCTATTCTTGTCATCCTTGCACGTGTTGACCATACATCTTCTATTTGAGCCTTTAGACCAAAATTTTCTTATTTATCTTTGTCCTCTGTCTATTTTATCTATTGTTACTCTCTATTTGATATTTGTTTCAACTCAAGTTCCTTCTTCTTTGAACATTTGTAATTACCCTTTTTACATTGATTTTCATTGAGCTTATACTTTCGAAAACTATGTTTTCGTTTGCCTTGTGGTGTTGCACGAATATATTTTGTTTTGGTTTACAAGTTATTTATTCTTCTATGATAACTTGAAAATGTTTGAAATATCTTTAGAGCTACTTATGATCATCTCGTAGTAGAAGCTTGAATCCTTTTGGGAGTAATGGTATTAGATCTTTGAGTTTGATGTTTGTCTCTTGGAGTTTGAGAGCATGGTAACATTTGTGAATGAGAGTATGAATTTGGATGACATATAAAGTTTTGGGGAAGGAGTATTAAAGGTCTTATATGAGGTTTGAAAGTTTGAGGATGTTATTAGTTTGATGGACATAGCTTTATACAGTGTTTTTGATGGATTCTTAATGTTGAGATGATGTTCATGGATGGTAGGTCGTAACGATGAATTGAGGTTATAAGCTTAGTTTTTATATGAACATGGGTGATAAGTTTTGTAAGGTGATGTTGTTACGCTTTGATGGAAATGCGTTGTTGATGATAAGTGTTCAAAGATAATAATTTGGGATCTAGCAGGTGTGACTGATACTTAGATGGTGAGTTTGAGGTTTGAGATTGATGACTTCGGATAATATATATTTTGAGAATTATCGAGAGTTTATATTAAAGTTCTTTTGAGGTTAAGAGTTGTGTATGGAAGTAAGCATTACCAATTTTGAGGAAATTATGGTAGCAGTAATTTTTAATGGCACTCGTGAATAGAAGAGTTTGCTTATTTGGAAGAGTTTGATGGCTTTGAGATTATCTGTTTGACTTTTGGTCAATGCCGGATTTTGTGGTGAATGGTAAGCTATAATTGAAGTGTTTGTGGAAAGTTATTTGGACTTGGAGAAATAGTAATAAGTTTTTGAGTGGTTATATATGCTGTTTAATGATGGTTAATAGTGGTGGAGTAATGTTTGGTATACGAGGACTAGAAGTTGGATAGTTCATGAGATGAAAGAGTACACATTGATGAGTGTACTACTTAATGGTTTTGAGTGAGCTTGGTGAAAGTGAGGAAACCTTGATGATTTGGTATGTGAGATGTAATGGTGTTTATGAGTGTTAACCACATGCTTAAAGGTGATGCATGTGTGAAAATATTGTGGTTTTGTGATAACTAGATCGTATTGAGATATATGATTATTTTGGGTTGTGATATGTGGTTTGAGTTTGATATGTCTTTTGAGGTGGTAGAGTGTGTGAATATTATTATAACATTGAGGATGGGTGATATCTCTTTATGGTTTGAGTGTTAATAAGGATCAGAGTGCGCAGCGGTTAGGATTCCGAGATGACTTTCGTTGATGATCACTTGTAATTTCTACCTAGTTTTGATCTTATGTTTGAAATTCAAGTTTCGAGGACGAAACTTCTTTTTAGGGGGTTAGATTGTAACACCCTGTATTTTATAATAATATTTTATTATAAAAGTATTTTATTTAATTAATTAATTCGAAGTTTATTAATGGGTTTCGGAAATATCTATATTTATAACCTTCGTCCTATATTTTATTATTTCTCGTTTTGATCTACTTTTGGATGGGTTAAAACGTCCGTGCAATAATTAATTATTTTAATTTAATATTTACTTTTCTATTTCAAGTTCTCCTTGCGTTTTAGTATGGCTCAATCAGATTTGCAATCAGATAATGCATTGTATGAGCTAATGGACCAAAAGCTCATTAGTTAATCTCCTTATAAAAGAAAACCCTAAGCAAGCTAGCAAGCTGCTCCTTCTATTTCGTGCGTGAGTTGTTGCGCCTCACATCTCCCTCCTTTTGGTCTGTTTTCTTTCTTTCTCCCTTTGATTTCATTGTTGAATATCTTTTATTCTTCAAAACTCATACATAAATTATATTTTCACAATCTTTGCTCTTACCTCTACAATATATTATGTTCAAAATATTTTATTGGGAATTATTTGTATGAACCTTTAGACCTACGTTTTGGGTCTCATGTTTTGTGAGTAAAGAAGAAGATATATTTCCCTTTGGCGTTTTCAAAAGAGTGATTGTTTGGTACAATTTCTATCACAAGGATTTGGATTTACGCTTTCTTTAAAGTTGCTTTTTGGGGTTATTGACACGTGTTGGAGACAAGGCTTTGTTGGTCGTATTCTTTATGAAGGTTTTCACTAATTGCTAAAAAGGTAACTAGGTGTTTCTCTTTTAATTGTGTTTATGCCAATTGATGTAATTAATATGATTTAATGATTGTTTGTACGATTAGTACATGTTTGGTTATTTATTGTCATGAATTAATTGTGCTTCATATATTTATGTATGTTTTATTATCGTAATTGTGAATTATAATGTGTTGATAAGTCGTTATGGGTGTCGTGTGCGCAACTAGGGTTCGCGAGAAAAACCCTAGATGGCGGCAAGGCTAACGGCCAAGAGCGTAGCTCAAGGTTATAGTTGAAGTATGTGTAACCTTGAAAATATGATTCAAGGTTATAGCTGAAACTAGTACAACCTTGTGTACGACTCAAAGTTATAGCTGGAGTTAATATAACTTTGAGTTGCGAGTCAAAGTTATAGCTGACGTTTATATAACTTTGAGTTGCAAGTTAAAGTTATAGCTGAAGTTAATATAACTTTGAACTACGAATTAAAGTTATAGCTGAGACTAACGTAAACCTGAGATATGACTCAAGGTTATGGTTGGTGCTAGTATAACTTTAAGTTCGGGTCAAGGTTTGGCTAAGGTTACTATAACCACAAGCCATATATGGAAGTTATAGTCGAGGTTAGTATAACCTCGCATCCATTACTTATGTTATAGCTAAAGTTACTATAACTTTGGTTGTTTATACTTGATTCACATGTTGAGTTGTGTTCCGTGATTGTAAATAATATTGTGTTTGCATATGTCGTTGGATACTTCTATGCATTTGAGTTGGACAGTCAGTTAAACTGTTCTGCTGTGTTGAGTCGTGATGTTATTCACGCATGAGTTGGACAGTCAGTTAAACTGTTCTATTGTGTGTGCAGTTAGTTAAACTGTGCAAGTGTTTGTTGGCTAGTCGAATAGATGACGGTAGTATCAGTTAAATACTATCGGAATGAATTAGTGCTGCCCTTCGGGGGTTTATTTGGTCTATGTTCGGGGGTGGCCAGATTCGTCAGTTAAACGTTCTGGGTCCCGAGTGTCGTTCGATGTACAGTTAATGCATCGAGAGGTCTGGCCAGGTCTTAGGCATATAGGCAGTGGTGATACGCTATACATAGTACCGTGGAGTATCAGTTAAATACTTCACACTCGACAGAGTCATCAGTTAAATGCTCTGTCAGCTAGAGTCATCAGTTAAATGCTCTAGCGGCGTTCGCTATATTCGCTATGCTTTGATGCTAGCGTTGTGCCTTGTGTGCTTTAGATCGTGTGCTATTTGGTTTGTAAATGTTCACAAGCTAGTGGTCGCGTAAGATCTAGGTTCGTTTGGTTTCATTCGTCTGGTGTCGAGAATATCATGGTATGGTAAGTTTGCTTTCATGTCATGTTGTGTTGTAGCCTCACATGATCGTCGTAATATGTCTTCAAATAATGGTAAGTTTGATTGGACTTTCATGAGTATAGATGATCTCACATGTTTACTTATTTTGCATTTCAATTGTTATTGATTGTTGGTTACATTCACTTGTTGTAAACGTGACTGGGAGAACATCTAGTTACTCCCGACTGATTGTCGACCCCCCCTTCTCAGGTTGTTCAGGTGGTCGCTGTTTGGTTGATGCTTGCTTGGGGAATGTGTGAAGCGAGCTTAATAAATTGTTTAGGACCTTTGCTTTAAGTTTTTAAGAACCTTTGAATAATGTATTAGTTTGGTTTTCGATTTGAGTATCGATCCGGATTTGGGTAAGGTGTTTCCGCCACCTTAACCCAGTTATCATTGAGTTACACTCTGATATTCATTTATATTATGTTTTTCCTTTGGCTTATAATCCGGGTTGTTACACCTTCTTCCCAATCCTTGATGTGGCGGCAGCACCTTTGGCGTGAGATTTGAGGAGTTTAGGTGCTAGGGTTAGGTTTTCTAGGTGGGTTTATATAAGGGGGCTAATAGAATTTGTTGTTTTTAACAAGTATAGAACGTGTGAGGGTTTGGAAAAGAGTTGGGCTGTTCAGCCCGTGACACGCTTATCGAGGCCCATATAAATAAAACACGCATAACGATAGCTAATTACCCGTTCCCGACATCTACTTTAGCATATAAGATATAAGAAACATATTTGCTACACTTAGTCGACGAACTTAAACATTCCAAATAATTAACAACACGTCGCTTTAAATAAAAGAAAACATATTAAAAATACGGAGTATTACAGTCTTCCCTCCTTAAAATGAATTTCGTCCCGAAGTTCACCATCCGAAGGTCAACATGACTGATCATTAAAGCATGTAGCAAACACGGAAAGTAACATCATATAATATTAGGAACAACTAAAAGTACTTTAAAACACGAATTGTCACATTCTACCCTCCTAAAAAAAAAGTTACGTCCTCGTAACATACCTCAGGTAAACAGTTCAGGATACTTTTCCCTCATCGAAACCTCAGTCTCCCAAGTAGCTTCCTCGACATTATGATTTGTCCATAGTACTTTGACAAGCACGGTCTCCCCATTCCTGGTTTTCCGCACCTTCCTGTCGAGTATTTCCTTGGGTCTCTCCTCGTAGGTCAACTGCTCGTCGACCTCGATGACCTCATGGTCAAGGATATGCGAAGGGTCACTGATATATCTCCTCAGTTGTGAAACGTGAAATACATTATGCACTCTGAATAACGCTGGTGGTAGAGCTAATCGATAGGCTACCTCACCGACTCGCTCCAAAATCTCGAATGGCCCAATGAACTTCTAACTCAACTTGCCCCTCTTGCCAAACCTCATCACTCCTCTCATGGGTGATACTTTCAGCAACACTTTTTCTCCAGCCTCAAAGGTAATGTCACTCCGTTTCAGATCTGCATAACTCTTTTGCCTATCTTGGACGGCTCTCATCTTCTGACGAATTACCTGGACCTGTGCTATCATCTCCTGAATCATCTCAGGTCCCAAAGTCAGTGTATCAGCTCGATCATCCCAGCATACTGGACTCCTGCACTTCCTCCCATACAACGCCTCAAAAGGAGCCATCTTGATGCTAGCATGATAGCTGTTGTTATAAGAAAATTGGATCAAATCAAGTCTGTCCTCCCAAGATCCTCAAAACTCTAGTACACAAGCCCGCAACATATCCTCCAGTGTCTGGATAGTCCTCTCAGTCTGACCATCAGTTGCTGGATGGAATGCAGTACTCATCTTCAAAGTAGTTCCCATCAATGTCTGTAACTCTTGCCAAAACTTAGAGATGAACCTGGAATCACGATCAGAAGTAATGTCCTTAGGGACACCATGAAGCTTCACCACATGCTTAACGTAAGCCTTGGCTAATTCAGCCTTACTCCAAGTCTCCTTCATTGGTATGAAATGGGCCGACTTAGTCAACCTGTCAACTATCACCCAAATCATGTCATTCCCTCTCGAAGTCCTCGGTAACCGCACAATGAAATCCATGGAAATGCTTTCCCACTTCCACTCAGGTACGTCCAAAGGTTGCAACTTCCCTTGCGGCCTCTTATGCTCCCCTTTTACCTTCTGACATACCAAGCAACCAAAAACAAATTCAGCTACCTCTTGCTTCATCTTTGGCCACCAAAAAGCTTTCTTCAGATCCTTGTACAACTTATCCCCTCCAGGATGAACGGAATAAGGTGTAGAATGAGCTTCAACCATAATCTTTCTCTTTAGCTCCTCATCTTCAGGCACACACCATCTCCCATCGAACCTCAAACTATCATCTCTGTGAACCTCGAACTTAGAATATGGCTCTGCTTCACTAGCTTTGCTCACTGCCTCACGCCACTTCTGAATTCTAGGATCACTCTTCTGTCTTTCTCGAATCTCGAAATATAACTCAGGCTCGATCGTCAAATCCCCTAGGGTCTCACCCTTCCTTATCACTGCGATTCCCATCTGTCCCAACTCACGATACATACTCAATCTGGACATAGTTGTGCATAGAGCGTGAACGGACTTCCTACTCAATGCATCAGCCACAACATTAGCCTCTCCTTCCTTGTACAGAATCTCCATATCATAATCTCCAATAAGCTCGATCCATCTCCTCTGGCGCATGTTTAATTCCCTCTGAGTATAGATATACTTCAGGCTCTTATGATCAGAATACACTTTGAATGTAGCTCCATAAAGATAATGTCGCCACAGCTTAAGTGCAAAAACTACCGCTCCAAGCTCCAGATCATGCGTCGGATAGTTCTCCTCATAAGGCTTCAACTGCCTAGAAGCATAAGCAATCACTCGCCCGTTCTGCATCAGCACACATCCCAAACCCTTCTTAGAAGCATCTGTATAGACTTCCAAATTTTCGCTCCCTTCTGGCAAAGCAAGGATAGGAGCTGTAGTAAGACGCTCCTTCAGATCTAAGAACGCCTTCTCACAACTCTCATCCCAGACAAATCTATTCTCTTTTCGCATCAACGAAGTCATCGGTTTAGCTATCTTTGAAAAATATTTCACGAACCTCCTGTAATAACCAGCCAAACCCAAGAAACTATGGATGTCAGCCACATTCCTTGGTCGCTCCCATTTCGAAACGGCCTCAATCTTGCTAGGGTCAACAGATACACCCTCCTTAGACACCACATGGCCTAGGAAAGCCACTTTCTCGAGCCAGAATTCACACTTACTCAACTTAGCATACAATTGATGATCCCTCAAAGTCTGTAACACCAGGCTCAAATGTTTAGCATGTTCTTCTCTATTCTTCGAGTACACCAAGATGTCATCTATAAACACCACCACAAACTGGTCCAGATAAGGGCTAAACACTCTGTTCATCAAGTCCATGAAAACAGCAGGTGCATTAGTCAAACCAAATGGCATCACTACGAATTCAAAATGCCCATACCTCGACCTGAACGCAGTCTTGTGGATATCTGCATCTTTGATTCTCAGCTGATGATACCCTGACCTCAAGTCAATCTTGGAAAACACGCCAGCCCCACTCAACTGATCAAAGAGATCGTCGATGCGAGGTAAAGGATATCGATTCTTGATCGTCACATTGTTAAGCTCCCTGTAATCCACACACAGCCTCATGGTGCCATCCTTCTTCTTTACAAACAATATTGGCGCTCCCCATGGTGATACACTCAGTCTCACGTATCCCTTGCTTGCTAGCTCATCCAGCTGCTTCCTCAATTCCTCCAATTCCTTAGGTCCCATGCGATAAGGTGCTTTAGAAATTGGCTCAGCCCCAGGTTTCAGATCAATGCCAAAATCCAAGTCCCTCTTTGGCGGTAACCCTGGAATTTCTTCTGGAAACACGTCTTCAAAGTCCCTTACAACATCGATCTCTCTAGCTTGGGGTTTCTCTGCAGTCAGATCTCTCACATGGCACAACAGCATCTCATCACCCCTCTTCAGACAAGTCTTCAGCGCATTGATGGTTATCAGCTTCAGTTTAGGCTTTACAGAATATCCCTTGTCGGATACCCTCACTCCTTTGGGTCCCCTCAAAGTGATCTTTCCTTGGTAGCAATCAATATAGGCCTTATACTTTTCAGCCAATCCATACCCAGTATCACCTCAAAGCCACCCAAAGGGAACTCTATCAAGTTCGACTCAAAACTTACATCTCCTACTTGGATCATTACATTGGGGTAAACTCTATTACAAGCTATGGACTCTCTGGACGGTATGGTTACAAAATCAGCTATACTACTATATACATCGAGTCCTATAGCCCTAGCATGCTCCGCAGATATAAAAGAATGCAATGCACCAGAATCAAATAAAACGAAAGTAGGAAAAGAGTGTACTAGAAATGTACCCGTAACAACATGAGCGTCCTCCTCTGCAGCCTCCTTTCCCATCATGAACAAGGCCCCACTTTTCTTGGCCCCAATCTGGTTCACAGATCCTGCTCCACTCTGAGTGCTAGCCTCTGCCAAGGTCTTTTGGAAATTACCATTACCACTGTTTTGATTTCCTTGGTAACGGTTCTGATTATTGTAGTTATTGAAATTCCGTTGGTAGCTGTTACCCCCGGATCTCTTGTTCGAGTAGCTTGCATTTGGCGTTCTGAGACCGCCACTTTGGTTGCCCCTATTATAATTATTCCCAGCACTCTGAGTTCCAACTCAACAAGTTGCTTGCTTGTGTCCGATCTTCCCACACTTAAAACATGCAACACTTGAACCACTTGCCCCATTCGCAGATCGGTTGCCACCACGATTGCCATTTCCCCCTAGTGCACTGTTGGAGAAAAATGACTGGTATTGGTTATTCGGCTTCTTATTCCCTGAGCTCTCGGCCCCAGATTCTGCTTTCCTCTTGTCACCCTTGGTTTTTTCTTCCTCTTTAATCATGACAGCGATTCTTTCTGCCTGGCCAGCTCTCTCGTATACATCTTCCACAGTCGTGGGCTTAGTTGCTAGAAAACTTCTCTTGATTTCTATGGTTAGCCCTTTCTCAAACCTAGCAGCTAACATCTCCGATGTGTAGCCTAGGTCAGCTACATTCTCTGTCAGCTGCATAATTTTACTGTGATATGCTTCCACAGTCATTTCCTCGGTCATCTTGAAAGAATCGAACTCAGCTCTCAGCTTCCCTTTCACATGCTCCGGCACAAATTTAGAGGACAGAATCCCCTTGAATCCTTCCCAGCGCACATATTCTGACCCAATTTCCTCTACAGCTGCCTTGATCTCTTCTTTATTGTTGTTTCACCATAACCTAGCTGTACCCTTTAGATAGAATACAGCTTGGTCCACCTTCATCGATTCTGGTACAGACAGCAGTTTGAAGATACTCTCGAACTCTCGGCACCACTCCGCAAGTAAACTCGGTGCTCCTTCTCCATCGTACTTGGTGGGGTTGTGCCTAGAGATATTATTGCTCATTTTGACTGCATCAGATTGAGTGTTTGCCCCAATCCTAGCTAGGAGAGCAGCGTTCATAGCTAGTAGACGATCAAATTCCTCTTGCGAGACATTAGTAGTGTTGGGTTCTCTTCTGGGAGGCATTTTTGCTACACAAGTGACAAAATTTATAAGCATCCTAGGTCAACTCCTACTCTGACTTGGTCTTGTTAACATACATAACCTAGCATGTAACTTCTTTCCTACGGTTCTGTCCTATTAACATCATATTAGAGGTCTACCTAAAGGCTTAGGGATCACATAACCGCATGCATTTATTCATACAAACCACACTCATAGTCAAAAATTTAAGATATAAACTCATGTTCTCAACGCTTGGAAATAACAACATATACATGCCATTCATCATGTAACATCACTTTCATGCTTCACAGTATACATATATATATACTCATCCATCATAACTTACCTCATTCCCTTGGCGCTGAAATGTTAGTACAACATACTTATATATATATATATATCTGCTTTAGGTGTAACACTCCAAGAGTATGAGAGGAAAGTTGTCCCACATCGGTAGAATGTGAGGCTTGTGATGTGTTTATAATAACTTCTACCCACCACTTAGTAACAAGGCCTTGTGTTTTTGGGCTTAAGTGAGGACAAATAATGGGCCCAAAGGCATACCTCCCATCTTATTGGGGGTGTGTTACGACCGTGGTGGGTCGGGTTGTTACAAATGGTATCAGAGCGACGCGACCCTGCGACCGTGTGGTGAGCCAGTGGTCGGGAGTACTCGGGTCACACACCTAGCGGGGGAGGATTCTGGCCCTGGTTGTGGTCAAGTTTGAGGCACAACGAGGACGTTGTGTTCTTTAAGTGGGGGAGTTTGTAACACTCCAAGAGTATGAGAGGAAAGTTGTCCCACATCAGTAGAATGTGAGGCTTGTGATGTGTTTATAATAACTTCTACCCACCACTTAGTAACAAGGCCTTGTGTTTTTGGGCTTAAGTGAGGACAAATAATGGGCCCAAAGGCATACCTCCCATCTTATTGGGGGTGTGTTACGACCGTGGTGGGTCGGGTTGTTACATTAGGTCTTTCCAAGACTACCCACACTCTTCAACTCTCAAGGTAACCAGGTTAGACTGAAAGGGCTAGTGGCTTGGTTTGAGGGGGCCCCTAACTCATCCCAACTCCTAGGGCTCCTAACAGTTACTAGCATGGGGTTCATTTTATTTGGACACTCCTATGCTCATTATTTTTCATTTTAGTTTAGGCCTGAGGATCGTTCGCTCTGATACCACTTTGTAACACCCCCATTTACCTAGGAGCCTGAACTATGACTTCCTGAGTAAATAGAACTGTTACCATCTTGGGTAAACCAGGGTAGTAGATATTCACAGTGAAAGAAACACAGTACTTTAAATATAAAAGTTTAAACTGATAACTGTTACAAGCCATAGTCCAAAAGACTTCCAAAACAACTGATATAAATTAAACGTTCAACTAAGAAGCAGCTAAGTGATCTAGCAGCTAGGTAGGTCTAGTCCATGTCTCTCTTCCATGCCCAGTCCTAGTCCACCTGTCTCTGACCTGAAAGATCTACTCCCCATTCCGGATCATTGTAGGTGAACACGAATACACTGTCAACCTCGCGGTTGAGTAGGATAACACAATAATAAAAAAAATAATGCAACACAACAATAATATGCAAATGCTTATGTCATGCTCGAGCTCAATCACAATCTCAATCTCAAACCCGAAACACCCAGCCATACCGAACCTCCCGGCAGACTATAATCGGTCGTCGCCGAACACCAGCTCAAAAGCTGATAAGACACCAGGCCTGGTCTGCAGAACCACCCTGGGCTTTATATCAGATTAACATCTGATCCACAATTTTCTCAATATCCAGTGCACATGCATGCTCATGAATGCAATACCAATAAGCTAATCATATAATAACATGCTCATACAATTCATGCTTGCATCCACACATATGAACCACATACAATCATAACTAGTCATAAAATACGGTACCAATGTATCCTACTTGGAATAGCAATCCGTACACAAGCAACCACCGTCTAGAAGTATTCCACCTCGAACTCAGTTCCTATAAATATTACTTTAAATCAGTAACTACTCGCACAACTAACATCACTGACTTGATTACGTGACCATGCTCATTTTCATGCCAGTGATAAACTTACTAAAAATAGAACTTACTAAAAATAGAACTTACTAAAAATAGAACTTACTAAAAATAGCATACGACCTCCTAATAACTTATTACTAAAGTAGTATCACCACGATAAAATTCAATAGACCAAAACTAGAAGTAGTAACCAACATATTGTCATTATATTTCACCAAAAGCCAGTAATTATTAACAATAGTTATAACGATACTAAGAGTAATAACAAGAATAATAATAAGCATTAATAAAAATAATAACCAATTGTAGCAAGACTAGTGTAAACCATACTAATTAATTAAACAAATTAGCAAAGACCACAAAGATAGGCTACGTGAAAAAAAACCCAAACAAAACGACTATCACACAACCTCTACAACCCAGCCGTGACACTCATCGACCACCGCTCTCAACACCTCTGGTAGCCCCTAGCCTCCCCGCTGGCACCACCAGGCTCGCCCTTGAGCCGTGGTGATTCCAGGGAGGAGGTCAGTGGCCGCCGACCACCGCCCTTGTCACCAAACCACGACAACGAAGACGGCAGCACCAACCAGTGTAACATATTCACGGTTCTGCTCATGTTTTTAAACCCGAAATGAAATCACCCACAACCACCAAGAACCACCGTGAGATCCATCACTACAACCTTCACACCACCCACTGACACCTTACTCCGACAACCATGGCGATTGTGAACAAAAATGCAAAGAAATTATGGTATTACAGGTTTGTGTTCAACCCCCTGTTCTGAAGCGATTTCTAAACTATTTGTACCCCCATAACGAAACCTGCCACCACCCTACCACCACACGCCGACAACCCCTGTGTCAACCACTACACGAACCACTAGGCTACAACCCTTCCAAACACCCTCACAACCAACCAGAAACTACACAGACCAGAGCACGAATTAGAACACAAACCCTTATGTTTAACACGCTGTACAGGAAACGATAAAAAGACCCCTCTGACCACGGCCCTAAACCACCATCCACAGTGGCCTACGACGGTTAACGACGGCCCTAAACAAACCCACTCATAACTACTAATACCACAGTTCAAGTTTACATGGTTAACAGACCCATAATGTGAACAGAAACCCTGTGTAAAAGCGTTATAAAAGTACAGACAAGTGATAAAATAACGAAAACAGGGTGAGTGTACCGTATGTCAGACGCAAAACGACCACCGTTGACCACCCTTTAACCACCGTGGACCCCTTCTTCCCAATCCTTGATGTGGCGGCAGTAGCTTTGGCGTGAGATTTGAGGAGTTTAGGTGCTAGGGTTAGGTTTTCTAGGTGGGTTTATATAAGGGGGCTGATAGAATTTGTTGTTTTTAACAAGTATCGAACGTGTGAGGGTTTGGAAACGAGTTGGGATGTTCAGCCCGTGACACGCTTATCGAGGCCCATATAAATAAAACACGCATAAGGATAGCTAATTACCCGTTCCCGACACCTACTTTAGCATATAAGATATAAGAAACATATTTGCTACACTTAGTCGACGAACTTAAACGTTCCAAATAATTAACAACACGTCGCTTTAAATAAAAGAAAACATATTAAAAATACGGAGTATTACATCGCCCATTTCTCATCACCTCATATCGTATCACAGAAATATATATTCAGATAACACAATATTCCAAATCATATGATAATGTAAAATAATCACGCTTAACATTAATCAACCAAGTAAATAATCATTATTATATGTGTAGTAATTTCCCCTAACTCAAATAGCAGGAATGCAGATAAGTCCAAGCTCATTAGAAATGTTCCACTCGAAACTCGCTACCTAAACACGTATACGTAACGAATTAATAACCTTCCCGAAACCCCATAACAACCTATACTTTCTATAAATAGAAACCCATTATAAATGGAAAGTTTCCATAAATAGTAATTTCCCCAACTTAAAGATTTCCCGACTCATAAACTTCAACTACCCAATAACGAATACAATTGAAATAACGAAAGACGACTATTATTAAAATAGTAGTAATAATAATAATACTACTAAAATGACAACAATACCAATAAACTTAATAATAATAATAATAATAATAATAATAATAATAATAATAATTATATAATTATATAATTATATTGATACAAGGCCCCAAAACAACGACCCTTACCAGCCCCCGACCCGACTCAAACAACAGCCACGAAACACGCCCCCGGCACCGTGACAGACCCTTCGACCTCTAACCACCGCTAACCCCTAATACCCCCGACAGCCTTACACCACCTCGACACCTCTGACCCTTCCGTCGACCTCCGGTGAGGTGACCAGAACCCCTAACAACACTGGTCCCTCACCCTCTGCCATAACTTTACCGTAACAGGTCCTTCAAACCAACCCAGCACGAACCCCTATCGACTCCACCACCAGCGCCGACAACCCCTAAGACCACTACCCAGACACACCCTGCCACACACCCTAGACACCACGGTGGTACCACTGTGTCGACCTCCCCCGAGTCAACAGTGGTACCACCCCCTTACACCCCCTGCGAAAACAAGACTGACCCGAGACCAAAACCGAGACCAAACAGTAAAAAAACCACCCCTTTTTACACCACATACGACACCCCAAACCCTCCATGACAACTTCCTGACCAACCTTCAACCACCAGCAAAACATAAGGACAAAATCAAGGTAACCAAGACACCCTACCACCCCTCGAAAATGCAACGAATATAGGCAGACACAACAACATTATAAACGAATGACAAACACGTTATGCATACCTGATTTCTGACTCAAAACGAGGGGATTAGACAAGGCCAAACAACCGTGAGAACCTCCTCTTTCTGATGTGTGGTGGCGGCTGAACAACTAGGGTGTTGGTGGTGTTGTAGATAGGTTAGAAAGTAGGGTGAAAACTAATCTTATATGGCGGCAGGGGAAGGGCTGTGTGAGGGTTTGAGATGTTTGTGTTTTCGTGAATCATGGGTTGTTTGTGTTTGCACAAATATCGAGGCCCAAGACTCCTACCTAAAGATCTCATGCTCGAACCCCACAGACGACATAAACATAACTTTAAAAGAAAACATAAGTAACTAGTACCCATATTAAGTATTAACTGTCGTATCTTAAACTATTCGTAACGTCAAACAAATAAAACAACACCGTAACTTTATAATTAAACGAGGTATTACATGATCCATGTCTATGGCATAAGAGATTTGGTCATATTAGCTCACCTATTCTAAATAAGCTGAAAATATGGGACTTGGTCGAAGGTCTCCCAAAGATCAAATTTGATAAAGAAAATATGTGTGACACATGTGCTCGTTGCAAACACGTCAGATCATCTTTCAAGCCGAAAAGAGTGGTAAGTACAGAACAAGCTCTTGAACTAGTACACATGGATCTGTGTGGCCCTATGAAGGTAAGAAGCAGAGGTGGTTCCAGGTACGTCTTTATTCTAGTTGATGATTATTAGTCTCATGAAATTTGTCCTAAACAAATATAAATCTAACCTAGTAACAATTCGTACTGACCATGGAACTGAGTTTGACAACCATGCGTTTATTGTGTTCTGTAAGACCAACGGTGTTGGACATAACTTCTCGGCACCTATAACCCCACAATAAAATGGAGTCGTAGAACTTATGAACAGAACCCTAGAAGACATGGCTAGAACAATGCATCTTTGTAGTGGTCTACCTAGAAACTTTTGGGCTGAGGCTATTAGTACAGCTTGTTATATTCATAATCGTGCCATGATTAAACCTGTCCTTAAAAAGACACCTTATGAACCTCTACGTGGTCGTAAGCCTAATATATCTCAATTAACATGTTTTGGGAATAAATGCTTCGTTCACAACAATGGTAAAAATATATTAAGCAAATTTGACCCTAGAAGCGATGAAGCAATTTTTATAGGATATTCTGACCATAGTTAAGCCTATAAAGTTTTCAACAAGAGTACCTTATGCATATAAGAAAGTATTCATGTTATCTTTGATAAAGATAATGCCTTCGATAAGCCTTTACAGGACGAGGAAGAAAACCTAGACGAACCTGACTTTCGGTTATCAAGGGAAGATCCTCCTGAGCTAGAAAATGAAGATGGCGAGATTAAAGGAACTCATGATGAACTTAACTTGGGACAAAACGGTACGAGAATTGAAACTATAGTTGATGATACTATAAATCATTCTCAAGCCAATGACTTAGAACCTAGAGTTATAGTTAATGAAGCTATAACTTTGAATCAAAACCAAAGGGAAGAAGTCAGAGTTATACATGACCCTGGCCTACTATAACCCCAGGTTTGGATTCAGGGGGAACAAGTCAAAATCCAGAGTCAAGTAGAGGCAACAAGCATAATCAATCAAGGAACTGGAGATATAAGGATTTTCATCCTTTGGACAATATCATAGGAAGCTTGACAGATGGAGTTCAAACTCCAAGGAGTTTAAACAACTTTTGCTCATTCTACTCCTTCTTGTCCACTATTGAACCTTCAAATATAAAGGAAGCACTCGTAGAACTAGATTGGATAGTTGTCATGCAAGAGGAACTCCAGCAATTTGAAAGAAACAAAGTTTGTCATCTTGTTCCTCGACCTAAAGACATATCTGCCATTGGAACTAGATGGGTATTCAGAAATAAACTAGATGATACTGGAGTCATTGTGCGAAACAAGGCCAGATTAGTGGTTCAAGGATACAACCAACAAGAAGGGATCGATTATGACGAAACCTTCGCTCCCGTTGCTCCTCTTGAGGCAATTAGGCTACTCATTGCCTTTACTGCGCATAAGGGAATGAAGTTATTTCAGATGGACGTTAAGACTTCTTTTATTTATGGCTATCTCCAAGGGGAAGTATTTGTTGAACAACCTCCTGGGTTTCCTGACAGCAAACTCAAGGACCATGTATTCAAATTGGACATAGCCCTATATGGCCTAAAGCAAGCACCTAGGGCATGGTACGACAGACTATCAAAATTTCTATTGAAAAGTGGATTCAAGAGAGGATCCGTGGACAAAACCTTATTTCTTAAAAACGAAAACTCAGATCTACTTGTCGTTTAGATCTATGTTGACGATATTATTTTTGGGTCAATAAACAAAACGTTGGGCAAGTACTTTTCTGAGTTGATGACTTCTGAATTTGAGATGAGTATGATGGGAGAACTAAAGTTCTTCCTTGGTCTTCAAATTCAACAAACATAAGAAGGAATCAAAGTTCATCAACAAAAATACATCAAAGAATTAATAAAGAAATTCGGCATGGAAACCTTGTAACACCCGGACCCAAACCTAGAATCGGAAATGTTAGCCACAGTAGCTCGCCAGGCTATGTACTGGCCCCACAGACCAACACGAGTCCTTTTCAGCGCATTTGTCCTCACTCATGCGCATCCCGAGAACCTTCCCAGGAGGTCACCCATCCTAAGACTACTCCCAGCCAAGCACGCTTAACTGTGGAGCTCTTTTGCATGGATAACCAGAAAAGAAAGTGTAATTTGTTGTTTTGAGTAGTACTTTCTATCCCTTTAAGCACTAGTCATATAAGCCTATCAAGTACCTCTTCAAGGGGTAACCCCACCCGAATATCCTATTCGGTTCAATGGAGTATTATACAGCCTCACTTGAAGAACGCAACGTCCTCGTTGCGCCTGGTGATGCGTGTCTATTTTATGATGTTTTACATCTATTTTTACACACATTTCGTCGCTCATTTACTATGTTTTAGCCATAAATTCCCAACAATTGTGCACTTTCGTATTTTTACGCTCTTTTGAAGAATTATGCGGGAAAAACACGATTTTATGCCAAATTCATGCCCTCGGGATTTTTGGTAACCAAGGAATAAAGGAAAGTCAACTGGAAGCATTGACCAAGTACCAAGAAGTCAAACCAAGACGAACAAAGCAATCCTACAGGAAAAGAGGTCGACCGACCTATTACTTGGGTCGGCCGACCAAACCTCTGTTTTGGAAAAGCCCAGAAAGTTCCTGAAGCCCGTAAATAGGTCGACCGACCTACTGGGTGGGTCGACCGACATCTGCGCAGATCAGAAGCTTTTCGGAAGCCCATAAGAAGTTTTAGCTCTTATGGAAACTTCTAATTTCTGCCTATATAAGCTAATCTTATGTTTAGGATTGATTATCAAGTTATAACCTAGTTCCATTATTCAGTTTTATTCAGTTTTAATCTAGTTTTCTCCTTAGTTGTAATCTTTCAATAAGTCCCAACACTTTTAGTTATTGTTCATCAATCTTTCAAGCATTCATCAATAAAGTTGTCCTTTTCTGCCTTAATCCTTGTTTCCGGTAATTCCTTCCTTAATTTCAGTTTTATTATTGTTCTTATTATTATCGCATCCGGTTTAAGATAGAATCCCAAAGCTTTATTATTGATTGCATGTCTAGATTGATTTCCATGTTTATTCCTGTTTTCATTGTTGTTTAGTAACCATGAGTAGCTAATTTCATATGTTAGGATGTAAGGGATGAATACGCATAGGTAGTATAGGTTCCGAGACCAACTGTAGCAGGGCCGTGGTCGGTCGACCTTTATAATGGGTCGGTCGACCGAGGCTGTGGTCGGCCGACTGGGCTAGCTGGTCGGTCGACCCACTCGCGTTCGTATTCTGTTTCGTTTTAATTCGTAGACTATAATAACCTACAATGAGACTGAAAGGAGACTTGTAGGTTGTTAGTAATGACCTACCCAGGATTGAAAGATACGGGAAGGGCATTGGTTTACACCTTAAGACGGCTAGTTTACTAAAGACTGAAAGGTATGTGACCTAGAATTTAGGAATCACCCTTATTGTTGACACCCGATAATTGTGAGACCTAGGAACTAATATCATAGGCCGAAAGGAGCTATTAGGTACCATAGACCGAAAGGATATGTTACACCCTTTGCGCGACTACAATACATGTTGACCTTAAAATTTATATTGCCTTAGCTATTTATTTCCCAAACATCGTAGCATCTCTTTTAATATAGTTTTATTCTCATCTCTAATTACTTGTTTATTTAAATCTTTGCCTTAGACTTAGTAAACAACCAATCAAACCCCCAAAATTGTTACCTTAAACATTAACATCAAACAATAAACATTCCCCACCTCTTTGTGGTTCGACCCTGACTTTCACTATCTATTGTTAAGGTTAGGAATTATAAATTTTGTATTTGGTACCCTCAACGACGGGCATCACCTGGCAGCATCCGACCGCAGCCGAGCCAAACCAGGAATCCTCCCCTGCTTGGTTGGTGCCCCGGGTACTCCAGACCACAGGCGCTTACCAGACGTTCGCAGGGTTGCTTTGATACCATTTGTAACAACACGGCCCAAACCTAGGACCGGAAATGTTAGCCACGGTAGCTCGCCAGGCAGTGTACTGGCCCCACAGACCAACACGAGTCCTTTTCAGCGCATTTGTCCTCACTCATGCGCATCCCGGGAACCTTCCCAGGAGGTCACCCATCCTAAGACTACTCCCAGCCAAGCACGCTTAACTGTGGAGCTCTTTTGCATGGATAACCAGAAAAGAAAGTGCACTTTGTTGATATGAGTAGTACTTTCAATCCCTTTAAGCACTAGTCATATAAGCCTATCAAGGGACCTCTTCAAGGGGTAACCCCACCCGAATATCCTATTAGGTTCAATGG
Source organism: Silene conica (assembly GCA_029255685.2). Classification (NCBI taxonomy): domain Eukaryota; kingdom Viridiplantae; phylum Streptophyta; class Magnoliopsida; order Caryophyllales; family Caryophyllaceae; genus Silene; species Silene conica. The sequence continues at coordinate 33,143,031 of CM055312.2, read as the reverse complement.
AGTATTACAAACCTCTCATCCAATGCCTACTCCAATGGTCACAGATAATAAGCTAACCAAAGACGAAGATGGTAAGTCTGTAGATGAAACAACTTACCGAGGTATGATTGGCTCACTTCTTTTTCTTATTGGAAGTCGTCGAGATATTATGTTTAGTGTCTGCGTTTGCGCTAGATTTCAATCTGCAACAAAAGAATCGCATATGACTATCGTGAAAAGAATACTAAGCTACCTAATCGGAACATCAAAATTATATCTATGGTACCCTATGGACTTTAACTTTAACCTAGTAGGATATTCATATGCAGATTATGCAGGATGTTCTTTAGACAGAAGAAGTACTTCGGGCTTTGCTACCTTTGTAGGCCCATGTATAATATCATAGGGATCCAAGAAACAAAATTTTGTCGCTCTCTCAACTGCCGAAGCAGAATATATTGCAGCCGCACTGGTATGTTCTCAACTCTTATGGTTAAAGCAACAGTTTCTTGATTATGGTGTTGATGTAGGATGTATGCCTATTTTATGTGATAATTCGAGTGCTATAACTAAATCTAAAAACCCAACCTAGCACTCGAGAACCAAACATATTTAAATTAGACATCACTTCCTACGAGACCATGTTGAAAAGAAAAACATAAAATTGGAATTTTGTAGTACGGAAAAACAATGGACAAATAACTTTACTAAACCATTGGCTAGAGAACATTTTGAGACTTTGCGATTGGAAATTGGTTTAGTTTAATCAGTGGCACCTAATCAATCTTAAAAGCTGAAATAGCCCAATGATTGACTACGGTTAAGACAAGATTGTATGACTGTGTCCGTATATTCCGCTGCATGTTTATGTGTGTACTCGATGATGATTAGATATGTAAACTCGACTTATTATGCATGTCTTGTACGTTTGTGCTCAACCAAGTTTTACAAAAATTAATAAAACACATATTATACAAACTTACCTAACTTATTACACCAATTTACCTTTTATATATACTTACCATAAATAAAAATAAAAATAAAACAAACTTACCCATTACATACTCTAAAACCATGACACACCTAACCCCACTCTTCTACACTCTTTCGCCACGTGTCAAACAATCCCTCACCCCTAGACTTTTTACCCACACAACACTTATTACCCTCACCTCCCTCCACTTGCCTCCTCCATTTCCATTACTCTTACCGTCCCCAAAACCCACCAAAACCTCCATTAAAATAAAGCATGTAAAACCCCTCGCGAAAGCGGAAATAAAAATCACACAAAGTACTAAAAATGCAGCGGAATTAAAACTTTTTAACATAATTAACATGCGAGGTGAATTTAAAACTGAAAACTGAAACTGATATAAACAGAAATAGATAAATATAACAATCTAAGTACTGAAGCAAGATATATACAATAGCTTGGGATGGAACACCCCTATAGGCACTCAAAACATCAACTGTATCAAAACTAGAGTCTAGCTATCGTAATGTGTAAGTCATATAGATGATAAGCGGATCATCACTCGCTAGGTCTCAGCAACCCCCGCCAATCCTGCATGTACCTACAGACATGTAAACATGTACGCCACAATCAGTGGGGAGTGACTAGATGTAACACCCCCATTTGTCTAAGGGCCTGTACTAGGACTCCTCAGATAAATAAGGGTGTTACCATAACGGTTTTCCGAGGCAGTAGACACAAAGGAAGATAAACAGTACTTTAAATAAAATTTAACTCATGACATGTTCTTACATCCGTATCCAAAAGTCTTAACACAACAAATAAAGTACAACTCGTATTAAACTGACTAAGGTGATCTAGACATCTAATCTGTTCCGGATCCAAGCTCTTCCTCCCATAGCTCCCCCTTAGTCTCAGCCACCTGTCAATCTGCTCCCCAATAATTGGTTCATCACAGGTGATCACGAATACACAGGGTCAACCACGAGGTTGAGTAGGGAAAAGAATAAATATAACAATATAATAAACTCCGCACCGAACCAACGCCAAATAAACTCCGCACCGATCCAACGCCATATATATACTCCGCACCGATCCAACGTCATATATACTCCGCACCGATCCAACACCTTATATACTCCGCACTGATCCATCACCATATCACAAGACCCAATATATATTCACATTGTAACGATATCTCAGAATAATATGGATAACACAATATAACGACCACCTCATATTATATCACAAACATGCTTAATAATAAATAAGAACAGTTTACACAACATCATATACAGTATTTTCCCCTACCTGAAATAGCAGGAAACGCAGATAATCCGAGTCTTGATTAGAAATGTTCCACGCGAAACCCGTTACCTAAACAAATATTATTTAATTAATAAACTCCCTAATTCTCGTAACACGTGCACACATTCTATTTATAGAAACTTCCTATATTTAGAAAGATTCCCAACAAACGAGGTTACCTAAAATAGCAACTTCCAAAAATAGATCCTTTGGGTTTTGAAATTCAAATTATTCAAAATACTCATTAAACCATATCAAACACTTTCCTATAATAATGTTAATACACTTATAACAAAATATTATTTCCTTTAATAACCATAATAAATAAAATATTTATGGAATATACTAAATAAAATAAAAAGGAAGTAAATAAAAATGAAAAGGAAAGAAACACAACCCGACAGCCCAAAAACCCCCAACCCGCGGCTTTCACAACCCACGTCCCAGCCGCGTGACCAACCAGACACCACCGCCAACCACCAGACCTGACCCCCACACTGTCCCCTTCACCACTGTCCACCACCACCCTGGTCTTCCGGCGAGGTGAACCAGAGCCATTTCCAGGCCTGGTTCACGACCCTCTGTTCAGCACTCCTTCACCAGCCCTCGCCAACACACCTGCAACCACCACAGACACGGCCGACTCCGACAACACTCACCCCAGACACCACCACCGACATCCAACCCCCACAACCACCATGGTACCACCGCATAGACCTCCCCCTAGTCGGCGGTGGCACCATTCGAACAACCCCTCGACACCCAGTCACAACAAAACTCCCTGACACCCCTTCTAGAACCACCAACGAACCCCCCTGTTCACACCGTACCCAGACCTTACCAACCCCGTGACTACAACCATACGAACCACCAGCCAACCCACCATCTAATAACACAAAGACCCAGAGTAAACGTTAACTGAATTAACTTCGAAATCCCACGCAAAACACCACGTTCCCGACTCTATTCTGAAACGCTAAGAACATGGTTTGACACAGACGACAAAACCACCACGACTGGTGGTTTAGGGTGGTCAAGGGTGGCCTTACAACAACCAAAACGCGACTACTAACATCAGAGGTCAAAATTATAAAACAAATCAGAATTAGTAAGCATTATAACATGATCGAAAAAGACGAACAACAAGGAAGGCAGAATGCGAATTTATGGAACAGTGGTGAGCATACCCGGTTCTTGACCAATTCGAGGTACCCTAGGTCAGTCTATAACCACCGTGAGCAGGCTCTCCTTCTTCCCTATAGTGACGGCTATGTGAGTGTGAGATCTGGTTTGTGTTTATGTGATGATTAGGGCACGAATAACTATGATACTTATAAGGCGGCTGACACTAGGCTAAACTCTCTGTTTCAGAATTCCGTGTGGGCTGGTATTGTCACGCCTTTCGAAGCCCATTGCTAGGGTAACAATAGGTCCCAAGTTCGACCCACACTAACTCCATACTACAACACTATTATAGAATGCCTTGGTTCCCATTTCGAATCCCACTGACGACCAAAACACTCATCAAAACGTGGGTGTGCGAGAGCTTATAAAACGACCAAATTGAATAAATAACTCATCGTCCAACCATAATTTACCCATAAGTCCTATATTTTAAAAGTTACTAAATCGGGTTATTACAATCTTCCCCCTTAAAGGAACTTCGTCCCGAAGTTCACCCACTCATATAGTCAACACGCAAGCACAACACCCGCAGTCATGTTAAAACATAAAAAAAAAACGCGAAATGTTACATTCTATCCCACTAAAAAAAGAGTTACGTCCTCGTAACTTAACTCAACCAAACAAATGTGGGTAACGCTCCCTCATAGATGCCTCAGGCTCCCACGTAGCCTTTCCTGATTATGATTTGTCCACAAGACTTTCACCAAAGATGTCTCCCCATTGCGAGTCTTCCATACTTTCCTATCCAAAATCTCTTTCGGAGTCTCAACATATGCCAACTGTTCATCTATCTCGATCACCTCGTGCTGAAGCACATGAGATGGATCACTCACATATTTCCTCAACTGGGACACATGGAACACATTATGGACCTTGGATAGGGTTGGAGGTAAAGCTAAGCGATATGCCACCTCTCCAACTCTGTCCAAGATCTCAAATGGTCCAATAAATTTCTGGCTCAGTTTGCCACGCTTGCCAAACCTCATCACACCCTTCATCGGAGAGACTTTTAGTAGTACTTTCTGCCCGGCCTCAAATGAGATATCGCTCCTCTTCAAATCGGCGTAATTCTTCTGTCGATCCTGGGCGGCCCTCATCCTCTGTCGAATAATCTGAACCTGCTCCACCATCTCCTGGATCATATCGGGCCCTAAGGTCACAACATCCGCTCGATCATCCCAACACACCGGGCTCCGACACTTCCTCCCGTACAGGGCCTCAAAAGGAGGCATCCCTATACTGGCATGATAGCTGTTGTTATATGAAAACTCTATCAACCCCAGTCGGTCCTCCCAAGATCCTCCGAACTCAAGTACGCACCCTCTCAACATATCCTTAAGAGTCTGAATCGTCCGCTCAGTCTGACCGTCGGTAGCCGGATGAAAAGCTGTACTCATCTTCAACTGGGTACCCAAAGCAGCCTGCAACTCCTGCCAAAATCTGGATATAAACCTCGAGTCCCGATCTGAAACAATATCCTTGGGTACGCCATGCAGTTTGACCACATTCTGAACATATGACTTAGCCAACTCGGCTTTACTCCAAGTATCTTTCATGGGAATAAAGTGAGCTGACTTAGTCAAGCGATCCACAATCACCCAAATCATGTTGTTGCCCCTCTAGGTCCGAGGCAACCCCATGATAAAGTCCATCGAAATATTCTCCCACTTCCACTCTGGCACATCTAAAGGCTGGACCTTCCCTTGAGGTCTCTTATGCTCCCCTTTCACTCGCTGACACGTCAAACACCTCGAGACAAACTCTGCGACCTCCTTCTTCATATTCGGCCACCAGAATGTCTGCTTAAGGTCTTTATACAACTTATCACCCCCTGGGTGAACGGAATACGGAGTAGCATGAGCTTCAGTCAGGATTTTCTTCTTTAGCTCCTCTACGTCAGGAACACACCAACGCCCACCGAACCTCAAACTACCGTCGCCATGAATACGGAACTTGGTTGACGACTCTCCACCCTCGCTCTCCACCATCTTGCGCCATTTCTGGATTCTCACATCGTTCTGTTGTAACTCCTGTATCTCTCCATACAACTCGGGCTCTACTGTCAAATCACCAAGAGCATCCCCTTTCCTGATCATGAAAATTCCCATCTCTTTTAGTTCACTATGCAACCTCACCCTCGATCTGGCACAACTCAAAGCATGTACTGACTTCCTACTTAGAGCGTCAGCTACCACATTCACCTTGCCCTCATGGTAAACAATCTGCATATCATAGTCTCCGATTAACTCTATCCACCTTCTCTGCCTCATCTTCAACTCCTTCTGGGTGTAGATGTACTTCAGACTCTTATGGTCAGAAAACACCTTAAAAGTGGCTCCGTAAAGGTAATGGCGCCACAATTTAAGTGCAAAGACCACAGCTCCCAATTCCAAATCGTGAGTCGGATAATTTTCCTCGTAGGTCTTCAACTGGCGAGAAGCATACGCTATTACTCTCCCATTCTGCATTAGCACACAACCCAACCCATGCTTCGAAGCGTCGGTATATACTTCGAAGTTATCACTCCCAACTGGCAAGGCAAGGATAGGAGCTGTTGTCAGGCGTTCCTTAAGGGTTAGGAATGCCTTCTCACAACTCTCATCCCAGACAAAACGGTTCTCTTTCCTCATTAACGACGTCAACGGCTTCGCTATCTTTGAAAAATCTTTGACAAATCTCCGATAATAACCAGCTAAACCCAGGAAACTTCGAATCTCACTCACATTCTTCGGAATTTGCCACTTAGTCACTGCCTCGATCTTACTAGGGTCAACAGATACCCCCTCTTTTGAAATCACATGCCCCAGAAATGCGACTTTCTCCAACCAGAACTCACACTTGCTCAACTTAGCATTGAGCTTATGCTCCTCCAAAGTCTGAAGTACTTTCCGCAAATGGTCCTCGTGCTCTTCTGCATTCTTGGAATATACCAAGATATCATCAATGAATACCACCACGAACTTATCCAGATATGGGCTGAAGACTCGATTCATCAAGTCCATGAACACAGCTGGAGCATTAGTCAATCCAAATGGCATAACCACAAATTCATAGTGGCCATACCTCGTTCGGAAAGCAGTCTTTGAAATATCTGCATCCTTTATTCTCAACTGGTGGTACCTGGATCTCAAATCAATCTTGGAGAAAACCCCAGCCCCACTCAACTGATCGAACAAGTCGTCAATTCTCGGCAAAGGATATCGGTTCTTGATGGTCACATTATTCAGCTCTCGGTAGTCAACGCACAGCCTCAAACTCCCATCCTTCTTCTTCACAAATAAAACAGGTGCACCCCAGGGCGACACACTGGGTCGAATGAACCCTTTCTCAGCTAGTTCATCCAATTGCTTCTTCAACTCCTCCATCTCCTTCGGTCCCATACGGTACGGTGATTTAGATATTGGTCCCGCCCCTGGTTTTAGGTGAATGGAGAATTCCACTTCCCTCCTTGGCGGCAACCCTGGAACGTCTTCTCGAAATACTCCCTCAAACTCCCGTACCACAGGTATCTCACTAGTCTTTGGAGTCTCAGCCTCACAATTCCACATTTGGCACAAGATCAGACTCTCTCCTTTCCTCAAGCTAGACTTCAAGGTATTGACGGATATGAATTTGATTTTTGGCTTGACTCGGTATCCCTTGTAGGACACCCTCACTCCCTTGGGTCCCCTCAGGGAAATTTTTTTCTGATGACAGTCGATAAAAGCCCTATACTTCCCCAACCAGTCCATCCTTAGGTTCAGATCACCTCAAAACCCCCCAGAGGAAACTCTATGAGGTCACAATAGAAAATTGTTTCCCCGATTTTGATGGGTACACTACCGTATACTCTATTACAAACTATCGACTCGCCCGAAGGTATGGTCACTGAATCCGCGACCCAGTCGAATCTCTCAAGTCCTAAAGCCTTAATATGATCTCTAGACACAAACGAATGGGTGGCACCGGAATCGAAAAGTACGAAAGTAGGCTTAGAGTTCACAAGAAAAGTACCGGTTACCACATGCGCATCCTCCTGAGCTGCCTGCTTTCCCATGGCAAAGAGCTTGCCACTGGACTTGACTCCACTCTGACTGGCACCAGCTGTCCCCGCCTGCTGATTCCCTTCTGCTCCCGCCTTTTGGTTGCTTCCACCTCCATTGTATTGATTCTGGTACGAGCGGCTCTGATAATTGTTATAGCTCCTCTGGTAATTACTGCCCCCTCCAGACTTCGCACCCCCACCATAGTTGGGCATGGGTGTGCGATAGCCACTGCTACCATAAGACTGGGTGCGAGATCCCTGGTATTCGGATGTAGGCGTACGATAACCCCCAGACTGATCCCTCCAGAAGAGCGACACACTGCCTGCTTATGTCCTCTCTTCCCACAGCCGAAACAAACTATTCCTGCTGAGCCACCGCCAGAAACTCCACTCATGTGACTGCCCCCACCATGGTTTCTCCCACCACCAGAGGCACTATTCCCAAAATATCCACTGAACTTATTAGTGCTTTGCTTTTTCGATCCAGAACCCTCGGTTACTGATTCCGCCTTCCTCTTTTCTGTCTTGGACTTCTTGTCCTCCTTAATCATCTCGGAAAGCCTCTCCGCCGCCCCAGCCCTTAAGTAAATGTCACGGACTGTGGTGGGCGGAGCTGCAATCAATCTCTTCTTGATGGCGATTGATAACCCTCTCTCAAATTTCATTGCCAGCATGGCATCATCGAAACCCATGTCTCCCACGTAGTTCGCCAACTGCATGAATTTCCTGTAGTAAGCCTCTACAGTCATGTCCTCCGACATTTTGAATGTATCGAACTCCTCCCTCAGCTTGCTCTTTTGGAATTCTTGTAGAAACACCTCGTACAAGATCCTCTTGAATGCGTCCCAAGCAACAAACTCGGTCTCATCCTCTCTAGCTGCTTCCCGGATCTCTCCCTTGTTCCCGGTCCACCAATCTCCGGCCATACCCCTCAGATAGTGGGCTGCTTGGTCAACCCTTAATTCTTCAGGGCATCCCACCAACTCGAATAGATTAGTGAATTTCCGACACCATGCCCCCAACAGATGAGGTTCCCCCTCCCCAGTGAATTGGGTAGGGTGATGCCTTGCGATTATTGTGCTCATTTTTGCCGAGTCCATGCGTTGGGCCTTTAGGGCCTCGTTCTCAGCTAGTAACAGGTCTAACTCCTCTTGTGTTATGTTCGCAGCATTGGCTCTTCGCGGAGGCATACTATAGTACAACAGAAAAAGAAATGAGTCCCAACTCATATGGGTACCCATTTAGATTAGGGCTCTGTTCCCTAAACATTAAAGTCCATAAACACTTAGACTATAAGTAGTCCTTTTCTATAACATGGCTCAGGGATCACATAACCGCATATCTCTAGACATGATGAGAGAAGAATTACTAACATGTTTCATTTCACATAGCCATATTAATATGCACTTCTTTATTCAAACCATTAAAGATTCTTTCATGTTCATGCCCCTTCCGGCTTTTCCAACTGTCACTTATACTCGGAATTCTCATAAAATACTTATCACAGTATACCATAATTCCATCTTTTCCTAACTTACCCTTTTCTCTCGTATATTCACTCTGGGTTCCCGGGTAAAACTGATAGGGCCAATGGTTCGGTGTGAGGGGGCCCCAGACTCATACTTCCCCTTTCGTGTGCTCCTAACAGTCCTATCCCGGGGTTCATTTTATTTAGACTCTTCTACATTCATTGGATTCATTAGGTTAGGCCTGAGGATCGTTCGCTCTAATACCACTTTGTAACACCCCCATTTGTCTAAGGGCCTGTACTAGGACTCCTCAGATAAATAAGGGTGTTACCATCTCGGTTTTCCGAGGCAGTAGACACAAAGGAAGATAAACAGTACTTTAAATAAAATTTAACTCATGACATGTTCTTACATCCGTATCCAAAAGTCTTAACACAACAAATAAAGTACAACTCGTATTAAACTGACTAAGGTGATCTAGACATCTAATCTGTTCCGGATCCAAGCTCTTCCTCCCATAGCTCCCCCTTAGTCTTAGCCACTTGTGAATCTGCTCCCCAATAATTGGTTCATCACAGGTGATCACGAATACACAGGGTCAACCACGAGGTTGAGTAGGGAAAAGAATAAATATAACAATATAATAAACTCCGCACCGAACCAACGCCAAATAAACTCCGCACCGATCCAACGCCATATATATACTCCGCACCGATCCAACGTCATATATACTCCGCACCGATCCAACACCTTATATACTCCGCACCGATCCATCACCATATCACAAGACCCAATATATATTCACATTGTAACGATATCTCAGAATAATATGGATAACACAATATAACGACCACCTCATATTATATCACAAACATGCTTAAAAATAAATTAGAACAGTTTACACAACATCATATACAGTATTTTCCCCTACCTGAAATAGCAGGAAACGCAGATAATCCGAGTCTTGTTTAGAAATGTTCCACGCGAAACCCGTTACCTAAACAAATATTATTTAATTAATAAACTCCCTAATTCTCGTAACACGTGCACACATTCTATTTATAGAAACTTCCTATATTTAGAAAGATTCCCAACAAACGAGGTTACCTAAAATAGCAACTTCCAAAAATAGATCCTTTGGGTTTTGAAATTCAAATTATTCAAAATACTCATTAAACCATATCAAACACTTTCCTATAATAAATGTTAATACACTTATAACAAAATATTATTTCCTTTAATAACCATAATAAATAAAATATTTATGGAATATACTAAATAAAATAAAAAGGAAGTAAATAAAAATGAAAAGTAAAGAAACACAACCCGACAGCCCAAAAACCCCCAACCCGCGGCTTTCACAACCCACGTCCCAGCCGCGTGACCAACCAGACACCACCGCCAACCACCAGACCTGACCCCCACACTGTCCCCTTCACCACTGACCACCACCACCCTGGTCTTCCGGCGAGGTGAACCAGAGCCGTTTCCAGGCCTGGTTCACGACCCTCTGTTCAGCACTCCTTCACCAGCCCTCGCCAACACACCTGCAACCACCACAGACACGGCCGACTCCGACAACACTCACCCCAGACACCACCACCGACATCCAACCCCCACAACCACCATGGTACCACCGCATAGACCTCCCCCTAGTCGGCGGTGGCACCATTCCAACAACCCCTCGACACCCAGTCACAACACAACTCCCTGACACCCCTTCCAGAACCACCAACGAACCCCCCTGTTCACACCGTACCCAGACCTTACCAACCCCGTGACTACCACCATAAGAACCACCAGCCAACCCACCATCTAATAACACAAAGACCCAGAGTAAACGTTAACTGAATTAACTTCGAAATCCCACGCAAAACACCACGTTCCCGACTCTATTCTGAAACGCTAAGAACATGGTTTGACACAGACGACAAAACCACCATGACTGGTGGTTTAGGGTGGTCAAGGGTGGCCTTACAACAACCAAAACGCGACTACTAACAACAGAGGTCAAAATTATAAAACAAATCAGAATTAGTAAGCATTATAACATGATCGAAAAAGACGAACAACAAGGAAGGCAGAATGCGAATTTATGGAACAGTGGTGAGCATACCCGGTTCTTCACCAATTCGAGGTACCCTAGGTCAGTCTATAACCACCGTGAGCAGGCTCTCCTTCTTCCCTATAGTGACGGCTATGTGAGTGTGAGATCTGGTTTGTGTTTATGTGATGATTAGGGCACAAAAAACTATGATACTTATAAGGCGGCTGACACTAGGCTAAACTCTCTGTTTCAGAATTCCGTGTGGGCTGGTATTGTCACGCCTTTCGAAGCCCATTGCTAGGGTAACAATAGGTCCCAAGTTCGACCCACACTAACTCCATACTACAACACTATTATAGAATGCCTTGGTTCCCATTTCGAATCCCACTGACGACCAAAACACTCATCAAAACGTGGGTGTGCGAGAGCTTGTAAAACGACCAAATTGAATAAATAACTCATCGTCCAACCATAATTTACCCATAAGTCCTATATTTTAAAAGTTACTAAATCGGGTTATTACACTAGAGTTCTCCTAGCCACCTTTTGTAACGACACGTAACCCAACAATACGAACAGAATACTCCAACATATATAAACATGTGAAGCATATAAATCTCATCAGCTAAATCTCATACTATCATGAAATCACTAATGCACGGCTCTCAACCAACTTCGGAAACCATTTGGAAAGAGAGCCGGTTTCCCTACCGGTTGCCCGGTTGGGGGGTCTTTCAGTCCAAACTATTTACAAAACTGACTAAAGAGTCATCCAATGCCTTGGATGAACAAAACCATAAACAAGGTACTATAATCATCAATATCATCATGCATATTTGACACTGTACCAACTCAAGGCAAGCAGATATAAAACAGCAAGTATAAAGGTTCAGAGGCGACATCTTAACGCATAACCTAGATACTAAATCAATCAGCAAGTATAAAGGTTCAGAGGCGACATCTTAACGCATAACCTAGATACCAAGTTCACAATCTCAAGCAAGGACTCAGAGGCGCAAACTCAACGCATGGACCGACTATCAACAAGACACTAGACTCAGAGGCGAAAACTGAACGCATGGACTAGCACCCAATTCACAATCAAAAGTAAGGAACTCAGAGGCGAAAACTCAACGCATGTTCCCCTATTACATCACAAGATACTAGACTCAGAGGCGAAAAATCAACGCATGGACTAGCATCAAACACCTGTGATGCGTGTCTATTTTATGATGTTTTTCATCTATTTTTACACGCATTTGGTCGCTCATTTACTATGTTTTAGCCCTTATTTTCCAACAATCGTGTACTTTCGTATTTTTATGCACTTTTGCAGATTTATGCGGAAAAGGGACGATTTAGCACCAAATTCATGTCCTCGAGTCTTTTGCGTAATTAAGGAACAAAGGAAAGTCAACTGGAGTCTTTATTTAAGTACCAAGAGTCAAAACAAGAAGAAAACCGGAGAATTTCTACACGAAACGGTCGACCGACCAATTAAACAGGTCGGCCGACCCGGACTGAAGTCTAAGAAGTCCAGAATCTTAAAGAAAGCCCAGAATTCTCCTAACCCCGTAAAAGAGGTCGACCGACCCATTAAGTAGGTCGACCGACCTCAGCAAAGCCCAGAAGCAGTTTTCGGAAATCAACTAGAAGTATGAAGTCTTTAGGAAACTCTAATTTTCTGCCCTATATAAGCTAATCTTGTGATTAGGGTTTTGCATCAAGTTTTATCATAGAGAGTTTTAGCATCAAAGTTCGTAATTTAGTTTTACTCAAACTTTTAGTTCAATTGTAATCTTTCAATAATTCTCAAGCTTTCAATAAAGTTCGTTCCTCTTCTACCTTAATCCTGTCTCTGGTAATTATTCTCTTAATTTAGTTTTATTATTGTTCTTATTATTATTGCATCCGGTTAAGATAGAATTCCCAAGCTTTATTGAATCTTGCATGCTTAGATTATTATTTACTATGTTTTCCATGTTTATTCCCGTTTTCATAATTGTTTTAATAACCATGAGTAGCTAATTTCTATATGTTAGGATGTAGGGGATGAATATGCGTAGGTAGTATAGATTCCGAGACCGACTTGTAGCAGAGCCGTGGTCGGCCGACTCAAATAATGGGTCGGTCGACCAAGGCGGAGGTCGGCCGACTGGAATAGCCGGTCGGTCGACCCACTCGCGTTTGTTTTCTGTTCGTTTTAATTCGTAAACTATAATACCCTACAATGAGACTGAAAGGAGACCTGTAGGATGTTAGTAATGACCTACCCAAGATTGAGAGATACGGGAAGGGCATTGGTTTACACCTTAAGACGGCTAGGTTACTCAAGACTGAAAGGTATGTGACCTAGGATTTAGGAATCACCCTTATTGTTGACACCTAATAATTGTGAGACCTAGGAACGAATAGCATAGGCCGAAAGGAGCTATTAGGTATCATAGACCGAAAGGATATGTTACACCCCTTACGCGACTGCAATACATGTTGACTTTAGGATTTATATTACCTTAGCTACTTATTACCCGAACATCCTAGCATCCCTTTTATTATATTTAATTCTCATCTTTTATTATTTGTTTGTTTTAATCTTTGCCTTAGACTTAGTAATCAACCAATCAAACCCCCAAATTTTTTACCTTTAACATTAACATCAAACAATAAGCACTCCCCACCTCTTTGTGGTTCGACCCTTACTATCACTATCTATAGTTTTAGTTCGGTTTATAAATTTTATCTATGATACCCTCAGCGACGGGCATCAAATTTTGGCGCCGTTGCCGGGGAGGTGACGCCAGTGTTTATTGTTTTTGTTTTTGTTTCTCTTTGTTTAAGGAACTTTTGTTCCTTAAACCTTCTCACCTTTTTCTTGTACTTTCCATCTTATGCGCAGGTCAGTTCAAGGAGAACTCCTACCACTTGACCACGAGCTTGAGAGGACTCTTAGAGAAAGGAGAAAGCAACTTCTAGCGAATCAGGAAGGAGGTTCACCATCTTCCTTATTCCAAGAAGACATATTTGAACAACCATCACTACCATCTTCACCAAAAACACCAACTTCACAACCAAATTCACCCAACAATCCACTTTCACCAAGAACACCACCTTTTACCTACTTCCCAGTTTTTCCAAAAGAAGAAGAAAACATGATAGAGGAAGCTACTATTGCCAGTCACTCCATGCCTCAGGCAAAGGACCTATACAAAGGGTTCACTTTACCTGCAGGTACTGGGAAGCCATTCGAGGCCAAGCCTGCCTACATTACTATGGTTGAAAGAAACCAATTTGGAGGCTCGGCCAATGAGGATGCTGCAAAGCATATTGAAATCTTCACGGATTACATATGCTTTATTGCACCCCAGAAGGAGTGACGCAGGACCAGATTAAGCAGACCATGTTTATCTTCTCCCTTAGGGATGCTGCAAGGGAATGGTACAGAGACTTGGAACGCACTGCTGCGGGAGTCACAGATTGGAATACCCTAGCCTTGGCATTCTACAGGAAATACTATTCTGCATCTAAGACTAATGCTTTGAGGGCGCAGATTACAAATTTTAAGCAGGGCCCCAATGAGGACTTTAGTGAGGCGTGGGACAGGTTCAAGAGACTTGTTCGATCCATACCACACCACGGATTCGAACAATGGTTTCTTTGTAACCAATTCTACAATGGCCTTTACGATGACAACAGGGCCTATCTAGATGCTGCAGCTAATGGGAGATTCCAAGATAATTCCGGAGAAACTAAGGGTCTCAAATTGATAGAGGATGTTGCTGTACACCGTGCTGAACATGGAACTTCCCGAGGCAATCAAAGGAAATCTGAATATAACCTAGCAGCTATTGAGGCCTTGACGGCCAAGTTGGAAAAATTAGAGGCTGGAGGAAAATTCGATCTAGGAAGTGGGAGCAAGGGAGGAATTTATCAGGTGAACGCCGTTCAAGACGGACCCTTTGCTTGTGAGAGGTGCGGTGGAGAAGGGCACATGTCGAAATTCTGTACTTCATCCAACGAGACATGTGCCGCTTTCCAACACTATCGTGGGAACAATTTCTATGACCCAAATAATAATAATGTCCATCCCAACATGAGGTGGACAAGCCAGAATGTTCTCAACCCACAACACATGCAACCTCAGCAAAATTCCACATATATTCCCCCACATAAGCAAGGTTTCCAAAAACCACCCTTCAACCCTCAACCACCTTCAAATCCACCACCCAACACAGACACTCTTATCCAAAATCTTATTGGGTTGGTTCAGAAAAACAGCCGAGTAACAGCGAGGAAGGTCGACCGACCCAGGAGCCAGGTCGACCGACCCAGGAGCCAGGTCGACCGACCTCTGAGCAGAATCCGAAAAATCTCGCTGAACAGGAGAGTGGTCGACCGACCGAAGAAGAGGGTCGACCGACCACCGAGGCAGAACAAGAAGCCCCTTTTCGTCCCGAATTGCCGAACAACTTAAGGGATTTTCTTTTTCGGCGTGATAAGACCCCTAGGTTTCTGAAAAGGGCTGCAAATACCGAATCTTCAGCCCCCCCTTTCCCAGAAAGACTCATACCTTCGAAGGATCAGGTATCTTTTGACAAATTTAAAGACGTAATTTGTTCATTAAATGTTCAAGTTTCGTTTCTAGAATTAGTCCAACAGGTTCCTTCATATCTTAAATTTATGAGACAACTTTTGTCAAGAAAGAGGTCTTTAGATAAGGTTGAGTCGGTGGCCCTCACTGAAGAGTCATCCAGTTTTTTATCACATGTTATTGCCCCTCACAAATTAAAGGACCCTGGTAGTTTTTCTGTCCCCTGCAATATAGGAACCTTCCCAGTGAAGAAGGCTTTATGCGACTTAGGTGCTAGTATCAGTGTGATGCCCCTAAGTGTTGCCTTAAAATTAGGAATGACCGAATTTGCATTAACCAGCATGACTGTCCAGATGGCAGATCGTACATCTATGGAACCCGTAGGGGTGTTGGAAAACATCCATGTGCGTATTGACAGGTTTTTCTTCCCAGTTGACTTCGTAGTTTTGGACATCCCAGAGGATGCCCATATACCTATAATATTAGGAAGACCACTACTACAAAATATCGATACGAAGACGGTTAAAAACCGTTCTCGTATGAGTGGCGGAACCGTGCTCCCCATGGCCGTCCTCTTTACCTAAGAGAACGGTTCAACCGTCTTCTTTGTTGTCCACTTATCAGCACCGTTCAAGAAGGACCCGGTCTCTTTGCCCCCTTTCCAGCACGGTTCCAAAAGGAACCGGTCTCCTTTCTCCCCCACTTTCCAGCACGGTTCAACTTAGAACCGGTCTCTTTGCTCTACACTAACCGTGCTCTTTGTATGATGATGTCACAAACTTTCCAGCACGGTTCTTAGATGAACCGTTCTCTTTTGTTCCTATATGACGATGTTACAAACTTCGCGCCATATTTTTGAATTAATAGAGCACGCTTGAGAACATAACCGTTCTCTTTGCACCTGCTATTTTTTTTATAAATTAATTTATAATTCTTCCGGCCAATTATATATAATTTTTCCTGCAAATAAGCTAATAGCGTACAATAACATCGCTAATAGCGTACAATAACATTGCTCCAACAACTATATTCAGGTGAAAAATTAGCCATATATAGAGAAAAATCTCCAAATACTACATCATTCATATATATCAACATACTTTCCGATCCACAAATTCTAGCTACATACGTATGTACTTAAGCTAAACTTCTAGCTACGACTTAAGCTAAACTTCATCATGCATCGTTCATGGCTGACTTAAATTGGAGCGCAAAGTTAGCCCATATATCCCTCACCTCATCAATTTGCTCAAGTGAATATGTCACCGGGGCTCTAAGCATGAACTACAAACAAATTTTCAAAAATTGGTTAGAAAAATTCTATCCAAGACTCCTATATAAGTAAAATGATAGAGGTAAGTAAGTAGATGAACTAAAAATCCAAAAACATACATTTGGAGTAACCGTAACATATCTTCCTTTGACGATGTCCAACATGTATCGACAAATATAGTATCCACATAAAACGGAACCAAGAGGCTGCAAAGGGGCCTGAAAGGGGAGCTCATATTATAAATAAATTAAATACTTCACATGCACTATACTTAATAAGAGAAACAATATGTTAAGATACCTTAATCTTTTTCCAAACAACGTCGTTGGCCTCATATTTTGCAAGTGCATCGATAGAGTTCCTTTTCTCAAAGGCCCTGTATATATAGATAGCCAGGTTTATATATTTATTCAGTTTTAGTTGATAATGAAGCGTTAATTTCAAGTATAATAGAAAAACAAGCTAAGGTCTATGATTGATGGCTTTTGGGTGGCTTAACTTTTGTTCCTAGCCTACAGAAACATTTTAAGGCAAATGCAGGGGAGTAACGGGAGGTATAATATATGAAGGCAAAATAAAAAAGATCAGAAATAAGTTAGACATGCATACTTGGTAATTGTATCCATGAAAAATTGACGAGGCTCTGTATGTCCGGCAGGATCACACCAATACACTGTACTTTGAGCCGGATTGATCACGCCCAACATCCAATGCTTACTACAAGTTATAGAAAAATACAACGAAGATATCAACTTAAATATTGACAAAAAATAATAAAATAATTAATCAAGTCATCAATAATAATACTATGAAAAGAAATTTATAATTACGTACCCCTGGGCATATGGAGCAAATATAAGTTTCCGACCTTTTCCACAATCGGTACATGTCATTGCCCTAGCAACATAATCGGATCGATAATTTTCATCCGGAGCAACGGATTCTGTGGACAATGTCTCTGGGCACAAGAATCCATAGTGACTACTAATTTGCATGGTATCGGCAAGATCACTCAAATACCTACAACAATAAGAATCCATAGTAACTATCTAGTACTAGTTTGCATATTATCAGATATATACTAATAATGGGATTGCAAAGGGGCAGCTTAAACAAAGAGACCGAACCTCATAAAGAGTGTAATGTGAGAGGCACCAATCATTTGTTCATCTAACAAATGAACAACCTCTTCATAGCTAAGGTAGCAAGTTTGTTTATTGTGTAACACATGTTCATCAATGGGAACATTGATCATTGTCCCACTTGCCTTTAAAACCCGAGCCTCAGTTTCTAACAACTTCAAATCCATGGTCCTCTGCTTTTGCTTAAAATTGTGACTAACTTCAATTCCAAGGAAAGAAGATGGCGAAATCGAGGGCGAACACTTCTGAGGCTTGGACTTCTTTGCTGCTGCTTTATTTTTTCCTTGATCATTCTTTTTCATGGTTATCTAAATATTGGCATAAATAAATTAATAAATGGTATAACTCTCAGTGTATCTTATATCATTATACTAGCTAGAAATCGTAGTTACCTTATCAACAGGACTATGTATATGAGTTTGCGGCCACTGAATAAATGAACCCTTAGCATGAGTCAATGTTATCATATCACCAACAGGCAATGGTAAATCAACATTTTCCGACCCAGAATAGATTTCCTTGATTGACACTTTTCTAAAACCATCACAAAGGGCACTGCCATGAATGGAAACAAATTCGTCCTTCTTTGATAGGTATACCATTCCTGAAGCCACTATCTTCGATGAATTTTTTGGCAGTGATAGCACACAATCTTTCCAAGCCTGAAAATTTAAGTTATAGTAGAATTTCAAACTTTTTTCATTTACTTTAAAGTAGCGTATTTAATGAAAAGCTTACATATATATACCTGTTCTGTTACTGGGCCAGGAATCTTCAAAACATTGGTCTTGGGTGTACCATAATCCTCCTCTCGGGGTGGATCCTCAGTCACTTGTAGTGATTGCACTCCTTTTAGTGAGAGTGATTGCCTGTGAGACCCCTGTATAGATAGATTAGTGTTTTCAAACTTTGAACTAGATAGTGTTTTAAATGCAAAGCTTACATATCCTTCTTAATGAAAACCTTTTACAACCTGCCGTGGTGATATGCTTGGAATCTTCAGAACATTGGTCTTGGGTGTTTGATAATCCTCCTCTCGGGGTGTCTCCTCTGGGCGTGGCTCTTCACTCACGGGTAGTGATGTAGAATTTGTCGATCCCTCGGTACTCATAGATGCTCCTCCGTGCATTAAATCGTCTAATACTTTAGTACTTGGCTTCTCACCAGTTAGCCAAAACTGCATCATCACTGATTTCAGCTTTTCCAAGTCATCAATTTGGAGTTGCATGCAATTGATCTTCTCGTACAACTCTTCTCTTGTCGGTTTTTTTGGTCCCTTCCCAAAATACTCAGTTATTGAAATACCTTGAGGAATTCCTCGCACACGGCCCGGATGCTCAGGCTTGCCTATCGCCTTAGCGAGTATGTCTTCCCGTCCTTCGGGCACAAATAAACCAGCCTCAACATCCTTTTCAAGGGATTCCTGCAAATCAGCAATATTAATTAAGTTTTTAGCAGCCAGAAAAAATGAATAAATAGCACTAATAAATTTAACAACTGAACTAAAGCGAGTTAAATTACAAATATGCTCAACTTACAATTTTCAAAGCAACTTCCTTATCATAATCAGTCATGTCCCCTTTCGCTGACTTGTGAGCCCTTAGCCAAGTTAAATATCGATCAACTTTTTCCACTAGTTTTCCCTTGGCAGCTAAATCTTCTTTCTATCAAAAAAGAAGAGAGTTCATCAAAATTCATGCCAACTTTTGACCTGGAAGTTAGCTAGAAAATGAAACCAATACACAGAACTTACGACTTTAACTTAAATCCCTCGATATCCTGCTCGTGAGCCAAAGTATTTCCCTTTTTTTTTAGAGGCATTCTCCTTGTTCTTATCACTGACCGCCTATTAACATAAATCATATAGAGAAGAAAATAGTACGAGATACTATATACATATATATATTATCATGAAATAATTTGCCGTCCTCTATAAAAATAGAAATATTACCTTGAATTTTTCACTAGTGTGAGATGCCAGAAACTTGTTCCAATCATCTTGTGTAATCTGCTTATACAAGGATGGTGGTGTCTTCTGGATAGCTCCTGTCTCATCATACATCCACTCACGAACCAAAGTGCATTTCCATTTTCTCCATAATTCAGCCAACTTTTGGAGACACCAATCGTGACGCTCTTCAATGACATGGAAAGCACCCTGAAATTTGTATTGCTCAATCAAAACTTAGGCATTAACAGCCAATTTACATCAAAGTACATCAAAGTGCATCTCTGATCAAAACTTAGGCATTAAGAGCATAGGCAGTAGCACGTATAGACTATAGGCATGCATCTCTGATAGTTCTAACTGTAAGTGCATCTCTGATCGTTTGTTTGAACCTTTGGTTCTTACTTACTGTACATGGCAAGTAAGTTTATGCATAGAAAAAGAAAAATGTAGAGTAAGATCAGTGTCAGATAGCATTGTTTGTAAGTGCATCTCTGATCGTTTGTTTGAACCTTTGGTTCTTACTTACTCAAATATAAATAATGCGATATGTGTGACGAAGTTTAATAATATAATACTCAAATATAAAACAGGCGCATATAAATAATGCAAACTCAAACAGACCTCCAAATAGACGCAAACAGACCCAAAAATAGACCCAAACAGACCCAAAAATAGACGCTGTAACAGACCCAAACAGACCCATAAATAGACGCTGTAACAGACCCAAACAGACCCATAAATAGACCCAAACAGACCCAAAAATAGTGTTGTGTTCAGTGGTGAGGCGTAGATTTGCGGAATTAAACTCTTAGTTAGAGCAGTAGCAGCCATAGATAACATTTAGATAACATTTAGTTCAGAGAGTAAGTTAGAGCAGTACTAGTGCAAACGACCCCGGGGTTACACAACAACTCGGCTGCAACCTCTAGTGTAGACGGAAATGCAGATTAGCTGAGAACAATGCCAACACTAATTACTAGAATGTGAAGTTGTAGAATGTTTAGTAGAGAGAGTAGATGAGATTAGTTTCGAATGATGGGGATATAGGCTGCACAAATATTTGATGGTCTGCAAAGATGCACTTTATTAGGCTAGCAAACCGAGCTACATTCACTAGTCCTATTTCTTATTATATGCTCGCTTATCGATCTTAATCTTTCTACTTATCTCCGCTTATATCAGTATGTAGTACGAGAATGCTGAAACAGGCGTGAAATATCAGACCTAAACTGACCTTTCTACTTATCTCCGCTTATATACTAAACTCCATGATGATAATAAAGAGGCAGTGAGTGTGAAGTTCATGTGTACTTTCGAGAGGATTTGTTTTCTGTGTTGGGTGATGAGAGGCCTGATTACAGATGGTTGATAATTCGGCCTGCTGGTTCGGGATCCTCCTTTCATATTGATAGAGCAAACTATGCTGCAATAAACTTGTTGGCTAACTCAGGAACAGGGTACGTACATTTATACAAGAGGCTCATAGAGCAAACTATGCTACTGGCTTCTCACCTGACATGATTCTCTATTCATACGGTCGTTAAGCTTAGTTGCCTAGCTAGATTAAGGCGTACGGCCCTCTGGATCAGAATCAGAAACATAAATTCTGCCATGTTACGCTCAAAGACAGCATTAGTAGACACATAAAATTGCCAAGGCCAATACAAATGAATGAGCATAACAATGTAAAACACTTCATTCACTTGCATTGCTTCTTTTCATGAACCCCCAACTACCTTCCTCTTGCTAACTGACTTCCTCAAATTTTGAACAGCTTTCACCAAACTAATACTCCTGCTTACCAAGCATCTATTTTCATCACAAAATTTGGATGGATACCCGACTACTAATCCTTTTAAATTACCATTTACCATACGTGATAATGTCAGGCCTCGAACTCACAATCAAACAAACGGTGGGACTATGGGAGCTTGTTAGAATTTACATTTAGAGGTGAACGATGAAGGCGAATGTGACTTGAAGTTAATGTGTTTGTTTTAAGATCTCAGTCTCAGAAAGAACTTTATGAGAAGCACCATAATACTGCTGAAGGTCGTATTAAGATATGGCTTGGGATCAGACAAATCATGAACTAAACTGATCGCTTGCTCATGGAAACAAGGAATTTGGCTAAACAATTGAAAACTGGAATTCACATGGTAATTTACAACCTTTTTTTCCTTGTTTCGTATTTCAGAATAAAAAAATCCACAGTTTTCTCTTAGATGACAGTCCGACACACTTCCTTAGCACACATTTGTATTGTTCTCTTTCTGTTCTTTTGGACTGTGTTTCTACTTCCTAGCATAACTGTGGTAGCCTTATGATGAGTAGCTATTATATGGCTCTTTATTAGTCTTATCCAGTTCAATAAATGGAATTAACTTGCTTTTGTCATTCCTTTTCTGTTATAACTATTCTTCACTTAACAGTAGTGTACACTTTTTTTACTGTATAGCACATTGCTGAGATTCAATTTGAGAATCAAGTTGTGGTTGATACACGAAAGGTTAATCATGGGACAGTTACATTCTTGGAGAAAATAGACTATTCTGGTAGGCATCAAACACTCGTATCCCTTCATCCCACAATAATCTCAAATCGTCGAGAAGAGGCTCTAAGTAGACATCTATATCATTACCAGGTTCTCTGGGACCAGAAATCAATAAAGACAACATCAAATATTTTCGTTTCATGCAAAGATATGGAGGCAAATTGTAAATAGCTAAAAACACTGGCCAAGTACTATGTTGACTACTCAAATTTCCAAAGGGATTCATCCCATCAGTGGAGAGTGCAAGGCGGAGATTTCTGGGTTCTTTGCCAAACTCGGGATATTTTGCATCAATAAACTTCCAGTCTTTCCCATCGGCCGGGTGTCTTAACTTCCCATCATTTGCTTTTGATGTACTATGCCATGTGAGTAATTTGGCATCATCTTTATTCGCAAATAATCGTATCAACCTAGGAATTATTGGAAAGTACCACAAAACTTTAGCTGGGATCCCTTCCTTCTTTTTGTATCGCCATTCCTTACACACTGGACAACTAGTGAGATTAGCATATCCTTTGCGATATAATATGCAATCATTGGGACATGCGTGGATTTTTTCATATTTCATACCAATTCCCCTAAGTATCTTCTTTGCCTCATATGTACGATCAGGAAGTACATTATTTTCGGGGAGCATGTCCTTTAATAATTTCAGGAGGTCTGTGAAACTCTTGTCACTCCACCCATTTGTTGCTTTCAAATTATATAACATAACAAGAGCTGCCAATTTAGTGTGCTTACAACTACTATAAAGAGGCATTTCAGAATCTTTCAATTTCTCCAATACAACACTAGTATCCTCCAAATCATTTTCATCAAGATCCTCATCAGTTTCATCTACAATACCTTCTTGCTCATCACCTCCAAACATATCTCCCCATGATTTATCCGACATATCGTCACACCCATCTCCTGCCTCAGTATTCATATTACAACCCAAATCTTCTACTGAATTAGACTCACCGGGCTCTTTATCGTCACTCAAGCATGTTTCTTTCTCAATCTCCCCAAATTGGACATCTACATTTTTTCCTATTCCATCTAAATTTTTTGATTCTCCATGGAAAATCCAACAAGTGTACTTTGGATTAAAATTTGTCTTATTTAAATGTATTCTTACATCTCCAAAGCTCATATACCTAATATTCCGGCACATATCACAAGGGCACGCCATACTAGATTTGTCTTTCACGTTCTTTATTACGAAGTCATAGAATTCAGCTAACCCGGCATCATATTCTACTTCGCCCTTTTTCCCATTAATCATCCAAGTACGAGCCATATTCGGCTACATAATTACAACATAATTCAATTATTAACGATAATAATACTAATAGCAATAATAATACTAATAGTAATAATATCACTAATGTTAAAAACAACAATAAAAGGACGATATTAATACATGACCCGTCACACACACACACTGTTATTCGTTTTCCAGCAACTCAAACGACCCGTGTGACACCCTCTGCAACCCCCTCTCTAGCGGCTACCACCACTAACCTAACCATGACCCGACACCACCCTAGACACTACTCAACACCCACGACTCCCTGGTGGAAAGCACCATCCTTCGAAACCACCCAAACACCATGAAAAACCGTGTAAACAGGCTGACCAGAATGTCCCTGTTTTATAATTGTTTCTGCCGCCCCTAAACAACCAGGCCTCTGGTTGTGCTCCGGCCACCAATTACCACACTACCACCACCGTTATATCCTATGAACCCCTACAACGAGAACCCAAGTACTCGTATCTAGATAAAATCAGAAAGCAGTTCGAAAGACAATTAAAACAATGCAATAGAATAACACAAAATAACACAAAATAACACAAAGCGAATAACACAAAGCGAATAAAACAAAGGTATTGACAATTACATACTTACATATACTAATTTACACAATGGTATTGACAATTACATCTTAGGTTGATCTCAAACACAAAAATTCAACAAAATTTCGAAACCCAGCAGCAGCCATAACTGTATTATTTACTAAATTTCGAAACCCACAAAAATTACTAAATTTCGAAACCCATTCCCAACCACAACAACTCAAATCAAATAAGAAGAAATCTGGTAATTCGAATAATTGAGGAAAAATAAGAAAACAAGAGTAAAGGAGAAAGAGGGCGTACGAATTATCGATACTTGCTTCAGTTGCTTCGAAAAGTCGTAGTACAGTATTAGTGCTTCAGTTGCTTCGAAAACAAGAGTGAAGGAGAAGCTATGGCTGCTGGGATTATTGTATCGTCGTCTTTGTAATTGTGTTTGAGAGGTTTTCAAAAACTGACTTTGTATACTGTTCTATTGTGAATTTGTTTCGAATTATGAAAGACAAAAGAGACCGGTTAACAAAAACAACCGTGCTCTTTGTGAAATAATAAAATACAAAAGAGAACGGTTAACTAAAGACCCGTGCTCTTTGTGAAATTATGAAAGACAAAAGAGACCGGTTAAGAAAAACAACCGTGCTCTTTGTGCAATTATGAAAGACCCGTGCTCTTTGTGAAATTATGAAAGACCAAAGAGACCGGTTAACAAAAACAACCGTGCTCTTTGTGAAATTATAAAAGACCAAAGATAACGGTTAGAAAGTGAACCGTCTTCGTTTCTTTTCATGAGTAACAAAGAGGACGGTTAGTAACTAAACCGTCTTGGTTGTTTAAAGAAGAGCACGGTTAAGTATTTAAACCGTTCTCTTTGGTTTTTTTTAAACCTATAAAGACGGTCATTTTATAGAACCGTCTTCTATTTCTATATTAAAAACTCCCGCCCAATTATTGTGACAAATTAAGACGGTTCCGCAAAATTTCGTTCCTTAATCCCCGTCTCCTAAACCTATATTTGTAGTAGTGGACCTTTCCTCCACACCGCAGGAGCCATCATAGATGTAGGCACTGGGACTTTAACCTTCAAAGTAGGAAAGCATTCTATTATATATGGCCTATCTTATAGGAAGAAGGATGATATGACCCCCATCACTTGTAATGCTATCACTTCTGAAAAGAAGTATGAGGTCATCACTACTTCTCCTACTTTATTGCCTACTCCTATACCTGTTCTTACACCTCCGCCCCAGATTGGGAGCAATATGGAGGACACTTTTATTATGGCTAATGCAGGAATTGGTTTGGGGAAACCCAAAATAAAGGAAGTCATAGTACAGAGAGGAGGAATGGGATGCTTGAGCTACAAAGAAGATGAAGACCCAGATGTTGTAGATCGGGAAGAAAAGAAAAAGTGGAGGCAAGCTCAAGAGGAGAGATCGTCGCATATGCTTTGCGACGGCGGAAAGAAGATGTGTTTCGCTACTCGAGAAAACACTGTGGAGACTACGGCATGTCGTCAAAAGCCGTGGTCGGATATTTTCCGCATCTTTAGCGGATAGTTGTTTCAAATAGATGCTTTTAAGACAATTTACTTTTGTTGTGTGAGATTTTTTAATTTGGTTTGCTCGTAGTTTTAGAACTTTTTCCTTGATGCTTGCGTAGTTAAGATTTTAGACTTGTTTCTGGCAACTCGCGCATTTGTGGGCGCATATTTATTGTTTTTTTCAGGTTTTACGAAGGAACGAAGACCCCTGGGACACAGAGGGGTCGACCGACCAGATACACGAGTCGGTCGACCTAGTCGCCGTATCGCTGGAATTCCTGTAGGTAACAGGAAGGTTGGTCAACCTACTATATGGGTCGGTCGACCTACCTGGTTGTCGCAGTCAGTTCGTTTCTTCCTCGGAAATCGTGCAACCGTTCTTTGGTACTTGAGTGGCATTGCTAGCCACCAAAACCTCCCAGCTTACGCTGGTTTGGGGAGGTTTTTCTCATACGTCTATTAATCCAGTGAGTTCTTTCAAGTTTTTCCTTAGTTTTTATTTTCTTTGCATCTTTTCTTTAATTTTCTGAAACCTTTACTTAGGCTAATGCACAATGGGGACATTGTGCGGGTTGGTTTGGGGAATGGTTTCGCGTCACATGCATTGTTCCATTGCATTTTTGTCACACGTTTATTGCATTTCTGTCTTGCATTGTTCTTTTCTTTATTTTCCTTACCTATATAAAAGAAAAATACAAAAAAAAGAAATTAAATAAAAATTCAAAAATTTCAAAAAAAAAAATGCACGTTTATTTTAGCATATAGGTCGAGTCGGAACGAGAGTATTTCAAGGATGATCTTTGCTATCTTACATGTTTATGCCTTTACCTTGCCTTGTCAACTTGTTTTAGTATAAGAGTCTTTTGCATATCTACGAGTTTTTGTTAACTTGCATATCTTGAGACTTGACTTATACCTTGGCAACCTACTATACTTCTAAGTTTTAGAGCCTTATTCCTGGTTTCATTCTTAAACCAGTTGTCTAGGATGTGAGTAGTACTCCCCTTGGAACATGTTACATCAATATGCATAAACATGAACTTAAATTGCTATATACTTGTTTACTATCTCGTTTTGTGAGTCTTGGTACGTCCATTTGGGATCCCTTTTCTCCTATTTACCCATAAAACCCTACATAGCCCAAATTGCCTTTTTATTCCCCCAAAACTACATCCCATACTTAGCCTACCCTTCCAAACTAGTATTTGTGGTCTTTGGTCTATTTTGAGGCATCTCGGTTTATATGCTATCTTGAGCAAAAAGAGAAAAGAAAGAAAGAAAAGAAAAAGAACAAAGCAATTCAGAAAAGGAAAAGAAAGAAAAAGAAAAACGAAAAAGAGAAAAAAAAAAAAAAGGATCGAAAAGTGCAGAAGTCAGTCGACCGACCGCCTTCATGGGTCGGCCGACCACCTGACAATGTTAGAATTCAATATTTCGTTCAAAAGTCCCTTTCTTTTATATGTTATCACTCCTATACCTCATTCAAAAATAATTGGGAGTCCTTTCTTATATATAATGTGAGAGTTGTGCTACAAAAGAGCACTTCCTGAATATCAAAAGTTGTGAAATATGTTGTTGGGAAACGGTTTTACTAGCTTGGCTACTAACCCCACATATCCAAAAACATCTTAACCACCTTTTACCTTTTACCTCACATATCTTTCATTACCTCAATTGCATGTATCTGGGTCATTTAATGAGTTTGTTATACATAGTTGTAGAATTCTTGTTCATATTAGATTGCAGGCATGTTTTCATGGGTTGCAGTTAGGTGAGTGTCTCTACAAATTTACTTCTTTCTATCTTTTACATATACTCACCCTTTGCTTCATGAGTGTCTCGAGCGTACCGCGAGAGTCCATGGTATAAGTCTCTATAGCCTCTAGGTTTGCAAGTTTGACGACCTTATAACTCGTTTGCATGATTTGAATACCTTCTCATTTTGTACTTGGCACTGGTTTAGGCTTACATGTAAATTTCGCTCTGAGATTGAAATCGTTCCATCAGTTAAGATCGAGTCTATTTCTTGCTTGAGGGCAAGCAAGGGTTTGGTTTGGGGAATTTGATGCGTGTCTATTTTATGATGTTTTTCATCTATTTTTACACGCATTTGGTCGCTCATTTACTATGTTTTAGCCCTTATTTCCCAACAATCGTGTACTTTCGTATTTTTATGCACTTTTGCAGATTTATGCGGAAAAAGGACGATTTAGCACCAAATTCATGTCCTTGAGTCTTTTACATAATTAGGGAACGAAGGAAAGTCAACTGGAGTCTTTATTTAAGTACAAAGAGTCAAAACAAGAAGAAAACCGGAGAATTTCTACACGAAACGGTCGACCGACCAACTAAACAGGTCGGCCGACCCGGACTGAAGTCTAAGAAGTCCAGAATCTTAAAGAAAGCCCAGAATTCTCCTAAGCCCGTAAAAGAGGTCGACCGACCCACTGAGTAGGCCGACCGACCTCAGCAAAGCCCAGAAGCAGTTTTCGGAAATCAACTAGAAGTATGAAGTCTTTATGAAACTCTAATTTTCTGCCCTATATAAGCTAATCTTGTGATTAGGGTTTTGCATCAAGTTTTATCATAGAGAGTTTTAGCATCAAAGTTCGTAATTTAGTTTTACTCAAACTTTTAGTTCAATTGTAATCTTTCAATAATTCTCAAGCTTTCAATAAAGTTTGTTCCTCTTCTGCCTTAATCCTGTCTCAAGTAATTATTCTCTTAATTTAGTTTTATTATTGTTCTTATTATTATTGCATCCGGTTAAGATAGAATTCCCAAGCTTTATTGAATCTTGCATGCTTAGATTATTATTTACTATGTTTTCCATGTTTATTCCCGTTTTCATAATTGTTTTAATAACCATGAGTAGCTAATTTCCATATGTTAGGATGTAGGGGATGAATATGCGTAGGTAGTATAGATTCCGAGACCGACTTGTAGCAGAGCCGTGGTCGGCCGACTCAAATAATGGGTCGGTCGACCAAGGCGGTGGTCGGCCGACTGGAATAGCCGGTCGGTCGACCCACTCGCGTTTGTTTTCTGTTCGTTTTAATTCGTAAACTATAATACCCTACAATGAGACTGAAAGGAGACCTGTAGGATGTTAGAAATGACCTACCCAAGATTGAGAGATACGGGAAGGGCATTGATTTACACCTTAAGACGGCTAGGTTACTCAAGACTGAAAGGTATGTGACCTAGGATTTAGGAATCACCCTTATTGTTGACACCCAATAATTGTGAGACCTAGGAACTAATAGCATAGGCCGAAAGGAGCTATTAGGTATCATGCCAATGTAGTTGCTGATGCGCTTAGCCGCAAGACTTCTCACTCGATGAGTGCTATGAGAGTATTGCCCGATGAGTTGTGTTCCGAGTTCCGGAAGCTGAGATTAGAGATGGTGGGTAGTGGTTTTGATTGGTTAGCTGCTATGACTGCCGAGCCGTCTTTATATTGGGAGATTCGCCAGAGTTTACCTTCAGATGCCGATTTCAAGAAGTTCGAGGCTAAGATTTCGAGTGGTGTTGCACCTGACTTGGTGATTGATGCTGATGGTTTCCTTAGGTTCCGTGGTAGGATGTATGTTCCTGATGTGCCAGATTTGAGGAAGAGGGTTCTTGATGAGGCTCACTTGTCACCGTATTCCGTTCATCCAGGAGGAGAGAAAATGCACAAGGATTTGAGGCTTATGTTTTGGTGGCCTGGTATGAAGAAGGAGATCTTGGATTACGTTAGTAGGTGCTTGACTTGTCAGCAAGTCAAGATAGAGCATAGGAGGCCTGGTGGTTTGTTACAGCCGCTTCCCGTTCCTCAGTGGAAGTGGGAATGCATATCTATGGATTTTGTGACAGCTTTGCCTAAGACTACGGGAGGCAAAGATGCGATTTGGGTTATTGTTAATCGTCTAACTAAGTGTGCCAGATTCGTGCCGATCAGAGAGACGTGGGACATGGATCGTTTAGCTAGGGCTTATATTGCTGAGGTAGTCCGATATCATGGCGTGCCGAGAGAGATCGTTTCAGATCGAGATCCGAGATTTTGTTCCAGGTTCTGGAAGGCTTTGCAGGAGGCTATGGGTAGCCGTTTGTTGATGAGTACTGCTTTTCATGCCGCGACCGATGGCAATCCGAGAGGACCATACAGACACTAAAGGATTTGCTCCGTGCTTGTACCCTTGATTTTCAGAGTTCTTGGGAGCAGTGTTTGCCGTTGGTAGAGTTTTCTTACAACAACAGTTATCATGCTTCCATTGGTATGGCTCCGTACGAGGCTCTTTACGGTAGGAAGTGCCGTAGTCCGATTTGTTGGGACCAGGCTAGTGACGTTCGTGACCTAGGACCGGACCAGTTGGCTGTCACTATTGACCAGGTTCAGCTTATCAGAGGTAGGATGAAGGCCGCACAGGACCAGCAGAAATCCTATGCTGATGTCCGTCGAAGACCCTTAGAGTTTGAGGAGGGTGACAGTGTCTTTTTGCGGGTGTCTCCGATGAAGGGCGTCAAAAGGTTTGGCGTTAAGGGCAAGCTAAGCCCTAAGTTCATTCGACCTTTTGTGATCGCGAAGAAGATTGGCGCCGTAGCTTATCGTTTGAACTTGCCTCCTAGTTTGGGTAAGGTTCATAGCGTTTCTCATGTTTCCCAGCTCCGTAACTATGTTAGTGACCCGAGTCATGTACTTCACTGAGAGATCGAGAACCTGGAGCCGAGTCTTGCTTTCGAGGAGCGTCCAGTGAAGATCCTTGACCGTCAAGAGAGGAAGCTTAGGAGCAAGGTGGTGCCCTTGGTGAAGATTTTATGGCGTTGCGGTGATGTCGAGGAGCAGACATGGGAGACTGAGGCATCGATGCGTACTGCGCATCCCTTCCTATTCGATTGAGGTATAGTGTATAGATTTATATCCGTTCGAGTTTCGAGGACGAAACTTTTTGAAGTTGGGGTGATTGTAACATCCCGTATTTTCGTAAAATCTAATTTAAGCGTTTTAAATTATTTTTATGTAATAAAATAATATTTTAATAAATTATTTCGACAGATTTTAATTTAATAAGTTAGATCCGTTTTAAGAACCTCAAGTCCTTAAGACGAATACAAACTTGGCAAGGTTAAGTTCCCGACTTAAATACCCGTTCTAATTTCCTAACCCGTTTCATAATACGGAAAGGACAACTACATAAACCCCTAAAAACCCTTAAGTCGTCATAATTCATCTTCCTCACAACTCCTTTCACTGTAAACCATATTTCTACAAAACCTCCATAAACATCTTCTTATTTTGATCTTTTCTTCATCATCCATCGATCAAATCAAGGTAAAAATATCATTTTCGGAATCCTCATTCAATTTCCAAGCCATCTATCACTTTCGTTTCTCAATCCCTTCATTTCGAAATCTGGCCTGTTTTACATAAATTCCGTTATGATGTTCTTAAACCCGTTTTTCGTGTTTGTAGGTGAAGGATTGGACAACCCGGACATCGATAGCTACATAGTTGAGGAGGATCTTTAGCCGGATTAGCTTGAAAGGTGACGATAATGAGAAACTCGGCCTTTATGTGTATATTAGCATGTTTGTTGCGATTCTTGTGTTGGTTTCTGTTTTTGTTGATGTATATTGATCAAAGGACTTAGTAATATGTTTAGGATGATGTTGATATGAAGAATTCATGCTTTAAGTGGTTGTTATATGTTCCTAGGTTCATTTTCGGTTTTTCACATTTTGCGACGGATACTCGATATAATCATTTAAGGATTGCTATGGGACTTGTTTGCTGGTAGAATAGTAGTATTGAATGATTTATGTTGTTGGGTAAACATCGATTGTAGTGCTATTCGAGTTTTAGAGTCTATTTGTGAAGTGTTCTGGAAAATCGCACTTTCGTTACAGGCTCTCTGAGCCGGTCGACCGACCGGCCGCCGGTCGACCGGCTGGGAGCGCATCCTTGTGTTTTTCGTATTTTTAAGATTTTGGCCTTAGGACTGCCAGCCGGCCGACCGGCTGGTAGTCACTGTTGTATTGAGGGTGTTTGCGAAGAATATAGGATAGAAGGGGAGCTCAGCCGGCAGACCGGCCGCCTGCCAGCCGGCTAGGAGTGCATGTGGGGATGGTTACGTGTTTTGTGAAGGCTAAGGGAAGGTCTCCCCAACCGGCCGACCGGCTGCCTGCCGACCGGCTGGGAGCCCTTTTGTGTTCTTGGGTTTTAAAGAAAGAAGACAGGTTGAGAGGTCACCAGCCGGCTGACCGGCTGCCTGCCGACCGGCTGGGGACCCCTGTAGGTTATTTTTGAGTTTTTGTAATTTAATCGCAACTTTCAAACGGTTAATCGGTTTTGGTTGAAACTCGTTTTGTACACCTTTGACATGTATTTGAGGTCCCCAGAGGATGGGCAACATTATATTGGGTTCGGGCATAGAGTAAGGATAGAGACCCCCCGGTCGGGCAACCGAAAGGGAAACTGGCTCTCCCTCAACTTAGTTCCCGGGGTCAATTAAGTGTTGATTAGGAGTTAAGAAAAAAATATTACTGTAGATTAGTTCATAGAGTTTGGTTGACATTGTATTGATGCGTATTAAGTTATGCCTTAAGCTGGCCTCTGAACTTAATACGTGAGTTGTTTGTCATATATGGGGATATGCCTTAAGTTGGCCTCTGAGCCCTATATGTGTATGTTTGTCGTGTCTGGAACATGCCTTAAGCTGGCCTCTGAGTTCAGACATGTGTGATAGTGATCGCGTTGGAACATACCTTAAGTTGGCCTCTGAGTCTGACGAGTAGAGCAGCTGCACAACGGGGTAGCTAAGAAACTGACACCTTGCCCGGGGTGCAGATGTTTGGTGCTAGAACATGCCTTAAGCTGGCCTCTGAGTTTAGTACCTTGTGATGTGGTGAAGGGTCATGCCTTAAGCTGGCCTCTGAGTCCTTTACTTTTGGATGCTAGTCTATGCCTTAAGTTGGCCGCTGAGTTTAGTGTCTTGCTGATTGGCAGGTCCATGCCTTAAGTTGGCCTCTGAGTCCTTGCTTGCTGAATGTTTTGGTATTAGGTTATGTCTTAAGTTGACCGCTGAACCTTTTACTTGCTAAACTTATCTGCTTGCCTTGAGTTGGTATGTGTCAGATATAGATATTGATAGGGATGAGTAAATGTTTATTTGTTTGAGTTATGGTTTGATCATCCAAGGCATTGGGTGACTCTTAGTTCGGTTTCATAAATAGTTGGATTGAAAGACCCCCCGACTGGGTAACCAGTAGGGAAACCGGCTCTCCTTCCTAACGGTTTATGAAGTTGGTTGAGAGTCGTGCACTAGAGTTGGCATGTTATTATGAGATCAATTGATGAGATGTTTATGCTTCACATGTTGATATATGTTGGAGTATTCTGTATTGTTTTATGTGTTACGTGTTGTCACAAAAGGTGGCTAGGAGAACTCTAGTCACTCCCCACTGATTGTGGCGTACATGTTTTCATGTATGTAGGTACATGCAGGTTGGAGCAGGGTTACGAGAGGGCTAGCGAGTGATGATCCTGTTGTCATTATATGATTTACCTTTATATCGCCTAGCTAGACTCTTAGACTTTTGTTACTTTACGTTTTGGTGCCTGTAGGGATGTTCCATCCCAGGCTGTGTATATATTTCATTCCAGTACTTAGAACTGTTACTTATCTATTTTGGTTTTATTCCAGTTTCAGTTTCGGTTTCAGTATAAGACTTCTCGCATGTCGTTTAGTTTACTTTAAAAAGTTTTAATTCCGCTGCATTTTTAGTACTTTTGTGTGTTTATATTTCCGCTTTCGCGAGGGGTTTTACAGTTGGTATCAGAGCATTATTGCTCCCGACGCACTCATGTGACCCCCAACCTTAACTTGACCAAATAAACAAATAATGAATGAGAGATGGGTAGATCTAAGGACTTATTTTGTAGTCTATTTGTGATTGCTAATTGTTAAGCTAATACTTGTTTTCTCTTTTGAAGGATGGTGAGACCTAGGGCTGCTGATAACATCGTGCTGCAAACAATTCAGCATTTGCTTGAGATTCAGAGACAGCAAGCAGGGAATGTTCCACCTCCTCCACCGCCAGGCAACGAGGCTAATCGTCCTGGTAGTTTCTCATGGATAGCTTCGCAGATGTCCCGTAGCCACGTGAAGACATATGGTGGCGAGGTTGATCTGGTAGCTCTTACCGAGTGGTTCAGGGAGATGGAGAGGAGCTTTGCTATGTATTCGGTGGGTAGAGAGGATAGAGTGCGGCTAGCCACTCACTTTCTTACCCTTGAGGCCGATAGGTGGTGGGCGTTAACAGGACCTACTTTCACTCTTGATCCTTTGTTCGATTGGGATGCTTTTAAGGATAAGCTCGAGACGAGGTTCTATCCTAAAGAGCTCAGATCACAGCGACTCAAAGAATTCATGGATTTGAAGCTAGGCAAGATGTCAGTTCAGGAGTTCACAGACCGTTTCAACCAGCTAGCTCACTTCGCATCGAGATTTGTTAGAGATGAGGCCGAGAGAGTCTACTTTTACCGCGGCAAGCTAGGGCCACGCATCGAGAGCATGGTTCGTCGTGACTCTACTTCTTTCGTGGAGGTATATGATGATGCTATTTTGGCCGAGAGTTCTATTCGTGCCATAGATGCTGAGACCCGTGCTGCTACTTCTAGTGTGACTCCTCACCAGAGATCAGTGTACCAGGGGAAGAGACCATTTGTTCCTTCTACTTCTTCGCCTTCTTCTCAGAAGAAGTGTTTCGAGAGGTTCTCTGCTCCGGTTGCTAAGACCATTGTTCACACCGACACAGCTGCTAGTGTTTGCCACCGTTGTGGTAAACCTTCGCATCCGGGTTTTTACTGTTTCAAGAATGCTTTCAAGTGCTATACTTGCAATGGATTTGGGCACAAGTCTTATGAGTGTCCTGAGAGGAACACCGCACTTGGCAAGGCTGCCACTACTGCTACAGCGACTAAGGGAGGAAAGCCGAAAGGGAAGATCTTTGTGATGACTAGGGCTGAGGCAGAGGCTCATCCAGATATTGTTGCTGGTATCTTTTCTGTTCTTGGCGCTGAGTGCCTTATTTTGTTCGATACTGGAGCTTCTTTATCATTTATATCGACTCAGTTCGCCGACCGTTTAGCTATTGAGTCTTCATTGGTTGAGGAGACTTCTATTTCCTTACCTTCTGGAGACGTGTTTTCCTGCTCTTCGTCCCATAGGGATGTTCCTATTATTATTGGTCAAGCCACATTTCCAGCGGACTTACTGAGATTTCCTCTCGAGGAGTTTGACATTATCCTCGGTATGGATTGGTTATCGCGATACCATGCTCGCTTCGAGTGTCGCGACCATAAAATCTGCTTGAGGAGTTCTTCAGGAGTTCGTGTTTCCTATAGGGGAACTCGCCCTCAAAGGGGTGTTCGTGTTATCTCTTCGATGAAAGCATCTCATCTTCTTAGGAAGGGTTGCCAAGCCTTCCTGTGTGTTGTTACATATGCTAAACCATCGCTACCGAAGCTTGAAGATGTAGCCATTGTTCGTGAGTATCCAGATGTTTTCCCAGATGACTTGCTAGGGATACCGCCAGAGAGAGATGTGAAGTTTACCATTGAGCTTGTTCTAGGTACCGGACCGATTTCTAAAGCTCCTTACCGTATGGCTCCGCCAAAGTTGAAAGAGTTGAAGCAACAGTTGGAAGAGATGATCGAGAAAGGGTTCATTAGACCTAGTGCTTCTCCGTGGGGTGCTCCCGTTTTGTTCGTTAAGAAGAAAGATGGTTCCGTGAGACTTTGCATTGACTATAGAGAGCTGAACCGAGTGACCGTGAAGAACAGATATCCTTTGCCTAGGATAGATGACTTGTTTGATCAGTTGAGAGGTGCTTCTAGGTTTTCTAAGATTGATCTTCGATCGGGTTATCATCAGATTCCAGTGAGAGAGGCTGATATTGCGAAGACTGCTTTTCGTACCAGATATGTGACACCCCGCGATATAGCATAAAAATAAACAAATAATTTGCAGCGGAAATACGATACTTTTAAAAACTTTTCGACATATTTATTAAAACTTTTCGCGGAATATCAAAACAACATGCGGAAGACTAAAAACTAATGAGAAAGTATAAATTATACAAAATAACTTAAATAGACGAGGGATAAGGTATCCCACGATAACAACTTGAATTAAATCTAAACTACGCGTAAGGGTAATTGTCGAATTATCAAGAATGCTCGCTAGCCACACGTCTTCCCCAAACAGCACCAACCTACATTCATGAAACATGAACGCCACAGTCAGTGGGGAGTAACTCAGGGTTCTCCCAACCACTTTACGTCAGAAAACATGTAAACGGTAATACAAAACATCTTATACATATGAACATGTATATTATTTCATAAACAACCTTATATGCATTACTAAACGTAATCAACATGATCAATGCATGAGCGAGAAACCAAAACATGTGATAACAGCATGAATCAACATGTGTAATAGAATTAAAGCCAGCATATGAGATAATATCAAAATCAAGGAAACATCCAAGCAAAGAACACACATAGTCAGAGCGTATAACCACTGCCTCTGACATACCAGAGCGTATAACCACTGCCTCTGGCTACTGGAGCGTATAACCACTGCCTCCAGTTACGGAGCGTATAACCACCGCCTCCGAATACATGAATAGAATGAACGCCGTCAGAGCGTATAACCACTACCTCTGACGTACCAGAGCGTATAACCACTGCCTCTGGCTACTGGAGCGTATAACCACTGCCTCCAGCTACGGAGTGTATAACCACTGCCTCCGAATACTATGTATAGCGTATAACCACTGCCTATATGCCTAAGACCTGGCCAGACCTCTCGATGTAATGCCTTACACCGAACGACACACGGGGACCGGAGCGTATAACCACTGCCTCCGACCAATCCCGAACATAGATAAATTTCCATTGCATGGGTGGCGTTAGTTCATTACAGTGATACACAAATCGTACCACCGCTATCTATTCACATGCAAGACAACATAACCGTCGCCAACACAATTTAGGATGACATAACCGTCACCTACACAAGCTTAGGATAACATAACCGTTAACCCACTCATTTAAACATACATGAGCCAATAAAAGATGAATAAGACAACACTTAAGACCATTCCATACGGGAGAAGAATAAACGAAACTGATTAATAAAACATAAGTCTTAAAAGCGTTTTACATTTCAGATGTCCTCTGCCGTAAAATTCATAATTAATTCAAATAAATTCGAAATGATACAAGACCAATTGGATCGGTTTAATAAGACTTTTATCTACAATATTTGTCAAATAAACATTTCCAAAAGACGAACTTAACAGGGGGTTATTGACTGATCATTACAGTGTGTCAGAAACCGTCACACAAAATGTATTGCTTCATAAAACGGGTTTCACAAATCATTTTGGGGCAAAGCAAACTCCTAACATCATCTAAAATCTTCAAAGTTTAATTATTGAAAAGGAACAGAATCATTTCAAAGTTTAAAAATGGTTTTCAAAACAATCTTTGAGCTACTGTCCGTTCTGCGAGTATTTCAGCGCACTGTTCGTAAATAATTTATTGTGAACAAATGACATGCAAGAGAATTACGAAAATTCAGAGGTAGACTCTTAACTCAAAATAAAAAGGGGTCTCTTTTCAACATTTTCAAAGAAGGATACTCTAAGATGTCGAAATAAATTGTACAAGACAATGGACAGATTTGTCAAGGTGCTGAAACATCATGAATTAACCATTGTAAGCATAACACTATGAACTTGAAAGACTATCAAACTAATCATCCTCAATGATCATAAACTCATTTAACCATACAATCCTTAATGAATTTCCATAATTAAAAACTCATCCAACACAAGCATGCATGATGAAATTCATCCAAACATATGATTTATGAACCTAATCATGCCACTACTTAATCAAACACAATTCTAGTATACTAAACATTACTAGCATATGGTCATGCAAACAAAGACGATAAAGTCGAGTAACCCATCACCGTTACCTTATAGCTCTTCAATAAGCATGATTTTGACTCAAAGCCACTCCGGTTTGGACAACCGAACTAGCTACACATAAATAAACGAGGTTAGCTAAGAGAACCGTGCCTTAAAGGCCACGACCAGAGTATATTAAGGAAGAAATTTGATAATTTTATTACCTAGAAAGATGGAGGGCGAGGAGAGGAAGAGATAGGCGCGAAAATCGTCGAAAACGGATAAGAAACGAAGATTTTACGACCGTTTTACGGTTTGTGCACAACAATGGTGTCCTCATGTTTTCTTTGTGTTTTTGTGAGTTTCTTCTGAAAAAAATGAATGATTTGAAGAAGAAGGAGGGTAGAGGATGACCTTGGTCATCAAGGCAAGGCTTAGTACTCAGCCATGTGTCCTAAAGGACATATGGAAAAGAGTATAGAGTAAGCAACGAGCATGGGTCTCGTTAGCGGATGGTCCGTGACAGCCTTTCGTATTTTCGACATAATTTCCTCCACAGAACTCCGATTGACGTGTTTTCGGTGGCGTTGTAAAGCTAAGAAAACGATATAAAACTTTTATTTTATAAGCAAGAGCTAAATATGCCTGTAAAATATCTTAAATGTAGCAACAAGGACAGAGTAACGTTTTACAAGTTTAAGGAGTATAAGCTTAAGACGGACATATTAATATCATTGTCAAAAACGATAGATTTTAAATGGAATTTTATTTAATGTAAAACATTATTATTACTAAAATAATATTTTAAATAATATATAATGAATAGGAAATTACGGGGTGTTACAATCACCCCACCTTTTAAAAAGTTTCGTCCTCGAAACTTGAAAGCTGAAAACGGTAAGTTGTAAAGACAAGGTAAACAACAAAAGCGTTTACCCAAAATTTGATATTTCAAAACTTAGATTTATTTCAAAAACTTCGAAAAAAAGTTTCCGAAGGCACAAGTCCTCATCAATGGAATAAGAGGCTTCTCGTTGCGCATTCAAGAGTCCCACATTCCAAATCAAGGACTAGTCCAAAACAAAATCATATCAAGCGTCGACAAGCGTAATACGAGTTATTAGACGTCTCCAATAACCAGCCTTACATCAAATCACGCTAAAACCACCCAAAATTAAAACCATTTCTAGCTTTTTTAAAACATGTCATTTCGAAAGTAAACTTCCATTTCCGAAACCGTAAAAATAGGTAAGGTTGTAACAGAAATTCAGATTTTCAACAACAAAAGTTAAGTAACTCAAATCAGTTATAAAATATATAAATGGAAAACATTTTGAATACTTCAAACAAAACACAAGGATGGAAGCTACATATTATCAACCAAAGATGGTTGGTTCGGATTATCCAAGAAATCAAAACACAAAAGATCATAAGGAAGCTAACAAAAACAAGGTATCAAAAACTACCATCTTCAGGGTAAAGACGGTACTCAATCAAGAGAGCAAAGGGGCAAAACAACAAAGTAACTGAAGCATGAACAAAAGAGGTTTAAGGTTAAGGAGGGGATAACTCTTCAGATTATGGAAATCACAACTTACTCAATCCATAAATGAGTCATCATCATCATGGTTTCTTACACACCTCAAAAGGCAACTCTTTCAATCACACAACTCTCAAGGTTTCCTCAACTCAATTTGGGTCACTCACTTCTAGGTCATCCACGATACAAGATATGTTATTACCAAAAGGACTTCACACCTCTCGATTATTACTCAACAATCAACATCCTTCATGGAGCTAGATCCAAAATTACTAACAAGGTCACACTCATAACCAATCGACATAAGATATATGTCTCTAAACAAAGTAAAACACCAAAACAAGGATCCTAAACAAGAATCCATCGTATATCCAGACCTCTAAACAAAAATTTGTTACGCTCATACCGACAACAAAAGATATGGAAGCGGCACTCTCGGAACTATACTTACTTTCATAAATAGGATTATGAGATAAACATCCAAAACATCTAATCCCAAAAGCATAAACACGGTATTCTTCAAACCGTAACTATTCACAAACCTAGGACTACGAGTTAAACATCCAAAGCATACATTCAGTCCCAAACTAGTCAATTCTCATCGACCTAAATCAAGAAAACATCTCTTAAACCTTGACTACCATAATTACCGTAAAGTGATCATCCCAAAAGAAAGTCTCATAAAAGTAACAACTTTCACCCAAACGGTCTCTAGGTAACCACTAACACTCTCATAGATAATACCAAAATTATTAACGTCATGGTTGGTACTAATCCACAAGAAGCACTCATACCTTCAAACCTTTAACTTGAAACCATTAAGATGGCACACTACCTAATATTACCCAAACGTCACCAAACTTTAACTCTCTCAACTATGTCCGATAAAACAAGATCAAACATCCTCAAAGCATATATCACTATTCCACAAACGAAGTCAACCTCACACATAGTCCAAGAAGAAAGGGGTCAAGGCTCACGACGGTTAAAGATATGATACACACTTAAAGACAAACGCGATATAGGTACTTGAGAGAGAGAGATCGAGAGAAAGAGACAAGATGTCAAGGTGAGAGACTCCAACAAAAGTGAAGCTAAGAGTGGAAGGATGCGCATTAGAGGTAACAAGATACATGACGTAAAGAGAGGTCAAGTAAGCTTTGCTATGAAAGCATAACTCGATGGAATTAGCATGAAAGAAGAAAGAAGAAGAGAAGCGTTGAGGAAAGGGTATGATTTGAACTGACACAATTCCCAAGGCTCAGGGTTCCCAAAATTCTCACAAGGTTCTCATCTCCTATTTACCAATTCAAGCACACTGAACTATCACTTTCCAAGAATAATTTTCCCAGATGGTTTACCATACTATAAGTCCTTTCAGGTGTACGATTATCTCAATTTCGACTATTCCATAAAGTTTCAGGTATCTCTACTTCTTAAATTCCTCAAACGACATTTCTGTAATACTCCAGGATAAACCATTTATGTACCATTACTACTTCACAATTTTTATACTCCATAGATTATCAACTCTCTAATTTCTTCAATTCCCAAAACTTTTATTCTCATCGAGTTATTCTATTCTAATCCACACAAGGCGTAAATCCTTATAATTCATTAATTACTCAAAATGTGAACACTAAGAAAATCCACTATTAACGTTCTCATACCCCTGTATACGAATCGAAACGTCTTTTAAACTTCACATCCTAAAAATCTCACAAATCCACAAGTTGCACCTTACTACAACAATCAGACATCCAAAGACATGATATTCAAGTAACTCCTCAGGTTACACCTCTAATCCAATCAAATAACTAAAATAGTAAACTTCAGTCAGTTCCTCTAAAGTTACATCGCTAACTCTTTCAATACTCGTCCATCAATATACACGATTCTTATCCTCCAAAAGTAACATCCCAATTAAAGTCAAACCCAAATATATTTTCCAAATTCATTTATGACTTATAACACTTCATTCATACTCTTAAAGCAACACATTTTGATCCACTAGTCTTAAATCCCAAATATGATTACCAAGGTTAAAATCTTCCAAAAGCTACGTATACCACTCAAACTTTAATCTAGGAATTTCACCAACCAGTTCTACCCACCAATTGGGTAAACAACTAAACATTAGGATTACCAAGACATGGCTTACTACACTCCCTAGACGTTTTCAGTCAGATTACTTCTCAAAATAAGGGCTAGGGGTTATCCTCGAACAAAATCCTCAATATCCAACTAAGCTAGGCTACCTACAAAGCGTCATGGGAAAAGGCAAGTATCAAGGATAAGGTTAAGTCGGGAAGTTACGAAAGTAGCTTCCGAGTTAAGATAGAAAAGAGTTCGCGAAAAGGAGGATAAGCATCAAGAAATAAGGAAGAAGGTGATGCATGATGAGCTAAGAGTATCTTCGGGGACATAAAAGTATCCTTCAAAGATAGCACGAATCTTCCATCTTCGTTAGTAGAAAATAATCTTGATCGCCATCCAGGTAAGCTCATGGTTCACCAATCCTTGAGCACAAAAATAAAATCTTTGACATTTAACAAACATGTTATACCTAACAAGGAGCAATCACATTACAGACTACCACCTGGTCCTTAAATCTACCCATCTCTCATTCATTATTTCAGGTCAAGTTGATATTTAAGTTGGGGTACACGTGCGTGCGTCAGGAGCATTACTGCTCTGATACCAACTGTGACACCCCGCGATATAGCATAAAAATAAACAAATAATTTGCAGCGGAAATACGATACTTTTAAAAACTTTTCGACATATTTATTAAAACTTTTCGCGGAATATCAAAACAACATGCGGAAGACTAAAAACTAATGAGAAAGTATAAATTATACAAAATAACTTAAATAGACGAGGGATAAGGTATCCCACGATAACAACTTGAATTAAATCTAAACTACGCGTAAGGGTAATTGTCGAATTATCAACAATGCTCGCTAGCCACACGTCTTCCCCAAACAGCACCAACCTACATTCATGAAACATGAACGCCACAGTCAGTGGGGAGTAACTCAGGGTTCTCCCAGCCACTTTACGTCAGAAAACATGTAAACGGTAATACAAAACATCTTATACATATGAACATGTATATTATTTCATAAACAACCTTATATGCATTACTAAACGTAATCAACATGATCAATGCATGAGCGATAAACCAAAACATGTGATAACAGCATGAATCAACATGTGTAATAGAATTAAAGCCAGCATATGAGATAATATCAAAATCAAGGAAACATCCAAGCAAAGAACACACATAGTCAGAGCGTATAACCACTGCCTCTGACATACCAGAGCGTATAACCACTACCTCTGGCTACTGGAGCGTATAACCACTGCCTCCAGTTACGGAGCGTATAACCACCGCCTCCGAATACATGAATAGAATGAACGCCGTCAGAGCGTATAACCACTGCCTCTGACGTACCAGAGCCTATAACCACTGCCTCTGGCTACTGGAGCGTATAACCACTGCCTCCAGCTACGGAGCGTATAACCACTGCCTCCGAATACTATGTATAGCGTATAACCACTGCCTATATGCCTAAGACCTGGCCAGACCTCTCGATGTAATGCCTTACACCGAACGACACACGGGGACCGGAGCGTATAACCACTGCCTCCGACCAATCCCGAACATAGATAAATTCCCATTGCATGGGTGGCGTTAGTTCATTACAGTGATACACAAATCGTACCACCGCTATCTATTCACATGCAAGACAACATAACCGTCGCCAACACAATTTAGGATGACATAACCGTCACCTACACAAGCTTAGTATAACATAACCGTTAACCCACTCATTTAAACATACATGAGCCAATAAAAGATGAATAAGACAACACTTAAGAACATTCCATACGGGAGAAGAATAAACGAAACTGATTAATAAAACATAAGTCTTAAAAGCGTTTTACATTTCAGATGTCCTCTGCCGTAAAATTCATAATTAATTCAAATAAAATCGAAATGATACAAGGCCAATTGGGTCGGTTTAATAAGACTTTTATCTACAATATTTGTCAAATAAACATTTCCAAAAGACGAACTTAACAGGGGGTTATTGACTGATCTTTACAGTGTGTCAGAAACCGTCACACAAAATGTATTGCTTCATAAAACGGGTTTAACAAATTATTTTGGGGCAAAGCAAACTCCTAACATCATCTAAAATCTTTAAAGTTTAATTATTGAAAAGGACCAGAATCATTTCAAAGTTTAAAAAATGGATTTCAAAACAATCTTTGAGCTACTGTCCGTTCTGCGAGTATTTCAGCGCACTGTTCGTAAATAATTTATTGTGAACAAATGACATGCAAGAAAATTACGAAAATTCAGAGGTAGACTCTTAACTCAAAATAAACAGGGGTCTCTTTTCAACATTTTCAAAGAAGGATACTCTAAGATGCCGAAATAAATTGTACAAGACAATGGACAGATTTGTCAAGGTGCTGAAACATCATGAATTAACCATTGTAAGCATAACACTATGAACTTGAAAGACTATCAAACTAATCATCCTCAATGATCATAAACTCATTTAACCATACAATCCTTAATGAATTTCCATAATTAAAAACTCATCCAACACAAGCATGCATGATGAAATTCATCCAAACATATGATTTATGAACCTAATCATGCCACTACTTAATCAAACACAATTCT
This sequence comes from Silene conica, assembly GCA_029255685.2. Lineage (NCBI taxonomy): Eukaryota > Viridiplantae > Streptophyta > Magnoliopsida > Caryophyllales > Caryophyllaceae > Silene > Silene conica. The sequence continues at coordinate 33,098,950 of CM055312.2, read as the reverse complement.
AGTATACTAAACATTACTAGCATATGGTCATGCAAACAAAGACGATAAAGTCGAGTAACCCATCACCGTTACCTTATAGCTCTTCAATAAGCATGATTTTGACTCAAAGCCACTCCGGTTTGGACAACCGAACTAGCTACACATAAATAAACGAGGTTAGCTAAGAGAACCGTGCCTTAAAGGCCACGACCAGAGTATATTAAGGAAGAAATTTGATAATTTTATTACCTAGAAAGATGGAGGGCGAGAAGAGGAAGAGATAGGCGCAAAAATCGTCGAAAACGGATAAGAAACGAAGATTTTACGACCGTTTTACGGTTTGTGCACAACAATGGTGTCCTCATGTTTTCTTTGTGTTTTTGTGAGTTTCTTCTGAAAAAAATGAATGATTTGAAGAAGAAGGAGGGTAGAGGATGACCTTGGGCATCAAGGCAAGGCTTAGTACTCAGCCATGTGTCCTAAAGGACATGTGGAAAAGAGTATAGAGTAAGCAACGAGCATGGGTCTCGTTAGCGGATGGTCCGTGACAGCCTTTCGTATTTTCGACATAATTTCCTCCACAGAACTCCGATTGACGTGTTTTCAGTGGCGTTGGAAAGCTAAGAAAAAGATATAAAACTTTTATTTTATAAGCAAGAGCTAAATATGCCTGTAAAATATCTTAAATTTAGCAACAAGGACAGAGTAACGTTTTACAAGTTTAAGGAGTATAAGTTTAAGACGGACATATTAATATCATTGTCAAAAACGATAGATTTTAAATGGAATTTTATTTAATGTAGAACATTATTATTACTAAAATAATATTTTAAATAATATATAATGAATAGGAAATTACGGGGTGTTACAAGATATGGGCATTTTGAGTTTGTGGTTATGCCTTTTGGGTTGATTAATGCACCTGCTATCTTCATGGATCAGATGAACCGTACCTTCAGTGAGTATCTTGACACTTGCGTCGTGGTGTTTATTGATGACATTCTCATTTATTCGAAGACCGATGAGGAACATGCTGAGCATCTTCGATTGATTCTTGGGATATTGCGTCGTCAGAAGTGGTTCGCGAAGTTCTCAAAGTGCGAGTTTTGGCTTTCTAAGGTTGCATTTCTTGGACATGTGATATCTAGTGAGGGAGTTATGGTTGATCCCGCGAAGATTGAGGCCGTAGTTGATTGGGAGAGTCCCAAAGATGTTGGAGAGATCCGTAGTTTCCTTGGATTGGCTGGTTATTATCGTAGATTCGTTGAGGATTTCTCTAGATTAGCCCGCCCGATGACACAGTTATTGAAGAAGGAAGCTAAGTTTGTTTGGACCGACAAGTGTGAGAGTTCTTTCCAGGAGTTGAAGACTAGGTTGACCTCCGATCCTATACTTGCTTTGCCAGAGATCGGGGTTGACTTTGATGTGAATTGTGATGCTTCGATGTTAGGACTTGGATGCGTACTGATGCAGAGTGGTAAGGTGATAGCCTATTCATGTAGACATTTGAGAGTTCATGAGGTGAACTATCCGACACATGATTTGGAGTTGGCCGCAGTCGTTCATGCTTTGAAGATGTAGCGTCATTACCTGATTGGATCCCATTGCCGTATTTTCACAGATCACAAGAGTCTTAAGTACATTTTTACCCAGAAAGACCTTTACATGAGACAGAGACGTTGGCTAGAGTTGGTGAAAGATTACGACCTTGAGTTGTTATATCATGAGGGAAAAGCCAATGTAGTTGCTGATGCGCTTAGCCGCAAGACTTCTCACTCGATGAGTGCTATGAGAGTATTGCCCGATGAGTTGTGTTCCGAGTTCCGGAAGCTGAGATTAGAGATGGTGGGTAGTGGTTTTGATTGGTTAGCTGCTATGACTGCCGAGCCGTCTTTATATTGGGAGATTCGCCAGAGTTTACCTTCAGATGCCGATTTCAAGAAGTTCGAGGCTAAGATTTCGAGTGGTGTTGCACCTGACTTGGTGATTGATGCTGATGGTTTCCTTAGGTTCCGTGGTAGGATGTATGTTCCTGATGTGCCAGATTTGAGGAAGAGGGTTCTTGATGAGGCTCACTTGTCACCGTATTCCGTTCATCCAGGAGGAGAGAAAATGCACAAGGATTTGAGGCTTATGTTTTGGTGGCCTGGTATGAAGAAGGAGATCTTGGATTACGTTAGTAGGTGCTTGACTTGTCAGCAAGTCAAGATAGAGCATAGGAGGCCTGGTGGTTTGTTACAGCCGCTTCCCGTTCCTCAGTGGAAGTGGGAATGCATATCTATGGATTTTGTGACAGCTTTGCCTAAGACTGCGGGAGGCAAAGATGCGATTTGGGTTATTGTTAATCGTCTAACTAAGTGTGCCAGATTCGTGCCGATCAGAGAGACGTGGGACATGGATCGTTTAGCTAGGGCTTATATTGCTGAGGTAGTCCGATATCATGGCGTGCCGAGAGAGATCGTTTCAGATCGAGATCCGAGATTTTGTTCCAGGTTCTGGAAGGCTTTGCAGGAGGCTATGGGTAGCCGTTTGTTGATGAGTACTGCTTTTCATGCCGCGACCGATGGCAATCCGAGAGGACCATACAGACACTAAAGGATTTGCTCCGTGCTTGTACCCTTGATTTTCAGAGTTCTTGGGAGCAGTGTTTGCCGTTGGTAGAGTTTTCTTACAACAACAGTTATCATGCTTCCATTTGTATGGCTCCGTACGAGGCTCTTTACGGTAGGAAGTGCCGTAGTCCGATTTGTTGGGACCAGGCTAGTGACGTTCGTGACCTAGGACCGGACCAGTTGGCTGTCACTATTGACCAGGTTCAGCTTATCAGAGGTAGGATGAAGGCCGCACAGGACCGGCAGAAATCCTATGCTGATGTCCGTCGAAGACCCTTAGAGTTCGAGGAGGGTGACAGTGTCTTTTTGCGGGTGTCTCCGATGAAGGGCGTCAAAAGGTTTGGCATTAAGGGCAAGCTAAGCCCTAAGTTCATTCGACCTTTTGTGATCGCGAAGAAGATTGGCGCCGTAGCTTATCGTTTGAACTTGCCTCCTAGTTTGGGTAAGGTTCATAGCGTTTCTCATGTTTCCCAGCTCCGTAACTATGTTAGTGACCCGAGTCATGTACTGCACTGAGAGATCGAGAACCTGGAGCCGAGTCTTGCTTTCGAGGAGCGTCCAGTGAAGATCCTTGACCGTCAAGAGAGGAAGCTTAGGAGCAAGGTGGTGCCCTTGGTGAAGATTTTATGGCGTTGCGGTGATGTCGAGGAGCAGACATGGGAGACTGAGGCATCGATGCGTACTGCGCATCCCTTCCTATTCGATTGAGGTATAGTGTATAGATTTATTTCCGTTCGAGTTTCGAGGACGAAACTTTTTGAAGTTGGGGTGATTGTAACATCCCGTATTTTCGTAAAATCTAATTTAAGCGTTTTAAATTATTTTTATGTAATAAAATAATATTTTAATAAATTATTTCGACAGATTTTAATTTAATAAGTTAGATCCGTCTTAAGAACCTCAAGTCCATAAGACGAATACAAACTTGGCAAGGTTAAGTTCCCGACTTAAATACCCGTTCTAATTTCCTAACCTGTTTCATAATACGGAAAGGACAACTACATAAACCCCTAAAAACCCTTAAGTCGTCATAATTCATCTTCCTCACAACTCCTTTCACTGTAAACCATATTTCTACAAAACCTCCATAAACATCTTCTTATTTTGATCTTTTCTTCATCATCCATCGATCAAATCAAGGTAAAAATATCATTTTCGGAATCCTCATTCAATTTCCAAGCCATCTATCACTTTCGTTTCTCAATCCCTTCATTTCGAAATCTGGCCTGTTTTACATAAATTCCGTTTTGATGTTCTTAAACCCGTTTTTGGTGTTTGTAGGTGAAGGATTGGACAACCCGGACATCGATAGCTACATAGTTGAGGAGGATCTTTAGCCGGATTAGCTTGAAAGGTGACGATAATGAGAAACTCGGCCTTTATGTGTATATTAGCATGTTTGTTGCGATTCTTGTGTTGGTTTCTGTTTTTGTTGATGTATATTGATCAAAGCACTTAGTAATATGTTTAGGATGATGTTGATATGAAGAATTCATGCTTTAAGTGGTTGTTATATGTTCCTAGGTTCATTTTCGATTTTTCACATTTTGCGACGGATACTCGATATAATCATTTAAGGATTACTATGGAACTTGTTTGCTGGTAGAATAGTAGTATTGAATGATTTATGTTGTTGGGTAAACATCGATTGTAGTGCTATTCGAGTTTTAGAGTCGATTTGTGAAGTATAAGAAGTTCTTGAAAATCGCACTTTCGTTACAGGCTCTCTGAGCCGGTCGACCGACCGGCCGCCGGTCGACCGGCTGGGAGCGCATCCTTGTGTTTTTCGTATTTTTAAGATTTTGGCCTTAGGACTGCCAGCCGGCCGACCGGCTGCCTGCCGACCGGCTGGTAGTCACTGTTGTATTGAGGGTGTTTGCGAAGAATATAGGATAGAAGGGGAGCTCAGCCGGCAGACCGGCCGCCTGCCAGCCGGCTGGGAGTGCATGTGGGGATGGTTACATGTTTTGTGAAGGCTAAGGGAAGGTCTCCCCAGCCGGTCGACCGGCTGCCTGCCGACCGGCTGGGAGCCCTTTTGTGTTCTTGGGTTTTAAAGAAAGAAGACAGACTGAGAGGTCACCAGCCGGCCGACCGGCTGGGGACCTCTGTAGGCTATTTTTGAGTTTTTGTAATTTAATCGCAACTTTCAAACGGTTAATCGGTTTTGGTTGAAACTCGTTCTGTACACCTTTGACATGTATTTGAGGTCCCCAGAGGATGGGCAACATTATATTGGGTTCGGGAATAGAGTAAGGATAGAGACCCCCCGGTCGGGCAACCGAAAGGGAAACCGGCTCTCCCTCAACTTAGTTCCCGGGGTCAATTAAGTGTTGATTAGGAGTTAAGAAAAAAAATAGAACTATAGATTAGTTCATAGACTTTGGTTGACATTGTATTGATGCGTATTAAGTTATGCCTTAAGCTGGCCTCTGAACTTAATACGTGAGTTGTTTGTCATATAAGGGGATATGCCTTAAGTTGGCCTCTGAGCCCTATATGTGTATGTTTGTCGTGTCTAGAACATGCCTTAAGCTGGCCTCTGAGTTCAGACATGTGTGATAGTGATCGCGTTGGAACATGCCTTAAGTTGGCCTCTGAGTCTGACGAGTAAAGCAGCTGCACAACGGGGTAGCTAAGGAACTGACACCTTGCCCGGGGTGCAGATGTTTGGTGCTAGAACATGCCTTAAGCTGGCCTCTGAGTTTAGTACCTTGTTATGTGGTGAAGGGTCATGCCTTAAGCTGGCCTCTGAGTCCTTTACTTTTGGATGCTAGTCTATGCCTTAAGTTGGCCGCTGAGTTTAGTGTCTTGCTGATTGGCAGGTCCATGCCTTAAGTTGGCCTCTGAGTCCTTGCTTGCTGAATGTTTTGGTATTAGGTTATGTCTTAAGTTGACCGCTGAACCTTTTACTTGCTAAACTTATCTGCTTGCCTTGAGTTGGTATGTGTCAGATATAGATATTGATAGGGATGAGTAAATGTTTATTTGTTTGAGTTATGGTTTGATCATCCAAGGCATTGGGTGACTCTTAGTTCGGTTTCATAAATAGTTAGATTGAAAGACCCCCCGACTGGGTAACCAGTAGGGAAACCGGCTCTCCTTCCTAACGGTTTATGAAGTTGGTTGGGAGCCGTGCACTAGAGTTGGCATGTTATTATGAGATCAATTGATGAGATGTTTATGCTTCACTTGTTGATATATGTTGGAGTATTCTGTATTGTTTTATGTGTTACGTGTTGTCACAAAAGGTGGCTAGGAGAACTCTAGTCACTCCCCACTGATTGTGGCGTACATGTTTTCATGTATGTAGGTACATGCAGGTTGGAGCAGGGTTACGAGAGGGCTAGCGAGTGATGATCCTGTTGTCATCATATGATTTATTTTTATATCGCCTAGCTAGACTCTTAGACTTTTGTTACTTTACGTTTTGGTGCCTGTAGGGATGTTCCATCCCAGGCTGTGTATATATTTCATTCCAGTACTTAGAACTGTTACTTATCTATTTTGGTTTTATTCCAGTTTCAGTTTCGGTTTCAGTATAAGACTTCTCGCATGTCGTTTAGTTTACTTTAAAAAGTTTTAATTCCGCTGCATTTTTAGTACTTTTGTGTGTTTATATTTCCGCTTTCGCGAGGGGTTTTACAACGTCAGTCTATGCCTTAAGTTGGCCTCTGAGTCTGACGAGTAAAGTAGTTGTACAACGGGGTAGCTAGGGTGTGATGCCCTGCCTGAAGTGCAGTTGTTGATGCGAGAGTATGCCTTAAGCTAGCCTCTGAGTCTAGTGTCATGTGATGTAGTAAGGGAGTATGCCTTTAGCTGGCCTCTGAGTTCCTTGCTTGGGATTGTGAACTTGGATGCAAGTCTATGCCTTAAGTTGGCCTCAGAGTCTAGTGTCTTATAGCTTAGCAAGGTCTATGCCTTAAGTTGGCCGCTGATGACATCCGTCGTTGAGGGGTGCCAAAGATAAGATTTATAAAACCTCAGCTTAAACTTAGATAGGATAAGTCTAGGGTCGAACCACAGAGAGACAAGGTTAATTATGTTTGTGAATTTCAAGTCTATTGCAAGTAACCAAAAAAAGGGGGGGGGGGGGGGGGGGGTTGATTTAAGGTTTGAACTAACAACTAAAAGAGCAAATAAACAAGAGAATTAAAATAAGATAAAAAGGAGATTAGGAACTTTGGTTCCCCATGGTCAAAACAAGTCAATGAAGGGTAAAATAATCAAATAACACAATCCCAAGGAACAAAGAATAAACCTTTAGGTCAATATTCTACCCAATCCTTACGGTCTTAGGGTTCCTAGAAAAGCACTAAACTTTCGTTCAAGGGCAATCCCAAAGTTGTTTTTAAACTAAAATCCTAATAATCTTTCAATCCTAAGGATTAGTTTACCAACAACAATGGGGGATTGGTAATTAATCATCAAACTTATCAAAGTCAAGTCTTTATCATGGTTCCCCTAATTCCCAATCACAAGAATTAGCTATGCATACTTTTAATTATGGAATTAACAATTACTAAGAACATCAAAGGGATGAACATAACTAAAAGATGCAAGGAAAATAAAGCTAAGGAAAACTGGAAAGAACTCACTGGATTATGAAGCGCATGAGAAAAACCTCCCCAAACCAGCGTAAGCTGGGAGGTTTTGGTGGCAAGCAGTGCCACTCAAGTACCCAAGATGGTTGCACGATTTCAAGGAAGAAATGAACAGGCTGTGACGGACGGGGAGGTCGACCGACCCATGTATTAGGTCGACCGACCTTCCGGCAGACTACAGGAATTCCAGCATTTACAGGGACTAGGTCGACCGACCCATATGATAGGTCGGTCGACCCCTCTGCTGCACAGCGGTCTTTGTTTCTTCGTAAAACCTAAAAAAGCAAAAAATATGCGCCCAACAAATGCGCGAGATCCCGGAAACAAGTCAAAAAAGTCTTAACTACGCAAACACAAAAAAGTTGTCCTAAAAACTTAAAGAAAGCAAGGAAGAAAGTCTTAGTAAAACAAAAAAAATTGTCTTAAGAAAAACAGAAACGAGCAAAAGACGAAGTCATCCGCGAAGGATTCGGCGTTTCTTTGACCAAGGGCTCTGACTATAGGCTACTCCTTCAGCTATGGTGATTTGGGTAGATGAGTTTCTCTCCACCATGTAGATGGGTGGGTCATCATCCACAGCTCTAGCCATCCATCTCCCGGAGTTGTCGACTCCCAAGTCGTGGGCCGACACCTTCCTGGGTTTCTTCTTCTTAGGGCTCTTTTCTTTAGCCAAATGATCACTTGTTTGAGTGACCTCGTTCTCTACATCATTTGATCGAGTAAGTGGTACTACTCGATCGAGAACATCTCTCTTCATATCGCCTATAGACTCTATCACTAGAGTTGCAATTTCTGGAGCATCCAAATCAGTCTTTTGAGCAAGAGATTCACCTGCACATGCCTCAAAACACATCAAAGCCTCCGAAGGATCCTTTGAAAAGGATCCTTGCATAGAACATTCACTAATATTATTAAAAACATCAGGAATGTCAATAAATGAATCCTGCAAAAAAACAAGGTTCATCAACAGAGGGTTCAATTATGTTAGGAACATGTTCATCACTAATACCTACAAAAATAGGTTGGTCAGTCAAGGGGTGAAAGTGTAACAACCCGACCCGCCACCGTCGTAACACAACCCCAATAAGATGGGTGCACACTTTTGGGCCCATTATTTGTCCTCACTTAAGCCCAAAAGCACAAGGCCTTGTTACTAAGTGGTGGGTGGGAGCTATTATAAACATATCACAATCCTCACATTCTACCAATGTGGGACAAATCTCCTCTCATACTCTTGGGGTGTTACAGAAAGTCTAACTCATTGGTTGTTTCTAGATCCAAGTTAGTATCATCAACGGGGAGGGAGAGGGAATCAAGTAACCTATTATTCTCATCCTTAAGAATGAGCGACTCTTTAGTAATGGGTGTGATGGGATCACACTTGACAGAAATATCTGGGTTACTAATATCAACGCCCTCATACCTCTCCAAGGTTTTTTTGAACTGATGCTCCAACATTAATTTCTCCAAATGATACGGAAACGGGACCACAATGCTTGTCGCGGAATCGGCAAGCCTTGGCTCTTTTAACTTCAGAATCTCCGTTGAGTCATTGACGAGAGGAGAGACAGGTAGCTCAGGAGGCGAATCCGCAATCTGCTCAGGAACCTTGGTCGTACGACCTGGTATAGCGGTCGGTCGACCAGACGCTGTATTATCGGAATTTTTCTGTTCTGTAGAAACTGATCTCACGTCAGGCATCGAGGTCGGTCGACTTGATGTTGTGGTCGGTCGACCTCCTGACCTGTGCACGGGATCGATTTCTTCGTCTTGAAATTCGGCAGAATCATCCTTTGGGGTTGGTCCCCCATAAGCACGACCACTCCTGAGATTTATAGCATTTAATGTCTCTATGGAACTCTCACAACACACTGGAGAGCTAGCAATCTGATTAGCAGCTAAGATTGCTAATCGCCTTTCAACCCTCTTCACAACTGCATCTTGTTCTTTTTTTATTTCCGCCATTTGAGTCATGAAGCTTTGAAAAGTCGTTTCTAATTCGGACATAGTAGGCATGATTGCAATAGCACTGAGAGTACTCAAGTCTTCCTCTCAAAAACCTGTCTTCTAAAACAAAACTAGAAGAAAAGTTAAGCAACGGTCTTAAGGAACCTAAGTTCCTTAAGACAAGATAAATAAACTAAAAATTAACAAACAAAATTATACCGTCTCCCCGGCAACGGCGCAAAAATTTGACACCCGTCGTTGAGGGGTGCCAAAGATAAGATTTATAAAACCTCAGCTTAAACTTAGATAGGATAAGTCAAGGGTCGAACCACAGAGAGACAAGGTTAATTATGTTTGTGAATTTAAAGTCTATTGCAAGTAACCAAAAAAAGGGGGGGGGGGGGTTGATTTAAGGTTTGAACTAACAACTAAAAGAGCAAATAAACAAGAGAATTAAAATAAGATAAAAAGGAGATTAGGAACTTTGGTTCCCCATGGTCAAAACAAGTCAATGAAGGGTAAAATAATCAAATAACACAATCCCAAGGAACAAAGAATAAACCTTTAGGTCAATATTCTACCCAATCCTTACGGTCTTAGGGTTCCTAGAAAAGCACTAAACTTTCGTTCAAGGGCAATCCCAAAGTTGTTTTTGAACTAATCCTAATAATCTTTCAATCCTAAGGATTAGTTTACCAACAACAATGGGGGATTGGTAATTAATCATCAAACTTATCAAAGTCAAGTCTTTATCATGGTTCCCCTAATTCCCAATCACAAGAATTAGCTATGCATACTTTTAATTATGGAATTAACAATTACTAAGAACATCAAAGGGATGAACATAATTAAAGATGACAATAAAAGGGAAAACATGAAATAAGAAATAACAACAAGATGAATAACAAGATTGAATTAAAAGGAAAGATTAATTGTAGCAAACTTACAACTTAATTGGAAAATCTAAGAACAAAGATGAAAGCTTGGTACCAAAAATCTAACAATGGAGTTCTTCTAACATAAAGTGCTTGATAAAATAAAGAGGTTCTTTCTAATGGAATTACTTGCTTGCTTAGATCTGAATTGCTTAACCTAATTTTCGAGTTTTGGTCTCCTTAAATAAGTTCTAATTACAAGATTAGGAGCAAAGCCCGTAATAAAAATCGCGGAAACACAGTGGGTCGGTCGGTCGACCTACTTTTTGGGTCGGTCGACCTCCTAATGACCTAATAACTTAAATGGGCTTTGCGGAAACTTCTGGGTCTGTGCTGTGGTCGGTCGACCTACTTTGTTGGTCGGTCGACCTGATTGTCGGGACTGCAGCGCGCATCGATCTTAAAACAGCTGCCATTTCTTCGTTACTCATCGTAATCAAGCGATTCTTGCGGTGTTGGAAAGCTAAGAGGATAAGCTTTCACCTCCAACTGGAATCACTCCATTATAAGCTCTAGAACTCGAGATATAGCCATTTGAAACAGGCTGCAATGTCGTGGATCAATTCTTTGCTTGTTAAAGCTATCTTTAGGCCTTGAAATATGCGCTAGGCTTCGTTCCTTCTCGTCCTTAGTCATAAAAAGTCCCGAGGGCATAAATTTGGTATAAAATCGTCCCTTTTCCGCATAAATCTGTAAAAGAGCATAAAAATACGAAAGTAGACAATTGTTGGGAAATAAAGGCTAAAACATAGTAAATGAGCGACAAAATGCGTGTAAAAATAGATGTAAAACATCATAAAATAGGCACGCATCAAATTCCCCAAACCAAACCTTGCTTGCCCTCAAGCAAGAAATAGACTCGATCTTAACTAATGGAACGATTTCAATCTCAGAGCGAAATTTACATGTAAGCCTAAACTAATGCTAAGTACAAAATGAGAAAGCATTTAAATCATGCAAACGAGTTATGGAGTTGTCAGACTTGCAAAAATAAAGACTATAGAGACTTTATACCATGGACTCTCGCGGTACGCTCGAGACACTCATGAAGCAAAGGGTGAGTATATGTAAAAGATAGAAAGAAGTATATTGTAATGACACTCACCTAACTGCGACCCATGGAAACATGCCTGCAATCTAACATGAACAAGAATTCTACAACTTTGTATAACAACCTTATTAAGTGACCCAGATACATGCAATTGAGGTAATGAAAGATATGTGAGGAAAAAGGTAAAAGTGGTTAAGATGTTTTTTGGATTTGTGGGGTTAGTAGCCAAGCTAGTAAAACCGGTTCCCAACAACATATTTCACAACTTTTGATATTAAGAAAGTGCTCTTTTGTAGCACAACTCTCACATTAAATATAAGAAAGGACTCCCAAATATTTTTGAATGAAGTATGGGAGTGATAACACAAAAGAAAGGGGTTTTTTGAACGAAATTTTGACACTGATTCTGTCAGTTGACGGGTGGTCGGCCGACCTATAGAGGCGGTCGGTCGACTGACTCTACTGTATATTTTGATTTTTTTTTTTTTCGTTTTCGTTTTTCTTTTCTTTCTTTTTTTGAATTTTTTTCTGTTCTTTTTCTTTTCTTTCTTTCTTTTCTTTCTTTCTTTCTTTTCTCTTTTTGCTCAAGATAGCATACAGACCAAGATGCCTCAAAAAATTAAACCAAAGACCACAAATACTAGCTTGGAAGGGTAGGCTAAATATAGGATGTAGTTTTGGGGAATAAAAAGGCAATTTTGGCTATGTGAAGCTTATGGGTAAATATAAGAAAAGGTATCCCAAATGCACGTATCAAGATTCACAAAACGAGATAGTAAAACAAGTATATAGCAATTCAAGTTCATGTTTATGCATATTGATGTAACATGTTCCAAGGGGAGTACTACTCACATCCTAGACAACTGGTTTAAAAATGAAACCAGGAAATAAGCTCTAAACTCAGAATGTATAGTAGGTTTCCAAGGTATAAGTCAAGTCTCAAGATATACAAATTGCCAAAAACTCGTAGATATGCGAAAGACTCTCATACTAAAACAAGTTGACAAGGCAAGGTAAAGGCATAAACATGTAAGATAGCTAAATCATCCTTGAAATACTTTCGTTCCGACTCGACCTATATGCTAAAATAAACGTGCATTTTTTTGGAATTTTTGAAATTTTTCTATTTTTTTTGGATTTTCTTGTATATGCAAGGAAAAGAAAAGAACGATGCAATACGGAAATGCAATAAACGTGTGACAAAATGCAATGCATGTGACACCAAACCATTCCCCAAACCAACCCGCAAAATGTCCCCATTGTGCATTAGCCTAAGTAAAGGTTTCAAAAAAATTAAAGGAAAGATGCAAGGAAAATAAAGCTAAGGAAAACTGGAAAGAACTCACTGGATTATGAAGCGCATGAGAAAAACCTCCCCAAACCAGCGTAAGCTGGGAGGTTTTGGTGGCAAGCAGTGCCACTCAAGTACCCAAGATGGTTGCACGATTTCAAGGAAGAAATGAACAGGCTGTGACGGACGGGGAGGTCGACCGACCCATGTATTAGGTCGACCGACCTTCCTGCAGACTACAGGAATTCCAGCATTTACAGGGACTAGGTCGACCGACCCATATGATAGGTCGGTCGACCCCTCTGCTGCACAGCGGTCTTCGTTTCTTCGTAAAACCTAAAAAAGCAAAAAATATGCGCCCAACAAATGCGCGAGATCCCGGAAACAAGTCCAAAAAGTCTTAACTACGCAAACACAAAAAAGTTGTCCTAAAAACTTAAAGAAAGCAGGCAAGAAAGTCTTAGTAAAACAAAAAAAATTGTCTTAAGAAAAACAGAAACGAGCAAAAGAGGAAGTCATCCGCGAAGGATTCGGCGTTTCTTTGACCAAGGGCTCTGACTATAGGCTACTCCTTCAGCTATGGTGATTTGGGTATATGAGTTTCTCTCCACCATGTAGATGGGTGGGTCATCATCCACAGCTCTAGCCATCCATCTCCCGGAGTTGTCGACTCCCAAGTCGTGGGCCGACACCTTCCTGGGTTTCTTCTTCTTAGGGCTCTTTTCTTTAGCCAAATGATCACTTGTTTGAGTGACCTCGTTCTCTACATCATTTGATCGAGTAAGTGGTACTACTCGATCGAGAACATCTCTCTTCATATCGCCTATAGACTCTATCACTAGAGTTGGAATTTCTGGAGCATCCAAATCAGTCTTTTAAGCAAGAGATTCACCTGCACATGCCTCAAAACACATCAAAGCCTCCGAAGGATCCTTTGAAAAGGATCCTTGCATAGAACATTCACTAATATTATTAAAAACATCAGGAATGTCAATAAATGAATCCTGCAAAAAAACAAGGTTCATCAACAGAGGGTTCAATTATGTTAGGAACATGTTCATCACTAATACCTACAAAAATAGGTTGGTCAGTCAAGGGGTGAAAGTCTAACTCATTGGTTGTTTCTAGATCCAAGTTAGTATCATCAACGGGGAGGGAGAGGGAATCAAGTAACCTATTATTCTCATCCTTAAGAATGAGCGACTCTTTAGTAATGGGTGTGATGGGATCACACTTGACAGAAATATCTGGGTTACTAATATCAACGCCCTCATACCTCTCCAAGGTTTTTTTGAACTGATGCTCCAACATTAATTTCTCCAAATGATACGGAAACGGGACCACAATGCTTGTCGCGGAATAGGCAAGCCTTGGCTCTTTTAACTTCAGAATCTCCGTTGAGTCATTGACGAGAGGAGAGACAGGTAGCTCAGGAGGCGAATCCGCAATCTGCTCAGGAACCTTGGTCGGTCGACCTGGTATAGCGGTCGGTCGACCAGACGCTGTATTATCGGAATTTTTCTGTTCTGTAGAAACTGATCTCACGTCAGGCGTCGAGGTCGGTCGACTTGATGTTGTGGTCGGTCGACCTCCTGACCTGTGCACGGGATCGATTTCTTCGTCTTGAAATTCGGCAGAATCATCCTTTGGGGTTGGTCCCCCATAAGCACGACCACTCCCGAGATTTATAGCATTTAATGTCTCTATGGAACTCTCACAACCAACTGGAGAGCTAGCAATCTGATTAGCAGCTAAGATTGCTAATCGCCTTTCAACCCTCTTCACAACTGCATCTTGTTCTTTTTTTATTTCCGCCATTTGAGTCATGAAGCTTTGAAAAGTCGTTTCTAATTCGGACATAGTAGGCATGATTGCAATAGCACTGAGAGTACTCAAGTCTTCCTCTCAAAAACCTGTCTTCTAAAACAAAACTAGAAGAAAAGGTAAGCAACGGTCTTAAGGAACCTAAGTTCCTTAAGACAAGATAAATAAACTAAAAATTAACAAACAAAATTATACCGTCTCCCCGGCAACGGCGCAAAAATTTGACACCCGTCGTTGAGGGGTGCCAAAGATAAGATTTATAAAACCTCAGCTTAAACTTAGATAGGATAAGTCAAGGGTCGAACCACAGAGAGACAAGGTTAATTATGTTTGTGAATTTAAAGTCTATTGCAAGTAACCAAAAAAAGGGGGGGGGGGTTGATTTAAGGTTTGAACTAACAACTAAAAGAGCAAATAAACAAGAGAATTAAAATAAGATAAAAAGGAGATTAGGAACTTTGGTTCCCCATGGTCAAAACAAGTCAATGAAGGGTAAAATAATCAAATAACACAATCCCAAGGAACAAAGAATAAACCTTTAGGTCAATATTCTACCCAATCCTTACGGTCTTAGGGTTCCTGGAAAAGCACTAAACTTTCGTTCAAGGGCAATCCCAAAGTTGTTTTTAAACTAATCCTAATAATCTTTCAATCCTAAGGATTAGTTTACCAACAACAATGGGGGATTGGTAATTAATCATGAAACTTATCAAAGTCAAGTCTTTATCATGGTTCCCCTAATTCCCAATCACAAGAATTAGCTATGCATACTTTTAATTATGGAATTAACAATTACTAAGAACATCAAAGGGATGAACATAATTAAAGATGACAATAAAAGGGAAAACATGAAATAAGAAATAACAACAAGATGAATAACAAGATTGAATTAAAAGGAAAGATTAATTGTAGCAAACTTACAACTTAATTGGAAAATCTAAGAACAAAGATGAAAGCTTGGTACCAAAAATCTAACAATGGAGTTCTTCTAACATAAAGTGCTTGATAAAATAAAGAGGTTCTTTCTAATGGAATTACTTGCTTGCTTAGATCTGAATTGCTTAACCTAATTTTCGAGTTTTGGTCTCCTTAAATAAGTTCTAATTACAAGATTAGGAGCAAAGCCCGTAATAAAAATCGCGGAAACACAGTGGGTCGGTCGGTCGACCTACTTTTTGGGTCGGTCGACCTCCTAATGACCTAATAACTTAAATGGGCTTTGCGGAAACTTCTGGGTCTGTGCTGTGGTCGGTCGACCTACTTTGTTGGTCGGTCGACCTGATTGTCGGGACTGCAGCGCGCATCGATCTTAAAACAGCTGCCATTTCTTCGTTACTCATCGTAATCAAGCGATTCTTGCGGTTTTGGAAAGCTAAGAGGATAAGCTTTCACCTCCAACTGGAATCACTCCATTATCAGCTCTCAAACTCGAGATATAGCCATTTGAAACAGGCTGCAATGTCGTGGATCAATTCTTTGCTTGTTAAAGCTATCTTTAGGCCTTGAAATATGCGCTAGGCTTCGTTCCTTCTCGTCCTTAGTCATAAAAAGTCCCGAGGGCATGAATTTGGTATAAAATCGTCCCTTTTCCGCATAAATCTGCAAAAGAGCATAAAAATACGAAAGTAGACAATTGTTGGGAAATAAAGGCTAAAACATAGTAAATGAGCGACAAAATGCGTGTAAAAATAGATGTAAAACATCATAAAATAGGCACGCATCAAATTCCCCAAACCAAACCTTGCTTGCCCTCAAGCAAGAAATAGACTCGATCTTAACTAATGGAACGATTTCAATCTCAGAGCGAAATTTACATGTAAGCCTAAACTAATGCTAAGTACAAAATGAGAAAGCATTTAAATCATGCAAACGAGTTATGGAGTTGTCAGACTTGCAAAAATAAAGACTATAGAGACTTTATACCATGGACTCTCGCGGTACGCTCGAGACACTCATGAAGCAAAGGGTGAGTATATGTAAAAGATAGAAAGAAGTATATTGTAATGACACTCACCTAACTGCGACCCATGGAAACATGCCTGCAATCTAACATGAACAAGAATTCTACAACTTTGTATAACAACCTTATTAAGTGACCCAGATACATGCAATTGAGGTAATGAAAGATATGTGAGGTAAAAGGTAAAAGTGGTTAAGATGTTTTTTGGATTTGTGGGGTTAGTAGCCAAGCTAGTAAAACCGGTTCCCAACAACATATTTCACAACTTTTGATATTAAGAAAGTGCTCTTTTGTAGCACAACTCTCACATTAAATATAAGAAAGGACTCCCAAATATTTTTGAATGAAGTATGGGAGTGATAACACAAAAGAAAGGGGTTTTTTGAACGAAATTTTGACACTGATTCTGTCAGTTGACGGGTGGTCGGCCGACCTATAGAGGCGGTCGGTCGACTGACTCTACTGTATATTTTGATTTTTTTTTTTTTCGTTTTCGTTTTTCTTTTCTTTCTTTTTCTGAATTTTTTTCTGTTCTTTTTCTTTTCTTTCTTTCTTTTCTTTCTTTCTTTCTTTTCTCTTTTTGCTCAAGATAGCATACAGACCAAGATGCCTCAAAAAATTAAACCAAAGACCACAAATACTAGCTTGGAAGGGTAGGCTAAATATAGGATGTAGTTTTGGGGAATAAAAAGGCAATTTTGGCTATGTGAAGCTTATGGGTAAATATAAGAAAAGGTATCCCAAATGCACGTACCAAGATTCACAAAACGAGATAGTAAAACAAGTATATAGCAATTCAAGTTCATGTTTATGCATATTGATGTAACATGTTCCAAGGGGAGTACTACTCACATCCTAGACAACTGGTTTAAAAATGAAACCAGGAAATAAGCTCTAAACTCAGAATGTATAGTAGGTTGCCAAGGTATAAGTCAAGTCTCAAGATATACAAATTGCCAAAAACTCGTAGATATGCGAAAGACTCTCATACTAAAACAAGTTGACAAGGCAAGGTAAAGGCATAAACATGTAAGATAGCTAATTCATCCTTGAAATACTTTCGTTCCGACTCGACCTATATGCTAAAATAAACGTGCATTTTTTTGGAATTTTTGAAATTTTTCTATTTTTTTTGGATTTTTTTGTATATGCAAGGAAAAGAAAAGAACGATGCAATACGGAAATGCAATAAACGTGTGACAAAATGCAATGCATGTGACACCAAACCATTCCCCAAACCAACCCGCACAATGTCCCCATTGTGCATTAGCCTAAGTAAAGGTTTCAAAAAAATTAAAGGAAAGATGCAAGGAAAATAAAGCTAAGGAAAACTGGAAAGAACTCACTGGATTATGAAGCGCATGAGAAAAACCTCCCCAAACCAGCGTAAGCTGGGAGGTTTTGGTGGCAAGCAGTGCCACTCAAGTACCCAAGATGGTTGCACGATTTCAAGGAAGAAATGAACAGGCTGTGACGGACGGGGAGGTCGACCGACCCATGTATTAGGTCGACCGACCTTCCTGCAGACTACAGAAATTCCAGCATTTACAGGGACTAGGTCGACCGACCCATATGATAGGTCGGTCGACCCCTCTGCTGCACAGCGGTCTTCGTTTCTTCGTAAAACCTAAAAAAGCAAAAAATATGCGCCCAACAAATGCGCGAGATCCCGGAAACAAGTCCAAAAAGTCTTAACTACGCAAACACAAAAAAGTTGTCCTAAAAACTTAAAGAAAGCAAGCAAGAAAGTCTTAGTAAAACAAAAAAAATTGTCTTAAGAAAAACAGAAACGAGCAAAAGAAGAAGTCATCCGCGAAGGATTCGGCGTTTCTTTGACCAAGGGCTCTGACTATAGGCTACTCCTTCAGCTATGGTGATTTGGGTAGATGAGTTTCTCTCCACCATGTAGATGGGTGGGTCATCATCCACAGCTCTAGCCATCCATCTCCCGGAGTTGTCGACTCCCAAGTCGTGGGCCGACACCTTCCTGGGTTTCTTCTTCTTAGGGCTCTTTTCTTTAGCCAAATGATCACTTGTTTGAGTGACCTCGTTCTCTACATCATTTGATCGAGTAAGTGGTACTACTCGATCGAGAACATCTCTCTTCATATCGCCTATAGACTCTATCACTAGAGTTGCAATTTCTGGAGCATCCAAATCAGTCTTTTGAGCAAGAGATTCACCTGCACATGCCTCAAAACACATCAAAGCCTCCGAAGGATCCTTTGAAAAGGATCCTTGCATAGAACATTCACTAATATTATTAAAAACATCAGGAATGTCAATAAATGAATCCTGCAAAAAAACAAGGTTCATCAACAGAGGGTTCAATTATGTTAGGAACATGTTCATCACTAATACCTACAAAAATAGGTTGGTCAGTCAAGGGGTGAAAGTCTAACTCATTGGTTGTTTCTAGATCCAAGTTAGTATCATCAACGGGGAGGGAGAGGGAATCAAGTAACCTATTATTCTCATCGTTATGAATGAGCGACTCTTTAGTAATGGGTGTGATGGGATCACACTTGACAGAAATATCTGGGTTACTAATATCAACGCCCTCATACCTCTCCAAGGTTTTTTTGAACTGATGCTCCAACATTAATTTCACCAAATGATACGGAAACGGGACCACAATGCTTGTCGCGGAATCGGCAAGCCTTGGCTCTTTTAACTTCAGAATCTCCGTTGAGTCATTGACGAGAGGAGAGACAGGTAGCTCAGGAGGCGAATCCGCAATCTGCTCAGGAACCTTGGTCGGTCGACCTGGTATAGCGGTCGGTCGACCAGACGCTGTATTATCGGAATTTTTCTGTTCTGTAGAAACTGATCTCACGTCAGGTGTCGAGGTCGGTCGACTTGATGTTGTGGTCGGTCGACCTCCTGACCTGTGCACGGGATCGATTTCTTCGTCTTGAAATTCGGCAGAATCATCCTTTGGGGTTGGTCCCCCATAAGCACGACCACTCCTGAGATTTATAGCATTTAATGTCTCTATGGAACTCTCACAACCAACTGGAGAGCTAGCAATCTGATTAGCAGCTAAGATTGCTAATCGCCTTTCAACCCTCTTCACAACTGCATCTTGTTCTTTTTTTATTTCCGCCATTTGAGTCATGAAGCTTTGAAAAGTCGTTTCTAATTCGGACATAGTAGGGATGATTGCAATAGCACTGAGAGTACTCAAGTCTTCCTCTCAAAAACCTGTCTTCTAAAACAAAACTAGAAGAAAAGGTAAGCAACGGTCTTAAGGAACCTAAGTTCCTTAAGACAAGATAAATAAACTAAAAATTAACAAACAAAATTATACCGTCTCCCCGGCAACGGCGCCAAAATTTGACACCCGTCGTTGAGGGGTGCCAAAGATAAGATTTATAAAACCTCAGCTTAAACTTAGATAGGATAAGTTAAGGGTCGAACCACAGAGAGACAAGGTTAATTATGTTTGTGAATTTAAAGTCTATTGCAAGTAACCAGAAAAAGGGGGGGGGGGGGGGGGGGTTGATTTAAGGTTTGAACTAACAACTAAAAGAGCAAATAAACAAGAGAATTAAAATAAGATAAAAAGGAGATTAGGAACTTTGGTTCCCCATGGTCAAAACAAGTTAATGAAGGGTAAAATAATCAAATAACACAATCCCAAGGAACAAAGAATAAACCTTTAGGTCAATATTCTACCCAATCCTTACGGTCTTAGGGTTCCTAGAAAAGCACTAAACTTTCGTTCAAGGGCAATCCCAAAGTTGTTGTTAAACTAATCCTAATAATCTTTCAATCCTAAGGATTAGTTTACCAACAACAATGGGGGATTGGTAATTAATCATCAAACTTATCAAAGTCAAGTCTTTATCATGGTTCCCCTAATTCCCAATCACAAGAATTAGCTATGCATACTTTTAATTATGGAATTAACAATTACTAAGAACATCAAAAGGATGAACATAATTAAAGATGACAATAAAAGGGAAAACATGAAATAAGAAATAACAACAAGATGAATAACAAGATTGAATTAAAAGGAAAGATTAATTGTAGCAAACTTACAACTTAATTGGAAAATCTAAGAACAAAGATGAAAGCTTGGTACCAAAAATCTAACAATGGAGTTCTTCTAACATAAAGTGCTTGATAAAATAAAGAGGTTCTTTCTAATGGAATTACTTGCTTGCTTAGATCTGAATTGCTTAACCTAATTTTCGAGTTTTGGTCTCCTTAAATAAGTTCTAATTACAAGATTAGGAGCAAAGCCCGTAATAAAAATCGCGGAAACACAGTGGGTCGGTCGGTCGACCTACTTTTTTGGTCGGTCGACCTCCTAATGACCTAATAACTTAAATGGGCTTTGCGGAAACTTCTGGGTCTGTGCTGTGGTCGGTCGACCTACTTTGTTGGTCGGTCGACCTGATTGTCTGGACTGCAGCGCGCATCGATCTTAAAACAGCTGCCATTTCTTCGTTACTCATCGTAATCAAGCGATTCTTGCGGTGTTGGAAAGCTAAGAGGATAAGCTTTCACCTCCAACTGGAATCACTCCATTATCAGCTCTAGAACTCGAGATATAGCCATTTGAAACAGGCTGCAATGTCGTGGATCAATTCTTTGCTTGTTAAAGCTATCTTTAGGCCTTGAAATATGCGCTAGGCTTCGTTCCTTCTCGTCCTTAGTCATAAAAAGTCCCGAGGGCATAAATTTGGTATAAAATCGTCCCTTTTCCGCATAAATCTGCAAAAGAGCATAAAAATACGAAAGTAGACAATTGTTGGGAAATAAAGGCTAAAACATAGTTAATGAGCGACAAAATGCGTGTAAAAATAGATGTAAAACATCATAAAATAGGCACGCATCAGCTGAGTCCTTGTTTGTGAAAGTGAATTGGTATCTAGGTTATGTCTTGAGTTGACCGCTGAACCTTTATACTTGCTGATTTGTGTACCAAGTCTAACCTGAGTTGGGGCGTGACTTGGACACTGCTGATTTGTGTCTAGTGCTTGCATGGGGCGTGACTTGGACAATTGTTGGGTCTGCTTGCCTGAGTAGGGGTACAGTGTTAGACGTTGTTGATTGATTGTGATAGATAGAGTGTTATTGTTTTTAGAACTGTTCATCCAAGGCAATGGGTGACTCTTAGGCTAGTTTCGTAAATGGTTTGGATTGAAAGACCCCCCGGCCGGGCAACCGGAAGGGAAATCGGCTCTCCTTCCAAATAGTTTCCGAAGTTGGTTGAGAGCCTTGCATAATATTTACATGATGATATAAGATTGAAATATTGAGATTTATATGCTTCACATGTTATATATATGCTAGAGTATGTTGAATGTTTATGTGTTACGTGTCGTTACAAAAGGTGGCTAGGAGAACTCTAGTCACTCCCCACTGATTGTGGCATAAATGTTTACATGTATGTAGGTACATGACAGGTGGGATAGCTATGAGGTTGCATGGAGCTAGCGAGCGATGATCCTTCATCGATTGACTTACACTTTTACGTTAGCTAGACTCTAGATTTACATTTCAGCTTTTGAGTGCCTGTAGGGATGTGTCATCCCAGGCTGTTTATATATATTTCCTTCAGTACTTAGACTTATACTTATCTATGTTTCTGTTTATATCAGTTTGTTCAGTTTTGTTTTTAATTCACCTCGTTTTTATGCATGTTAAAGTTTAAATTCCGCGTAAATTTTGACATTTGTATGTTTTATTTTTCCGCTGCGACGAGGGGTTTTACAATAAACATACTCATTAAGTGACCTTGACACATGCATTGAGGTAATGAAGGATATGTGAGGCGAAGGGCAAAAGAGGTTAAGGCGTTTTTGGACAAGTGGGGTTATTAGCCAAGCTAGCAAAACTGGTTTCCAACAACATATTTCACGACTTTTAGCATTATTAAAGTGCTATTTTGTAGCACAAATCTCACATAATTTGAAGGAAAGGACTCCCAAATATTTTGAATGAAGTACGGGAGTGATAAGATGTAAAAGAAAGGGATTTTCTGAACGATATTTGCGTTCCTGCTTCTGTCAGTTGGTCGACTGACCAAGTGATGCGGTCGGTCGATTGACTTGCAGTGATTTTTCGACTTTTTCAGTTTTTCTTCCTTTTTCTGATTTTTCAGTTCTTTTCGATCTTATCCCTTTTTCTTCTTTCTTTTCTTTCTCTTCCTTTTCTCATGAGGACATACAAAACCAAAAGTGTCTCAAAAAATTCCATCGACCACAAATACTAGCTTGGTAGGGTAGACTAAGTATAGGATGTAGTTTTGGGGGATAAAAAGGCAGATTTGGTTATGTAGGGCTTATGGGTAAAATAAGAGAATAGGACCTCAGGTGCACGTAACAAGACTCACAAAACAATATAGCATATAGGTATATAACAATTCATGTTCATGTTTAAGCATATTGATGTAACATGTCTCAAAGGGAGTACTACTCAAATCCTAGAAAACTGGTTATTAATGAAACCAGGAATAAAGTTCTAAAACTCAGAATGTATAGTAGCTTGCCAAAGTACACGTCAAGTCTCAAGAAAGGCAAATTGTTTGACAAAAACTCGTAGATATGCATACGACTCTTATACTAAAACATGTTGACGGAGCAAGGTATAGGCATAAACATGTGAAAAATGCAAAATCGTCATTGAAATACTCTCGTTCCGACTCGACCTATATGCTAAAGTAAACGTGCATTTTTTTAAAATTTTTAAGTTTTTCTATTTTTTGGATTTTTCTTGTATATGCAAGGAAAATAAAGAAAGAACAATGCAAGACAAAAATGCAATAAACGTGGGAGAAAAACAGTGGAACAATGCAAGTGACACAAATCCCTTCCCCAAACCAAACCGCACAATGTTCTCATTGTGCATTAGCATAAGCAAAGGTTTATAAAGAAAAATGCGAAAAAAAAAGAAAAACAAGGAAACATGGAAGGAACTCACCGGTTTTTAGCCCAATGGAAACCTCCCCAAACCAGCGTAAGCTTATGAGGTTTCGGTGGCCAGCAGTGCCACTCCAAGGACCTGAAAAAGAGAGACGAAGAAAACCCTTTTCGGGGATTAATGATGTTTTGGGTGATAAATAATAGTTTTAAGGTTTGAAAAAGTGAGAAGAAATTTGAAAGCTGATAGGAAAAGAGTAAGGAGAAATACTCCCTAATCATTCTGGCACGCTTCCCGAGGTGAACATGAGCGGTCTGTAGTAGCTACAGTGGTCGATCAACCTATCCACCTGGTCGACCGACCAAGTGACAGTCTGCAGAAACTTCTGGGATGTAGGGTTCTAGTCGACCGACTGATCAACCAGGTCGGTAGACTGCTGGCATTAATAATTTTTGTGTTCTAGTGTAGGTTTATGCATAATACTCGGTCTTCTAACCTGAACCTAGAGCCTTTCGATCAAGACATTGAGCATACTCTTTTCAGGTTACGGAAGGACAAAAGAGGTATAATAGTGGCTTTTCCTAGAAGCAGCGAATTCCATGATCTACATTCTGAATCTGATGGTTCTGAAGTTTCTGACGAATCCGAACATTCTCTATATATGGCGGGCACTATTAAGGCACTTATTGCACCTGATCTCACCCAACAACCTCTTTGTATCATGTATCCTCCGTTGGGTGAGAATGGAACTTTTGAGTTGAAGTCGGGGTTGATTCATCAATTACCCATCTTCAACGGTATAAGTGGAGAGGACCCTAATAAGCATTTGTCGGACTTCCATATTGTGTGCTCAAGCATGAAACCGGCTACAGTTAATGATGAACAACTGAAATTGAGGGCTTTCCCATTTTCTCTTAAGGATACGACACGAGATTGGTTGTACTACCTACTTCCTGCAAGCATTGATACATGGGTTAAAATGAAGAAAGCATTCCTTGAAGAGTATTTTCCTGCATCCAGAGCTTCCCAATTAAAGAAGGAGATTATCAATACGGAGCAGAGGGACAATGAGACTATGTATGAGTACTTGGAACGTTTCAAAAAGTTGTGTGCTACATGCCCCTATCATTGATATACTGCTCATGACCTCGTTATGTATTTTTGTGAAGGTCTTTGCATGGAAGATGCACGTACCGTACATGCAGCATGTGGAGGAGGTATAATAAATAAAAGACCAGATGAGGCTTGGGTGATCATTGGTGAGTTAGCTGAGAGCTCCCGAGATTTTGCTAGGAAATATACAAAGCGCGAAGTTAATTTGGTGGGTTCATCTTCTTCCAATCTGGAAGCGAAAGTTGATACTTTGACAAGTCTTTTCAAAGATATAATGTCAGCTCAAGGGGTAGCAATGGTTTTCGGAATCTGTTCCGATGGACATCCTAGTGAGTATTGTCCACACATGCAAGAGGGTTCTAAAGAAGAAGTGAATGGGGTATGGGAAAGTATTCCGTAGAAGAAGTGGGATCCTTTTTCTAACACTTACAATCCGGGGTGGAAAGCACATCCAAATTTTCGGTGGGGAAATTCTCAAAACACTGAGCAATTTGGACAAGGTGGCCAATCCGGTCAACCTAAAACCAACATTTTAGCTAGACCACCGGTTCAAAATGTGCAGCCTACTCAACCCCCTCCACCTAGTGGTCAAATGTCCACTTAAGATATGATCCGTGTATTAGTTACTAGTCAAGCCACTCTTCAAGCCACTGTGATTCAAAATCAAAAGGAGAACAAGGCTAGTATTCAGAATATTGAGACTCAATTGGGTCAAATGGCTACTACCATTAACCGTTTGGAGGCTAGAGATTCTTGTTAGGTTTAAATATCTCTAACCCTAATAATTTAGTCATACTACATAAATTAGATAATTAACATTTTAATTATTATACTTTAGATCTTATGCATGCTAGTATAATATGCGGAAATAGGACTCAAATTACTTACAATCCGACGAAACCAATGCAAGGATGATCCTCCTTAGTATTCAAAGAGAATACCTCCTCCAAGATGCACCCAAGACACCCTTAAAAGTACCGACACTTTGATGTATGCTAGTACAAGAATCTGTTTTCCTTAACACAAATTCTAATCTCTAATTAGAATTATAACACTAATATTATAACTTATTATTATTAGTATTATTATTATCTCATAATATTAGAGGTTTTAATATAATTTTCTTAGTTAGAAAATTTGCCAAGATGTTGAATGAATCAATTTTGTGAGCATGTCACAATATTTAATGTTGGGGCTGGTGTCCTTGACAGTTAGTACAATGACTTACTAAATCTCTTAAAGGATCACAAGGGCATACTTCAGTATTATTATCAGTTGATCCACGTTTATCAATAACGGTTGGCTTGCTAGATAAGTTTGACGTTATTGTCATACGGATGGCGGTGATCAACTGGTCCCTATACGTCACACCTATAGGACACGTTTGAGAGATGTGAATGTATGAAAATACAGTCACATTTATGCCGCATACGACTAAACAGTTAGTCAGAGGTATTGATTATTAAATTAGTCAATAAGATGTTGAGATTATTATTTAATACGGATTAAATAATTTTAGCTAATACGGATTACATGATTAATTCGTAAATTAAATATAAACGGTTATATTTAATTAAATATTGTATTCACGTATTAATATAAACAACTATATTAATTTGGGTAATTATAAAATATCGTAATTTTATCACACCATTATTAATGTATCGACTGTATTAATATCCGATAACTTGTGCACGATTTATAATCAATACCCGCAAACAATATTTAGCAAATCGGGTCGAATCATGCACTGGGATAAGATGAGAGTGGAAAAGCCCACCCTCACCATGAACCCGTTCGACCGACCCAAGGGTCTCCTTTTGTCAAGAACTGTTAAATCATAACTCTCATAATTAGGGTTTTGAGAGCATCCTTCTCTCAAAACTCAGATCTCATATCAAAACTCACAAAAGCTCTCCCCATATTGCAAGGCAATTGGAGAATATTTCTAGCACACGCGGCATCATCTCAAACCAAGTCTTGGGTGCAAGTTATAGGAGGGAATTTACTTTAATTCATGTTCTTAGGCCAATTCAAGCAAGGACCCAAGGTTGTAATTCTTTTCATGTTTTTATTATCTTATGACCATAATTCACAATTGTAAATTTCGTTATAATCCTTCATATTTAGGGCGAGTACATGTTTTATTCCCCACAAGTGGTATCAGAGCCAAGGCCACGAAATTTTTACTTTTGTGTTTTTCATAAGTTTTAATTAAAAATTTTGAAAATCGCGTTCTGTCGCCGTGTGGGTCGATCGACCTCTTGTTGCGGTCGGTCGACCGACTCTTGCGTGAGTTTTCTGTTTCGACAGTTTTCTTTTGTGAGTAATGGATCTTGTTTTCGATTCTTGTTTACGTATTGTTAATTAATCGATATTTTTAGCAATATGTGAATCCTTTTTGTTGTTTGATTTACACGTTTTAAATCAAATGTTAAAAACTTGTTTTGATTTTAAAGTGCAGCGATTTGCGTTTTCAGAAACTCGTTTTTCTAGTTTTGTCGTCAGTCGACCTGGTTGATAGGTCGGTCGACCTCGGTGCTGTTACAGGAAGTTTTGTTTTTTAACTGGCAGATGGTCGGTCGACCCCGAGGTGAGGTCGGTTGACCACGTCTCTGTAACTGGCGTTCTTTTCCCGAAAATATCTTGTTTTATTTTCCCTTGGCCTTTAATAATATACTATATACGGAAATAGTACATTATTTTTGTGAAACGGTTCACTCTCACATGATACATATTATTTTAAAACGATTTAAGATAATGGATTATAATTTTATTAAATTAATGTGATTAAAACGGTATAATCACATAATTTTAATCTCGTAAGGTGGTTTGGTAAAATTTGTTAAACATAATAACGGTATTATGTCATGAATGAATTTTGGTTTTAGTTGATGCATTTTATTTATCGTCTTGTTGAATGCCATTGAATGCCTTCTATAACGTATTTAATTTTGCAAACGGTTGTAACTTAGTATGGCCTTAGAAGATTGTGTCACCGTAATGATGGGACACAGTCTTGCTTGTAATTTTGAGATCTTGAATCTCCGTTTTGGGGTTTTGCCATGTAATTACTTTTGTATTTAAATTAGAATGTAAATAGGTTTACTTTTGTAATTTAAATTAGTAATTTTGTGAAGACCAAAGACGGAGACCGGATGCTCACTCCCGCTGCAAAGACCAAGATGGAACATCAAGACAAGCTTTTAGGGTCCAACGGTGGATTCCAAGTTGTATTTATGTTGTTTTTGGTAGGATAGGCCACACTAGGACTTTTATTTACGTTTATTGCATTTCTTTTATGCTTTCATCGATTATAGTTTGCATCATATTCCGCCTAAAACCAAACCACCTATAACATGCCTGAAAACTGACTCATGTAGAGGTATACGCGTTAGTTTTCTATGACACACAGATGTCACGTGTCACATGCAAAGCCATCACTTTATTTCATTCATTCACGCAATTGCTAGATATTAGTTCACTTAAAATGGATAAATATAAGTTGATGGGGTCTTCCTCGTATAACCAAAAATTGATACTAGTCTTTATAAATCAGACTCCCATGAATCCCTTCTTCGTCGGTAGGCATAATATGACCCCTTGTACGTCGGGTAAGTGGGAACAAATGATATATTTTATCTCAACATTGTGGTCACTCGATACTATCTAGCGACTATGATGGACTAAAAGATAGGATTTATGGAAATCTATCGACCAAGAGTTCCAACGGTGGAATTAGCCAAGCAGTTGGCTTATCAATATACGGAAATTGAGTCTTGGGATCGTTTATATAATTCTTGACGGAGATCAATTATATAAATGCACGAGTCTACAAGTTTAAATACAATTTAATATAGACTTAAATCACAACGATGAGTTGCTTATATGGTTTTGTTTTTATCTTCTTTTCAGAGTAGAACACGATCATTTAAACTGCTGTATAACAAATGGCTGGTGAAGACCCAATGCCAAGTGCCAAGCTAGCACGTGAATCCTGGCTAAAAGCCTTCACGGACTCTATGAATCAGTCTACTAGACTGAGGAATGATGGGTCAAACTTCTCTGACTAGGAGGCAGCACTACGGAATGCTGCCATTGCTGACGGAAAGCTCAAGTATTTAACTGAGCCCATTCCGGCACACCCGGGAACTGGAGCTAGAGCTAACGAAGTTCGTGCCCATAGCGACTTCGTCATGGAAGCGGGTGCGATAAAGAACGTACTCATCTATGCAATGGAATCCAATTTGCAAAGACGCTTCATATCCCATGGTGCAAACAAGATTTTCACCACGCTCTCTAACGAATTCTCGAAAGCTCCGAGAATCTTTTCTTATGAGCATACCTCTCGCTTCTTTGAGGCGAAACTCCAAAAGGGCCAAGCTGTTAGCCCACATATTCTCAACATGATTGAGAATATCGAGAAACTGGAGGCCCTAAACTGCAAGATAGTGAGAACATAATCGTTAATCGAATGCTTCATTCGCTTCATGATGGGTTCGCTCTCTTTAGGGCCAACTATTACATGAACAACATGAAGAAGACTCCTCCTGAGCTCCACTCCCTTCTCGTACAGATCGAGAAGGATTTGAAATTAAGTGGGAGGGTGAAGCAGGATGTTCTCATGATCTCCAGTAAGGGTGAAGGTAAAGGGAAAGCTAAAGCTCAGGGCGACCTAGCGGTAGGTAAGCCCAGGTTCAAGAAACCAGGATTTACTAAGAGTGGGCCAGGTGAGTCGAGCAACTCACAGGGCAAGACAAAGAGTAAGGATACAAGCATGGAATGCCACCATTGCCACAAGACTGGGCATTGGAGGCGCACATGCCCCGTGTATTGTGAGGATATTAAGGCAGGTCGTGTTACTCCTGTTGGTATGTCTTCTTCTTCTTTTATTCACATGATTGAGATTAACCATGCAAGTTACGGAACTTGGGTACTAGATACTGGTTGTGGTTCTCATCTATGTAATCATGTGCAGGGCCTCCGAAACCAAGAACCCCTCATCAAGGGTGAGGTTCACCTGCGTGTCGGGAATGGAGCACGAGTTGCTGCAGTCTCGAGGGGAACATACGTGGTCCAGCTTCCAAGTGGATTCGAGTTATCTTTGTATAACTGTTATTATGTTCCTAGTTTATCCAAAAACATTATTTCAGTTTCTGCACTTGACAAACTTGGTTTTTCATTTGTAATAGAAAATAACAGTTGTATTTTCTCATTACACAATATGATTTATGGAAAGGCAGTTTCCATGAATGGAATTTATGTTTTAGATCAAACCACCGAAATATTACATGTGAATAATAAGAGATTAAAGGTAGGTGACAAAGATCAAACATACCTATGGCATTGCCGTATGGGACATATAAATGAGAAACACGTAAAACAGCTGATACAGAATGGAGCTATCTCGGCCTTTGATTTCGAATCATATGGCACGTGTGAATCATGTCTCATCGGTAAGATGACTCGTATTTCCTTCAAAGGTGTTGGACTGCGCGCTGCCGACCTATTAGGACTCATACATACGGATGTATATGGCCCTATGTCCATCAACGCACGAGAAGGCTATAGGTATTTCATCACATTCACGGATGATTTGAGTAGATATGGCTATGTATACTTAATGAAGCATAAAAAAAATCATTTGACAAGTTCAAAGAATACCAGAATCGGGTACAGAACCAACTGGGAAGAAAGATTAAAGCACTACGTTCTGATCGTGGTGGTGAGTATCTTTCACACGAGTTTGATCAACACCTTAAAGACTGTGGTATCGTTCTACAGTTAACTCCACCTAGAACACCACAATTAAATGGTGTGTCCGAACGGAGAAATCGAACTCTACTTGATATGGTTCGATCCATGATGAGTCACACCGTTGTGCCTGATTCATTGTGGGGCTATGCTCTTTTGTCGGCTGCTCTAATACTTAACCGAAGTCCGTCTAAAGCTGTTGACAAGACTCCATACGAGTTATGGAAGGGAACGGTACCTAACTTGTCCTTTATTCGGGTTTGGGGCTGCGAGGCTTATGTCAAGTGGAGACACGAGGATAAGCTCGGCCCGCGATCGGTCAAGACATACTTTATAGGCTATCCAAAGGGAACTTTTAGTCATTAATTCTACTCGCCAACCGAACATCGTGTCTTTGTTGCGGCTAGTGCGACGTTCTTAGAGAAAGAATTTCTCGAGAACAAGTCGAGTAATAGAACCTTCGATTTATCGGAGGTTCAAGAACCAACTATCGAGCAACCATTGGAGGAAGCAGTTCCTTCAACCCCGGATGAGGTAGAAATTCCTGAG
The DNA here is from genome assembly GCA_029255685.2 of Silene conica. NCBI lineage: Eukaryota > Viridiplantae > Streptophyta > Magnoliopsida > Caryophyllales > Caryophyllaceae > Silene > Silene conica. The sequence goes on along the minus strand of CM055312.2, from coordinate 33,068,461 downwards.
GAACCTAGGAGGTCGGGAAGAATCTCTATTCCTCCGGACAGATACATTGGTATGGTCGAGGAACATGACATAGATGATGTCTTACTCCTACAGGGTAATGAACCCACAACCTATAAAGATGCCATAACTAGTTATGACTCAAAGCTATGGCTAGAGGCCATGCAATCCGAGATGGACTCCATGTATGAGAAAAACGTGTGGGATCTTGTGGACCTACCTGCAAAGGTACGCCCCCTTCAATGCAAATGGCTTTACAATATAAACCATGCCGTTCTAGTTGCTAAAGGTTTCACCCAAGTGCCAGGCTTGCACTAGGATGAGATCTTTGCACCCGTAGTCATGCTACGTTCCATTCAGATTATCTTAGCGATCGCCGCATTTCATGACTATGAAATATGGCAGATGGACGTTAAAACTGCCTTCTTAAACGGTTTTTGGAGGAATATTTGTACATGGTACAACCCGAGGGTTTTATTGATCCAGAACATCCTAAGAAGGTTTGCAAGCTTAAGAGTTCCATTTATGGACTTAAGCAAGCATCACGGAGTTGGAATCATCGCTTCGACCAAGTGATAAAAGAGAATGGGTTCGTTCGATCAGTCGAGGAAGCATGTCTCTATATCAAGTCGAGTGGGAGCAAGATTGTCGTCCTAGTACTGTATGTCGATGACATACTCTTGATTGGGAATGACATACCTCTCCTTTCTTCGGTTAAAGCATGGTTGAAAAACCATTTCCAGATGAAAGATCTGGGAGAGGCACAAAGAATTTTGGGCATCCGTATCTACAGGGATAGATCACGACAGATGTTGTCTCTCAGTTAGGAGTCTTACATAGATAAGATTCTAGAGAGATTCAGTATGACGAACTCCAAGAAAGGGTTCCTTCCTATGACTACTGGGCTTCACTTGAGCAAAACTCAAGAAGCTAAGACATCGGAAGAGAAAGAGCGCATGAGTCGGATTCCTTATGCTTCGGCTATAGGATCGATCATGTATGCCATGATATGCACACGTCCAGACGTTGCATATGTATTGAGTATGACAAGTCAATTCCAAGCTCATCCAGGTGAACAACACTGGATGGCCGTGAAAAACATTCTTAAGTACCTACGGAGGACTAAAGATTGGGGATTGACTTATGGAGGCACCTCGACGCTCTGCGCCACGGGTTACACAGATGCTAGCTTCCAAACGGATCGAGACGACTCGAAATCTCAGTCTGGATTGGTTTTTACTCTTAATGGCGCTGCTGTCAGCTGGAAAAGTTCTAAACAGAGTGTTACAGCAGATTCTACAACTGAGTCCGAGTACTATGCCGCCTCGGAAGCAGCTAAGGAAACAATATGGATGCGTCAATTCTTACAAGGACTCTCAGTAGTGCCTAGTTCGAATGACCCAATCACCGTTTATTGTGACAATAAAGGTGCCATCTTCCAAGCTAAGGAGCATAAGTCTAGCAACAAAGCTAGACATGTACAACGAAAAGCTCATCTAATCAGAGATTACGTGGAGCAAAAGGAGATATTCATTGATAAGATCGCTACGGATGACAACATAGCTGATCCTCTCACAAAAGCATTACCACGTAATAAGCATGAAGGGCACATTAATTCCATGCGAATCAGATGTGTTCCTAAGTTGTAGTACTCTTTTATGAATTCATGTAATAATTCATTTTCTCGTGTACTCTATTCAACCTCATTGTTATGATATATAATGTTTTGTTTTTCATGTAGAATTGTACGCCAATTTTGAACACCATAAAGTGAACTGATTAACATTACATCGTTTTAGTCCTTGATTACCCACTTGAGCTGATAACTCAGGTAATCATTTTGTGACGTTGGTTGATGGCGGGTTCAACGAGCCATAAGTCAAACAGTTGACTGACCAATCACAAAGGCGAGTTATACAGATATCTCGTAGGACACCCCGTGACAACGTTATGGAGTCCTAAATGTTTTATAACTTTGGGTGTCAGGTCGTGGATAGGACCTCCATAGTGTTCATTAGAGTCGAGTCTTTTGACCTTCAACTGTCTCTTGAGATTAAGGAATATTTTGGGTAACTTTGGTTTCTTTCCCATGGTCTTCCGTAACAGGGGCCAAGAGGATTTTTTCTGGGTTATTTCATGATGCGCTTACATCGGCAGGATTCGAGTTGAGGGAAATATCCAAACCCTTATCAGGATTTTATCATTTCTCAGGGCCACTCGAGGATAGTAACTGAAATGCATGGCCATGCTCGAATACAGATTCGTTTTATCAGTTAAGTTACTCTCTAGTCGGGGAAATCACTCTTGATACAGATCGCTTGTGAGATACGACCTTTGCGAATGCGGATTTGCAAATTGTCTTACATTGAGTGGGAGAAATTTTAAAAGGATATTAGAATCGGTTATCGCACCTACACTTGTACGGACAAGTGGGAGTTTGTTGGAGCTTGTGTACTCCACATGTAGTGTGATAACGTCATTGCACATACCCTTGTACGGACAAGTGGGAGATTGCTGGGGCTGGTGTCCTTGACAGTTATTACAATGACTTACTAAATCTCTTAAAGGATCACAAGGGCATACTTCAGTATTATTATCAGTTGATCCACGTTTATCAATAACGGTTGGCTTGCTAGATAAGTTTGACGTTATTGTCATACGGATGGCGGTGATCAACTGGTCCCTATACGTCACACCTATAGGACACGTTTGAGAGATGTGAAGGTATGAAAATACAGTGACATTTATGCCGGATACGACTAAACAGTTAGTCAGAGGTATTGACTATTAAATTAGTCAATAAAATGTTGAGATTATTATTTAATACGGATTAAATAATTTTAGCTAATACGGATTATATGATTAATTCGTAAATTAAATATAAACGGTTATATTTAATTAAATATTGTATTCACGTATTAATATAAACAGTTATATTAATTTGGGTAATTATACAATATTGTAATTTTATCAGACCATTATTAATGTATCGACTACATTAATATCTTATAACTTGTGTGCGATTTATAATAAATACCCGCGAACAATATTTAGCAAATCGGGTCGAATCATGCACTGGGATAAGATGAGAGTGGAAAAGCCCACCCTCACCATGAACCCGTTCGGCCGACCCAAGGGTCTCCTTTTGTCAAGAACTGTTAAATAATAATTCTCATAATTAGGGTTTTGAGAGCATCCTTCTCCCAAAACTCAGATCTCACATTAAAACTCACAAAAGCTCTCCCCATATTGCAAGGCAATTGGAGAGTATTTCTAGCACACGCGGCATCATCTCAAACCAAGTCTTGGGTGCAAGTTATAGGAGGGAATTTACTTTAATTCCTGTTCTTAGGCCAGTTCAAGCAAGTACCCAAGGTTGTAATTCTTTTCATGTTTTTATTATCTTATGACAATAATTCACAATTGTAAATTTTGTTATAATCCTTCATGTTTAGGGCGAATACATGTTTTATTCCCCACATTCAAGTGGGTAGAGTTTTGGGGTAGGTGAGGCCGGCTATGGGAAGAGCAACAAGGGAACAATTTCTCTTCTCAATGTGTCTCGGGTAGCCATAGGGTGTGTTCTCAAGGCACCTAGCAATGATTATGTCTAGGTGTAATTAACACACTAATCACCCACAACCACCTCCACTAATCCGCCCCATTTAAGCATAAAATGGACTTGATTTTATATTTTTGTCAATTTCACAATTGTATATTATGTGACATACAGTATGTCACAATGTTATAAAATACAATTGTTTTAATTTAAAACATATATATTTATCAAATAAATATTATTTATAAATTAAATAAATCACATTTATCAAGTTGACAAGTAATTCGTAATTACTAATATATAAAACGGTCATTCATAATAATCGTCAATACGATCTAAAACATTTGTAATAATTATAACCCGATTCATTATAATTACGATATTATAAAATATCGTTCATTGTTTAATAATTGACACGTTTCAATTATAAACAAAAATCTTACAATAAGATTTAACCTCTGATTTCTCGATATACGAGTTTAAGGAATATGATCAACTCGTATCAATATACATTTGATCATTTTATCAATTAAGGGAATTGTCTTATAAGTGTGACCTAAAGGGATCAACTGACCACCACCGTCATACGACAGTAATGTCAAACTCTAGCTAGCCAATCATTACCGATTAATGTTGGTCAGTTGACTAATATAATTTCGTATCATCCCTTGCGCATTCTCGTCATGAGATTAAATTATGTGATCGCACTATTGTTGAGGACATATTTCCCAACAATTCTAATTCATTACCGTCTCAAACGGTGTTGAATCCAAAGAATGTGAGTGCGATTTCTTTGAGAAATGGGAGACAACTAGTGGAGGCCGAAAAGGTGAAAAGAAAAGATAAGCGACCGGTAATTCATGAGGTAGAGGAAGAGATAGTGATCAAGGAAGCTGAAAAAGCATATATTGACACGGAGAAGGAGCCGATTCTCTCTCCCATACCGATGGTGGAACCGGAAGTACCATTTCCTGATGCACTTAAGAGGACTCACCACTTTGAGCACGACAAGGACATCTATGAGGTATTCCAGAAGTGTGAGGTAAATATTCCACTTCTTAACCTTTTGAAAAGTATTCCTAAATATGCAAAATTCTTAAAGGGGTTGTGTACTATTAAACGGAATAACAAGTTGAAAGGGGTGAAGAAAGTGAAAGTTAGTGAACATGTGTCCGCTATTTTTCAAAGAAAATTGCCTCAAAAGTGTAGTGATCCGGGCATGTTCACTATTCCTTGCACCATTGGAGACACTAAGATTCAAAAGGCCATGTTAGAACTAGGAGCTTCAATTAATGTGATGCCCTACTCTTTGTTCCAATCTATGGGACTTTGTCCTTTGCATGCTACTAGTGTTGTTATCCAGTTAGCTGATAGATCGAATGTTTACCCAAAGCGGATTATCGAAGATGTGCTTGTGTTGGTTGATACTCTTATCTTTCCTGCTGATTTTTATGTGCTAGACATTGAACATGATAAACATGCGGCTCCTATTATGTTAGGAAGGCCATTTTTAAAAACTGCTAGCACTAAAATTGATGTATGTAGTGGGTCTATGACTATGGAGTCTAGTGGTCAGGTCGTGGAGTTTAACATTTATGATGCAATGAAATATCTTGATGACCATCATTCTGTGAACTTTATTGACATTGTTGACCCTTTGGCCCAAGATTTCTTTGTTTTTAATGGTGATGATGAGTTGAAGGTAGCTTTGGAGAATAGTGTGGATGGTCAAGAGGTGGAATATGTCTTTTATGCTAACTTGCAGGAAGTTGTGGCCGACTTGCATAAGTTGGAGGAGCTTCCTTTGAGTTTGAATAATACATTGTCATTAAGTGTTCCTTCAGAGAAGTTATTGCCATCTGTTTTGAAGGCACCTGTGGTAGAACTTAAGGCCCTTCCTGAGCATTTGAAGTATATTTTCCTTGGTGAGGGAGAAACACGTCTTGTCATCATCTCTAGTAAGCTCACCAAGGAACAAGAAGGAAGGTTGAAAGATGTGCTTGTGGAGAACAAACTAGCTATTGGTTGGACTATTGCCCACATCAAAGGTATTAGTCCAAGTACTTTTATGCACCGGATTTTGCTAGAGGATGAAGCTAAACCGGTAAGGCAACCACAACGTCGATTGACTCCTATGATACAGTGGTGAAGAAAGAAGTTCTCAAATTGCTTCAAGTAGGTATGATTTACCCTATTTCTGACAGTAAATGGGTGAGTCCTACCCAAGTAGTCCCTAAAAAGTCTGGGGTGACCGTAGTTGAGAAAAAAAATGGTGAGCTTGTACCCACTAGAATCCAAAACGGGTGGAGGGTTTGTATAGATTATCGTAGATTTAATGCGGTAACTAGGAAAGACCACTTTTCTCTTCCCTTTACTGACCAAATGCTTGAAAGGCTAGCGGGAATGGCTCATTATTCTTTCTTGGATGGTTATTCAGGGTATTTTCAAATAGCTATTGCCCCTGAGGATCAAGAAAAAACCACATTTACTTGTCCTTTCGGTACCTTTGCGTATCGACGCATGCCTTTTGGACTTTGTAATGCACCAGCTACTTTTCAACGATGTATGGTTATCATATTTTCTGAGTATGTTGAACGTTTCATTGAGGTCTTTATGGATGATTTTACGGTGCATGGTGATTCTTTTGACACCTGTTTACACCATCTGTCTCTTGTTCTTAAGCGTTGTATTGATACTAACCTTGTCTTGAATTCTGAGAAGTGTCACTTTATGGTGGAGCAAGGTATAGTACTGGGACATGTTGTGTCTTCAAAAGGTATTGAGGTAGACAAAGCTAAGATTGATACCATTTCTTCTCTACCTTATCCTACTAATGTTCGTGAAGTGCGATCTTTTCTTGGCCATGCAGGTTTCTATCGCAGATTCATTAAAGATTTCTCTAAGATCGCTTCACCCTTATGCAAGCTGCTGCAAAAGGAGTCAGATTTCATCTCTGACAAGGATTGTAAGGAGGCTTTTGATGAACTGAAAGGTAGGCTTACCTCCGCACCGATTATTCAAGCACAAAAAAGGTCTCTTCCCTTTGAGATTATGTGTGACGCGAGTGATTATGTCTTGGGAGCGGTGTTAGGTCAGAAGAATGGGAGAGCTTCCTATGTCATTCATTATGCATCCATGACCTTAAATGAAGCACAACAGAATTATACCACGACTGAGAAAGAAGTTCTACCCATTGTTTTTGCTTTGGAGAAATTCCGGTCCTAGTTACTTGGTACAAAAGTGGTGGTATTTTCAGATCATGCAGCATTGCGCCATTTGATGGCAAAGAAAGAATCTAAGCCGAGGTTGATTATATGGATTTTGTTGCTTAATGAATTTAATTTGGAGGTGAAAGACAAGAAGGAAGCAGAAAATGTCGTGGCAGACCACTTAAGTCGGTTGGTGGATGTTGATATGAATCCACATGAGAAGAATTTAGTGAAAGGATTATTCCCTGATGAAAGCTTGTTCACTATTCGTTCCGTGGAGCCATGGTACGCCAACCTTGTTAATTTTCTCTGTTCTTCTAGATTTCCACAAGGCTTTTCAAAATCTCAAAAAGACAAGCTTCGTAGTGATGCGAAGTATTATGTATGGGATGAGTGATGCGTGTCTATTTTATGATGTTTTTCATCTATTGTTACACGCATTTGGTCGCTCATTTACTATGTTTTAGCCTTTATTTCCCAACAATCGTGTACTTTCGTATTTTTATGCACTTTTGCAGATTTATGCGGAAAAGGGACGATTTAGCACCAAATTCATGTCCTCAAGTCTTTTGCATAATTAAGGAACGAAGGAAAGTCAACTGGAGTCTTTATTTAAGTGCCAAGAGTCAAAGCGAGAAGAAAACCGAAGATTTTCTATGCGGAAGCGGTCGACCGACCAACCAAACGAGTCGGCCGACCAGGCCTAATTTCTATAAAGTCCGAAATCTCAAAGAAAGGCCCAGAATTCAATTAAGCCCGTAAGAGAGGTCGACCGACCCACCAAAGTAGTCGACCGACCTCAGCAAATCCCAAGAACGCTTTTTCGGAAAGTAATTAGAAGTAGGAGTCTTTAGGAAACTCTAATTATGCCCTATATAAACCAATCTTGTGATTAGGGTTTTGGGGATTCAGCAATTCATTCAGTTTTGATAGATTCAATCATTCAGTTTTTATTCAGTTCTTTAGTTTATTTGTAATCTTTCACTAATTCTCAAGCATTCATCAATAAAGTTTGTTCCTTTCTGCCTTAATCCCGATTCTGGTAATTACTCTTTTAATCTAGTTTTATTATTGTTCTTATTACTATTGCATTCGTTTAAGTCAGATTCCCAAGCTTTATTGAATCTCGCATGTTTAGATTATTTACTACGTTTACCATGTTTATTACCAATTTTATAATCGTCCTAATAACCATGAGTAGCTAAATTTCATATGTTAGGATGTAGGGGATGAATATGCGTAGGTAGTAGAAATTCCGAGACCGACTTGTAGCAGAGCCGCGGTCGATCGACTCAAGTAGTGGGTCGGTCGACCGAGGCGGTGGTCGGCCGACCAGAATAGCTGGTCGGTCGACCACCCGCGCATGAATCCTGTTTCGTCTTTTCTTGTTGACTATAATATCCTACAATGAGACTGAAAGGAGACTTGTAGGACGTTAGTAATGACCTACCCAAGATTGAGAGATACGGGAAGGGCATTGGTTTACACCTTAAGACGGCTAGGTTACTTAAGACTGAAAGGTATGTGACCTACGATTTAGGAATCACCCTTATTGTTGACACCCAATAATTGTGAGACCTAGGAACTAATAGCATAGGCCGAAAGGAGCTATTAGGTACCATAGACCGAAAGGATATGTTACACCCCTTACGCGACTGCAATACATGTTGACCTTAGGATTTATATTACCTTAGCCATTTATTACCCGATCGTCCTAGCATCCCTTTTATTATATTTTATTCTCATCTTTTATTATTTGTTTGTTTTAATCTTTGCTTAGATACAGTAATCAACACAATCAACCCCAAATCTGTTACCTTTAAACATTAACATTCAAACAATAAGCACTCCCCACCTCTTTGTGGTTCGACCCTGACTTTCACTATCTATTGTTAAAGTTAGGAATTATAAATTTTATCTTTGATACCCTCAACGACGGGCATCAAATTTTGGCGCCGTTGCCGGGGAGGTGACGCCAGTGTTTATTGTTTTTGTTTTTGTTTCTCTTTGTTTAAGGAACTTTTTGTTCCTTAAACCTTCTCACCATTTTCTTGTAGTTTCCATCTTATGCGCAGGTCAGTTCAAGTAGAACTCCTACCACTTGACCACGAGCTTGAGAGGACTCTTAGAGAAAGGAGAAAGCAACTTCTAGCAAATCAGGAAGGAGGTTCACCATCTTCCTTATTTCAAGAAGACTTATTTGAACAACCATCCTTACCATCTTCACCAAAAACACCACCTTCACAACCAAATTAACCCAACAATCCACCTTCACCAAGAACACCACCTTTTACCTACTTTCCAGTTTTTCCAAAAGAAGAAGCAAATATGGCAGAAGAAGCTACTATTGCCAGTCACTTCATGCCTCAGGCAAAGGACCTATACAAAGTGTTCACTTTACCTGCAGGTACTGGGAAGCCATTCGAGGCCAAGCCTGCCTACATTACTATGGTTGAAAGAAACCAATTTGGAGGCTCGGCCAATGAGGATGCTGCAAAGCATATTGAAATCTTCACAGATTACATATGCTCTATTGCACCCCCAGAAGGAGTGACGCAGGACCAGATTAAGCAGACCATGTTTATCTTCTCTCTTAGGGACGCTGCAAGAGAGTGGTACAGAGATTTAGACCGCACTGCTGCGGGAGTCACAGATTGGAACACCCTAGCCTTAGCATTCTACAGGAAGTACTTTTCCGCATCAAAGGCTAATGCTTTAAGGGCGCAGATCACAAACTTTAAGCAAGGCCCCAATGAGGACTTTAGTGAGGCGTGGGACAGGTTCAAGAGACTTGTTCGATCCATACCACATCACGGATTCGAACAATGGTTTCTTTGTAACCAGTTCTACAATGGCATCTATGATGACAACAAGGCCTATCTAGATGCTGCAACTAATGGGAGATTCCAAGATAATTCAGGAGAGACTAAGGGTCTCAAATTGATAGAAGATGTTGCTGTACACCGTGCTGAGCATGGAACTTCCAGAGGAAATCAAAGGAAATCCGAATATAACCTAGCAGCTATTGAAGCCTTGACGGCCAAACTGGAAAAATTAGAGGCTGGAGGGAAATTCGGTCTAGGAAGTGGAAGCAAGGGCGGTATTTATCAGGTGAACGCCGTTCAAGACGGACCCTTTGCTTGTGAGAGGTGTGGTGGAGAAGGGCACGTGTCAAAATTCTGTACTTCATCCAATGAAACATGTGCCGCTTTTCAGCACTATCGTGGGAACAATTTCTATGACCCGAATAATAATAATTGTCCATCCCAACCTGAGGTGGACAAGCCAAAATGTTCTTAACCCACAACATATGCAACCTCAGCAAAATTCCACATATATCCCCCCACATAAGCAAGGTTTCCAAAAACCACCCTTCAACCCTCAACCACCTTCTAATCCACCACCCAACACAGACACTCTTATCCAAAATCTTATTGGGTTGGTTCAGAAGGAGTCTCAGGCTAGAGAGGCAGGGATGAAGATGTTAGAGTCTCAGATTGCTCAAATCGCGGGCAAGAATGATACTAGGGTTCCGGGTCAACTTCCGACCAAAACGGACCAGAAAAAAGAGACTCTAAACATCATATCCCTACGAAGTGGAGCTAAAGTGGGGAGCGAGAAAGAAAAACAGCCGAGTAGCAGCGAGGACGGTCGACCGACCGAAGATCCAGGTCGACCGACCTCGGAGCAGAATCCGAAAATTTCCGCTGAACAGGAGAGCGGTCGACCGACCGAAGAAGACGGTCGACCGACCACCGAGGCAGAACCAGAAGCCCCTTTTCGTCCCGAACTACCGAATAACTTAAGGGATTTTCTCTTCCGGGGTGATAAGACCCCTAGGTTTCTGAAAAGGGCTGCAAATACTGAATCTTCAGCCCCTCCTTTCCCGGAAAGACTCGTACCTTCGAAGGATCAGGTATCTTTTGACAAATTTAAAGACGTAATTCGTTCATTAAATGTTCAAGTTCCGTTTCTAGAATTAGTCCAACAAGTTCCTTCCTATCTTAAATTTATGAGACAGCTTTTGTCAAGAAAGAGGTCTCTAGAAAAGGTTGAGTCGGTGGCCCTCACTGAAGAATCATCTAGCTTTTTATCACATGTCATTGCCCCTCACAAATTAGAGGACCCTGGTAGTTTTTCTGTCCCCTGCAATATAGGAACCTTCCAAGTTAAGAAGGCTTTATGCGACTTAGGTGCTAGTATAAGTGTCATGCCCCTAAGCGTTGCCTTAAAATTAGGAATGACCGCGTTTGCAGTGACCAGCATGACTGTCCAGATGGCAGATCGTACATCTATGGAACCCATAGGGGTGTTAGAAAACATCCCTGTGCGTATTGACAGGTTTTTCTTCCCAGTTGACTTCGTAGTTTTGGACATCCCAGAGGATGCCCATATACCTATAATACTAGGAAGACCTTTCCTCCACACTGTAGGAGCCATTATAGATGTAGGCTCTGGGACTTTGACCTTCAAAGTAGGAAAGCATTCTATTATATATGGCCTATCTTATAGGAAGAAGGATGCCATGACCCCCATCACATGTAATGCTATGACTTCTGAAAAGAAGTATGAGGTCATCACTACTTCTCCTACTTTATTGCCTGTTCCTGTATCTGTTTTTACACCTCCGCCCCAGATTGGGAGCAATATGGAGGGCACTTCTATTGTGGCTAGTACAGGAATTGGTTTGGGGAAACCCAAATTAAAGGAGGTCATAGTCCAGAGAGGAGGAATGGGAAGCCTGAGCTATAAGGAAGATGAAGATCCAGATGTCGTGGATCGGGAAGAGAAGAAAAAGAGGAGGCAGGCTCAAGAGGAGAGACCGTCGCATATGCTTTGCGACGGCGGGAAGAAGATGTGTTTTTCTACACAAGCAAACACTGTGGAGACTACGGCATGTCGTTAAAAGCCGTGGTCGGATATTTTCCGCATCTTTAGCGGATAGTTTTTTCAAGTTTCAGTTTTAAGACAATTTACTTTTTGTTGTGTGAGACTTTTTAATTTGGTTTGCTCGTAGTTTTAGAACTTTTTCTTTATGCTTGCGTAGTTAAGACTTTAGACTTGTTTCTGGAATCTCGCGCGTATGTTGGGCGCATATACTTTTCTTGCTTTTTCAGGTTTTACGAAGAAACGAAGATCGCTGGGACACAGAGGGGTCGACCGACCAGATACACCAGTCGGTCGACCTAGTCTCAGTTTCGCTGAATTTCCTGTATTCTGCAGGATGGTCGGTCGACCTGTTCTTTAGGTCGGTCGACCTACCTGTCTGTCGCAGTCAGTTCGTTCTTCCTCGGGAATCATGCAACCGTCTTTGGTACTTGAGTGGCATTGCTAGCCACCAAAACCTCCCAGCTTACGTTGGTTTGGGGAGGTTTTTCTCATACATCTATTAATCCAGTGAGTTCTTTCCAATTTTTCCTTAGTTTTTATTTATTCGCATCTTCATTTTCTAAACCTTTACTTAGGCTATTGCACAATGGGGACATTGTGCGGGTTGGTTTGGGGAATGGTTTTGTGTCACATGCATTACATTCTGTCACACGTTTATTGCATTTCCGTATTGCATTGTTCTTTTCTTTATTTTCCTTATATATACAAAAATCCAAAAAAAAAAAAAAAAAAAAAAAATTTCAAAAAAATTTCAAAAAAATGCACGTTTATTTTAGCATATAGGTCGAGTCGGAACGAGAGTATTTCAAGGATGATCTTTGCTATCTTATATGTTTATGCCTTTACATTGCCTTGTCAACTTGTTTTAGTATAAGAGTCTTTTGCATATCTACGAGTTTTTGTTAACTTGTTTTCTTGAGACTTGACTTATACCTTGGCAACCTACTATACATTCTAAGTTTTAGAGCTTTATTTCCTGGTTTCATTCTTAAACCAGTTGTCTAGGATGTGAGTAGTACTCCCCTTGGAACATGTTACATCAATATGCATAAACATGAACTTGAATTGCTATATACTTGTTTTACTTTCTCGTTTTGTGAGTCTTGATGCGTGCATTTGGGATCCCTTTTCTCATATTTACCCATAAGCTTCACACAGCCAAAATTGCCTTTTATTCCCCCAAAACTACATCCCATACTCAGCCTACCCGTCCAAGCTAGTATTTGTCGTCCTTGGTCTATCTTGAGGTATCTTGGTTTGTAAGCTATCTTAAGCGCAAAGAGAAAAGAAAAGAAAGAATGAAAAGAAAAAGAACAGAAAAATTCAGAAAAGAAAGAAAGAAAAAGAAAAAACGAAAAAAGCCAAAAACGTACAAAAGTCAGTCGACCGACCTCCTTCAGGGGTCGGCAGACCGACTGTCATCATCAAAGAAAAAAAAAATCGTTCCAAAGTCCCTTTCTTTTATTTGTTATCACTCCCATACCTCATTCAAAATATTTTGGGAGTCCTTTCTTATATTCAATGTGAGAGTTGTGCTACAAAAGAGCACTTCCTTAAAGTTGTGAATTAAGTTGTTGGAAAACGGTTTTACTAGCTTGGCTACTAACCCCACATATCCAAAAACATCTTAACCACTTTTTACCTTTTACCTCACATATCTTTCATTACCTCAATTGCATGTATCCAGGTCATTTAATGAGTTTGTTATACAAAGTTGTAGAATTCTTGTTCATGTTAGATTGCAGGCATGTTTTCATGGGTCGCAGTTAGGTGAGTGTCATGACAAAATACTTCTTTCTATCTTTTACATATACTCACCCTTTGCTTCATGAGTGTCTCGAGCGTACCGCGAGAGTCCATGGTATAAAGTCTCTATAGTCTCTAGTGTTGCAAGTTTGACGACACCATAACTCGTTTGCATGATTTATATACTTTCTCATTTTTCTACTTAGCATTGGTTTAGGCTTACATGTAAATTTCGCTTTGAGATTGAAATCGTTCCATTAGTTAAGATCGAGTCTATTTCTTGCTTGAGGGCAAGCAAGGGTTTGGTTTGGGGAATTTGATGCGTGTCTATTTTATGATGTTTTTCATCTATTTTTACACGCATTTGGTCGCTCATTTACTATGTTTTAGCCTTTATTTCCCAACAATCATGTACTTTCGTATTTTTATGCACTTTTGCAGATTTATGCGGAAAAGGGACGATTTAGCACCAAATTCATGTCCTCAAGTCTTTTGCATAATTAAGGAACGAAGGAAAGTCAACTGGAGTCTTTATTTAAGTGCCAAGAGTCAAAGCGAGAAGAAAACCGAAGATTTTCTATGCGGAAGCGGTCGACCGACCAACCAAACGAGTCGGCCGACCAGGCCTAATTTCTATAAAGTCCGAAATCTCAAAGAAAGGCCCAAAATTCAATTAAGCCCGTAAGAGAGGCCGACCGACCCACCAAAGTAGTCGACCGACCTCAGCAAAGCCCAGGAACGCTTTTTCGGAATGTAATTAGAAGTAGGAGTCTTTAGGAAACTCTAATTATGCCCTATATAAACCAATCTTGTGATTAGGGTTTTGGGGATTCAGCAATTCATTCAGTTTTGATAGATTCAATCATTAAGGTTTTATTCAGTTCTTTAGTTTATTTGTAATCTTTCACTAATTCTCAAGCATTCATCAATAAAGTTTGTTCCTTTCTGCCTTAATCCTGATTCTGGTAATTACTCTTTTAATCTAGTTTTATTATTGTTCTTATTACTATTGCATTCGTTTAAGTCAGATTCCCAAGCTTTATTGAATCTCGCATGTTTAGATTATTTACTATGTTTACCATGTTTATTACCAATTTTATAATCGTCCTAATAACCATGAGTAGCTAAATTTCATATGTTAGGATGTAGGGGATGAATATGCGTAGGTAGTAGAAATTCCGAGACCGACTTGTAGCAGAGCCGCGGTCGATCGACTCAAATAGTGGGTCGGTCGACCGAGGCGGTGGTCGGCCGACCGGAATAGCTGGTCGGTCGACCACCCGCGCATGAATCCGGTTTCGTGTTTTCTTGTTGACTATAATATCCTACAATCAGACTGAAAGGAGACTTGTAGGACGTTAGTAATGACCTACCCAAGATTGAGAGATACGGGAAGGGCATTGGTTTACACCTTAAGACGGCTAGGTTACTTAAGACTGAAAGGTATGTGACCTACGATTTAGGAATCACCCTTATTGTTGACACCCAATAATTGTGAGACCTAGGAACTAATAGCATAGGCCGAAAGGAGCTATTAGGTACCATAGACCGAAAGGATATGTTACACCCCTTACGCGACTGCAATACATGTTGACCTTAGGATTTATATTACCTTAGCTATTTATTACCCGATCGTCCTAGCATCCCTTTTATTATATTTTATTCTCATCTTTTATTATTTGTTTGTTTTAATCTTTGCTTAGATACAGTAATCAACACAATCAACCCCCAAATCTGTTACCTTTAAACATTAACATTCAAACAATAAGCACTCCCCACCTCTTTGTGGTTCGACCCTGACTTTCACTATCTATTGTTAAAGTTAGGAATTATAAATTTTATCTTTGATACCCTCAACGACGGGCATCAATGAGCATTATTTGTGGAAGCATAGTTCTGACCAAATCATAAGAAGGTGTGTACTAGAGAATGAGATGACTTAAATCCTTACATTTTGTCACTCAAATGCTTGTGGTGGTCACTTTGGTGCGAGGAGAACGGCGAGAAAGGTTCTTGGTTGTGGATTTTACTGGCCTAAGTTGTTTAGAGATGCTCATGGATTTTGTCAAGCTTGTGACAATTGCCAAAGGGTAGGCAATATTTCCCGAAAGAATGAGATGTCGCAAAGTTACATGTTGAATTGTGAGATTTTTTATGTTTGGGGAATCAACTTCATGGGCCCCTTCCCGAATTCATATGGAAATCTTTACATATTATTGGCGGTGGATTATGTGTCTAAGTGGGTGGAGGCTATTCCCACAAAGACTGATGATTCCAAGGTGGTGGCGGATTTTATCAAGGCTAACATATTTGCTGGATTTGGAATTCCAAAGGTATTGATTAGTGATCGTGGAACACATTTTGTCAACAAGACAATTGGTGTTTAGCTAAAAATTTTCCGCAGCGTATCATCCGCAGACTAATGGACAAGCTGAAGTGTCAAATAGAGAAGTTAAATCCATCCTTGAAAAGACGATGAATCCCAATCGGAAGGATTGGAGCTTGAGATTAGATGATGCCTTATGGGCTTATCGGACGGCCTATAAAACCCCGATTGGTATGTCACCTTATCGACTTGTGTTTGGAAAAGCATGTCATTTACCAGTCGAGTTGGAGCATAAGGCATCGAAAGCTTTAATATGAGTCTCGATGACGCGGGGTTGCATCGAAAGTTGCAATTGCAAGAGTTGGAAGAGCTCCGACTCGAATCATATGAGAATGCCGCTACTTACAAAGAAAGAACGAAGGCTTGGCATGACAAGATGATCTTAAGACGGGATTTCAAAGTTGGTCAAAAAGTTTTGTTATTCCAGTCCCGTTTTCGTCTATTTCTAGGTAAGTTGAAATCCCATTGGATTGGTCCACTTATAATTACTAACGTTTATCCTCATGGTGCAGTTGAGGTACGTGATCCAACGACGGATAAAGTTTTGAAGGTGAATGGGCAACGACTGAAGCTCTATCATGATGCTGCTGAGTTGGAGGTTGTCGAGTCATTGGATCTCTACGACCCAATTTACGAAGATTAATCCCTTCACTAAGTCGAGCAAACGACTATAAACAAAAGCACTAACGGGAGGCAACCCGGAGTTTTGTATCTTTTTTTTGTTTAATTCTTTTCAGTTGTTTTTTATTTTATTTTCTTTCAAAAAAAAAACAAAGAAAAAATGTGATAGGTTTATTTTATTTTCGTTTTTAATTTATTTTATTCTGACGGATTATTATGTGTGCTAGGAACTTTTCAAGACGGAAGCAAAAAAAATGAAAAAGAGAGAAATTAACGTGAATTCGTTAAATTGGAAGCCTTGTTTCGGAGTGTGCGCCTTGGTCACACCTCTTTCGCACTAATTGAGTGCGTACAGACGGAAGCAAACCAAATGGGCAGCAGCATCCTATTTTGTGTGCGTTCGAGGTTCAACGGAGGCGCGACCTAAGCTCGACCTCAGTTGACCCTCGGCGCGCTCAATTCCAAAATCAGGTATATTTCTCTCTTCATCTCTTTTCCATGTTACTTCCCTAAACTCAAACAACACAACGACAACCGTAGCCCTCTTATCTTCGAATTCTCGTCTCAAATTACTGTTCCATTCACGAAAATTCCTCAAATTCTTCCCATAATTCTCGTTGCTTGCTTCGAATTGGTTCTTATTTCATCTCCAATTGCTGGCATTGGATCGAAAATTGACGCACTCAAACCCTAATTTTTGGGATGTCACAAGTTCAAGCAATTCCTTCCCCAATTCGTGTTCCATCTTTGTTCTTGTTGGAGCTTGTGTCCTCCACATGTAGTGTGATAACGTCATTGCACATACCCTTGTACGGACAAGTGGGAGATTGTTGGGGCTAGTGTCCTTGACAATTAAGTACAATGACTTATTAAATCTCTTTAAGGATCACAAGGACATACTTCAGTATTATTATCAGTTGATCCACGTTTATCAATAACGGTTGGCTTGCTAGATAAGTTTGACGTTATTGTCATACGGATGGCGGTGAATAATTGGTCCCTATATGTCACACCTATAGGACACGTTTTAGAGATGTGAAGGTATGAAAATACAGTCACATTTATGCCGGATATGACTAAACAGTTAGTCAGAGGTATTGACTATTAAATTAGTCAATAAGATGTTGAGATTATTATTTAATACGGATTAAATAATTTTAGCTAATACGGATTACATGTTTAATTCGTAAATTAAATATCAACGGTTACATTTAATTAAATATTGTATTCGCGTATTAATATAAACAGTTATATTAATTTGGGTTATTATACAATATCGTAATTTTATCAGACCATTATTAATACATCGACTACATTAATATCTGATAACGTGTATGCGATTTATAAATAAAACCCGCGAATAAATTTTAGCTAAATGGGTCGAATCACGAATTAGAATAAGGTAAGAGTGGAAAGCCCACTCCTACCCTATTCGAAATTTCGGCTGAATGTAGTACATAAGGAGAAGACTTCTCCTTATGTCAGGTTACTCTTGTTGCACTGTAAAACAAATCTCAAAGAAAATTAGGGTTTGAGTGCATTCTTCTCCCTTAACCCAGATCTCACATCTAAAACTCAAAAGGCTCTCCCGATATTGCAAGGCAGTTGGAGAGGATTTCTAGCACACGCGGCAACGTCTCAATCTAAGTCTTGGTGCAAGTTATAGGAGGGAATTTGTGTTAGTTCCTGTTCTTAGGCCTTTCGCGCAAGGACTAAAGGTTGTACTCTTTTTCATATCTTTTTAATCTTATGACCATATTCACGACTGTAATTTTCATTATAATCCTGCAAGTGTAGGGCGAATACATGTTTTATTCCCCACAAGTGGTATCAGAGCATAAGGCCATGAAATTTTACAATTGTGTTTTTCATAAGGTTTAAATTTTTTTTTTGAAAAATTGTGACTTTTTGCCTCGACACTCGATCGAGTCTCTGTAGCACTCGATCGAGTGTCCTCGTAACAGGCACCGTGCGTGTGGTTTTGGGGTTGTAATCGATCTTGTTTTCGATTCTCTTTTACATATTTTTAATTAATCAATATTTTTAGCAATATGTGAATCCCTTGTTGTTTTTATTTTTGATTTACACGTTTTATATCAAGATAAAAACTTGTTTTTTGTTCAAAGTGCAGCGATTTGTAGGTTTTAAACGAGTCACTCGATCGAGCCCTGCTGCACTCGATCGAGTGACGCTGACACTCGATCGAGTGCCCCTGTTGCTCGATCGAGTGCTCTAGTTTCTGGCTTTTTGTTTTCGAAAATATCTTGTTTTTATTTTCACATGGCCTAAAATAATATACTGTATACGGAAATAGTATATTATTTTTGTGAAACGGTTCACCCTCGATTGATACATATTATTTTAAAACGGTTTAAGATAATGGATTATAAACTTGTTAAAATTAAAGTGGTTAAAACGGTATAATCACATAATTTTAATCCTAAAAGGTGGTTTGGTAAGAATTTGTTAATCATAATAACAGTATTATGTCATGAATGAATTTTAATTTTAGTTGATGCATTTTATTTATCGTCATGTGAATGCCTTGAATGCTTTCAATAACGTATTTAATTTTTGCAAACGGTTGTAACTTAGTGTGGCCTTAGAAGATTGTGTCACCGTAATGATGGGACACAGTCTTGCTTGTAATTTTGAGATCTTGTATCTCCGTTTTGGGTTTTTGCCATGTAATTACTTTTGTATTTAAATTAAATGTAAATAGGGTTATATTTGTAATTTAAATTAGTAATTTTGTGAAAACCAAAGACGGAGACCGGATGCTCACTCCCGCTACAAGGACCAAGATGGAACATCAAGACAAGCTTCTAGGGTCCAACAGTGGATTCCAAGTTGTTTTATGTTTATTTTGGTAGGATAGGCCACACTAGGACTTTTTATTTACGTTTATCGCATTTATTTTATGCTTTCATCGATAATAGCTTGCATCATATTCCGCCTAAAAGCAAACCACCTATAACATGCCTGAAAACTGACTCATGTAGAGGTTACGCGTTAGTTTTCTGTGACAATACAGATGTCACGTGTCACATGTAAAGCCATCACTTTATTTAATTTATTCACGCATATGCTAGATTTTAGTTAACTTAATATGGATAAATATAAGTCGATGGGGTCTTCCTCGTATAACCAAAAATTGAGACTAGTCTTTATAAATCAAACTCCCATGAATCCCTTCTTCGTCGGTAGGCATAATATGACCCCTTCTACGTCGGGTAAGTGGGAACAGATGATTTATTTTATCTCAACATCATGGTCACTCGATACTATCTAGCGACTGAGATAGACTAATATATAGGATATACGGAAATCTATCGACCAAGAGTTCCAACGATGGAATTAGCCAAACTGTGGGCTTATCAATATACGGAAATTGAGTCTTGGGATCGTTTATATAATTCTTGAGGGAGATCAATTATATAAATGCATGAGTCTACGAGTTTAAATTCAATTTAAAATAGACTTAAATCACAACAATAAGTTGCTTATATGGTTTTGTTTTATCTTCTTTTCAGTGTAGAACACGTTCAATTAAAAGTGCTGTATAACTAAATGGCTGGTGAAGATCCAATGCCAAGTGCCAAGCTAGCACGTGAATCCTGGCTAAAAGCCTTCATGGACTCAATGAATCAGTCTACTAGACTGAGAAATGATGGGTCAAAGTTCTCTGACTGGGAGGCAGCACTACGGAATGCTGCCATTGCTGACGGAAAGCTTAAGTATTTAACTGAGCCCATTCCGGCACACCCAGGAACTGGAGCTAGAGCTAACGAAGTTCGCGCTCATAACGACTTCGTCATGGAAGCGGGTGCGATAAAGAACGTACTCATCTATGCAATGGAATCAAATTTGCAAAGACGCTTCATTTCCCATGGTGCAAACAAGATTTTCACCACGCTCACTAACGAATTCTCGAAAGCTCCGAGAATCGTTTCTTATGAGCATACCTGTCGCTTCTTTGAGGCGAAACTCCAGAAGGGCCAAGCTGTTAGCCCACATATTCTCAACATGATTGAGAATATCGAGAAACTGGAGACCCTGAACTGCAAGATCAGTGAGAACAAAATCGTTGATCGAATGCTTCATTCGCTTCATGATGGGTTTGCCCTCTTTAGGGCCAACTACTACATGAACGACATGAAGAAGACTCCTCATGAGCTTAACTCCCTTCTCGTACAGACCGAGAAGGATCTGAAATTAAGTGGGAGCATGAAGCAGGATGTTCTCATGATCTCCAGTAAGGGAAAGGGTAAAGGGAAGGCTAAAGCTCAGGGCGACCTAACAGTAGGTAAGCCCAGGTTCAAGAAACCAGGATTTACTAAGAGTGGGCCAGGTGAGTCGAGCAACTCACAGGGCAAGACAAAGAGCAAGGATACTAGCATGGAATGCCACCACTGCCACAAGACTGGGCATTGGAGGCGCTCATGCTCCGTGTATCGCGAGGACATTAAAGTAGGCCGCGTTACTCCTGTTGGTATGTCTTCCTCTTCTTCTTTTATTCACATGATTGAGATTAACCATGCAAGTTGCGAAACTTGGGTACTAGATACTGGTTGGGGTTATTATCTATGTAATCATGTGCAGGGCCTCCGAAACCAAGAACCCCTCGTCAAGGGTGAGGTTGACCTGCGTGTCGGGAATGGAGCACGTGTTGCTGCAGTCTCGAAGGGAACATACGTGATCCAGCTTCCAAGTGGATTCGAGTTATTTTTATATAACTGTTATTATGTTCCTAGTTTGTCCAAAAACATTATTTCAGTTTCTACACTTGACAAACTCGGTTTTTCATTTGTAATAGAGAATAATAGCTGTATTTTCTCCTTACACAATATGATTTATGGCAAGGCAATTTCCATGAATGAAATTTATGTTTTAGATCAAACCACCGAAATATTACATGTGAATAACAAGTGATTAATGGTAGGTGACAAAGATCAAACTTACCTATGGCATTGTCGAATGGGACACATAAATGAGAAACGCGTAAAACAGCTCATACAGAATGGAGCTATCTCGCCCTTTGATTTCGAATCATATGGCACGTGTGAATCATGTCTCATCAGTAAGATGACTCGTGTTTCCTTCAAAGGTGTTGGAATGCGCGCTGCCGACCTATTAGGACTCATACATACGGATGTGTGTGGCCCTATGTCGATCAACGCACGAGAAGGCTATAGGTATTTCATCACTTTCACGGATGATTTGAGTAGATATGGCTATGTCTACTTAATGAAGCACAAAAGTGAATCCTTTGACAAGTTCAAAGAATACCAGAATCGGGTACAAAACCAACTGGGAAGAAAGATTAAAGCACTACGTTCGGATCGTGGTGGTGAGTATCTTTCACACGAGTTTGATCAACACCTTAAAGACTGTGGCATCGTTCTACAGTTAACTCCACCTGGAACACCACAATTAAATGGTGTGTCCGAACGGAGGAATCGAACTCTACTTGATATGGTTCGATCCATGATGAGTCACACCGTTGTGCCTGATTCATTGTGGGGCTATGCTCTTTTGTCAGCCGCTCTAATACTTAACCGAAGTCCGTCAAAAGTTGTTGACAAGACTCCATACGAATTATGGAAGGGAACGGTCCCTAACTTGTCCTTTATTCGGGTTTAAGGCTGCGAGGCTTATGTCAAGTGGAGACACGAGGATAAGCTCGGCCCGCGATCGGTCAAGACATACTTTATAGGCTATCCAAAGGGAACTTTTGGTCATTACTTCTACTCGCCAACCGAAAAACGTGTTTTTGTTGCGGCTAGTGCGACGTTTTTAGAGAAAGAATTTCTCGAGAACAAGTCGAGTAATAGAACCTTCGATTTATCGGAGGTTCAAGAACCAACTACCGAGCAACCATTGGAGGAAACAGTTCCTTCAACCGAGGCTGCGGTAGATATTCCTGAGGAACCTAGGAGGTCGGGAAGAGTCTCTATTTCGCCGGACATATACATTGGTATGGTCGAGGAACATGATATAGACGACGTCTTACTCCTAGAGGGTAATGAACCCACAACCTATAAAGGTGCCATGACCAGTTCTGACTCAAAGCTATGGCTAGAAGCCATGCAATGGTACGTCCGCTTCAATGCAAATGGCTTTACAAGATAAAACATGCCGTGGAAGGACAACAAGATATCCACAAGGCCAGACTAGTTGCTAAAGGTTTTACCCAAGTGCCAGGCTTGCGCTACGATGAGATCTTTGCACCCGTAGTCATGCTACGTTCCATTCGGATTATCTTAGCGATCGCCGCATTTCACGATTATGAAATATGGCAAATGGACGTTAAAACCGCCTTCTTAAACGGTTATTTGGAGGAAGAGTTGTACATGGTACAACCTGAGGGTTTTATTGATCCCGCCCATCCTAAGAAAGTTTGCAAGCTTAAGCGTTCCATCTATGGACTTAAGCAAGCATCGCGGAGTTGGAATCATCGCTTCGACCAAGTGATAAAAGAGAATGGATTTATTCGATCAGTCGAGGAACCATGTCTCTATATCAAGTCGAGTGGGAGTAAGATTGTCTTCCTAGTACTGTATGTCGATGACATAATCTTGATTGGGAATGACATACCTCTCTTATCTTCGGTTAAAGCATGGTTGAAAAACCATTTCCAGATGAAAGATCTGGGAGAGGCATAAAGAATTTTGGGCATCCGTATCTACAGGGATAGATCACGACGGATGTTGTCTCTCAGTCAGGAGTCTTATATAGATAAGATTCTAAAGAGATTCAGCATGACGAACTCCAAGAAAGGGTTCCTTCCTATGAGTACTGGGCTACACTTGAGCAAGTCTCAAGAAGCTAAGACATTGGAAGAGAAAGAGTGCATGAGTCGGATTCCTTATGCTTCGGCAATAGGATCGATCATGTATGCCATGATATGCACACGTCCAGACGTTGCATATGCATTGAGTATGACAAGTCGATTCCAAGCTCATCCAGGTGAACCACACTGGATGGCCGTGAAAAATATTCTTAAGTACCTACGGAGGACTAAAGATTGGGGATTGACTTACGGAGGCGACTCGACGCTCTGCGCCACGGGTTACGCAGATGCTAGCTTCCAAACGGATCGAGATGACTCGAAATCTCAGTCTGGATTCGTTTTTACTCTTAATGGCGCTGCTGTCAGCTGGAAAAGTTCTAAACAGAGTGTTACAACAGATTCTACGACTGAGTCCGAGTACTATGCCGCCTCGAAAGCAGCTAAGGAAGCAATATGGATGCGTCAATTCTTACAAGGACTCTCGGTAGTGCCTAGTTCGAATGACCCAATCACCGTTTATTGTGATAATAAAGGTGCCATATTCCAAGTTAAGGAGCATAAGTCTAGCAACAAGGCTAGATATGTACAACGGAAAGCTCATCTAATCAGAGATTACGTGGAGCAAAAGGAGATATTCATTGATAAGATAGCTACGGATGACAACATAGCTGATCCTCTCACAAAAGCATTACCACGTGATAAGCATGAAGGGCACATTCATTCCATGGGAATTAGATGTGTTCCAAAGTTGTAGTACTCTTTTATGAATTCATGTAATAATTCATTTTCTCGTGTACTTTATTCAACCTTATTGTTATGATATATAATATTTTGTTTCTCATGTGGAATTGTACGCCAATTTTGAACACCACAAAGTGAACTGATTAACATTACATCATTTTAGTCCTTGATTACCCTCTTGAGCTGATAACTCAGGTAATCATTTTGTGACGTTGGTTGATGGTGGGTTCAATGAGCCATAAGTCACACGGCTGACTGACCAATCACAAAGGCGAGTTATACAGACATCTCGTAGGACACCCTGTGACAACGTTATGGAGTCCTAAATGTTTTATGACATTGGGTGCCAGGTCGTGGATAGGACCTCCATAGTGTTCCTTAGAGTCGAGTCTTTTGACTTTCAACTGTCTCTTGAGATTAAGGCAGATTTTGGGTAACTTTGGTTTCTTTCCCACGGTCATCGTAACAGGGGCCAAGAGGATTTTTTCTGGGTTATTTCATGCTGCGCGAAAATCGCCAGGATTCGAGTTGAGGGAAATATCCAAACACTTATCAGGATTTTATCATTTCTCAGGGCCACTCGAGGAGTAGTAACTGAAATGCATGGCCATGCTCGAATACAGATTCATTTTATCAGTTAAGTTACTCTCTAGTCGGGGAAACCACTCTTGATACAGATCGCTTGTGAGATACGACCTTTGCGAATGCGGATTTGCAAATTGTCTTACATTGAGTGGGAGAAATTTTAACAGGATATGAGTATCGGTTATCGCACTTACACTTGTACGGACAAGTGGGAGTTTGTTGGAGCTTGTGTCCTCCACATGTATTGTGATAACGTCATTGCACATACCCTTGTACGGACAAGTGGGAGATTGTTGGGGCTGGTGTCCTTGACAAGTAAGTACAATGACTTATTAAATCTCTTTAAGGATCACAAGGGCATACTTCAGTATTATTATCAGTTGATCCACGTTTATCAATAACGGTTGGCTTGCTAGATAAGTTTGACGTTATTGTCATACGGATGGCGGTGATCAACTGGTCCCTATATGTCACACCTATAGGACACGTTTGAGAGATGTGAAGGTATGAAAATACAGTCACATTTATGCCGGATATGACTAAACAGTTAGTCAGAGGTATTGACTATTAAATTAGTCAATAAGATGTTGAGATTATTATTTAATACGGATTAAATAATTTTAGCTAATACGGATTACATGTTTAATTCGTAAATTAAATATAAACGGTTACATTTAATTAAATATAGTATTCGCGTATTAATATAAACAGTTATATTATTTTGGGTTTTTATACAATATCAAAATTTTATCTGACCATTATTAATACATCGACTACATTAATATCTGATAACGTGTATGCGATTTATAAATAAAACCCGCGAATAAATTTTAGCTAAATGGGTCGAATCACGAATTAGAATAAGGTAAGAGTGGAAAGCCCACTCCTACCCTATTCGAAATTTCGGCCGAATGTAGTACATAAGGAGAAGACTTCTCCTTATGTCAGGTTACTCTTGTTGCACTGTAAAACAAATCTCAAAGAAAATTAGGGTTTGAGAGCATTTTTCTCCCTTAACCCAGATCTCACATCTAAAACTCAAAAGGCTCTCCCGATATTGCAAGGCAGTTGGAGAGGATTTCTAGCACACGCGGCAACGTCTCAATCTAAGTCTTGGGTGCATGTTATAGGAGGGAATTTGTGTTAATTCCTGTTCTTAGGCCTTTCGCGCAAGGACTAAAGGTTGTACTCTTTTTCATATCTTTTTAATCTTATGACCATATTCACGACTGTAATTTTCATTATAATCCTGCAAGTTTAGGGCGAATACATGTTTTATTCCCCACAGTTCTATCCACACAAATTATCTCGATTCTGCTGCAATTTGGTATCAAGGGTTTGTATCAATCTTAATTTCTGGAATTTTGGGATAAATTTGGGGTTTTCAACTGGCTTTTTGGCAATGAAAAAAAAGGAAAAAAAAGATACCCGGCTAGGTGAAAACCCGAAAGGGCGCCTCGGCAAAAATGGGAAAAGTGGCCGAGGACGGAGTGAAAACCCGAAAGGGCACTTCGGGTAAAATGAAGAATTGAGTTGCGTGCCACGAGAGTAGTGTGAGGAAAATAGCTAGAGTGAAAACCCGCAAGGGCGGGCGCTCTAGGCAAAATGAGAGAAATAGGAAAAAAAATACAATCTCACATTGGTCTTCTATTTTTTTTTGGTGAGGCGTCATAAGAAGGGTGCTAAAGAAGGTCGGTCGGGTAGGACTAGTGGCAAAGGTGAGGAGAACCGTGGTGCTATGTTGGTGTTGATTGCACCTTGCTTTGGCGGTTATGGAATTGGAGTAAGCCGGAGTACTGGTGGTTAGGAAATTCATATGGTTTCTTTGGTTATTGTTGAGCTATAGGTGAGGATGCTGTTTTGAGGAGTTTTGACCTATGTGAATTCTTGCTAAGATGGAGCAATAAGGGGCGTAGTTTGTCTTGTGTTACTTGCATTGTGTTGACTTATGTCACTAATTGGTTTTGCATTGCTCCATTGTCATTTCAAAAAGTGGGTAACTCGGGTTTTGTTGGTGTGTTGCTGTAACACCCCCATTTATTTAAGAGTCTTTAGCCAGTCATTCTCAAATAAGTAGGACGGTTACCGCCTAGGAATGACCGAGATAGTGAATAACAAAGTAAAACAACCAAAGCACTTTATATAAAATTGGTAAAATTTAAACTTTAATGTTACAATTACTACACAGCGGAAACTAAAATACAACTGATAACTTTGAAGTGTGTGATCTAATTCTAAGTCGGTCCATCCAAGTGCTCACGCCATCCCATTCTCCCACAACGCCATCTTTCTTGTAGAATCTACTCCCCATTCCGGATCATCGTAGGTGTCACACGAATTCACAGGGTCAACCACGAGGTTGAGTAGGAAAACAGATAAAACACGAAATAGACATATTACACTTCCTTCCATCTCCACATCATTCAGTCATCCACTTCATCTCCATCACACCACATCTTCCATCGCACCACACCTTCCATGGCCATATCAAAAGTCTCGTATCACAAGTCCCGTATCACAAGTCCCGTATCACAAGTCCCGTTCTCCACAACAATTAATAATAATCAAATATTCTACAACACATTCAATATCAATTATAACAATCTCGTAATAAGCATCACATACACACTTCATGTCATAACATAACCACAGATATATCCCCTACCTCAATTTGCAGAACGACAACCGAACAGCTGCTAGAAATACTCCACTTTGAGGTCAGTTCCTATAAATAATACTTACTATTAAATTCTATTGATACATTAACAACACTACTAAATACTCATGCATCATGCTTATAATTGATACACTTATCACACACCGTAAATATACATATCAACATACTCACATACATACTAATTAAAATTAACTCATTATTCATATCAATCATCATTAGTCAATTATAAGCTTTCTACGTATAGACTTACTATATATAGACTTACTAAATATAGTTGGAATTCAAATAGCCAAATATTACTAAATCAAAAACAATAACAATATAAGTAATTAATAATAATCACAACGCTCATTGACAATCATATTAACCACAACAATTGCCAATAATATGACTAGTATTAATAATAATAATAATATCAAAACACCCTTATCATGATATTACAAATCATAACAACACTAATAATAATTTCATGATATCAACACTACTACTAACAACAATTAGTTTTTATGTCAACACCAATTATGATATTAGTAATAATAATTTATAAGACTAACAACAATTATTAATAACTTTAATAAACTAATATACTCCAATCACAATATACACAATAATGATAATATAAGATTAATAACAATACAACATATAATTGTAATAATAATAATGACAATCATAAAATTAATAATAATATGAAATCATAACTAAGATAACGCAATGACCCAACAGACCCACGAGTACAGCAACACGCATAAACGAAAAAACGAACAACAGCCCTTGTTTGACAGTCATAACCGAGCCCAACACCCTGTCAAATACCGCACCCCAATACCGATTGCAGCCCCCGACTCCTCTAGTGGCACCACTGGGGTCGCCTCTGAACCGCGGTGGTTCCAGGGAGGAAGCTAGTGGCTGTCGACTAGCACCCCCTCCACCAACAAACGTTAAGAAACCAGCAACCACCACGAATGTAACTCTGTTTTACGCTGCCCCACCCAAAACAAACACCACCGTAAAGACGACATACAACACTAAGACCTGCCACAAAAACCACCCCATAACCACCTTGACTACCACCCAACCAAACACCTTAACAACCAGAGTAGACGTAAACGGAACGAGTTCAAATTGATGCATAAACATTACACGTTCACAACGCTATTCTGAAACGACTATATGCAGACTCTGACACAACGATAAAACAATCCAAGACGACGGTCAACGGCGGTCAACGACTACTCGACTATGGTCAAAACATGACTACTACACATCATAGAACAATAAGAGATGCAGATCAGAACAATCAGCACGATTACATGAAGATAAAACGAATTGAAAAGAAGAAGTACAAAAAAGAGAAGATGAAATCGTGACAGACTTACCTGTTTCACGATGAAATCGAGCCTTCTAAGACCACTCTAAAACCACCGTGAGAACCTCCCTCTTACCCTCTGTTATGGCGGCAGCATAGGGAGGGTGGCTATTGTTAGTCGAAGTCATTAGGTTTAGGGTTTTTGTTGTTGTGATATGTCGACGACAGGTTCAGTATGTGAGGGTTTGTGTGTATTTGTGTGTTTGTTTAACGAGATGGGATGTTTTGGGTTGGCACACATATCGAGGCCCAAGCGTTTATTCAAAACACAATATATTACCTAACTCGTATACTCGACCCTTCACTTAACACATATAAAAATATAACACTTATTCGATAAATAAATTATCGAGTGTAACGTTAAATAACCACCAACACGTCAAAATAAATAATAAACTTAATAATAAAATACGAGGTATTACAGTTGCTATTTTATAGTAGCGGTAGTTTATGCTTAGAGGGTGTTTTGGAGGGTGAGTGAGGAAAGAGAGCATGATTGTTATCGGTCATTTTCTACCATGTGCTGTGTTTGAGCTAGTGTTGTTTTACGTTTCTTTGTGTTCCTTGGTTTTACATCGAGGACGAGTAAAAGTTAAAGCATGGGGAATTTCATGCGACTCATTTAGTCGGAGTTAAATCGCCGGAGTTAGTGTGGTTTTGTTGGTTTTATGTGGTGTTATGTAGCTTAATTGTAGGTTACTTGTTGGTGAGCCTAGATTAGCTATTGGGTCGGTTATATAGTGTTTATGAGAGTTTACAAGTGTGGAGATAGATGGGCCTAAATTCCTATGAAGATACCTAAGACGTGTGCGCTTAAGGTGCGCTAATTGAGTGCACTAATGTGAGAAATCAACAATGGGCAACCCCAAGGTACGACTAAAGTGCGGCATAGGCGCGACTGAAGTGTGACCAAGGTACGAGTGAAGCGCGACTGAAGTGCGACCGACATTTGTTCATATTTTAGTTTTTACCTAATTACTATATAAGATTTTTATCTAGGTTTTGAGAAAGGTAGTTAGCCGCCATTGAGACAAAAACATTATTTTGCTATTTTCATGACTATGTGTAACTAATTTCCTTCTTTCTTGGATTCAAGCAATTGAAGCACTCTTTTTACAATTGTGAGTTTGAATCTTTTAATTTATTTTCTTGATTGTTGTGAATTTCTTGGTCCTAATTTTATGAATGTTGATTTATAATTGCTAGGTGTACAACTAGTGATTGATTTCTTCGTTCTATCGTTAGTATTGTTAATTGAATAGGATTTATTGATTAACTTTACACTAGTAACGACTAGGAATTTATATTGAACGAGATACGTTAATATTCGTTCTTAGAGGTAATTCACATAATTATATTAAGTGCAACTGGATTGTATGCGCTATTTGTTCTCTATCAACTTCTCTATTTTTACTGCTGCTGTTGGATTAAACCTTGAACTGGATTGTTAGGGTTGTTTAATGGTTAGGGTTGATTAAGAACGGGATTCGTTATAATTAACTATTCCTAAGGAGAGTTGGACTTTTACATTCACGATAAAGTAATCAAGGTTAGTAATTGAGACCGTCTGACAGTGATCAATTGTTGTCATTGAGTGTGGATATATGCTTGGTTCCGAGACTCTTCCAAATCATTTGATACATCATACATCATTAGCATTATTACTTAAATTAATTAGATATTCATCTTAGTTTGTTAGAAAATCAATCCACCCCCCCCCCCTTTTGTTACGACGATCTTTTATTTCATTAGAGATCGACTTTTCCTACATTATAATTGCATAAATTGTTAATCTGATTCCCTTGGGTTCGACCCTTATTTCCGCTTTACTATTATTTAGTATTTGGATTTAAGTGATATAAATTGTTAATTTGAGGCATACGACTTTAGCCTGTCAAATTTTGGCCCTTATGCGGGTCGGTATTACCCTACGTCTTGTGTAGACGGGTCGAAATTGACACCCGTCGTTGAGGGTGCCAAAGATAAATCTTATACTTCCTCATCTTTAACTAGATAGTGAAAGTGAAGGGTCGAAACACAAGGAGGGGGGGAATGTTTATTGTTCTATGTTGATGTCTCAAGGTAACAAAATTGTGGGTTTGATTTGTTTGACTGATGCTAAGTTTAATAAAATAAAGGCAAGATGAAACAAAAATAAAGATATGAATAAAACTTATGATTAAAAGAATGCTAGGATTATCGGCATATAAAAGCTACGACGGTATATAGTCTAGGTCAACATGTATTGCAGTCGCGTAAGAGGTGTAACAAATCCTCTCCGTCTATGTTACCTAATAGCTCCTTTCGGCCTATGCTATTAGTTCCTAGGTCTCACAAGTATTGGGTGTCAACAATAAGGGTGATTCCTAAAGTCTATGTTACATACCTTTCAGTCTTAGTAACCTAGCCGTCATAAAACGTTAACCAATGCCCTTCCCGTATCTTTCAATCTTGGGTAAGTCATTACTGGTATCCTATAAGTCTCCTTTCGGTCTCGTCATAGGGTATTATAGATTAACGAAGCAAAACAGGTTCTCAACGTACGCGAGGTTGGTCGACCGACCAACTAGTTCAGTCGATCGACCAACTACTCCCGTCGACCGACCAGTTAAGCCGGTCGGCCGACCAGAGTCTGCTACAGGTTGGTTTGGATTATACCGTCTACGCAAATACTTACCTACATCCTAACATCTGGGTTTAGCTACTCATAGATATAACAAGAACAGTAACAATGATTATAGAAACAGAATTCATAGCAAACAATGTGAATAACATGCGATTGACAACAAGGTTTCGGGATTCTACACTAATCGGATACTAGTAATTCTATAAGCAATAACAATAAGAAACTGAAATTAAAGGAGAATTACCGAGTAAAGGGATTAGGGCAGAACGGAAAAGCTTATTGAATTGCGTGAAACGATTGTTTGAATAACGAACTAAGAACAATGCTTAAAACTAAAGAATACATTAACTTCGAGACTGGGTTAAACTGATGTGTAAACTAGATGAAAGAAAACTTTATTAAGAACTGAATGCCTCTGCTTAATGACGGATTAGGCTTTAAATAAGAGAAATCAAAGAGCTTCCTCGTTAACCTAATCACGCGTGGACTTTGCGAAAGTTTCTGAAATCTGCGCTGCGGTTGACTGACCAAGTGATACGGTCGGTCGACCGATTATCGGGCCCAACAGGTCATCTCTCTTCGTATTTTGAAATCTGAACTTGACATGTCAGCTGCGGTGGTCGACCGACTAGGGTACTCGGTCGGTCGACCGATTTTCCTGAGTGGCAGCCTTGAATTCTTCTTAAATCGGTCTTATGGTCCTTGGTTTGCGCATTGGGTGTTGTTTCCTCCTCGTTCCTTGGTTCCTTTGGTTGTGCAAAATTCCCGAGGGTAGCATTTGGCCTGAAATTGCCTCTTTTCCGCATAATTCTGCAAATGAGCATAAAAACACGAAAGTAGACATTTGTTGGGAAATAAAGGCTAAAACTCGTAAACGAGCTCTAAAATGCGTGTAAAAGTAGATGTAAAACATCATAAAATAGTCACGCATCAGAAATCCTTAGGTTTCTTTAAGGCTTTGTTGGATTTCCAAGGGTGGGACTACATAAGTAACTTTTTGGGTTTAATCTTTCCTAATGAAGTGGTTCAATTCTTTGCTTCGGTTTAACTTAATGATAACGGGTTAAGTGCGGTGGTGAATGGTCGAGATGTGAACATCTCCTTGTCGGAGATTTGTGATGTCTTTCGTCTTAATGGAGAGGGTCTTGATCTTGATCCTGGAAAGGAATGGGGCATTGTTACCTGAGAACAAAAAATGGTCATTAAAACCTATTTTGATGTCAATGCTACTGAAACTAGTCCTTTGTTAACCGGATCTTTTCTCCCAAATTCAAATTGTTTGCCAATTTTTTGTGGAATACAATATTGCCTCGTCGAGGAGGACGAGACAAGCTTTCTTGTTGTGAAGCCGTGTTGTTGTATAATTGGTTGGAAGGGACAAAAATCAATTTAGCATCCTTGATATACTTCAAAATTGTTCATGTTTCAAGTGTCCTAGTAAAAGAAAACTTGTGTACGACACTCGAAATACCCTACGGTACGTGATCACGGGTTGTTGAGAGCGGATCGGAGCATGGCGTTGGAGGCCGTTAAAGCCTTGTCCTTAAAAGTGCTCAATTTCGAGCAAGCTCTCAATGCACAAGGAAGGAACATCAGTAGTTGTTTGGACTGCCTCTCTACATTCGAGTTTCGTACCCGCCCCGACTATGTGAACCCGTATGCCAAGAAGTAGTAACCATTGTCTCTGTCCGTGCTCATCATGCTCTATTTCAGAATTGTTGGTTTTCGGTCGTTGTTAAACTCTGTACTTACCTATGGCCCAACTAAAACAATTATCTTTTGCCTTTTTTTATTCCGAGGCCCATTTCAACAATTATCCTAACTTTTGCCCAATCATGGCCCAATTTTCTAATACTTGTATTATATTCGGCCCATTGGCATAATATTTCGGCTTGGTTGTGTATGATTCTAACATTTGTACTCATGCTTGTGTGATATATGTTGTGTATTTGTGTTACGTCTTTGATGTATGCTTATTCGTGTCTCGTAGTATATTATTCTAGTCGTTTTATGTCTTTGTTCTTGTCTTTTCGATGATGTCAAAAGGGGGAAAGAATGCGACTTAGATTAGAATTTGCCTAATCTTTCTCCTTATCGTAATTCATTTTCTCTTAGGGTTCTTAAAGGATATGGATTAGCTAAAAGATATAAACCCTAAGTTGATCTATGCTATGATTGACCCTTATTATGTTGAGGGGGAACTAACACTTAGACACGATTCTAAGAAAGATTTGCCAT
Source organism: Silene conica (assembly GCA_029255685.2). Taxonomy (NCBI): domain Eukaryota; kingdom Viridiplantae; phylum Streptophyta; class Magnoliopsida; order Caryophyllales; family Caryophyllaceae; genus Silene; species Silene conica. The sequence continues at coordinate 33,035,027 of CM055312.2, read as the reverse complement.
CATCAAAAAGGGGGGATTTGTTGAACCATATATTAATATCACTACTACAGAAACCCTTAAGGACATCGGTTAATGGACATCAGATTTTGGAAAAATCTGATGTAATTAATTTGCACATCAGTTGATTACAAAAATCTGATGTCCTTATAAAGTAAAGGACATCGGTTTCTATTTCAAACCTATGTCCATAAGTATTGATTTTAATGCACATCAGACTAAATGACAACCCATGTACATTAATTGATGAAGGACATCAGTTATTTAAGTAAGCTGATGTTAATTGTTGTTGTAAAAAACGCGCAAAAAATAAAACAATAACCCTCGCTCAAATAACCCTCGCAAATCATCAGTGTATATCTCACGATACATACAATACCTATCTACTGTTCATCGTCTCTATACATACAATACTACTGTTCATCGTCTCTTCTAAATTACTGTTCATCAACTTCTAGTTCATCGATCAACCTCTAATTCGCTGGCCTACTTGTCGTCGTTCATTATCATTCATCAGTTCGTCCTTCGTTCATTCAGTTCGTCATTCATCATTTCATTCCTTCTTCTTATTAGGTAATTTTCTTAGTTAAATTGATTATTTTTCTTAGTTAAATTGATTATTTTTCTGTATTTGCTTTGTTATTTTGATGAATCACGAACTGATGATTGAACGAAATTGGGGGTTTAGGGTTTAAATTGGGGGTTTAGGGTTTAAATTGGGGGTTTAAATTGGGGGATAAGGTTAAGGGTAAGGCAACTATATATTGTACTGGGTAAGGTTAAGGGGAGAACCCGTTGGTCAGTTGCCTTTGGTTGAGGAGAACCCCTTTGGTCAGTTGTCTACGAAGACTCGGCATCCTTAGAGGTGGCCGGGGAGGACGAGGCAATGAGTCGAGTACAATGAGTCGTCCTAATCCTACCGGGGACTTGTTGACTGTTACAACCATGAAAGTAAGTTCCTTAATTTGTATAGTTTTGTTATAATCTTAAGTTGACTGTGTTTGTGTTTTAGATAGTGATTTGTTGTAATGTTATTTTGACTGGCTCTTGATCTGTTTATGTGGAATTATGTGGAATACACACTCTGTAGTCTTCAGTCTTTACTAGTTTGTCTTGTACTGGATGTCTGGATGTGGTTTATTCTAAACAAATTAGGCAACCATGGTAAAACACATGATAACTTCTATGCCTAGTCGTGTTTGTGGACGCTGCAGCTTCGTTGCTTTGAATGCCAATGTGTATATCGAGCCTTCAAGTAGCCTGAAGTTATATAATCGGGTTAGCAAGAAGATAAAAATCTACAGAAAGGGGAGACAGAAGGGGAAAATAAATGAACTAGACTGAAAAATGTGAAAATTGTCTGTGCCCGGTGTGTTCGTGCTTCAGTGTAGCTTTTTTTTTTTTAATTTATCAATCTGTGACTTCTAGTTGTTTTTGTTTCCCAAATTAAAGATTTCATCAGAAGTAGGCCTATATTCTAGGGAACTATGTGTGCCGATAGAGAAGGAATACATGCAGTATTTGTCTTATTTGTCTCTTGTGTAGGTATTTTCAAGCTCTTACAACTAATTGTTCCTGCAGGGGATTAAGGATCTCATACTCTCATTAGATTGCACAATTGCAAAGCTGAGATACTGACAGCAGATACTCAAGCCTCTCATATGAAGGGGGTAACTGTCTTGGTGACCGGTTGTTTAACAGGACAAGACAATGTTCGAAGGAAGTTCACCGAATCCTTCTTTTTAGCTCCTCAAGACAATGGCTATTTCGTGCATAATGATGTATTCAGATTTATTCCTGAAGATAGCTCACCAATTATCGATTCAGTAGAAGTGAATCTTGTTGAAGAAGCACTACCGGAACCCGTGGCTGAAGTGACACCTGTTCAAGGTATGTTTATCTTTCATCCTCTGCCATATACGCCCCCCTAAACAAGGGCTTGCTTTTTGAGTGTGTCCGCCCCTTCTTTTTGCAGAGCCAGTGCAAGTCCAGGTTGCAGAAATTTCTCTTGAACAGGTCATTGGGGTTGCCAGTACTAATGTAGTACTGAATCTACTGATACTACATTAGTTCATTGGGGTTGCAGTTCAGTTTCTGGTTGGCACTAATTTGGAATTAGGAAAGAAGGTGTCGTAGTAACCATTCCTTTTCTGCTTATGTATTCCGGATTTTGGTAGTGTGAAATGTCGAGTTTCCCATTTAGTAGTTATTCTATGTTGAGTGCCGTGAAATCTTATTGCTGAACTGGTACACTGGACAAAGGGATTGAAAGGTCGATTGGAGAAGGGAAGTAGGTCAAGTATTACCTTGGTAAAAGAAGAAAATGCAATCCAGTGTGCCTCTAGATTACGCTGTCTTCCAACTGTCTCCTAGGCGATCACGGTGAGAATTCAATATTCGATCACAAAACATACATGAGACGGTCTCACATATGATACCAACCCAGTAACCTTATAGTTTACTGAGCTTGTTTACTAATCTCAATAATGGGATTAATAATAGAAATAATAGCTCATTTTAACAAGTCATGGGAAGTTAGTAATGTATGGCAATTGTGTTATATGGGTTGGATGTCAGTCAGAGCTGAATATGCAGCTCCATTGTTGATCATGCTTTTAAAGTTTTGCATTCTCCTATTTCTTATGCAGTCTTTGGATAGATTGATTCTTTGTGTTGGGTGTTTTTGGATCAAATTCAATAAGTTTAAGCCTCAGATTAACGATGATGAAGCTTCTGATGTTGAGGATCCCACTACTTTTCCTATGCTTCTTGTGCAGATTTTAATGTGCAATGAAAGAGAGGTAATTTATTATTCTTTTACTCTTGCTCCATCATACTACAGACTAGTATACTATGAAGTACATGTTTAGATGTTTCTTCCCATGCTTCCCGTTTTCTCATTCTATCATCTTTTTTTTCTTTGGTCAATGGTAAAGAAAGTTTTTCTCATATCATGGCCTCCTTGGCCAATTATGAGCAACTACATTTAGGCTTCTAGGTATAAAGGATAAACTAAGACAATGGAAACATGGAAATATACGTGTACCTATAATAATTCTCAAAGTTGGGATCTCAAGTACATAAAGAATTTAAGAGGAGAGGGGTAAATTAGGTATTATTTAAAAAATTTAGCTAAATTTAATTAATTAAAGTTAGTGAAATGATGTATCAAGTAAGTAATTTAAGTTACCCTTTTTTCTATATTATATGTAAATTCTTTTTGTTGTGTAGTTAAGAGCCATTCCGTATACATTGGACACTTGCCTTTTGACGCCACAGCTGAAACTGTTGAGCGGGAGTTTAATAAGTTTGGGAGAATAAAAAAGAATGGCATCCAAGTCCGCAAGGTTACATTTGTTAACTGTTTACTGGATAGGACAGCCTGATCATTAATTCTATCAGTACAGAACATTTTGGTTTAATTTGTCGTTATCTTTTTGCAGTGTGCACGTCAGCAAGGTGACATTGAATGCGGGTACTACGTAATGAGGTACATGCTAGAAATAGTCACTCGAGCTAATCCGATTGCACCCAGAGGTCAGATTATCCTTCCACTCTAAAACTCGTAAATATTTTCATAAATGTGCTTGATTCCCAATTCGGTTCATGACATACCTTTAATACGATGGTTATAAATGCCATATTTTTTGCTGTGTGTTTGTGTACTTTCGGATGGTGTCCCGTGACCATTATGGTGCCTAATGTTAGTTGTGTTTAGTTAATGAGCTGTGAATTGTGACTTGTAAGTAGCGAAATACCCCGTATAGCGTTTATTGCGTCGATGTTTTATTTGTCAATTATTATTTGCCTGGATCTATGAAGTTAAATTATTATGTACTTCATAAAATGAAGGCATCGATGACCGCGTGCCTTGGTTATGTAAAGAGAAAGAAGGAAATGATTTTAGTAATATTAGTAACATTCCTTAAGATACTATACTTATTATTTGCCTCAATTAATGATGTTAATATTATAGTTCTATATGAGCATTCCCATTTTTCCGTATTATTATTAAAGCTAGAATTTTGTGTATTATTTACAGGTTTTCAAACACCGACTGCCATATTCCCAAGAAGAAATCGACGAGGCCAGGGACTTGTGGGCGGACTATTTTCTAAATGCATAGTCTTTCTAGCTAGTAACGTAGTACGTACTTTGATTTTGCAAACTAAGCCGATGTTTGGTTAGTTGTTAAACTTGTGATCTCTAGACTATTTTGGATGTCGTCTAAAATGACAGATAACCCTATATGTTTGGTTAGTTGATGATTTTGGATAATGTATATGAAAGACGACCGACCTTTGTCGTGATTTGCTTTGTCCATGTTTAATGAAAGACGAACGACTTTGTCGTGCTTCGCTTTGAATTTGTGTTTGTTTGGTTGATGGTATGGCAGTCTGGCTGGCATCTGAATAATTTATACTGGTGGTACAAATTACCATCAATATCAGCTTTTTTTTTTAAAAAAAGGCAACATCAAGGACAGCGGTTTATTCAATAGTATGATGTATATTAACTTGTAATGCACATGGGCTTCGGTCAACAACCGATGTACAAAACATAAATGGACATCAGATTACAGCAAAAGAATGATGTGCATACATATGAAGGACATCAGACATATTAAACCTCCGATGTGCATACATATGAAGGACATCAGACATATTACACCTCCGATGTGCATACATATGAAGGACATCAGATGTGAGCTACAGAATGATATGCATAAGAATAAAGGACATCAGATTTATTAAACCTCCGATGTGCAATAACATATGGACATCAGATGTTAGCTAAAGTCTGATGTGCATAAGGATGATGGACATCAGACATTTTAAACATCCGATGTGCATTATCAAATGGACATCGGTTGCACAACCGATGTCCTTGACACCCATAATGGACATCAGTGAACTCTACATCGGTTGCTAATCCGATGTCCTTGACCATAAAAGTCCGATGTCCTTAAGGCTTTCTGTAGTAGTGTATGTATATATTAAGTATATATGGTTATGTTTTGATAATGACAAGTCTAGATAAATATGTTATATACTCATGCGTATAATCGTGTGCTCAGTGTACTGTATATAAGATTGGAAGATCTCGTCAATCAAAATAAAGCTAAAAGAGTTTCCTACTTTAAGAAGATTCACGATATTAGTCAAGCTCAGATTAATCGAAGATTGATGGAAGATCATAAGCTCCTTTTAAGTCTTTTTGAAGATTAGTAAGGAGAGATGTCGAGTAACGGAATCATATTTGGTTGGACGTTATTGGCTGAAGTTATAGCTTATTGCTATAACTTTGGTAAGTAACATGTTCAAATTTATAGCTCGTAGCTATAACTCCATGAAGCAACAAGAAATGTTCGGTACAAGAAATGCACGGGATTATGTATGTGTTTACAAAGTGTTATTGTCGTGTTGTCATCAGATATTGAATTTGTAATCTTAAATGGTTTTTATGGAATAAAATATCCAATGATTAAAAGGATCAAAATAATTATCTTATGAGTTAATTATTTATCCTAATGGACTAAGGATTTTATTCTAACCGTAATTGTCGATATCCTAAAATCTAGAGAATCGTGTAAACGGTTTTTAACCTTCTTATGTCACGATTTTCCATAATTGTTTTAGATCAATTTAAATAAATATTATGTATTTATTTAATATCTTAAACAAACTAGATTATGGTAAAAGATATAATTTATTATATATTGACAGGATTTAGGAGTTTGATTTTAAATAAGATATTATATATTTTATGGTATAAGATCTTTCCTAAATTAAATGGATTTAGGAAGTTGGTTTATATTTAATAGAACAATATCTTATGTAATCTATCCTAAAGTGGTTAAGATTAGTTTTAAGAATATTACCTAAAACAAGAATTCTAGTTAAGGTAATATTCCTAAGACATCTAGGGTTTGGAATAAACCTAGATCTAATTCACTATAAATAAGACATTCGTAACACATTAATACTTACGAAATACACACGCATATACATGCATACATCAAGAGAAACGCGACCTCACGTTTGTTTTTCAATCGTGCTTAAAACTGTCATATTCCGTTACAAGATTACAAGTGCTTAAAGATTGTTCTTATTCGTTCAAGATTGTGAACGCGAATAACTCATTGAAGAATTATCTTATTTACGTAAGATAGTTTGAGTACTTAACGGTACTCATTCTAATCAAGTATTTCACGGTACTTGAAGTAGCTAGGTATTTTACGGTATATAGATGGAGTTACAAGTAACATCAAAGTTGTACGAGTAGGGTTGATCAAATTGTAATCCAGAGAGAGGTACTAATTTTATTAATCGAGAATAGTGGACATAGGTTTCGATTTGTGGAACCCAGTCACTTCAAAAATATTGTGTTTCCTTTATTTATTATTTTACTCGTTTATCAACATACCATCGTATACATCGAAGAAGAATCGAAAAAAGAGGCATACTCAATTCAACCCCCCCCCCCTCTTGAGTATATCCATTTCAATAGACTCTTTAAGACTATTTACAAAACGATGGTATGCTTATCATATTTTATTCTCTACTTTACAGTGTAGAATTCATCTTACAAAATCAATAATACTGCATTTACAATGGTGGGTCATACTGATTCCCCTATGCCTAGTGCCACACTGGCAAAAGAATCCTGGCTAAAGGCTTTTATGGACCACATGAATTAGTCCACGTGACTGAAAAATGATGGGTCCAACTTTGCGGACTGGGAGGCTGCATTACGGAATGCAGCTATAGCTGATGGTAAGCTCAAGTACTTGACTGAGCCGTTACCACCACACCCGGGCCCCAATGCTAGAGCTAACGTAACACAAGCATACAATGATTTCGTTATGTAAGCGGGTGCGATAAAGAACGTGCTCATCTTTGCAATGGAATCCAATTTGCAAAGACGCTCATTTTCAATGTTGCAAATAAGATTTTCACCATGCTCACAAACGAGTTCTCAAAAGCACCGAGAATCGTTACTTATGAGCCCACATGTCACTTCTTTGACGCGAAACTCCGAAAGGGCCAACAATTTAGCCCACACATTCTTAATATGATTGAGAATGTCGAGAAATTGGAATCCCTAAACTGTAAGATCAGTGAGAACGTGATCATTGATCGGATGCTTCATTCACTTCACGATGGTTTTTCTTTATTCAGGGCAAAATATTATATGAATGACATGAGGAAAAGTCCTCACGAGCTACACTCCCTTCTGGTACAGACCGAGAAGGTTCTTAAATTGAGTGGGATCATGAAGCAAGATGTTCTCATGATTGTTAACAAGGGAAAAGGTAAGGGAAAGGCTCAAGGACAGCTAACTGTAGCTAAGCCTCCTAAGTTCAAAAAGGCCGGATTCAAGAGTGGGCCTGGTGAGACAAGTAGCTCACAAGGCAAGACTAAGAGCAAAGCCGGTAACATTGAGTGCCACCATTGCCACAAGACTGTGCATTGGAGGTGGAAATGTCCAGTGTACCGTGAGGACATAAAAGCAGGTCGCGTCGCTCCTGTTGGTATGTCATCTTATATTCATATGATTGAGATTAACCATGCAAATTTCAGAACTTGGGTACTTGATATTATTTATGGTTCTCATCTGTGTAATCATTTGCAGGGCCAAAAAAACATCACACCTCTCGCAAAGGGTGATGTGGACATGCGAGTCGGGAATGGAGCAAAAGTTGATGCTGCTTCCATGGGAACATATGTGATCCAACTACCGAGCGGATTCGAGTTATATCTGTATAACTGTTATTATGTACCCAGTTTATCTAAGAACATTATTTCAGTTCCGTGCTCGATAAAGACGGATTTTCATTCTTAATAAAGGATAATAGCTGTATTTTCTCTTTAAATGGAATGATTTATGGTAAAGCAGTTTCCATGAATGGTATATGTCTTAGATCAATCGACTGAAATATTACACGTGAATAATAATAAATTAAAGGTTGGTGACAAAGATCAAACATATCAATGGCACTGTCGTATGGGACACATAAATGAGAAACGTGTAAAGCAGCTAATACAAAATGACGCTATATCCCCATTTGATTATGAATCATTTGGCACATGTGAATCATGTCTCATAGGCAAGATGACTCGTATTTCAATCAAAAGTGTTGGAATGCGCACTGTTGACCTATTAGGCCTCGTACATACAGATGTATGTGGACCTATGTCAATCACCACAAGAGATGGCTTTAGATATTTCATCACTTTCACGGACGATTTAAGTAGATACGGATATATCTACTTAATATCTACTTAATGAAGTATAAAAGTGAATCCTTTGAAAAGTTCACGGAATTCCAGGCGAAGGTTGAAAACCAACTGGATAGAAAGATTAAAGCACTTCGATCAGATCGTGGTGGCGAATATCTTTCGAATGAGTTTGATGAACACCTTAAAGACTGATGTACTGTACTACAGTTAACTCCACCTGGAACTCCACAGTTAAATGGTGTGTCTGAACTGAGAAATCGAACACTACTAGATATGGTTCAATCCATGAGGAGTCACACAGTCGTGCCAGATTCATTATGGGGCTTTGCTCTATTGTCAGCTGCTCTTATATTTAACTGAAGTCCGTCTAAAGCTGTTGACAAGACTCCATATGAGATATGGAAGCGAACAGTCCCTATCTTGTCTTTTATTCGGGTTTGGGGCTGCGAGGCTTATGTCAAGTGAAGTCACGAGGATAAGCTCGTCCCGCGATCGGTCAAGACATACTTTATTGGTTATCCAAAATGAATGTTTGGCCATTACTTCTATTCGCCTACCGAACACCTTGTTTTTGTTGCGGCTAGTGCGAAATTCTTAGAGAAAGAGTTTCTCGAGAGTTAGACAAGTAATAGAACCTTCTATCTGTCGGAGGTTCAAAAACCAACTACTGAGCAACCAATGGAGGAAACTATTCCTTCATTTTCTGTTGTAGTTAGTATTCCTGAGGAAACTAGAAGGTCGGATAGACACTCTATTCCTCTAGACAGATACATTGGTATGATCGAGGAACTTGACGGAGTTGACTTTTTTCTCTTCGAGAGTAACAGACCCGTGACCTTTAAAGGTGCTATGACCTGTTCCAACTCAAATCTATGGCGTAATGCCAAGCAATCCGAGATGGACTCTATGTATGAGAATAACGTATGGGAGTTGGTTGATTTGCCTGATAAGGTACGACCTCTTCAGTGCAAATGGCTTTATATGATAAAGCGTTACATCAAGGGACAACCAGACACCTATAACGCTATAAGACACGAATAGTGGCAAAAGGTTTCACTCAATTGCAAAGGTTGCACTATGATGAAATTTTTGCACCCGTCGTCATGTTGCGTTCCATTCGGATTATCTTAGCGATTGCCGCATTTCATGACTATGAAATTTGGCGAATGGATGTGAAAACCGCCTTCTTAAATTGTTATTTGGAGGAGGATTTGTACATGGTACAACCCGAAGGTTTCACCTATCCTAAAAATCCTACGAAAGTTTGCAAGCTTAAGCGTTCCATTTATGGACTTAAGTAATCATCCAAAAGTTGAAATCATCGTTTCGACCAAGTGATAAAAAAGAATGGTTTTATTCGATCGGTCGAAGAACCATGCTTATATATCAAGTCGAGTGGGAGAAAGATCGTCTTTCTATTGTTGTACGTCGATGACATAATCTTGACCAGGAATGACATCCCTCTCTTATCTTCGGTTAAAGTATGGTTAAAGAACCATTCCCAGATGAAAGATTTGGGTGAGGCACAGTGTATCTTGGGGATCCGTATCTATAGAGATAGATCGCGACGGATGTTATCACTGAGTCAGGAGTCTTATATAGATAAGATTCATGACAGATTCAGCACGACCAACTCAAAGAAGAGGTTACTTCCGACAATCTCAGGGGTGCATTTGAGTAAGACTCATGCACGAAAGACACCGGAAGGGGTCGAGCGCATGAGTCGCATTCCTTATGCACCAGCTATAGGATCGATCATGTATATCATGATATGCACACGTCTTGACGTGTCATATGCTTTGAGTATGACAAGTCGGTACCAAGGCAATCCAGGTGAATCACACTGGATGGCTGGGAAAAACATTCTTAAGTACCTACGGAGGACTAAAGATTGGGTATTGACTTATGGTGGAGGCACTGAGCTTTGCGCAAACAATTACCCAGATGCTAGCAAAATCTCAGTCAGGATTCGTTTTTACTCTTAATGGTGTTGTTGTGTGTAAAACCCCTCGCGGCAGCAGAAAAATAAACATACAAAACATATGCCAAAAATGCGCGGAATTTAAAAGTTTTGACATGATAAGAAAACATGGGAGGTTTCTTAACAATATTAAACATGCGGAAGAAATAAAACATAGATAAGTGAAAAGTATTAAATACAAAACCATGCCCGGGATAGGATATCCCTACAGGCATCATACTGTATCACAAAAGTAAGGTCTAGCTAAACGAATGTGTAAATGTCATTGATGAAGGATCATCGCTCGCTAGCCTCAACGTAACCCCCTGCAAACAGCCCTCATCACTACTACAAAAAGGGGAAACGAGGACGGTTAAAAACCGTCCTAAGACCTGAAAACAACCGTCCTAAATTCACCGGTCCTCGTTGCCTAAGAGGACGGTTGAAAAAAGTCAAACCGTCCTCTTTGGATTTATGAAAGAGGACGGTTGTATTTGAAACCGTCTTCTTTGTATTTTGAAAGAGGACGGTTGTCTTTGGAACCGTCTTCTTTAATGTTTTTAAGGAGGACGGTTGAGGTTTGAAACCATCTAGTTTTGAACACATTGCGCGCATAATTTTTGTGCCAATTTCAGGATGCTTTATGAAAAAACCGTCCTCTATAGTCAACCTTTTTTTCGTGCCAAATTTTTTGACGCCCATTATTTGGCGTCAATTTATGAATATAGCCAGCTTATTTTTGGAGCCAATTTATGAATATAGCCCGCTTCTTTGCAAACTAGATCTTTGAAATAAAAATTGTTTTATTCATGCCTTATACGACAATAGTCGTATAACTTAAATATATCATCTCTAACATTTCAGAAAATTCAACAAAAGTTACACTTATACTCTAAACCCACCAAACATAACGGAATAAGTTTTAACCTAAAAAATACGAACTAAGTTTAACATTCTACTAGCTGTGGCGTTTTTCTGAAGTTCAGAACTGCTAGCCGTTGTTGGATCTGCAACATTGAGAAGTTGGTAAGAGTGATCAGCGCCCATTTGTCCCAAGTTTCATAAAACAAAGTGAGGCAAGCTAGATGTACAATATTACGAGAGCTCAATTCATTCTATCATACCTTTATAATCTGAGAAATTAATCCCACAATCAGATGTGGCTGCAACAAACAACGAGAATTTGACGCTCAGAAAGACTAATAGGCAGATTCGAAGTAGTGGGTGACAAGCTATATAGGACATACCTTGTCTTCAACCAAGTCATAGGGGCCAATGTTAACCATAATTCATCTAATAGCTTTTGCAATAACACAATAAGAATATAAAATAAATCAAAAGGGGTGTAAAAATAGCTATAGTTCAACTTTAGTAGACTGGCTATGAAGCAAGGGATCAGAAACAACACCACCAGCATAGCCTGGCATCTTTCTAATTCCTTTATCTCCAATATTCTCACCCAATTACTCGAAATCTGATCAAAATAACACAATAAATCTCACCAACCAATATCACAGGTACTGCCTTTGTCTCAATCGTTTGTTTTATACTCCTAAAAGTAAAACAAATACTCTCAAACAATTCTGAAGATGGCAGGTTATCATACTGTAACACCCCCATTTATTTCAGGGCCTGTACTATGACTCCCTAGATAAATAAGGATGTTACCATCTCGGTTTCCCGAGGCAGTAGATACAAAGGAAGATAAACAGTACTTTAAATTGATAAAGTTATCTCAACGAACAAGTTCATACAACTGAAAATATAGAGTTTGTCTTGAAGAAACAAAAGTACAACTCATAAGTAACTACTATGGTGATCTAGACTCAAGACATGTCCGGATCCAAGCTTCTCTCTCTTCCCCTAGCTCCCATAGTCTCAACACCTGTCAATCTGCTCCCCAATAATTGGTTCATCACAGGTGATCACGAATACACAGGGTCAACCACGAGGTTGAGTAGAGAGAAACTGTAAACAACACATTACTATAAATAGAAAGTCGATCATCTCCACTCCGAATCACAAGACCCATTATTCTCCACACCAATCACAAGACCCATTAACTCCGCACCGATCACAAGACCCATTATCTCCGCACCAATCACAAGACCCATTATCTCCGCACCAAATCACAAGACCATTATCTCATCTCCTCGTAACACATCACCGAATGATATAAATAACTCAATATAACGATCACGTGATAATAAATAGCAAACATGCGGGATATCCAATAAGAACAGATTACACATCATTGTGATATCAAATATGAACAGATTACACATCATCGTATACTAGTAGTTTCCCTACCTGAAATAGCAGGAAATGTAGATATGTCCAAGCTCGTTAGAAGTGTTCCACACGAAACTTGCTACCTAAACAAGTATATGTAACGAATTAAAACCTTCCCGAACCCCAAAACAACTTACTCTTTCTATAAATAGAAACCTTCCATAAATGGAAAGTTTCCAAAAATAGAAACCCTTTATAAAAGGAAAGTTTCCATAAATAGAAACTTCACAACTTATAAATTCCCGACTAGTAATCTTCAACAACGCGCTAACGAATTAATAAAAGAACGAAAGACGGCTTTTAAAACTTAGTGGCAAAATCACAACTTAAACATTATTAATAAAACAATTCACGCATACTACCAATAATACTAATTATTAAAATAATAATAATAATAATAATAATAATAATAATAATAATAATAATAATAATAATAATAATAATAATAATAATAATAATAATAATAATAATAATAATAATAGTAATAATAATAATATAAGACCCAAAAACCCACGACCCAAAAACAGCCCTACCCGACACACCTCACCTTCGAACAGCCCCCAACCACCGTGAACAGGCCCTTCGGCCACCGACACACGCAACCCCCTAACACTCATAACCACCTTCTACCACCGCGACATCACCACCATACCACTGACCTCCGGCGAGAGACTAAAACCCCTAACAAACATCAACCCTTCACCCCCTGCTCTAAACACCTGCAGCCAGTCCTTTTAACCCAACCAAGACAGACCCAAATCGACACCACCGCCAGTGCCGACAACCCCTGGAACCACCACGCTGACACACCCTGACACCCGCACTAGACACCACGGTGGTGCCACTGTGTCGACCTCCCCCGAGTCAACAGTGGTACCACCCCCTTACACCCCCTGTGACAACCCAAAACAGACCCGAGAATTAAACCGAACCAACAGACACAACGAACCCTCCTTTTTACACCACTCGTGATATTCAACACCCACCACGACTCACCCCTGACCACCTCTTAACCACCAGAAGAACAATAAAACAAAAACCATAACAATCACGACACCACAACCCCTCTCAAAAGAGCAACAAACACCAGCAGTATAAAATAGAATTGCAAACGAAAAGACACAGGCTGCGGCTTACCTGTTTTCTGACTCAATTCGAGGGGCTAGACCGGGTCAAACAACCGTGAGAGTCTCCTCCTTCTTGGGGTGTGGTGGCGGTTGAGCAATTAGGGTAGGGGTGGTGTTAGATAGGTCAGAAAAGTGTGTCGAAGCACTTCTTATAAGGCGGCTGAGTGAGGTGTGTGTGAGGGTTTCATAAACTTGAGTTAGGTGAGTCTTGGGCTGATTGTGTTGACACGAAAATCGAGGCCCAAGACCCTCACCTAACGACCCCAAGTTCGAATCCTACCACAAGCATGACCCATATATAAGAGATCCCTAGATCGAATCCCCTAACTAGCACGATACACACCCATATACATATAAACAATTAAGATACAATCGTGCCCAAAATTCGAGGTATTACAGTCTTCCCCCCTTAAATTGAACTTCGTCCCGAAGTTCATCCCCACTTAGGTGACAAAACAAACCAACGCAACGAACTTGGAAACGAAAACATCACAAAAAGTTTACTTAAATCACAGAATGTTATATTCTACCCCCCTTAAAGAAGAGTTACGTCCGCGTAACTTACCTTAATCAAACAAATGTGGGTAACGCTCCCTCATGGACGCCTCAGGTTCCCACGTAGCCTCCTCCTGGTTATGATTGGTCCACAGGACCTTCACCAAGGACGTCTCCCCATCGCGAGTCTTTCGTACCTTTCTGTCCAGAATCTCTTTCGGAGTCTCAATGTATGCCAACTGCTCATCTACCTCAATCACCTCGTGCTGAAGCACATGTGATGGATCACTCACATATTTCCTCAACTGGGACACATGGAACACATTATGGACCTTGGATAGAGCTGGAGGTAAAGCTAATCGGTATGCCACCTCCCCAACTCTGTCCAAAATCTCAAACGGTCTAATAAACTTCTGACTCAATTTGCCACGCTTCCCAAACCTCATCACACCATTCATTGGAGATACCTTTAGCAGTATCTTCTCTCCTGCCTCGAATGAAATCTCACTCCTCTTCAGGTCCGCATAGCTCTTCTGTCTATCCTGAGCGGCCCTCATCCGCTGTCGAATAATCTGAACCTGCTCCACCATCTCCTAGATCATATCGGGCCCTAATGTCACAACATCTGCTCGATCATCCCAACACACAGGGCTCCGACACCTCCTCCCAGACAGAGCCTCGAAAGGGGCCATCCCTATACTGGCATGGTAGCTGTTGTTATAAGAAAACTCTATCAGCCCCAGTCGATCCTCCCAAGATCCCCCGAACTCAAGAACGCATGCTCTCAACATATCCTCAAGGGTTTGAATCGTTCTCTCAGTCTGACCATCAGTAGCTGGATGGAAAGCTGTACTCATCTTCAATTGGGTACCCAAAGCTGCCTGTAACTCCTGCCAAAATCTAGAGATGAACCTTAAGTCTCGATCGGAAATAATGTCCTTGGGTACACCATGTAATTTGACCACATTCTGCACATATGACTTAGCCAACTCAGCTTTACTCCAGGTATCTTTCATCGGAATAAAGTGAGCAGACTTAGTTAAACGATCCACAATCACCTAAATCATGTTGTTGCCCCTCTGAGTCCGAGGCAACGCCACGATAAAATCCATTGAAATGTTCTCCCACTTCCACTCTGGCACATCTAAAGGTTGAACTTTCCCTTGAGGTCTCTTATGCTCCCCTTTCACTCTCTGACATGTCAAGCACCTGGAAACAAACTCTGCGACCTCCTTCTTCATGTTAGGCCACCAGAATGTCTCCTTAAGGTCTTTATACAGCTTATCACCCCCTGGGTGAACGGAATATGGAGTAGCATGAGCTTCAGTCAGGATCTTCTTCTTTAGCCTCTCTCCATCCGGAACACACCATCGCCCACTAAACCTCAAACTACCGTCGGCATGAATACTTAACTTGGTTGACGACTCTCCACCCTCACTCTCCACCATCTTGCGTCATTTCTGGATTCTCGCATCGTTCTTTTGTAACTCCTGAATCTCCCCATACAACTCGGGCTCTACTGTCAAATCACCAAGGGCATCCCCTTTCCGGATCATGAAAATTCCCATCTCCCTTAATTCACTATGCAACCTCACTCTCGATCTGGCACAACTCAAAGCATGTACTGACTTCCTACTTAGAGTATCAGCTACCACATTCGCCTTGCCCTCGTGCTAGGCAATATGCATATCATAGTCTCCGATTAACTCTATCCACCTCCTTTGCCTCATGTTCAACTCTTTCTGGGTGTAGATATACTTCAGGCTCTTATGATCAGAAAACACTTTAAAAGTGGCTCCATAAAGGTAATGGCGCCACAATTTAAGTGCAAACACGACTGCGCCCAATTCCAAATCATGAGTCGGATAATTTTCTTCGTAGGTCTTCAACTGGCGAGAAGCATACGCTATCACCCTCCCATTCTGCATTAGCACACAACCCAACCCATGCTTCGAAGCGTCAGTATAAACTTCGAAGTTATCACTCCCTACTGGCAAAGCAAGGATAAGAGCTGTTGTCAGACGTTCCTTAAGGTTCAGGAATGCTTTCTCACAACTCTCATCCCAGATAAAACGGTTCTCCTTCCTCATCAACGATGTCAACGGCTTTGCTATCTTTGAAAAATCTTTGACAAATCTTCGATAATAACGAGCTAATCCCAGGAAGCTTCGAATCTCACTCACATTCTTCGGACTTTGCCACTTAGTCACTGCCTCGATCTTACTAGGGTCAACAGATACCCCTTCTTTTGAAATCACATGCCCCAGAAATGCGACTTTCTCCAACCAGAACTCACACTTGCTCAACTTAGCATTGAGCTTATGCTCCTCCAAAGTCTGAAGTACTTTCCTCAAATGATCCTCGTGCTCTTTTGCATTCTTAGAGTATACCAGGATATCATCTATGAATACCACCACAAACTTGTCCAGATATGGGCTGAAGACTCGATTCATCAAGTCCATGAACACAGCTGGAGCATTAGTCAATCCAAATGGCATAACCACAAATTCAAACACTACTACAAAATAGCTCTATTGCAACACGTCGAAAATGTTGCATAAGACTTCTAAAATGTTGCTATATGGTTTAAGCAACAGTTTTAACTGTGCTGCTTAAAGTCTCGTTGCAATAGCTCATTGCAACATTTTTTGCAACATTTTCTACTCAAATGCAACATTTTTTTAAAAATGTTGCACTAATTTTCTTTATGCAACACTTATTTTGAGAAGTTATGGTAACACTTTAAATTTATAAAAGCAACACTTTTCTTGTTCCCTCCAAAAATTCGCAACACTTATTCTTTCCGTAGCAACACTTTTTTTTTCAAATGACATATGAGAGCAACATTATTTTGGTTGTAATGCAACACTTTTGATTGTACCAAAGGTAACACTATTCTAGACTTAATACAACTTTTTATTTCAAAATGAAATTACAATTATAATTGTACCACGTTTTGAGCTCTACAAATATTATCCACACATACATTATTGAAACCAAAATATTATTAATTGATACTCCAAAACCATATGTTCATTACAACATCAAAGATCAATCCATGTTCCGTAGTACATCATGAAAAAATGTCATAAAGAAAACAAGCTAAATACCAAATATCCAACATAATTAAAAAAATATTTGAAGAAGTATTGGCTTATATAAAAAAACTAAACATTGTGCGAGCTTAATTCTCCAACGAATCCCAACTTCATCTGACGTTGCATCCAAATTGCATACGTTGCATTAATAGTTAATCCAAAACGAGACCTGTGAGAAAAGAAACAATATCGTCTATAAATCACCCACTGAATAGGACATAATTACCATACACAGTAAAATATTTCTTACTTGAAGTAAATAAGCATTAAAACAATGAAAAAACACTTAAATTTTTG
Source organism: Silene conica (assembly GCA_029255685.2). Taxonomy (NCBI): domain Eukaryota; kingdom Viridiplantae; phylum Streptophyta; class Magnoliopsida; order Caryophyllales; family Caryophyllaceae; genus Silene; species Silene conica. The sequence goes on along the minus strand of CM055312.2, from coordinate 33,017,518 downwards.
ATAAAGACATGGTGATTGACATTGGACAATAGAAGTCATTAATAATTTCCATAGCTTATGCCCTGAAAAAAAAATGCCAATGATACCAATAAACAGTTAATCTCGATGGAAAATAGCCTAAGACAAGCTCTAGCTTGCACCAAAATGGTAAGAGGTGGGCTAGAATAAGATAGACCGAATTTGCTATTAGTTAAGGTGTCTTGAAAATATAGAGCAAAGGAAAGTCATCCCCCACATCAGGATGCATCAAAAAATAGATCAACAGCATAAACACAATAAGAATAGTATGTAGTAGTCATATATCAGTAGCTTTAGCTTGCCAATAAAGTGCACATTCGCCAAGCCTGAGTTAGTCTAAGACACGGTAAAAGGAAGATAGCGCCAAATAGAACCAACCCCATACAGCCATGAACGTTGCTGCCATAATTCAAATGAAATGTACTAAGACACGAACATGCGAAAGAAATCCCTTCATCTTTTATATAATAAAGACACAATAGTGTTAAATACTTTTAATTAATAGACTCAAATACCAACTAACACAACATGTTAACAAATAGAGGATTATACAACCAGATGTATACATCTTGTAGTATAGATTTCGAGCTTTATTACAAAGAATTTGAGCTTATGCACATATATAACGAGCTTTATTGAAAATAATCTGTGCGTCTTTATAAAACAATTGTAAATCAAAACATGATATTGAAACTAAAAAAGAATATATGTAAAATCCAAATATTTTAGTTTTAACTATAAAAAATTATAGTGCAAGAAAAAATGTTAAAAGCTCAACATAAATTGCATATAAGCTCGATTCAATTTGTATTAGATGTACGATTCTCATATACATCTGGATGTATAATCCTATTTGTGACATGTTAACTACCTTTATCACCTGCAAATTTCACAAGTATCCAACAACTTTTCCAATACCAACTACCACAACACGACATTAATAGTAGAGAAGACATACCTTTCATATAAATATTGTTTTATAATTTCCGGAGGTAACTTCTCAAGAAGTTTATGCAAAATATCTTGAGTCATGTTTTCTCTCTCGGCATCAAGCTCTCTCAGATTTGTTGCGTGAGCAGCGTATCTGTACATTATACAATATATTGGATCTATACAATATATCTAATATTCTAATAGATTAGATTAAATACTTTTAGTTTAAGCAAAAAAATTATATTTTTGAACATCACCTTCTCGGTTTTCTTTTTCCACTTGGAAAGCAATTTGACAAAGTCTTCATCGGGAACTGTTTTGGATCTATTTTGCCATCTGCTCTTGTCATCCGTATATGAGTAATAATGTTTTCTTTTGAAGCGACATTTATGAACTCTCCAAGCAGAGCCTATGGTCTTGATGACCCAATCTTTACCTTCGACAGGTACCATATATTTCAACTGCATAACAACATAAATTATGGAGGCTTTAGGGAGCAAAATAGACAGCCATAGTAGTGAATGATCAAGTAAAAAGTTTTTGTAAAAGACACTTACCAAAACATATTCCCACATTTTATCTTTGTTGGAAACTTTTCTCCAATTGTCAATTACTATTGGCGCATAACTATAATCCCGACCTATTGTACCTAAGAAACAAGAAAACTCGCTCACAGTATCTTCTTTCTCGGTTATAGGACCAATAGGCTGCCCAAACTCATTCAGAATTATTGATTTGCGTTTCTCCATAAGCCTTGTGTGTATATGGTGCAACATTGTTGGTCCCCTTGTTTTCTCTTTTATAGTAGCTAAATTCAATGAAAATAAATAAGATTTTAATCATATTAGAAAAATAATAATTCTTTAACTAAAGGTTACCTTCTAGTTCGAGATCTTGGTTATCTAAGTTCACTTGTTCATCCTCATTTTCAGTATCTATTTCATCATCACACTTATCTGAATCCTCATAATCAGAGTGAGATGATGTTTCACCATTAACACCGGTATCAAAATCATTGCCACCATCTTTTAATCCACGTCCCTTTTCATAATCAGTGCCTTCAAGTCATTAGCACTTGTTGTCGACCACCAGAGTGGATGACCTGTATATAGAAAAAAAAAAGCTTCATTTAGTAGTTAAAATTAAGTCGGATGCAATGGCAGAGATTTTGATGCGTGCAAGACTGCTATTCAGATGCTATTGGGTCTGATTGGTTTTTGCTTTCACTTGTGCATCTTCTAGCTTATGTATTATAAGAGAGAGAAGCCCGGTTGGGTTAATAGATTCCTTGGAAGCTTTATTCCTTCTTTTCTTTATATACAAACATCTAACTCTAACAAAACTTCCTAACTCAGATCAAGCTCTAAACAGCAAGCTATCTTCATATGTTAGACCCGCTGCTCCAGGATTGCACTCACTCGTTGTATTTCACTGCTTCCTTTCGCCTTGCTTCACTTTGTAACAGCCAGCCCTGTTATAAATCTATAAGCAAAAGGTGCATCATAAAAACCAAACAAGAATGAGTAGCATTCACTATAGTAGTCCGCCCAGTCCAGGGAGAAGAACTGCCCAATAGAGCATCATGAACCTCAGAAATTAGAACATCCGTCATCTACTAACCGTTATCAAAGGTCCCGTATCATAAAAGGTAGGGAGCTTCTAGCATTATATGTTCAAAGACTAGCACCGGCTTCTAAATATAGATGGACATCAGTAGTAGCAGAAGAATTGACGACAGCAAGAGGAGCAGCACCTCCTACATCTATTAAGAAATTGAGACACGCATACTATAAGAACGTTTACAAGTCCAACTGTTTAGGCTCTTATAGATAACCCTACCTGGCACGGAAAGAGAGTATGTTAGAAAAACCGAAACTTATGTTAGTTATTTCTTTGTGTCATCTTGAGACGATTGAGCGAGAAAAGAAGATTGCCGACTAAACTGCAGGTATGCTTACACACGAAAGCATGCTTATATAGTAGAAAGTCCTTTAAATAATAATCACCCTACATACGACTTATAGTGTAGAATTCTTTTGATATAAATAAAGGAGAATTCTTTTGTTTGTGGGCTTGTAGTGTAGTGCTGCAGGGTATCAAATTGTTTCAGGAATTTGGCAAACGCAGGTTAGTCTGCAATGAGGTAGCAGTGGGGTCTGATGCTGAAACTACAATTAGTAAATGACATGTATTATGATAAGAGACAAAAAAACTTTGGTTTTGATATATACTACTTACCTTTTATCAAAAAAAAATAAAATTAGTAAATGACATGTATTATGATAAGAGACAAATTTACGAAGTATACCTTAACCTTACTAGAAATAGGTTCAACGTTCAGAGGATCAAATTCTTCATCACTGTCACTATTATTGTTGGGATTGTATTCCATGTCTTTCTGATTAGCAACAGTTTTCTCTTTTGATTTTTGCTTCTTATTCCTCCTACTAGCCGCCATAGTTTCCATTGAATTAACAAGCTCGGGTATCCCAGCTTCTTGAAGTCTTCTCTTATTTTTTGCAATCCTTTCATGTCGAATTCTTTCGTAGTCATTCGAAACATATTGCTTGTCTGGCATTCCTCCTATTTGAGTTTATGAGCATTACAAAGACCTCGTTAAACATAAACATACAAAATCTAATAACTATGATCATATAAAACATATAAAACAGAGAACAACATTAGTATGATAAAATCAGCCTATGACCCCCTACACCGACCTTAGAAAATGATGCATTAAAGAATTCAAGAACTCCAGTTTCATACTCAGGTAATCGTCGAGGTAAATACATCCAACTTCTTTCCATATTCTGATCGCAAATTCTGAAATAAATTTTAATTTGATTTAAAGAGAAATATGAAAAACACATTATATGAAAGAATAATTTACAATTCTAGTGAAAAGTGAAATAGAAGTAAATGAATCAAAATTAAATTCTAGTGAGACCAATAAGTATACTTGTTTCAAACATTAAATATATTTCAGAGAAAGAAGGACAAATAATGAATGCATTGAACAGCACGTAACATGAAAAAAATTATATGTCTAGGTACAACAACCACATTAAAATAATGAACAACAGAGTTTTATGACTATCCAAGGACCCAAATTTTGATATAAAAGTTTTACAAAAAAGTAAATGGATAGAAAGAGAGGTTAATAGAAGACAAGGGTAGGTATATCACGAATCGCCCTGCCCTCTGACTTTCTTTTATCTGGCAAGGTCATGGTTTGACTTACTCTGTTTCAAAGGCACCTTTGTCATAAGCAGAAGTGATACGAGGAAAGCAAAAACCAAATAACAGACTGCTTAGTTAGAAGGCCCGTTTAAGGTAAGGTGTTGTGTGTGTCAAAAAGGACCGGTGTTGGGCGACTTTTTCGTAGTTAAGGCCTACTTGCCCTATCCTTTTCTTTTTATGGTTCTTCACAAAATCCTTCCAGATGCTTCATTCTAATTCCTAGACCTGGCATCTCTTTTGGGTTCCATTGTTCGGAAAGGAGAGTACTCTAACTAATTATGTCATTAATCACATGTTTGTCTGAATCTTAAGCCAAGTACACTGCCAGGTGTTGTCTTTATCACAGAACCTCACTGTCGACCCCACCCCACCCGCCACCCAATCTACCACCACACCCAATCCCGCGTATACGACTTCGTATCGTACATATATATAAGCAAGGAACATTTTACAGAACCAAAACTCATTAGACCCAGGAACATATTGCACAGCCTCCTGTACTTCCTGCCACTAAAGCAAAGTTTGGTATCGTACGTATTTGTGCAGGAGCAAAGTTTGGTATTCCACAGCCTCCTGTACTTCCTGCCGCTAAACTGTGTGTACATAAATTACTAGCAAAAAACATTCGACCAAAAAAACGAATTGGACATAATAATTAATAGCAACAACCAATTGAATTGGGAATAATAATTAATAGCAAGGTTTGGAGGCAGTAGGTTTTCAAATAGAGCAAGGTTTGGTCGCGGGTTTCCAAATTTTTGGTTAACGGAGGAAGCAGTAGGTTTTGAATTAGTAAAACACAAATATTATGTTTTTGTCTTTTTCTCGAATTCTCGCTGATATTTGCGCTCAAAAATTTGGTTTCTAAATTTTTAATTTTTAATTTTCACTAACCCTCCTAAAATTTTGTTTCTAAATATTTTAAATAAACCAAATATTGTAGTATGCGTCAAATTCGTTGAATTTTCCGTATTAAAATATTATTACTGGGTGAATTTGATTTACCCCCGTCAAAGTTATTCGTCCAAAAACTATACCATTAATGTAAATAATTAAACAAGTGTACATTCCGTACTTCTCGTACTTGTTTTATATTATTTAGAAATTATTCATCTAGAAACAATTTTAGTTAGACCAAATGATCCAGTAATTATACTTTAATCATATCACCAACATAACCAACGCAACATATATTAAAAAGTGTTGCTAATACGTGCACTAAATGCAACACTTAAAGACTAATGTTGCTATATCTAGTGATAAAATGCAACAATTATATAAAAGTGTTGCAGATTAAAGTAAAATGCAACATTTCTTTTCTAAGTGTTGCTTAGTTAATATCTTTAGTATAAATTGCAACAAAAAAATTATGTGTTACACGCAAAATGTTGCAACAGAGCAATTTTGTAGTAGTGATAGTGGCCATACCTCGTTCAGAAAGCAGTCTTTGGAATATCTTCATCCTTTATTCTCAATTGATGATACCCGGATCTCAAATCGATCTTGGAGAAAACCCCAGCTCCACTTAACTGATCGAACAAGTCGTCAATTCTCGGCAAAGGATAACGGTTCTTGATGGTCACATTGTTCAGCTCTCGGTAGTCAACACACAACCTCAAACTCCCATCCTTCTTTTTCACAAATAAGACAGGTGCTCCCCAGGGCGACACACTGGGTCGGATGAACCCTTTCTCAGCTAGTTCATCCAACTGCTTCTTCAACTCCTCCATTTCCTTCGGTCCCATGCGGTACGGTGATTTAGATATTGGTCCCGCTCCTGGTTTTAGGTCAATGGAAAATTCCACTTCCCTCCTCGGCGGTAACCCTGGAACGTCATCTCGGAATACCCCCTCAAACTCCCGTACCACAGGTACCTCACTAGTCTTGGGGGTCTCAGCCTCACAATCCCACATTTGGCACAAGATTAGGCTCTCTCCTTTTCGCAAGCTGGACTTAAGGGTATTGATGGATATGAACTTGATTTTTGGCTTGACACGGTATCCCGTGTGAGACACCCTCACCCCTTTAGGTCCCCTCAGAGAAATCTTCTTTTGATGACAGTCGATAAAAGCCCTATACTTTCCCAACCAGTCCATTCCTAGGATCGCCTCAAAACCTCCCAACGGAAATTTTATGAGGTCGCAATAGAAAATTGCTTCCCCGATTTTGATGGGTACACTTCGATAGACTCTACTACAGGTGATCGACTCCCCCGAGGGTATGGTCACTGAGTCTGCGACTAAGTCGAACCTCTTAAGCCCCAAAACTCTAACATGCCCTCTAGACACAAAAGAATAGGTCGCACCGGAATCGAAAAGTACGAAGGTAGGTCTAGAGTTTACAAGAAAAGTACCGGTAACCACATGAGCATCCTCCTGAGCTACTTGCTTTCCCATGGCAAAGAGCTTGCCGCTGGACTTGACTCCACTCTGGCTGGCAGAAGATGTCCCAGCCTGCTGATTTCCTTCAGTTCCCGTCTTGTGATTGATCCCACTTCCATTGTACTGATTCTGGTATGAACGGTTCTGATTGCTGTTGTAGTTCCTTTGATAGTTGCTGCTGCCTCCAGACTTCGCACCCCCACCATAGTTTGTCATGGGTGTGCGATAGCCACTGCTGTCATATGACTGAGTGCGAGATCCTTGATACCCTGATGTCGGCGTACGATAACCTCCAGACTGGTTTCCCCCAGATGAGCGACATACTGCCTGCTTATGTCCCGTCTTTCCACAGCCGAAACAAACTATTCCAACTGAACCACTGCCAGAACCCCCACTCCTGAAGTTGCCCCTACTCTGGTTCCTCCCACCACCAGAGGCACTACTCCCGAAGTACCCACTGAACTTATTAGTGCTTTGCTTTTTCGACCCCGAACCCTCAGTTACTACTTCAGCCTTCCTTTTTTCAGACTTGGACTTCTTGTCCTCCTTGATCATCTCTGAAAGCCTCTCCGCCGCCCCAGCCCTTAAGTAGATGTCACGGACGGTGGTGGGCGGAGCTGCAATCAGTCTCTTCTTGATGGCGATTGATAACCCCCTCTCAAATTTCATTGCCAGCATGGCATCGTCAAACCCCATGTCTCTCACATAGCTCACTAACTGGATAAATTTCCTGTAGTAAGCCTCTACTGTCATGTCCTCCGACATCCTGAATGTATCGAACTCCTCCCTCGGCTTGCTCTTCTGAAACTCTGGTAGAAACACCTCATATAAGATCCTCTTGAATGCGATCCAGGCAACAAACTCAGTTCCATCCTCTCTGGCTGCCTCTCGAATTTCACCTTTGTTTCCGGTCCACCAGTCACCGGCCAAACCCCTCGGGTAGTGGGCTGCTTGGTCAACCCTCAGCTCTTCGGGGCAATCCACCAACTCGAACAGGTTACTGAATTCCCGGCACCAAGCCCCTAGCAGATGGGGTTCCCCTCCCCAGTGAATTGGGTAGGGTGGTGCCTCGCGATAATCGTGCTCATCTTGGCGGAGTCCATGCGTTTGGCCTTTAGGGCCTCATTTTCAGCTATCAAACGGTCCAATTCTTCTTGCGTGATGTTAATGAAATTGTCTCTTCGCGGAGGCATACTATAACACAAGAAAAGAATGAGTCCCTACACATGTGGGTACCCATTTGGGTTAGGGCTAAAGTCCCTAAACAATATAGTCCATTCATAACCAGTAGATTAAATAACATGTATCTATAACATGGCTCGGGATTTCACATAACCGCATATCGCTAGACATGATGTAAGAAGAATTAATGACATGCTTCAAATCACCTCACATATTCATATTAATATACATCTCCTTACTCAAACAATTAAAATTCTTTCATGCTCATGCCCCTCTCGGCTTTTCCACAGTCAAATATATACTAAGAGTTCTCATAAAACACTTATCACAGTATACCATTACTTCCATCTTTCTTAACCTACCCTTTTCTCTCATGTATTCACTCTGGGTTCCCGGGTAAAACTGATAGGGCCAATGGTTCGGTGTGAGGGGGCCCCAGACGTATACTTTTCCTTTAGTGTGCTCCTAACAGTCATATCCCGGGGTTCATTTTATTTAGACTCTCCTACGTTCATTAGGTTCATTAAGTTAGGCCTGAGGATCGTTCTCTCTGATACCACTTTGTAACACCCCCATTTATTTAAGGGCCTGTACTAGGACTCCCAAGATAAATAAGGATGTTACCATCTCGGTTTCCCGAGGCAGTAGATACAAAGGAAGATAAACAGTACTTTAAATTGATAAAGTTATCTGAACGAACAAGTTCATACAACTGAAAATATAGAGTTTGTCTTGAAGAAACAAAAGTACAACTCATAAGTAACTACTATGGTGATCTAGACTCTAGGCAGGTCCGGATCCAAGCTTCTCTCTCTTCCCCTAGCTCCCATAGTCTCAACACCTGTCAATCTGCTCCCCAATAATTGGTTCATCACAGGTGATCACGAATACACAGGGTCAACCACGAGGTTCAGTAGAGAAAAACTGTAAACAACACATTACTATAAATAGAAAGTCGATCATCTCCACTCCGAATCACAAGACCCATTATTCTCCACACCAATCACAAGACCCATTAACTCCGCACCGATCACAAGACCTATTATCTCCGCACCAATCACAAGACCCATTATCTCCGCACCAAATCACAAGACCCATTATCTCATCTCCTCGTAACACATCACAGAATGATATAAATAACTCAATATAACGATCACGTGATAATAAATAGCAAACATGCGGGATATCCAATAAGAACATATTACACATCATCGTATACCAGTAGTTTCCCTACCTGAAATAGCAAGAAAGGTAGATATGTCCAAGCTCGTTAGAAGTGTTCCACACGAAACTTGCTACCTAAACAAGTATATGTAACGAATTAAAACCTTCCCGAACCCCAAAACAACTTACTCTTTCTATATATACAAACCTTCCATAAATGGAAAATTTCCAAAAATAGAAACCCTTTATAAAAGGAAAGTTTCCATAAATAGAAACTTCCCAACTTATAGATTCCCGACTAGTAACCTTCAACTACGCGCTAACGAATTAATAAAAGAACGAAAGACTGCTTTTAAAACTTAGTGGCAAAATCACAACTTAAACATTATTAATAAAATAATTCACTCATACTACCAATAATACTAATTATTAAAATAATAATAATAATAATAATAATAATAATAATAATAATAATAATAATAATAATAATAATAATAATAATAATAATAATAATAATAATAATAATAATAATAATAATAATAATAATAATAATAATAATAATAATAATAATAATAATAATAATAATAATAATAATAATAATAATAATAATAATAATAATAATAATAATAATAATAATAATAATAATAATAATAATAATAATAATAATAATAATAATAATAATAATAATAATAATAATAATAATAATAATAATAATAATAATAATAATAATAATAATAATAATAATAATAATAATAATAATAATAATAATAATAATAATAATAATAATAATAATAATAATAATAATAATAATAATAATAATAATAATAATAATAATAATAATAATAATAATAATAATAATAATAATAATAATAATAATAATAATAATAATAATAATAATAATAATAATAATAATAATAATAATAATAATAATAATAATAATAATAATAATAATAATAATAATAATAATAATAATAATAATAATAATAATAATAATAATAATAATAATAATAATAATAATAATAATAATAATAATAATAATAATAATAATAATAATAATAATAATAATAATAATAATAATAATAATAATAATAATAATAATAATAATAATAATAATAATAATAATAATAATAATAATAATAATAATAATAATAATAATAATAATAATAATAATAATAATAATAATAATAATAATAATAATAATAATAATAATAATAATAATAATAATAATAATAATAATAATAATAATAATAATAATAATAATAATAATAATAATAATAATAATAATAATAATAATAATAATAATAATAATAATAATAATAATAATAATAATAATAATAATAATAATAATAATAATAATAATAATAATAATAATAATAATAATAATAATAATAATAATAATAATAATAATAATAATAATAATAATAATAATAATAATAATAATAATAATAATAATAATAATAATAATAATAATAATAATAATAATAATAATAATAATAATAATAATAATAATAATAATAATAATAATAATAATAATAATAATAATAATAATAATAATAATAATAATAATAATAATAATAATAATAATAATAATAATAATAATAATAATAATAATAATAATAATAATAATAATAATAATAATAATAATAATAATAATAATAATAATAATAATAATAATAATAATAATAATAATAATAATAATAATAATAATAATAATAATAATAATAATAATAATAATAATAATAATAATAATAATAATAATAATAATAATAATAATAATAATAATAATAATAATAATAATAATAATAATAATAATAATAATAATAATAATAATAATAATAATAATAATAATAATAATAATAATAATAATAATAATAATAATAATAATAATAATAATAATAATAATAATAATAATAATAATAATAATAATAATAATAATAATAATAATAATAATAATAATAATAATAATAATAATAATAATAATAATAATAATAATAATAATAATAATAATAATAATAATAATAATAATAATAATAATAATAATAATAATAATAATAATAATAATAATAATAATAATAATAATAATAATAATAATAATAATAATAATAATAATAATAATAATAATAATAATAATAATAATAATAATAGAGAGAGCGGGAGGCTGCGATTTGCGCGAGAGAAGCCTGCCGTCATTAGTTCTTTACAGTACAGCCACCGCCGGTGACCTCACGTCGCCGGTGTTCACACCTCATCTCTCCGGCAACCTCACGTCGCCGGCGTGCCTTGTGTGGTCTGTGTTGTGCCTTGGTGAGTTGAGTGAGAGTTTGGAGCGTTTGGGTTGCGGCAGTTGTTTCGTTGGCGGTAGGTCATCGGTGGGTTGTCGACGTCGGTTCAGGGACGTCGTAGGTTCACTCTCGTCGCCGGAATTCCGGCGTTGTTATTGGGTTGCGGGTTTTCTAAGGTTTTGCTTAACTATCGTCGGTGTTTCCGCTGCGCTAGTGTTTTCTGGTGTGTGAGTCGTCGGAGTTCTGCACCGGTGGTTCTGGGTTGCCGGTCTGTTCGTCCAGAGGTAAACTTTGCTCTGCACCTTTTCCTTTTCTTCCCCTATTCACCTGTTTGTGCGTTGCCGGCAGTAGGGTTTATTGCTTCGGGTTGGCTGCGGGTGATAGTGGGCTGTAGTGCGGCTGATTGGGTGGTGTTAGGGTGCAGCGGGTGTGGGTGGTGTTAGCGGCATATCTCGCTGCTGTTTGTTCTAGTCGCTGGCGTGTGTGTTTTACGTAGTGACATCGGTACTTCCCTTCGGTGTTTCCCGGTGGTGCGGCGTCGTAGTGTTGCCGCCGTGGTCTGGCCAGGGGTTCCCTTTGGTCGGTGCTTGACGGGTTTCTGCTGCGGGGGGGTTGTTTTTGAGTTTCACAGTGAGTTTGGTTTTTGGTTCAATTTGGTACGTGGGTTATCATGCCCAACATCGTCCGGTACCATTGTCCTTTCGTGGGACTTTCGGGTTGTCAGGATGGGCGTGGTAATGGTCTCAAGAAAGCTCCCATGCTTACACATTTGCGTGATCGGCACTGTACCGGCGATGCTCAGGTTATTACTCGACAATCTCTTACCTCTTTATCTATTTTTGTCGAGGCTGAGACTACCTTTAGTCGAATGGGCATTTGGTTATGTGGGGTTTGTTTTAGAACGCATGCTCATAGAAAACGTTGTCTGCATGGGGATGGGTCCGTTATTGAGGCACCAGATTCGGGAAATGGCGTTGTCTCTTTTGTTCTTTATGATTTTCCTAGGCCGTCAGATCCCGACCCACCTTTGGATCCCGATAGTGTTGATCATGAAGTTGGGGGTGGGTTCTCAGTTACTTCTCTTGATCGGTTGCTGTCTATGGGTTTGAGAACCGTGAAATCTATCCCACCTCGCTGCCGTCTGGGGTTCTCGCGGGTTCTTAAAGGGGCCCTTGATGCTGTGATTCGGTCTCCTTCAGATCTCTCCTCCTGGGTTTCCTTGCTTGTTTTACCCCTTTGTATTCTCAAGACTTTCTCTCCGCGGAGTAGTCGTGAGTGTCGTGCCGTTATACGGCGTCAGCGGCAGGAGGAGAGCATTTCTCGTGTCATTTGTTCTTGGGGTGTGCCTGGCGGCATGTTGCAGGTTCTGCGGGATACCTTGGCCGCGACTCCTCCTTCTTTTCGTTTTGATGAGGAGCTTGACCTGGGTGAGGCTAATATTAAACAGTGTCGGCGGAAGATTTGCGATGGTCATTACACTGCTGCTGTCCGTGTGTTATCATCTTCAGGGGTTGCACCTTATTCTACGGCTACTCTTGCAGCTTTGGCGGATAAGCATCCCATTGTCCCTTCACCTATTTTGCCTTCTCGGCCTGCAGGTCACCCTCCACTTGTTGCCTCTGTCTCGGCTGTCATGGGTATGATTCAGGGGTTTCCGCGTGGTACTTCTTGTGGTAGGGATGGTTTTCGTGCTCAGCACCTTCTGGATTGTTTGAGTGGTGCTGCGGCTGCTGTTTCTGATGAGTTGCTGGCTTCTATCACTGGGGTGGTTAATCTCTTTCTTGAGGGTCGATGTCCGCAGGTTCTTAGTGAGTATATCGCCAGTGCGCCGCTAACCCCGCTTGTTAAGCCGGGTGGTGGCATCCGCCCTATTGCTGTGGGTACGATTTGGAGGCGCCTTGTTTCAAAGGTTGGTGCATTTTTGGTTGGTCCTTCTTTGAGTGGTTATTTTGATGGGCTTCAGTTTGGGGTTGGTGTTTCTGGTGGGGGCGAGGCTATTTTGCATGCCTTGAATCGGTTGGTTGAGAGTCGGGGGGATGACGTGGGTCTTTCTATGCTGTTGGTTGACTTCCAGAACGCTTTTAACATGGTCGATAGGGAGGTCATGTTGCGTGAGGTTCGTAGTCAGTGCCCTGCTCTTTCTGGCTGGGTGGAGTTCTGCTATTCCCGGCCTGCTCGGTTATACTATGGGGAGCATAGCTTGTGGTCTTGTCAGGGGGTCCAGCAGGGTGATCCTTTGGGACCTTTGCTCTTTTCGTTGGTTCTCCATCCTTTGGCTTGTAAGATCCGCGATACTTTCGACTTGAGTTTGCAGGCTTGGTATTTGGATGATGGCACTATTGTCGGGGATACCGTGGTTGTTGGAAAGGTTTTGGCGATGATTATGGAGGATGGGCCACGATCGGGTCTTCATCTTAATATTGGCAAGACCGAGGTTTTTTGGCCTACTGAAGACCCCCGCAGTCGGGTATTGGGTGTTTTTCCTTCTGATATTGCACGCCCTGCGCGGGGTGTCCAGGTCCTTGGTGGTCCTGTGAGTGTGTGCCCGGATTTTCGCAGTGAGGTTGTGATGGGGAGAGTGGCTCGAACTATTGGGCTCATGGACTCTGTCTCCCTGATTGATGATCCGCAGTGTGAGCTTCTTCTGCTTCGGGCCTGTTCCGGTATCTCAAAGCTCTACTTCGCTTTGCGTACTTGTTCCCCTGATGCCTTCGGTTCCGCTGCACCTATTTTTGATGCTGCTTTGCGTTCTCATCTAGAGCGTATCGTCACTGCATCTGGTCCAGGTTTTGGTGACTGGCAATGGCGGCTTGCGACCCTCCCCTTTTCCTTTGGTGGGCTAGGTGTGTACGCTGCCAGTGACGTCATGCACTATGCTTTTCTGGCTTCTCGGTTGCAGTCTTTGGATCTGCAGAATCGGCTTCTTCAGGTTTCGGGTGTCTATGACCCCGGCCCTTCTTTTCAGTCTGCTTTGGGTGCCTTTGCTGCAGGTACGGGTTCTGATTTTCTGAGCAACCCTTCTGAGGTCGCTGCCACCAAACTTATGAAAAAATTGGCAGATGTTTATTTCACGGCGGTTGTTGCTTCAGCGGAATCGGATTTCTCGTTGACCCCTCGTCAGGTTGCGCTTTGGAAATCACAGCTAGGAGGTCACTCCTCTGGTTGGTTGCGTGTGGTTCCTATTTCCGGTTTAGGACAGACTATGAACAGTCGGACCTACAGGTGCGTGCTCAGTTATCGTTTGGGTGTTCCGCTGTTTCCGGTGCCCTTGCCTTGTTCGTCCTGCTCCCGGGTTTTTGATGGCGATATCTTCGGGGATCACGCAGTCTCTTGCGTTAGTGCTGTTGGTGTCAAGCATCGGCATAATCTTGTTCGTGACACTCTTTTGGATATTTGCTACCGGTCTGGGATCTCTGTTGGTCGCGAGGTGGATATTGGGTTGCTCGATGCTGCGGGGGGTTCTTTGCGGCCCGCTGATTTGCTGCTCTACTCTTGGGACAGGGGGCGCGATGTTTGTGTGGATTTGGTTGGGTCCTCTCCTTTGACTCAGTCGGGCATGGCTGATTTTGTACCAGGAGGGGTGGTGGTTGATGCTGCTAGGAGGAAGAGCGCCAAGTACAGGGACTTGTGCGCGGGGCATGGTTATGGCTTCTTGCCTTTCTCCTTCTCTTCTTTGGGGGAATTAGGGGAAGATGCTGTTTCCTTGCTCAAGCGGATTCAGAAGTTTTCTGTGTCTCAGGATGCCGGATCGAGGAACGCGGCTTTTATTTTCTCTCGCCTTAGTTTTTCTATTGCTAAGGGAGTGGGCGCCCAGCTAGTTTCTCGGGTGCCCACCAACTTCATGTAATTTCTCCTTTGTTTTTAATAAAAGTCCCTGGTTTATAATAAAAAAAAAAAAAAAAAAAAAAAAAAAAAAAAAAAAAAAAAAATAATAATAATAATAATAATAATAATAATAATAATAATAATAATAATAATAATAATAATAATAATAATAATAATAATAATAATAATAATAATAATAATAATAATAATAATAATAATAATAATAATAATAATAATAATAATAATAATAATAATAATAATAATAATAATAATAATAATAATAATAATAATAATAATAATAATAATAATAATAATAATAATAATAATAATAATAATAATAATAATAATAATAATAATAATAATAATAATAATAATAATAATAATAATAATAATAATAATAATAATAATAATAATAATAATATAAGACCCAAAAACCCACGACCCAAAAACAGCCCTACCCGACACACCTCACCTTCGAACAGCCCCCAACCACCGTGAACAGGCCCTTCGGCCACCGACACACGCAACCCCCTAACACTCCTAACCACCTACTACCACCGCGACATCACCACCATACCACTGACCTCCGGCGAGCGACTAAAACCCCTGACAAACATCGACCCTTCACCCCCTGCTCTAAACACCTGCAACCAGTCCTTTTAACCCAACCAAGACATACCCAAATCGACACCACCACCAGTGCCGACAACCCCTGGAACCACCACGCTGACACACCCTGACACCCGCACTAGACACCACGGTGGTGCCACTGTGTCGACCTCCCCTGAGTCAACAGTGGTACCACCCCCTTGCACCCCCTGTGACAACCCAAAACAGACCCGAGAATTAAACCGAACCAACAGACACAACGAACCCTCCTTTTTACACCACTCGTGATATTCAACACCCACCACGACTCACCCCTGACCACCTCTTAACCACCAGAAAAACAATAAAATAAAAACCATAACAAGCACGACACCACAACCCCTCTCGAAAGAGCAACAAACACAAGCAGTATAAAATAGAATTGCAACCGAAAAGACACAGGCTGCGGCTTACCTGTTTTCTGACTCAATTCGAGGGGCTAGACCGGGTCAAACAACCGTGAGAGTCTCCTCCTTCTTGGGGTGTGGTGGCGGCTGAGCAATTAGGGTAGGGGTGGTGTTTGTAGATAGGTCAGAAAAGTGTGTCGAAGCACTTCTTATAAGGCGGCTGAGTGAGGTGTGTGTGAGGGTTTCATACACTTGAGTTACGTGAGTCTTGGGCTGCTTGTGTTGACACGGAAATCGTGGCCCAAGACCCTCACCTAATGACCCCAAGTTCGAATCCTACCACAAGCATGACCCATATATATAAGAGATCCCTAGATCGAATCCCCTAACTAGCACGATACACACCCATATACATATAAACAATTAAGATACAATCGTGCCCAAAATTCGAGGTATTACACATACTTTATATATATGTGGCAAATGATGCGGCATGAGCTTCAAGAGCTTGACTACGCTGCTGATCCACAGAATACAGCTCTATGCCCCCTTTAACAAGTTGAGGTCTCTGAGAACATTTGGAAAGTATGTATATAGAAATTAACATATTGCCAGAGAAAGAGAAAAGTATACATTAACTTTAAAAAAAAAATAGGAAGCTCGGACAGTCAAACAATACAACAGAATTTATACCCTACATCAGATGAAAACAAAAGGCTTGATCCCTTCCCTATACTCAGTTTAATGTCGGGAACATGTAAATCTGAATGATTCCATATAGATTATTCAAAACTAAGTTGATCATTTCAACTTCAGATATACCAATACAAGAAAGATCGGATCTATGATCCAAGAGACAGTCTATGGAGAATTTAATATGATAAGCAGGCAGCAGAAAGGGGAAAAAAACAGAAACAGAGAGCTGAATTCAATCATAGTGGCTATTGCAATTAGCAAGAATCTGTATAGCCAAAAAACTCTTCCTTTAGGTCAATGAGTTTCCAATTATCCATAAAATTGACCATTTTAGACAAGAAATTCTTTATGTCGATGAACAGAGTAGGCTCGGTATGACTAAACAAGAACCTGACTAAAAATATCCAGTCATATATTTTACAACATCACATAGTGCATTCCAAATACATATCTCTCCTCGGACATTTCTCATTATACGAGTCTAGGCCTTACACCTCATATTAAGGTTCATTGCAGAGTTATATACACGTACTTCCAGTAATCAGTTTCTTGTAATATCGACATGCAATAATACCCATTTTACACCACGGATAAAGGAGATTTGAATAAGAAAGTTGTAGCATACCATCAATAGACCAATGATATACAGATGTCTGTGTGACAAGTCCAGGCAATTTTGGAGTGATCCACTTCCAAAAGACAACCAAGACAACTCAAATAAGGTGCATAATGAATCAGCGAAAAGAAGGGCAACCCTATAGAATCAAGAATAAGCCACTATAGTTATATGGTCATAGATAGCTTACCTGCTCAGGCATTTGGTGCGATTTCACGTTCGTTTTTGTCCCAATATTGAATATTTGGAAGTGATCTTGGGGGTACCAGCTAACTGAACAAACGTATTGTACAAATCATTAGAGCTAGCACACACAGCTAATGATAAACTTTTAAACAAAGAGAACATAGTTACCCACCGAAGAAATGAAGGCTGGTGCAACATCAAACTTTATACAGAAAAATAATACTTTGTGGCAGGTTATTCTAAGATTATGTGAGAAGTCTAATCAGTGATTAAGTTCTTATGAAATTCTAAATATGATTGACATGATATGGTAAAGAAAGTGGTGCCAAATAAAAATTAGCACTTGACGGAAAAAGTAGAATTCCCAAACAGGGGAGAGGCCGAGAGGCAACTATGCAACAAACTAGAAGACTCAGATGCATGAGAACAAAGTCACCGACAAGAAAATCTAACACCCAAGGTAAAATGATGAAAAGAGCCAAAAATTTAGCCTGCAACACATGACGAACAATTTAAAATCAGAATTTTAATGACAGCAGCAAGACAAACTTGCAATATTGTAATGCCATTATAGGGAGGTTCACACTATAGTAAAAAAATAATTAACAGAAGATACAATCAAAATTTTCTAAACATCTAGGTCAACTGAGTTTTAACAGAATAAATCACGAATTTCAAGATGAACAAGTCGTTACTCACATAGATGATCAGATGCACATCATTGATATCCAGACGTCTTGTTGCTACATTTGTGGCAACTAGCGTCAAAAAATTCCAGATTTAAACCCAAAAAGAGTGACCTCAAATTTACTAGATAAGAGTTTATATTATTAAGATTATCGTAACATTTCAACAAATGAAACAATAAGCTACTAAAAGGCAGTATTCTGCGTTGATAAACTTCTAATTTATCTCATGTGTGATTGTTGTAAGTCTCAGTACGACACGTGAAAAAATTGGGTCAATCAACATATAAAATACTCTGAAAAAGAACAACCATCCAGCTGCAGAGTTCAGATGATACAAAATATATTTATGGAAATGTATTGCTTGTTTATTAACATGTATATTATTCCTAAAAGGATTATGAAATGGGGACTATAGGGATTCAACATCACTTACCTTAGAATTGATAGCATCTGCCAATTGTTCACCATTTGGAATTTCTAATTAAACTTGCAGTATCAAAAAATAATATAACATACCATGTAAAATTCTGCAAAGTCATATCATAATAATATAACATACCATGAGAAATACACACTGTAATACCCGTATTTTCATAGTTTATGATAATGAGTTGTTTATATATTTTTCAAGATGACATATAATTATATATAAATTGTTATTTATAAATACTTGTTATTTAATTGTTATTTATAAATACTTGTTAATTTTTAAATTACGACTTATGAACGAGAATTAGTATTTTATGTTATCGGGATACGTAATGGGCTTGGCTTACGATTTATACGTGATGGGTGGTGTAACTGTGCAATGCATCGAAAATAGAAAACAAAAAAATAAAACCCTAATGCTTGTCTACTCCTTCACCCATCGACAACCTATCAAAACTGATAAACTCAAAACCCTACTCCTCCTTCACGACTCCTGCCTCTATTTCTTCCCGCCTTCCTTCATCAACAACGTAACCCTATTATGAACCATGAGAAGCAAAAAGAAGAAGGAAAAACGACATGGAACACCATCACCACTCCATCGTCTCGCCTCTTGTTCATTCGTAAGTTTCACACCCTTTTATGAGTTTTTCGATTATATTAGGTTGTTAATCGTAGCTACTGCAGTATGTTTAACATACTCCTCGTTTTTAAACCACCATTCCACCACCATAAATCGTTTTGCAGGACCAGAAACGTAGACAGTAGGCACCACTTACACTCTGTTTTTTCTGCGTATGGTTTACGTTCGTTTTGGAGTCGTGCTTTAGTGTTAGGGTCTGATTCTGGTCGTGGGTCAGGAGTAGAGGTAGTGGTGTGTTGTAGGTGGTAGGGGTGGTGGTGAGATGATGTATGGTGACAGTAGGAGGCTGTTTTGATAGCGGGAATACCTCGAATGTCAGAACAGGGAACTCGTGTTGTGTCTGTTGGTTTTAAGGTGGATCGTTCTGGTTGTTTAGTGGCTTCGAAGGGTGGTGCTTGGCACCAGGGGATAGTAGGTGTTGTGAGGTGTTGAGGGAGGTGATTGGTGGTGGTGACGGTGGTGTTGGAGGGTGGTTTAAGAGCGAAGTGATAGAGGGACAGGAACATGGTTGCGGTACGGTGTTTGCTGGTGTGGTGTTGGTCACGGTTTTCGAAGGTTTGTATGAGTGGGTCAGGTGTCGGGGTCGGGTCGGTGAAAGCGTCATAGTATATTGGTGGCAACCACCATGGGTCGGTGGTGGTTCAGCCACTATAAGGCGGTCGACGGGGGCTGCGTTGGGGGGCTGTTGAAGTCGTGAGGGCTGCGATGGAGACTTGGGTTCTTAAGTTGTAGGGCTGCTTGTCATGGGCCTTTTCACGTGCTTTGTTTTAGTAGGTATATATGTTATTATTGACCCTATTAATAATAATAATATTATTATTATTATTATTAGTTGTTATTTTATCATTACCATTATTGCCATTATTATTAATATTATTATTAATATGTTACCTTTTATATTATAATTACTACTACCATTATTATTTTT
The DNA here is from genome assembly GCA_029255685.2 of Silene conica. Taxonomy (NCBI): domain Eukaryota; kingdom Viridiplantae; phylum Streptophyta; class Magnoliopsida; order Caryophyllales; family Caryophyllaceae; genus Silene; species Silene conica. The sequence continues at coordinate 32,997,311 of CM055312.2, read as the reverse complement.
GTGTTGGAGGTAGTGGTAATTTGTGGGTAGATTACTATATCGTCTTAGTTGAAAGATTTATGAGTCGGAAATTTCCTTTTTAAGGAAGTTGCTGTTTCGGGAAAGTTTCCATTTTGGGAAACTTTCCACTTTGGTTACTATTTATAGTAAGTGTACCTTGTGATATAGGGTTTAGGAAGTTTATTAATCGTTAGATATTATATGTTTAGGTGACGGTTTCCGCGTGGAACACTTCTAGCAGATGTTCGATTGATTTTGTCTTGCTGCAATTTGAGGTAGGGGATGTTTCTATGGTTGTGTTTGGACATCACGTATACGTGTTGCTATTATAAGATTGATATAACTGATTGTGAATGTATATTTGGTATTGTTGATTATTATCGATTATTGTGGAGAACAGGATTGTGAAATGGGTCTTGTGATATGGGTCTTGTGATATGGGACTTGTGATATGGCCATGGAAGGTGTGGTGTGATGGAAGGTGTGGTGTGATGGAAGGAGTGATGTGATGGAGGTGAAGTGGATGACTGGGTCTTGTGATATGGAGATGAGGAGGATTCATTTTACTGTTGTTTATGTCTTATTTATCTTTCTACTCAACCTCGTGGTTGACCCTGTGTATTCGTTTGACACCTAAGATGATCCGGAATGGGGAGTAGATTCTACAGGAAAGAGACAGATGAGCTAGGAGCTGGGACGGGAATGTGAGATGCAGACTTGGGACTGACTTAGAATTATATCGCCTGTAGAGTCGTCATCAGTTGTACTCTTATTCTGTTGCGTAGTTTTGTAATATCAAAGTTTAAATTTTATCTGTTTTATATAAAGTACTTTGTATTGTTTTACTTTGTTATTCACTTCCTCAGACATTCCGAGATGGTAACAGCTTTATTTATTTGAGAATGTCTTGCTAAAGGCTCTTGCATAAATTGGGTGTTACAAAGTGGTATCAGAGCGAACGATCCTCAGGCCTAAACCAAATGAATGATAATGAACGTAGGAAGAGTCTAATAAAATGAACCCCGAGATGAAACTGATAGGAGCCCCAAAAAGGAACGGGATGAGTTAGGGGCCCCCTCATACCATACCTGGGACCTTTCTGTTCTGTCTCGGGAACACAATGAGAGTAATCGAAGAGTGGGGTAGACTATATATATATAGCGACCTAGTTATATTGTACTAACATTCTTACAGGAGAAGAATGAGGTAAGTACTATGTGAACTGTGACTAACTATGTTATTGGAGATTATGATTGATATCAGTATGTGAATCGAGCTGGATGATTGAATATAATTCCAAGAATATGGATGTGTAATTGTTGAGCGATATTTAAAAGTAATGTGATCATATGATTTTGGTGCTTTGAAATGTTCATACGAATATCTGTTATTTAAAAGACTATCGTTATTATGTGATATTGATGTTTAACTCCTTGTAAGAATGAGTAATTTTGTTGATATTATCTTATGTTATGGTAACCTATGTCTAGTGATATGCGGAATGTGTTGCACCAACCCATGAATGACTTGTAGTTAGTGATGTGTTACAATTGTAAATATTGAGTTATTTGGTTGATTTTACTTTCAATTTCGAAATCTTTATCATTTTCTAGGTGACAATTACAATTTGAATGAGGAATGAATGTTAATATGGTGCAATGCCCATGCTTCAATATGTCAACGTATTTCAGAAGATGATTGGTTGAGTTTCAATGTAGTAATGTGAATTGTAACGGAACCAAAATTTTAAATAAACTTACAGAATGTTATCTTGCTTGTACGGGTTGTCTTTTTAAATGTGTTTCATATTTGAGTATGAAAATTTTTATGTGTGATAACCCCTGAGTTGGGTTTACAATGCTTTTGGTTTTATGTTGATGGGAGTTATATTTTGAGAGAAATAAATCTTTTAGTTGACAATGGTCAGGTTGTTACTGCACAGTCCCGTTTTGACCATCTTTTTGTAACATAATCATTTAAAACATGGTTATTGTTTATGATAATTCCACTTCTACTGTTCAGAATGTTCGTTCACGTTTTCAAAATGATACGCCATGTAAAATCTTAACGAGTCGTTATTTAATTATGATTTTTGCAAGTTGCCTAAATTTTCCGTTGAATTGCTGTAAAGTCCTTGAGATATGCATTCGGTCCTTTTCCTTCCTATGATTAGCTAATTCTTCATATCTCCTAAAAACTATAATCGCTCGCCGTCAGCTAAGCCGTTATTTAACTATGATTTTTTGGTAAGTAGCTGCAGAATGATGAATTGGTAAAATTGTGAGATATGCAAGTTTCAAATAAAAGTTTAATCAAATGTGAACTATGTGATGTGAACACGTGATATCCTGTTATGGCATTAGTAACCTGAATATGAACCTTACCCTATGATAATGTAACCTTGCACATTTCGTCGAGTTTCAAATAAGATAGTTTCTATTATACAGACGCTCTTACTTTTTAGTTATATGACCTCATATAATTATGTGGTATTCGTACGTGATGTTAAATTATGTTCATCAGAGGAGAGTTTGGACGCATGGTACAATGAAAGTAACTGGTAATAAACTTATTAGCATAATATAACAATCTAATTGTATACGTAATTGTGATTATTTTGAACAATGTGGATTTTGTTGATGTTCCTTCGTATGTTAATGGTTTATCTCTGTCTAGTTCCCTGCGATTATAAATTTTATAATTTTTTTAGTATATTGGCTTGCCATAAAGTGATTCACATATTGTTATATTTAAAATCTGATCACGATGTATCGAGTTATTAATTGGTTGACATATGATTTATGGTAGTATTAGTCTTGTGAATTCATTTACTTATATCGTTAAAATTTTCATAGTTCATGAGTGAGAAGAACAATGTCTTAGTAGAGAAGGGACAGAATGTCGCCGTGTAGTCTTGTTTCAATCTGTAGCTTGTGAAATTATCTTTTGGTTCGTATTTATAAATTTTCATAAATTACCACTTCAAATGTTTCAAAGGTTTCAAAATGTTTCAAAGAGATGATTATCCATGATAACTCTTTATGTTTTGATAGTTATAGTCATTGGTTGCAACATGACAAATACTGTATCTAGGTGATGATGGAATCTTGCCCGAATGTTTAATTGTTGTACCTATAAACCTCTCGCTTTGCAAGTCATTTATGTTAACCGTCTCATGGTAAATAATGTAACGAGAGGGGATGAAGATGTACCTAAGTGATTTTGTTAACTTATTGACACCTAGGAATGTTAAACGGTCTGGTGAGTCTATGATTTGTGTATATCTTGTGAGATATGTCAATACTCCATGCTTAAGTACGTTAATAAATTTTGTCCTATGTCTTTTCTATAATATGTTTAGGAACACAAAATGTTTTAATTTGTCAATTATGAACTATGAGTCTCTTGATTGTTTATATCTTTGTAAATATATTGAGTTGTGTTAAACTTTCAATGGTGTGTAAGCGTTAGCTACTCTGATCCTGTTTTAATGCGTAACACGATTCGACCAATCCTAATAATCTTATTATTGTTTGGGGTTGTTGTTTACATGTAAAATGTTAGCATTGTAAAAAAAAAATATGTGATGAAAGTTATGAACTTTGATGTACTACTATATATGGTTAATAATAATTATTACCCTTGTTGTGTAATTGTTTTTGTGAGATGGGTTGGTTCAGTTTTTCTTTTGGGTGCCCGATTGAATGGAATTGCTGCTGTTGGTGAATTCGTAATTGTTCTTTTATTTTGATAGTCAATATTTCCCGCGGATAGGATAATCCTTTTGTTTGTGAGACGGGTTGAGTTGTGAGATGGGTAAACTTTTGGTAATTGATTAGTTGTTTACGCATAATAGTGTGGTTTTAGGATTGTTTGGTATAGCATCCAGGTCCTTATTTTAGGAACTGTGGAACTGTAAGTATATATACATACAAGCATGTCTGTAAAACCCCTCGCGAAAGCGTAAAAGTAAACATACAAAACATGTCAAAAATACGCGGAAATTAAAACTTTTGACATGATAAGAAAACGTGCGAGGTGTCTTAAGAAAATTAAACATGCGGAAGAGGAATAAAACATAAATAAGTAAATAAGTGTGATACAAAACAGCCCGGGATAGCATATCCCTACAGGCACAAAATGCTAAAACGTAAGTCTAAGGTCTAGCTAACGAAAGGTAAAAAGTCAACGATGAAGGATCATCGCTCGCTAGCCTCAACGTAACCCCCGCAGAACAGCCTCATGTACCTAGACACATACAACATGTGCGCCACAGTCAGTGGGGAGTGACTAGAGTGCTCCTAGCCACCTATTGTCAATGACATGTAACACGTAAAACATCCAACATACTACGACATATATAAAACATGTGAAGCATATATAACAATATCTCATCCTTCATAACATCATGCAATACTATGCAAAGGCTCTCAACCAACTTCGGAAACTATTTGGAAGGAGAGCCGGTTTCCCTTCCGGTTGCCCGGCCGGGGGGTCTTTCAATCCAAACCATTTACGAAACTAGCCCAAGAGTCGTCCAATGCCTTGGACGAACAATACTAAGATAACCAAGTATAAAGCATTCACAAATATACTAAAGCATGCTCAACATCCAATTATATCAACAAGAGATAGGTCACCTAGTGACTCGACTCTAACAACAATAGGCCAACCAAGTGACTCTTCAAACAAGAGATAGGTCATCCAAGTGACTCAACAAACAAGAGATAGGTCAACCAAGCGACTCGACTCTCCCTACTATGAGCAGGCCAACAATCGACTCGTCTATATACCACGTCATCCCCAATCTCAGACTATACAACCCTTGGTAGGACGACATCAAAAGCCTGTCCTAGTCTAAACCTGGCGAGACTCCCGGAGCGCAAACGGATCACGATCCCCGATTCGACAAGTGCACAAGGCACCCCCAAGACCCGAACTAGCTAGGAACGAGATATGCCCGAAGGCGGGCAGACAATCTAAGACCTGACCGTGAGAACCAAGTCACAACGGCCAACCAGCTACACAATGCAGTCAAGTGAGAACTCGAGTACTATAACAGCGCACAGCAGGTTTACACAAATCACAAATGTCATCTCTAAGATGTACAACAACTCAAACTCGAATGACAATCATTTCTTATATATTTCATCATTAAACATCCATGTAACACTTAGCCGGCTTCGGGAACTAATTTGAGGCGAGAGCCGGTCTCCCTTCCGGTTGCCCGGCCGGGGGGTCTTTCATCCTCAAATCCATTACCGAACCCGGCATAAGTGCCGCCTAATTTCTTGGGACTTCAAACAAGCATACGAAACATACGGAAAAAGAATCAATCAAATTCGACATGTGAAATTAAAGTTATGAACAAAACAATTCAATCAGGGGCTCTCAGCCGGTCAGCCACAGGCTGCCGGTTGGCCGGCTGAGAGTCCCAACCTCTCATGCCAAAATTCAGTAAAAACAACAAGGAGGGTCTCCCAGCCGGCCGGCCGGCTGCCGGTCCACCGGCTGGGAACCCCTTTTCCCAAATCTTTACAAAACAACAACAAACAACAAGATGGTCTCCCAGCCGGTCGGCCGGCCGCCGGTTCACCGGCTGGGGACCCTTTTTCCCAAGCTTTGCAAATCGAGGACAATACACAACAAACAACAAATGGGGCTCTCAGCCGGTCCACCGGCCGCCGGCCTCAGACCGGCTGGGAGTCCTCTTGTAATACCTCGTGTTTTCATAGCTCGTATGATGAGCGATTTTATTTTGTGTCGGGACGAGTTATAACTATAATTTATTCGATATGAGAGCCCTGACAAGTGGCAGAATGAAATTTAACTAGTAAGCTTATTAGCATGATGCCATGAGTAAAAGTTATATAACAATCTAATTGTTATAATTCATTGTGATTATTTGCACAATATGGATCTTGTCGATGTTCTTTCGTATATTATTGATATATCTTGCTCTAGTTCCCTATAATCTTTATAACTTTTCCATGTATATTGTTACGCCTTAAAGAGAAGTGAATATTGCTATGTTTAAAATATGATCACGATGTATTGAATTACTAAATGGTTGACATGTGATTTATGGAAGTATTAGTCTTCTGAGTTCGTTTACCTGTATCGTTAAATTTTTATAATTCACGAGCTACAATTTCGAGCTATAGTTGGTAAAATTGTCTTTTGGATTCATGTTTATAAATTGCACAAATTATCACTTCAATGTTTCAAAAGTTTCAAATGTTTTCAAAGTGATGATTATCCATGATAATGCTTGATGTTATGATAATTATAGTAATTGTTTGCAACATGACAAATACAGTAGCTACTTGATGATAAAATCATGCCCGAATGTTTAATTGTTGCGCGTTATATAAACTTCTTATTTTGCAAGTCACATGTATTAACAGTGTCATGATATATGATGTGATGTGAGGAGATGGGAAAACATACCTCATTGATTTTAACTTGTTGATATCTAGGAATGTTAAACGGTCATGTTAGTGTATGATTGGTGTATATCTGGTGTAATATGTCAATGCGCCATGTCCAAGTACGCGAATTAATTTTGCTCTATGTCTTTTCAAAAAAAAAAAATAAAAAAAAAAAATAAAAAAAATAAAAAATAAAATGCTGATATAATATGTTTATGAACGTGAAATGTTTTAGATTGTCATTTATGAAATACGAGTTGCTAATTGTCTCCACTGATGTAAACATGTTGAGTTGTGTTAAAATTTCAATGGTATGTAAGTGTTAGCTACTCTGATTCTGTTTTACTACGTAACACAATTCTATCAATCCTAATACTCTTATTATTGCTCGAGGTTATATGATTACATGATAATTGTTGTGGGTTTCTTACGAGTAGTTATTTGAGTTGAATATTAGTAATTGTTCTTTTATTTTGATAGTATATATTTTGATAAGATGATTCTTTTGTTAGTGACATGGTTGGGTGTGAGATGGGTAAACCTTTGGTAAGTGATTAGTAGTGTTCTGTAAAATAATTTTGTTTTTGGTTGAACTAAATTGGACAAGAGTATGGTAATGTCCTTTAAGCATGAAATTCATTGTTATGAATGATACGATGAGCAACCACTAGCGAATTAATCATGTACGTTGCTAAGTGAGCCATTAAAGTGCAAGTTCAGAGTGCGGATATTAATGTTAAGGTTTCGTTTTGGCCTTTTAGTTGATAACCTCGAGTTGTATTCTGGTCGTATTATTATTGTTGTTACCTTTGACTAAGACTCGTGGGTGAGCAGCTTACAGTTTTGCTCCAAGTGTGTAGCATGGTTCATTGTTGAATCTCTGTCAATAATGATATTGAATTGGGATTGGTTACTAGTGTTGGATTACGGGGCATGCGTGCCGAGTTATGTTTACGGTCCAGAGTGACCATGGATCTTGAGTTATATTATTTTGAAAGTAAAATTGAGATGGAAGTATCGATTTACGGATTTATCCCACCAGATCACTCACCCCTTATCTTTGGTCATTGGTTCGACGATGAGAATACGATACTTCGTTATCTGAATTAAGAAAGACTTTATGGGATAAAGTAATGAGTAAGACAGAGTTTTTGAGCTAGAACTTTTATGAGGTTACGGGGACGTAACCATGCTTTTAAGGAGGATAGGATTGTAAAATCTTAATGATTTATGTTATGGCTAGTTGTTATGACATGGCCAATTGGTATGTCGTGATTGTTTTAAATATACTTGCATTTTATTGTGTTTCGTGAAGTATTTTTTTGAGTTGTATGTTAAACTTTGGGGACAATGTTTCTTAAGGGGGATCGAATGTAACATTTCGTGTGTTGAAACTTGTTTAAGTTCTACTTGTGTTGTTGCATGCTAGTTGGGTGCTTCCTTATCGTTACGAGTAGCGAACTTCGGGACGAAGTTCATTTCAAGGAGGGAAGACTGTAATACCTCGTGTTTTCATAGCTCGTATGATGAGCGATTTTATTTTGTGTCGGGACGAGTTATAACTATAATTTATTCGATATGAGAGCCCTGACAAGTGGCAGAATGAAATTTAACTAGTAAGCTTATTAGCATGATGCCATAAGTAAAAGTTATATAACAATCTAATTGTTATAATTCATTGTGATTATTTGCAGAATATGGATCTTGTCGATGTTCTTTCGTATATTATTGATATATCTTGCTCTAGTTCCCTATAATCTTTATAACTTTTCCATGTATATTGTTATGCCATAAAGAGAAGTGAGTATTGCTATGTTTAAAATATGATCACGATGTATTGAATTACTAAATGGTTGACATGTGATTTATGGAAGTATTAGTCTTCTGAGTTCGTTTACCTGTATCGTTAAATTTTTATAATTCACGAGCTACAATTTCGAGCTATATTTGGTAAAATTGTCTTTTGGATTCATGTTTATAAATTGCACAAATTATCACTTCAGTGTTTCAAAAGTTTCAAATGTTTTCAAATTGATGATTATCCATGATAATGCTTGATGTTATGATAATTATAGTAATTGTTTGCAACATGACAAATACTGTAATACCCCGCATTTTATCGGTAATTAATTTATATGGTCATTAAGGTATTGATAATATTTGATTCTTTATATTCGATAGTTAAGTTATCGAATGCGTGTTATATATTTTATATATTATATTATATATTATTGGTGTAATACTTCATTATAATATTTATTGTTATATGTTATATTGATGTATTGATCGTATTTGAATATCAATATTCGATAATTAATTTATCGATTATATACTTCATTTTTTTTTAGACTCGGGTTGTTATAATATAAGTTAACCCGAGACTTATATTATAAGTTAACCCGAGACTTATATTATAAGTTAACTCGAGATAATATTATAAGTTCTATTACGTGTTATGTTATATTTATACATCGCGTTAAGATTAGTTGTAGTAATTAAGACGAAGGTTGTATGGGAAGTCGTTTACGGAAGTTAATAATAGTGCTGGGCCTCTTACGTGACCCAACTTATTAAACAAAACCTAGACCCATTCTATCAAAACGCTTACGCGTTACACCACCATAACCCCTAAGACCCCTTTGTTCAAACCCAGCGTGGGCAGCGACGACAACCAGGACGAGAGAGAGAGTGAGAGAAAGTTGGCGTCGGCGGTGGTTAGGAGCGGTTCCAGGGGCGTTACACGCCATCTCAGGCGAGTAAGGTAAGCTTTCGACTTTCGTATCGTTTTTACGTTATTTATGTCGTTGTAGTGATGTCGCTAGGGTTGAGTCGTTGTGGCGCCTGGGGTTGGTCATAGGGGTGAGGACGAGTGCAGGGGTTGCGGTTTGGGGTGTCGCTGGTGGTTGTGGTGGTCTGAGGGAATCGTAAAAATCAAACAAACCCTAATGGGTCTTTTGTCTGTCACGGTTAGGGGGTTGTGATGGTACCACGGTGGTGCCGCCGTTTTGGCCTGACGTCAGGAGTAATGGTGGCGCTGGTTGGTGGTCGTCGCAGGGTAGTCGACGGCAGGAGTAAGTCGTGAGAAGGGATGTCCTCGGTTTGTGGGTTGGGTGTGGTGTCACCGTTGACTCGGGGGAGGTCGACACGGTGACACCACGTCGTTTGTCGGAGGTTGCAATGGTGGTGGTCTTGGGTAACGTTATATGGTGGCAGCAGGGTTACGCACCTTTTAGCGCTATTTGGTCGGTGACGAACCTGGGTCTTCTCGCCGGAGTTGGGTCGGCCGTTTTGGTGGTGTCAGTGGTGGCGTAGGTAGTAGGGTGGTTACCGGCGGCAGTAGCGGGTGAGGGTAAGCGTGTTGGTTGGCCGTGGGTGGTAGTCGGGTATCGCCGCGTTTGTTACTACTCTTACTATTTTGTTTTTACGTTGTTAGTATTATATTATCATTATTATTATTATTTACGTTGCAACTACTAAGATTATTATATTATTATTATAGTTTGCACGATTACTTTACTATTGTTACTATTATTATTATTATTATTATTATTATTATTATTATTATTATTTTATTGTTATAATTTGTTGTTATTATTATCATTATTTATCAATACACTTATTAGTAATGTCACTCTTTGTATTTGTGTTATATTTGGGTAGATTATTCTTTTGATTGATTGCTTCGTATTATTTAATATATGAGTCGGGAAAGTAGCAAGTCAAGGGAGTTTCTATTTTGGGAAAGTTTCTAATTATGGAAACTTTCCACTTATGGAAGGTTTCTAATTGTAGTAAGTGTGGTTTGTTACGGGGTTCGGGAAGTTTATTGATTCGTTACGTATACGTGTTTAGGTAGCGAGTTTCGTGTGGAACATTTCTAGGGAGCTTGGACTTATCTGCATTCCTGCTATTTGAGGTAGGGGAATACTGTATACATGATGACGAGTGATCTGTTATTATTATGTTAACTATTTATATATCTCATTGGATGAATGGTATTATATTGTGCTTAATTGTCTTGTATATTTATGTGATACAATACGATGTGAAAATATTGGGTCTTGTGATACGGTGCGGAGCATATATGGCGTTGGATCGGTGCGGAGTTTATATGGCGTTGGATCGGTGCGGAGTTTATATGGTGTTGGATCGGTGCGGAGTTTATATGGTGTTGGATCGGTGCGGAGTTTATTTGGCGTTGGAGCGGTGCGGAGTTTATTCGGCGTTGGACCGGTGCGGAGTTTATTTGGCGTTGGATCGGTGCGGAGTTAATGGATGATTGAATCCATATATATGTATGATATTGTTTGTTTATATTTTCCTCTACTCAATCTCGTGGTTGACCCTGTGTATTCGTGATCACCTGTGATGAACCAATTTATTGGGGAGCAGATTGACAGGTGTTGAGACTATGGGAGCTAAGGGAAGGGAGGAGCTCGGATCCGGACCAGCCTAGAGTCTAGATCACCATAGTAGTCTTTTCATGAGTTGTACTTTAGTTTTTACAAGACTGTTTTATAAGTTGGTTCTATGAACTCGTTGTTTGAGTTAAACCTTATTTAATTAAAGTACTGTTTATCTTTCCTTTGTATCTACTGCCTCGGGAAACCGAGATGGTAACACCCGTATTTATCTGGGGAGTCCTAGTACAGGCCCTTAAATAAATGGGGGGTGTTACAAAGTGGTATCAGAGCGAACGATCCTCAGGCCTTAACCAAACGAATAATAATGAACGTAGTAAGAGTCAAATAAAATGAACCCCGAGATGGACTGATAGGAGCCCCAAAAAGGAACGGGATGAGTTAGGGGCCCCTTCACACCAAACCTGGGCCCTTTCTGTTCTGTCTCGGGAAACCGATGAGAGTAATTACAGAGTGGGGTAGACTATTAGTGACCTGGTTACACTGTACTAACAATCTTGCAGGAGAAGCATAAGGTAAGTAATATGTGAGTTATGATCAATGATGTGCATTGGAAGGATATGTGTGATATGGAATATGGATCGATCTGGAAGATTGCATTGAAATTCTAAGAGTTTGGGAGTGTATTTGTTGAGCATTGGTTAGAGTGATGTAATCATAATATGCTGATGTTTAAAATGTTCATCTGATTATCTGGTTATTAAACGGCTAATGTAACTATGTAATATATTGCTGGTATTTGGATATGAACGATCGGACGTATATCTATTAGTAATCCATGTCTAGTGATATGCGGAATGTGTTGCCCAAGCCATGATTGAGATGTAGTTATGTGTTACAGTTGTAATTATTGAGTTATTTAGTGATTCTACCTTCAGTTTCAAATCTTACCGTGTTCTAGGTGGCAATTAAAGTTTAAATGATGCATGCATGCTAATAAGGTGGTGTCTACACTTCAAATGACATGTTAACATGTTTGGAAAAATAATGGTTACATTTAAATGTGATCATGTGGAGTGATTTTTTTTTTTTTTTTTAAAAAAAAAAAAAAAAAAAAAAATAATAATAATTTTGATAAAATTTAGAATGTCACCTTGCTTGCGAGAGCTGCCATTTAAAATGTGTTCTTTATATGTGTGTGAAAATTTTATGTATGATAACCTTCTAAGTTGGTTTTACAATGCTGTTGGTTTCATGTTACTAGGAATTATATTTTGAGTGAAATAAATCTTTTAGTTGACCGTGGTTGGATTGTTACTGCACAGTTCCGTTTTGACCCACCTTTTGTAGAAGAAATCATTTAAGACTTGGTTATTGTTTATGCATAATTCCACCTCTACTGTTCAAAATATGCGTTTACGTTTTCAAGATGATAGGTCATGTAAAATCTTAATGAGTCGTTATTTAGTCGTGATTCTTGCAAGTTGCCTAATTTTTCTGTCGAATTGCTGTAAAGTTCTTGTTCAGACCGATTGAGTTATGGAAATGGTATTAAATAATTTCCTTGAGATATGCATTCGATTCTTTACCTATGATTAGCTAGTCCTTTATATTTTCTAAAAACTATGATCGCTCGCACGTTCGTTAAGCTGTTATTTAATTATGATTTGGTAAGTGCTGCGTAATGTTTAATTGTTGAAATTGTGAGATATAAAAGTTTCATATAAAAGTTTAATCAAATGTGATTTATGTGATGTGACCACGTGATATCCTGATATGGCATTAGTAACATGAATAATAGGCGTATGGTATGAGTATGAACCCTCACAATATGATAGCGTAACCTTGTTTATTTCGTCAAGTTTAATATAGAATTGTTTCAATTATATGTCAAATTTTACGACCTCAAAATAATTATGTGCTACTCGTATGTGAAGTCAACAGCATGTTTATCTGAGAAGAGTCTTTGCCAAGTGGCAGAATGAAATTTAACTGGTCAGTTTATCATTATTATATGGTAATCTAATGGTTATACGTAATTGTGATTATTTGAATAATGTGAATCTTGTTGATGTTCTTTCGGATGTTGATGGTTTATCACTGTCTAGTTTCCTGTGATTATAATCTTTATAACTTTTACAAGTATATTTTTATACCATACAGTGAATTGCATGTTGTTATATTTATAATCTGATCACGATGTGTAAGTTGTTAATTGTTGACATACGATTTATGGAAGTATTAGCTGTGTGAGTGTTTACTTATATCGTTAAAATTTTCATAATTCATGAGTGAGGAGAACAATGACTTAATAAAGAAGCGTCATAATACCTCCGTGTAGCCTTATTTCAAGCTGTAACTTGTGAAATTGTCTTTGACACGTATTTATATGGTCACAAACAACCCTTTCAATGTTGCAAACATTTCAAAATATTTTCAAAATGATAAACCAGGTTTAAGCTTGATGTTTGATAATTATGGTTATTGGTTGCAAATGACAATTTTGTAGCTATGTGTAGATGAAATCCGCTTGAATGTTTAATTGTTGCGCATTGTATAAAACCCTTATTGTGCAAGTCATATATAATAATAGTATCATGATAAATGATGTAATATGAGTGGGTGGGAAATGTACCTAAGTGATTCTGTTAACTAATTGACATCTGGGAATGCTAAACGATCTTGTGAGTCTATGAGTTATGTATGTCTTTGAAAATATGTCAAGGTTCCATGTTTAATTACGTTAATTAATTTTATGCTATGTCTTTTCCTAAATATGATTTGCTTCTATAATATGATTATGAGCATGAAACATTTAATTTGTCGGGTATGAACTATAAGCTTCTTGATTGTTTACATTATTGTTAATATATTAAAATTGTGATAAATTTCAAGGGTATATAAGTGTTATCTTTTCCGATTATGTTTTACTGCGTAACACGATTCTACCGACCCTAATACGTTATTATTGTTCGAGGTTATATGTTACATGATAATTGATATGAGTCTCTTTTGGGTACTGATTTGAGTTGAATATTAGTAGTTGTCCTCTTATTTTGATAGTTAAAATTTTCTTTTGATGAGATAAGTCTTTTGTTTGAGAGATGGGAAAACTTTTGGTAATTGATTAGTCTGAGTTATGTGCAAGTTCTTGTTTTATAGCATACACGTTCTTGTTTTATGAATAGAGGAATGATAAGTATATATACAAGTATGTCAATGAACTTGGGGGGTAAGTACTGAGGAGTTCGAGTTGCTCGTGAGTCTAGAACATAGGCCACGATTGCTTCTGTATTGGGATTGCAGTTCAGTATTTTATCGAGTTGTTGTATTATTTGACCTTGACTCGTGGGTGAGTAGCTTAGAGTTTTACGCTCTAAAGGTGGAGCAGTCCCTTCAAGGGAATATTTGACCATATTGATATCGGAATGGAGATGAGAATTGGTTACTAGTTTGAGTTATGGGTTATTAAGCAGTTGTGCCACACTGTGTTTTCGGTCGAGTGTGACTTTGATTATTGAGTCATATTCCGGGTTTGGAATTGATATTGAAATGGAAGTATTGATTGCGTTTTTATTCCGTCGGTTCACTCACCCTTGTCTTTGGTCTTAGGATCGACTATTAGAATACGATACTTGGATATTTAGAGTAAGATTTTATGAGATAGAGTAGTGGGAAAGACGGAGTAATGAGCTGAAAATTTTATAATGAGGTTACGGGGACGTAACCATGTTTTAAGGAGGATAGGATTGTAAAATCTTAATGATTTTAGGATATGACTAGTTGTGTTTGACGTGGCTAATTGGTATTTGATGATTGGTTACATGTCTCGATAATCTTGATTACTTTTGTTATGCATGTTTACTGTGTTTCGTAAAGTACCCCTTGATTAGTTATACGTTAACTTTGGGGACAAAGTTTTCTTAAGGAGGGTAGAATGTGACAACTCGTGTTTTGAAGTATCTTTTATTAGTATTCGATGTTCTGTGGTGACCATTTTGTTGACCGTGGAATGGTGAGCTTCGGGACGAAGTTCATTTTAAGGGGGAAAGACTGTAATACCCCGCATTTTATCGGTAATTAATTTATATGGTCATTAAGGTATTGATAATATTTGATTATTTATATTCGATAGTTAAGTTATCGAATGCGTGTTATATATTTTATATATTATATTATATATTATTGGTGTAATACTTCATTATAATATTTATTGTTATATGTTATATTGATGTATTGATCGTATTTGAATATCAATATTCGATAATTAATTTATCGATTATATACTTCATTTTTTTTTAGACTCGGGTTGTTATAAAATAAGTTAACCCGAGACTTATATTATAAGTTAACCCGAGACTTATATTATAAGTTAACTCGAGATAATATTATAAGTTCTATTACGTGTTATGTTATATTTATACATCGCGTTGAGATTGGTTTGTAGTAATTAAGACGAAGGTTGTATGGGAAGTCGTTTACGTAAGTTAATAGTAGTGTTAGGCCTCTTACGTGACCCAACTTATTAAACAAAACCTAGACCCATTCTATCAAAACGCTTACGCGTTACACCACCATAAACCCTAAGACCCCTTTGTTCAAACCCAGCGTGGGCAGCGACGACAACCAGGACGAGAGAGAGAGTGAGAGAAAGTTGGCGTCGGCGGTGGTTAGGAGCGGTTCCAGGGGCGTTACACGCCATCTCAGGCGAGTAAGGTAAGCTTTCGACTTTCATATCGGTTTTACGTTATTTCTGTCGTTGTAGTGATGTCGCTAGGGTTGAGTCGTTGTGGCGCTTGGGGTTGGTCATAGGGGTGAGGACGAGTGCAGGGGTTGCGGTTTGGGGTGTCGCTGGTGGTTGTGGTGGTCTGAGGGAATCGTAAAAATCAAACAAACCCTAATGGGTCTTTTGTCTGTCACGGTTAGGGGGTTGTGATGGTACCACGGTGGTGCCGCCGTTTTGGCCTGACGTCAGGAGTAATGGTGGCGCTGGTTGGTGGTCGTCGCAGGGTAGTCGGCGGCAGGAGTAAGTCGTGAGAAGGGATGTCCTCGGTTTGTGGGTTGGGTGTGGTGTCACCGTTGACTCAGGGGAGGTCGACACGGTGACACCACGTCGTTTGTCGGAGGTTGCAATGGTGGTGGTCTTGGGTAACGTTATATGGTGGCAGCAGGGTTACGCACCTTTTAGCGCTATTTGGTCGGTGACGAACCTGGGTCTTCTCGCCGGAGTTGGGTCGGCCGTTTTGGTGGTGTCAGTGGTGGCGTAGGTAGTAGGGTGGTTGCCGGCGGCAGTAGCGGGTGAGGGTAAGCGTGTTGGTTGGCCGTGGGTGGTAGTCGGGTATTGCCGCGTTTGTTACTACTCTTACTATTTTGTTTTTACGTTGTTAGTATTATATTATCATTATTATTATTATTTACGTTGCAACTACTAAGATTATTATATTATTATTATAGTTTGCACGATTACTTTACTATTGTTACTATTATTATTATTATTATTATTATTATTATTATTTTATTGTTATAATTTGTTGTTATTATTATCATTATTTATCAATACACTTATTAGTAATGTCACTCTTTGTATTTGTGTTATATTTGGGTAGATTATTCTTTTGATTGATTGCTTCGTATTATTTAATATATGAGTCGGGAAAGTAGCAAGTCAAGGGAGTTTCTATTTTGGGAAAGTTTCTAATTATGGAAACTTTCCACTTATGGAAGGTTTCTAATTGTAGTAAGTGTGGTTTGTTACGGGGTTCGGGAAGTTTATTGATTCGTTACGTATACGTGTTTAGGTAGCGAGTTTCGTGTGGAACATTTCTAGGGAGCTTGGACTTATCTGCATTCCTGCTATTTGAGGTAGGGGAATACTGTATACATGATGATGAGTGATCTGTTATTATTATGTTAACTATTTATATATCTCATTGGATGAATGGTATTATATTGTGCTTAATTGTCTTGTATATTTCTGTGATACAATACGATGTGAAAATATTGGGTCTTGTGATACGGTGCGGAGCATATATGGCGTTGGATCGGTGCGGAGTTTATATGGCGTTGGATCGGTGCGGAGTTTATATGGTGTTGGATCGGTGCGGAGTTTATATGGTGTTGGATCGGTGCGGAGTTTATTTGGCGTTGGATCGGTGCGGAGTTTATTCGGCGTTGGACCGGTGCGGAGTTTATTTGGCGTTGGATCGGTGCGGAGTTAATGGATGATTGAATCCATATATATGTATGATATTGTTTGTTTATATTTTCCTCTACTCAACCTCGTGGTTGACCCTGTGTATTCGTGATCACCTGTGATGAACCAATTTATTGGGGAGCAGATTGACAGGTGTTGAGACTATGGGAGCTAAGGGAAGGGAGAAGCTCGGATCCGGACCAGCCTAGAGTCTAGATCACCATAGTAGTCTTTTCATGAGTTGTACTTTAGTTTTTACAAGACTGTTTTATAAGTTGGTTGTATGAACTCGTTCTTTGAGTTAAACCTTATTTAATTAAAGTACTGTTTATCTTTCCTTTGTATCTACTGTCTCGGGAAACCGAGATGGTAACACCCGTATTTATCTGGGGAGTCCTAGTACAGGCCCTTAAATAAATGGGGGGTGTTACAAATACAGTAGCTACTTGATGATAGAATCATGCCCGAATGTTTAATTGTTGCGCGTTATATAAACTTCTTATTTTGCAAGTCACATGTAATAACAATGTCATGATATATGATGTGATGTTAGGAGATGAGAAAACATACCTAAGTGATTTTAACTTGTTGATATCTAGGAATGTTAAACGGTCATGTTAGTGTATGATTGGTGTATATCTAGTGTAATATGTCAATGCGCCATGTCCAAGTACGCGAATTAATTTTGCTCTATGTCTTTTCAAAAAAAAAAAAAATAACAAAAAAAAAAAAAAAAATGCTGATATAATATGTTTATGAACGTGAAATGTTTTAGATTGTCATTTATGAAATACGAGTTGCTAATTGTCTCCACTGATGTAAACATGTTGAGTTGTGTTAAAATTTTAATGGTATGTTAGTGTTAGCTATTCTGATTCTGTTTTACTACGTAACACAATTCTATCAATCC
Organism: Silene conica; assembly: GCA_029255685.2. Lineage (NCBI taxonomy): Eukaryota > Viridiplantae > Streptophyta > Magnoliopsida > Caryophyllales > Caryophyllaceae > Silene > Silene conica. Next base: position 32,979,416 of record CM055312.2, on the reverse strand, counting down.
TAATACTCTTATTATTGCTCGAGGTTATATGATTACATGATAATTGTTGTGGGTTTCTTACGAGTACTTATTTGAGTTGAATATTAGTAATTGTTCTTTTATTTTGATAGTATATATTTTGATAAGATGATTCTTTTGTTAGTGACATGGTTGGGTGTGAGATGGGTAAACCTTTGGTAAGTCATTAGTTGTGTTCTGTAAAATAATTTTGTTTTTGGTTGAACTAAATTGGACAAGAGTATGGTAATGTCCTTTAAGCATGAAATTCATTGTTATGAATGATACGATGAGCAACCACTAGCGAATTAATCATGTACGTTGCTAAGTGAGCCATTAAAGTGCAAGTTCAGAGTGCGGATATTAATGTTAAGGTTTCGTTTTGGCCTTTTAGTTGATAACCTCGAGTTGTATTCTGGTCGTATTATTATTGTTGTTACCTTGACTAAGACTCGTGGGTGAGCAGCTTACAGTTTTGCTCCAATTGTGGAGCATGGTTCATTGTTGAATCTCTGTCAATAATGCTATTGAATTGGGATTGGTTACTAGTGTTGGATTACGGGGCATGCGTGCCGAATTATGTTTACGGTCCAGAGTGACCATGGATCTTGAGTTATATTATTTTGAAAGTAAAATTGAGATGGAAGTATCGATTTACGGATTTATCCCACCAGATCACTCACCCCTTGTCTTTGGTCATTGGTTCGACGATGAGAATACGATACTTGGTTATCTGAATTAAGAAAGACTTTATGGGATAAAGTAATGAGTAAGACAGAGTTTTTGAGCTAGAATTTTTATGAGGTTACGGGGACGTAACCATGTTTTTAAGGAGGATAGGATTGTAAAATCTTAATGATTTATGTTATGGCTAGTTGTTATGACATGGCCAATTGGTATGTCGTGATTGTTTTAAATATACTTGCATTTTATTGTGTTTCGTGAAGTATTTTTTTGAGTTGTATGTTAAAACTTTGGGGACAATGTTTCTTAAGGGGGATCGAATGTAACATTTCGTGTGTTGAAACTTGTTTAAGTTCTACTTGTGTTGTTGCATGCTAGTTGGGTGCTTCCTTATCGTTACGAGTAGCGAACTTCGGGACGAAGTTCATTTCAAGGAGGGAAGACTTTAATACCTCGCGTTTTCATAGCTCGTATGATGAGCGATTTTATTTTGTGTCGGGACGAGTTATAACTATAATTTATTCGATACGTATTTGCTATTAGTATAATGAATATAATTATAATGTATACTACAAGTCGGGAACGGGAACGGAGTATAAGTCCTTGAGAAGTGTGTTGGGCTTGGGCCCGACTACGCTATTTGAACCATGTTTATGCAAACCTAACAAGATATGGTATGTAAACCCTAATACTCATCACCTCACAAAACGGATATCGACATTACACCCCCAACCCAATCTATCGACATTCCACCTTTACAAACCCTAATATCCTACCTTGTTGCTGCCCAATGAACGTAAAACAAACCACCACCCTCTCCTCAGCCTCCATACTCCGTTAAACCAAGAACCCTAGCGTGAAAATAGGAAGAAGAAAGGAAGGGAACGATCCTAAAACAATCATCACCATCATCGTCATTACCTTTGCACTGCATTGAGTTCGTAAGTAGTTTTCGTGCCTTTTTTGTATCGTTTTATCAGTATATTATAGTGGTTTATAATCTTTGTAGTATAAATAACATGTTGTCATCATTAGACCACCGTAGGACCACCATGGGTGGCGTTTTTAACCAGCGCAAAGTCGTCAACAATAAAACTCTGTTTTCGCTCTTTTATTCGTTGCATTCGTTGGCATCATGTTTAATCACGTTCTGGGTTGTTTCTGGATGCGAGTTTTATGGGTTATAGTAGTAGGGTGTTTGTGTGTCATGTGGTGGTGGTTAGGGTGGTGAGTGGTGGTTGAAACCACCGTGATTTATGTCAGAAGGTTGTGCGTGATTTAACTTAACGGAAACAGGGGATGCGGTTCAGGCGTGTTTGCCGCTGGTTTTGGGGTTCTGTGTGACGGCTATAGGGAGAACAAGGAGGGGAGAGGACCACCCCTGGAACCACCGTAGTTCAATGGTGACAACGGTGGTGGCCAGAGGTGGTGTGGGGCATGGTGGTGAGAGAAATCAACGAGAGAAGGAGGGGGGTGTACATGAAAGTTGCTGGAAAACCGGATGCCGCGTGTTTGCGCAGGTGGTTTGGACGTGTCGTGGTGGTCGCTTTGGTGGCCTCTGGTGGGGGCCCGTGGGTGAAAGTTGTAGTTTGTAGTACGTAGTTAAGGTCGGGTTCAGTGGTAGCAGTGTTCGGGGACCGGGCTGTTCGTGGTAGTGTCGGGAAAAGGGCTGCAAAGGAGCCGCTTTCACGCGTTGCTGCTCGTGTTAATTGTTAAATCATGCGTTAATTGTTGTTGCATTTATTCTATTGGTTGTCATTTTAGTACATATTGTGTTAGATGTAGTGGCTATGATAACATATGTCATATTATTATTATTATTATTATTATTATTATTATTACTATTGTTATTATTTATGGTTATTATTATTATTTACCAATATGCTTAGCAATATCACTCTTTATGTTTGTGTTATAATAGGTAGATCGTTACTTTAGTTTTGCTTCGCGTTAATTAATATATGAGTCGGGAAATTATTTAAGTCATGGGAGCTTCTATATTTGGAAAGTTTCTATATTTGGAAAGTTTCTATTTTGGGAAACTTTCCACTTATGGAAGGCTTCTATTTATAGTAAATGTGGTTTGTTAAGGGGTTCGGGAAGTTTATTAATTCGTTACGAATACATGTTTAGGTAGCGGTTTTCGCGTAGAACGTTTCTAGCAAGCTTTGGATTTGTCTGCGCTTCTGCAAGTCGAGGTAGGGGAATACCGTACGCCTATTGATGAGTTATTTGATTATTAATCGTTGTTAACAATGTTCATCTTATTATATTGAATGAATGATATATTGCTTTATTTGATTGAATAATTTTGTGACACGATACGATGTGACGAATAATGGGTCTTGTGATAGGGAGCGGAGTATATTGGGTCTTGTGACTGGTGTGGCGTATATTGGGTCTTGTGATTGGTGTGGAGGTAATGGGTCTTGTGATCGGTGCGGAGTTTATTTGGCGTTGGATCGGTGCGGAGTTTATTTGGCGTTGGATCGGTGCGGAGTTTATTTGACGTTGGATCGGTGCGGAGAAGGGATGATTGATCCCAACAAGTATATAATAGTGATGTTATTTATTTTGCCTCTACTCAACCTCGTGGTTGACCCTGTGTATTCGTGTGACACCTGTGATGATCCGTAATGGGGAGCAGTTCTGACAGGAAAGATGGTGCTGTGGGAGCATGGGATGGCGTGAGCACTTGGATGGACCGACTTAGATGTAGATCACCTACTTTGTAGTTATCAGTTGTACTTTTTTTTCGCTATGTAGTATCTGTAACACCAAAGTTTAAATTTTACCAGTTTTTATATAAAGTATTTTGGTTTGATTTACTTTGTTATTCACTGCCTCGGATATTCCGAGATGGTAACAGCTCAATTTACTGAGGATGTCTTGCTAAAGGCTCCTTAATAAATCGGGGTGTTACAAGTGGTATCAGAGCGAACGATCCTCAGGCCTAAATCAAATGAATAATAATGAATATAGGAAGAGTCTAATAAAATGAACCCCGAGATGAAATTGATAGGAGCCCCAAAAAGGAACGGGATGAGTTAGGAGCCCCCTCACACCAAACCTGGGCCCTTTCTGTTCTGTCTCGGCAACCCAAAGAGAGTAATTGGAGAGTGGGGTAGACTATATAGTGACCTGGTTAAATTATACTAACGTTCTTGTAGGAGAAGAACGAGGTAATTCATATTTGAGTTCTGATTAAGGATATGTGCAATATGAACTGTGGATTGATATGGATGACTGAATCGAAATTATCAGAGATTGGGAGTTGTATTTGTTGAGCGATGGTTACGGTGATGTGATCATATGATTTTGACATTTGAAGTGTTCATACGATTATCTGGAATTGAATGACTATCGTATCTATGTAATTTATGGTTGGTATTTGAACATGAATGATCAGACTCATATAAATTAGTAATCCTTGTCTAGTGATATGCGGAATATGTTGCCCCAACCCATAAATGACATGTAGTTATGTGTAACACCCCGATTTATTAAGGAGCCTTTAGCAAGACATCCTCAGTAAATTGAGCTGTCACTACAAAACAATGCTCGCTTTGCGACGGAACTTTCCGTCGCAAAAAGGGTGAAATCCGTCGCAAATGATGTTTTTGCGACGGATTTGCGACGGACTGCGTCTGTCCCATATTTTTGTCGCAAAAAGTTAATTTGCGACGGATTTTTCCGTCGCAACTTATTTGCGACGGATTGACCTCATTTTGCGACGGATTGACCTTGACCAGAAGTCAAGGTCAGTCAAGATTTGCGACGGAATTTCCGTCGCAAATGGTCCTCTTTGCGACGGATTTTCCGTCGCAAATGTTGACTGACCCTGACTTCTGGTCAAAGTCAGTCAAGATTTGCGACGGAAAATCCGTCGCAAATAGGACCATTTGCGACGGAATTTCCGTCGCAAATCTGGACTGACCTTGACTTCTGGTCAAGGTTTGCGACGGAATGTCCGTCGCAAATTGAGACATTTCCGTCGCAAATTCCTGTGTGATTTTCCGGTTTCAGCCATTTTTCCAGCTCCCCATTTCCATTGAAATGATTCATTTTTTCCCTTTTGCATGTTCTGTAAACCTGCAATTTCAGAAAAACGACCCAGCAACAAAAACTTGTCGGAGACAAGCGTTTTTAATATCTCTTTTCATAACTAATAAGAAAGTTTTACAAATGATAATCCAACTCAAAACTAAACATAGTCCGCGGTACATCAACTAAACAACCTAATGAAATCTATCTAACGGTCGTGTCGGTGGGCTGTGGGGTGGCGAAATGACTGGCCGCCCTAGCATTGTCGCCGCCATCATCGTCAAAGTCGCGTCTCGGCTGAGAAAAGCCTCCCGGGTTGCAGCTCTGAGTAGTGAACTGCGCCCCCTGTTGACTTAAGTATTCTTCAATTGCCTTCAGCCTTTGGGATGTCTCGAGCTCGTTTTGTCTTAGCTGAGCATTCTCTCGAAGAACTTTGCCGAGGATACCTGCAATGAATAGTCAAACATGATATTATATTCATTTAGTAAACGGTTAAATAATTGGTTAGTCTTAAATTTTAATAAACTATAAAATACAAACCTGGGGTGTATTGTGACTGGGTCCCAGCACTTGAGTGGCGACGACGCTCGTAAAGGACTGGGGCTGCATTTCCCATACCGAGTATCAACCCTTTCTTGTTGAAACCGCCTACTTCTTCGAAGTAGATCTCGTTGTCGTCGATATCTTGCTCCGGGATCCCTTCACTTATCATTTTGTTCTTTCTTGAAAAAACTTTTTCCTACAAAACAAAAATAAAATGTTATTAGTATACGTTAATTAATTAGTAAACCAAATTACTAAAATATAAAGAAAAGTTTCTGTTAACTTACAAATAGTGCTTTGGGTTTCGTTGATAGCCAACCCTTCTTGGGATGTTTTTTTGTCTTCTCAAGCAACTTCAAGGCCGATGGTACATCACTCCCATCTTCTCCAGCCTGCAATTTAAATCCAACGACACTTGTTGAAAAAAACATTCAAGATTATCAAAGGGTGAAAATTATTGAAGACAAGAAAAAGTGAAGTAAAAACTAAACAATTACCATTTCATCCATCATCTGTAGGGTGTTTTTACGACCCATAATGTGAGTACCTAAGGCCTTGCCCTTTTCGGTACTTCCCGACATCCGGTTGGTCTTGTTTTTGTCGGATTTCTCTTGGAATTTTGGATTGTCCTTTCTACCCTTCAGTTCTTCAAAAATATCCGCCGGTATCCACTGCGGCCTTTTCTCCGCTGGTTTCTGCATAGCGTAGTGGATTCTTTTGCGAAGGCGGTCTTTCATCATGTCTTCCCACGCCGACCTAACCGCTGCTCTATCACGAGGGTGAAAGGTAACTTTTTTCTGTTTCAAGAAAAAAAATAGTTAAATAAATATGAAACAATAAATAGGTAATAAATAATAAAACGGAAATAGGTAGTAAACAGTTAATAAATACCTCAAACCAATTCCACCACTCTTCCTTAATGTAATCCGACGCTTCTGACCAGTTGGGCGCATACTCCTTGTAGTTGCAAATAATGGTCTGTGTTATAAGAGTAGAAACGTCTTTGTCACTGAACCTGAAAAAGAGTTAAATGTGAAAATAAAATAGTCAACAAGTAATCATATTATAATCAATATATACGTATATATAATCAATTATCCGTAAACAAATAAGATACTTACCACTTGGCGCCTTCGTAATCAGTCGGATCGAGGTGTATTCGATGTGTAGGCGGCTGAGTCTCAGGTACAATCTCGTCCTCATCATGATTAGCTCCCGATCGTCCTCCCTCAGGCTGACGACTACCACCACCTCGTCGTCTTCCGCCCGGCATATTATTATCAAACTAATATAGCAACAATTAGAAAGAAATGCTTTACGTAATTAAAAACTTGAATAATAAGATTAATAAGATAATTTCATTGACATTAAGCCATACGGCATCTACAATAATTTCAACAAATACAAGATTATCGAATCTAATAGATAGTAGTCCTAATCATCATCATCATCACCACTTGAACAATTTATTCCTACATCCTTACAAAGAGAATCTATAATATCTTCATCTTCATCCTCATTCTCATCCTCATACTCATCCTCATCCTCATCCTCATCCTCAACCTCGTCCTCGTCCTCGTCCTCATCCTCATGTTGCCTCACTGTCACAATTTGAATGTATTCTGGTTCCTCCACAATTTCATCTTCATCTTCTTCTTCTACTTCAATTGGTGACAGTATTGTTTCACCATTAGTAACATTTTCTTGAAAGAAAGATTCATCAACGGGGGCATCGACATGTGATCTAGCCTTGGTTTTGAATACCGCTGACCATTGACTTTGATCCCTTTTTATACCTGGATAAGGACTATAGTAGACTTGTTCCACTTGATATGCCAACACAAATGGGTCGTACTTTGCAAATTTTCTACTCCGGTTAACATCCACAAGCTTATATTCCTTATGCACTTGCATGCCTCTTTCGGAGTTATCTAGTCAACTACATTTGAACAAAATGACTTTGTAAGTGCTTTGTGGGCCTGTATAAGTCATTTCAACAATTTCGTCAAGGGTCCCATAGTAGTCAGCTCCTTCAGTGGAACTCACACAAACTCCATTGTTAATTGTGCACTTTTCCAAATCTTTTCCTTGAATGAAAGCTCGAAATTTGTAGCCATTGATGGAATAGCGTTTCCATGTTCTGACTCTTCTTGAGGGACCATTTGCTAAGGCAATTAGAACTGGATCTTCTATATTAGTAACCTGAGATCTAAACCATCTGGGAAATCTTGTTTCATATTTTTCCCAAACATCATTGCCTACGACACATTCAGGATGTTCTCTCATGATAAAATTTTCAAACAACCTATATTCAAATTAGGGGAATTATTAATTTTTGAACAACTAATAATTATGAATTCAAGTATAAGAATTTAGATTCACCACTTACACTTCGTTTCGTTTCAATTCATCAGAATCGCAGTTCGATAAAACGTAGAGGTGTGCACGCTCATATTCGTTATCCTCTAAAAACCTTTCACGACATTTTCCAGAAGTTGTGCCATCATGATCTTGAAATATCTCAGGCAAGTTAGATTGTGTCGGCTTTTTTGAACCAACGTCAAGGTCCTTTGCCTTGGTGTCTATATGATCTTCAAAGTATAGGGAACAGAAATTTGCTATTTCCTCAATTAAATATGCATTACATATAGACCCTTCAACATGAGCTTTATTTTTGATTTTCTTTTTCAAATGATTCAAAAACCTACAAACAAATGAATTTAGAATGAAAAATATGATGAAAAATATGTATTATGTAATATAAAGAATTGAATAAGGATGATATTACCTCTCGAAAGGATACATCCACCTATATTGCACAGGACCACCCACTTTTACTTCATAGGGCAAATGAATAGGTAGGTGTTCCATTGAGTTGAAAAAAGAAGGTGGAAGGATTTTCTCTAATTTGCAGATAATCTCCGCAATGTTATTTTCGAGACTTGTAATTTTTTCAATCTGTACTGATGAAGTACACAAATCTCTGAAAAACTGACTAATTTCAGTTATGGCATTCCACTCATTTTTTGGAAGAAGATGTCTCAAAGCAACTGGGAGTAATCGCTCCATGAAGACGTGACAATCATGACTTTTCAAACCGTGTATCTTCAATTCATTCATATCGACACACCTTCTCAAATCTGAAGCATAACCGTCGGGAAACTTCAGTTTGTATACCCATTCACATAGGACCTTCTTTTGTTCCTTTTTCAAAACTACCGAATCCCCTTTTCTTCTACTCGAACAAAGAAGTAACATGTCTTTCTCTGCATTTGAGTTTAATTTCGTTTTTCCTTTCACGTCCATGACGGTGTTAATTATTTGCTCGAAGAAATTTTTCTCAATATGCATGACATCAAGGTTATGTCGAATTAGTAGCGTGCTCCAATAGGGAAGCTCCCAAAAGATGCTTTGTTTCCACCACCCAATCCGTTTCCCTTTAAGCAAATTCAGATCACGTTCAGATCCATCCACAATTTTCGGTAGATGTTTGACACAATCCCATACTTCATTGCCTGTTAACCTCTTCGCAGCAACATCGTGCTCAACTTACTCTTTTCTAAAATGCACCTTATCGTTACGAAAAACATGATTCCTGTCTAAAAACTGTCGATGACAATCAAACCGACTCCATTTTTTCCCATGTTGTAGCCAAATTGACTTAGTCTCATTTTTCATACAATATGGACATGCATGCTCACCTTGGGTTGTCCAACCAGATAACATGCCATATGCAGGAAAGTCGTTTATCGTCCATAGGAGTGCGGCTCTAAGATCAAAGTTTTGCTTCAGGGAAACGTCATAGGTTAAGATCCCCGTCTCCCATAATTGCTTCAACTCGTGAATAAGAGGCTGCAAATAGACATCAAGGTTTTTCTTTGGATTGTGGGGACCGGGAATAAGTAATGTTAAGAGCATAAACTGTCTTTTCATACAGAGCCAGGGTGGTAAATTGTATGGAGTAAGTATCACCGGCCAACATGAATATTGCTTCCCAAATTGACTAAACGGTGCGAAACCATCAGTGCAAAGTCCAAGACGGACATTCCTAGGCTCAGATGCAAAATCAGGATGCAGCCGGTCAAACTGTTTCCAAGCCTCCCCGTCACTTGGATGAGACATTGTTCCACTAACACGAGGGTTTTCATAATGCCAACGCATTTCGCCCGCGATGTGCTTTGTGGCATAAAAGCGTTGCAACCGTGGTCCTAATGGAAAATAAGTTAAGAACTTTTCGGGAACTCTTTTGCCATTTGCATTTTTCTCTAATTTGTACCTATTCGTACCACATTTTCTACACTTATCAAGGTGAGCGTCGTCCATCCAGAAAAGCATACATCCTACCGAGCAGGCATCTATCTTCTGATGGGGAAGTTGAAGAGCTTTAAGAACTTTTTTGGTTTCGTAGTAGTTACGCGTCATAAGATTATTTTCAGGAATCATATCTCCGATATATGACGCAAAACCATCTACACATTTTTCAGCTAAGTTGAATTCACATTTTAAAGTGATCAACCTTGAAGCCGACTGTAGCAATGTCATACGACTTCCTACATAAAGAGGTTGTTCGGCATGTTTTAGCATTTGGAAGAAAGCTAATACATTAGGATTTGGAGATTCATCGACTACCTCGGCCTTTAGAGCATCTTCCCTAATTTGATCAATGCTATCGCGTAACGCATCTTCCACCATATCTCTATAAGGATTGTCGGAGTGCATTGATGATCCTCCCTCTTCCTCAACGGAGAATTTCTCTCCGTGACACACCCAATCGTAGTAGTTATCACAAAACCCTCTCAAACCAAGGTGTTTCCGTACATCTTGCTCAACTAAATACTTTGTATTCTTACACTTAGAACATGGACACCTAATTTCTCTATTCCTAACGTATTCGTCTTGTTGCTTAACATAGTTAATGAATTCATTAACACCAATTACGAAATCCTGCCTTATTTTTTTCCTAGAATCCAACCTTTCATACATCCATTTTCTTTCTAATCTCTTCATAGTAAATCTACATATTTTAACAAACAATAACAACAACTAATTAACAACAACAATTAAATAAAAACTACATATATATATATATAACAACAACTAACAACAAAAACTAGTTAACAACTTATTAACAACAATAACAATTAATTAACAACAACAATTAAATAACAACTACATATATAACAACAACTAACAACAACAACTAACAACAACAACAACAACAACAACAACAACAACAACAACAACAACAACACCAACACCAACACCAACAACAACACCAACAACAACACCAACACCAACACCAACACCAACACCAACACCAACACCAACACCAACACCAACACCAACACCAACACCAACACCAACCTGCAAAAAAGAACAATTTACATATATTGGTCTGGGGTCCTTATCTCTCCAGCCTAAACCCATCTTTGAATCTTTCATACCATTAGTAAACACTCTTATATTTTCTTAATTGTAATGAGACAAAAATTGGGCAGCACTTCCCTATTGTTCTCCAAATACATTATATAGAATGTATTTGGAGAACAATAAGGAAGTGTTGCCCAATTTTTGTTTCATTACAATCAAGAAAATATAAGAATGTTTACTACCTAAATGGCATGAAAGATTCAAAGACAGTCCCAAAACGGGGACTATTCAACAATTACACCTAATGTGTAATTATTGAACGGGTACTATTCAAGAATATTCTAAAAAAATCAACAACACTAACAATCAACAACAATGCAAATTTTATATCAAAAAACAATCGTCCTAAACAACTTAACAACAATATGCGACGGATTTGGGACGGAATTAGCTACTAACCTAATATCACTAACCACCTAACAATACTAACTAAACTAATCAAATAACAATTAAACTAAACTAACTATTCCTAATAACAATAAAAAAACAATAATACGGAATTTGCGACGGAATTTTGCGACGGATTAAACATAAAAAATTAAGACGGTATATTAATAAAGTTAGTATACATACATAACAAAGAAAGAAGTGGTGGCGGGAAGGTGGCGGCGGTGAGGTGGTGACGGCGGTGAGGTGGCAGGTGGAAGGGAGAAGAAAGGGGAAGGAGGAGGAAGGAGGAGGAAGGAGGAGGAAGGAGAAGGAGGAAGGAGCAGTGGTGGCGTGACGGCGTGGCGGCGTGGCGGCGGTGGCTCCGGCGACGGCGGCAGGGGGGTTGTAGGGGGTAGGGTAGGGTGGTAGGGTGGTGCTATCGTGGATCGCCAATCGCTTAGGGTTTTGTTTTTTTTTAATTTAGAAATCGATTTGGGGAAAAGAAGGAGATCCGCGGGTTTGTGTAAAAAAGATTTGCGACGGAATTTGCGACGGAATTTCCGTCGCAAATCTGGTCAAGGTCAAATGTTGACCAAATTTGCGACGGAAATTCCGTCGCAAATACTGACTCCTGCGACGGAATGTCCGTCGCAAATGTGGTCAACATTTGACCTTGACCAACTTTTGGGCAAGTATGGTCAATATGTTTGCGACGGAAATTCCGTCGCCAAAAGTCAATATTTGCGACGGATTTTCCGTCGCAAACCTTCCCGCCATTTGACTTTCATTTCGCGGGTCTGGGAAATTCAGGTCCGTCGCAAATTCCGTCGCAAGCAAAAAATCCGTCGTAAATTCCGTCGCAAAACTAATTTTGCGACGGATTTTCTGTCCGTCGCAAAAAATCCGTCGCAATGGCAGTATTTTTTAGTAGTGTGTTACCATCTCGGAATATCCGAGGTAGTGAATAACAAAGTAAATCAAACCAAAGTACTTTATAAAAGTTGATAAAATTTAAACTTTGATGTTACAAATACTACACCGCGAATTAAAGTACAACTGATAACTACAAAGTATGTGATCTACATCTAAGTCGGTCCATCCAAGTGCTCACGCCATCCCATGCTCCCACTTCACCACCTTTCCTGTCAAAACTGCTCCCCATCACGGATCATCACAGGTGTCACACGAATACACAGGGTCAACCACGCGGTTGAGTAGAAAGATAAATAAGACATAAACAACAGTAAAAATGCATCCTCCTCCATCTCCATATCACAAGACCCAATCATCCACTTCACCTCCATCACAGCACACTTCCTTCACACCACACCTCCCATGGCCATATCACAAGACCCTTATCACAAGACCCATATCACAAGACCCATTTCACATCTCCGTTCTCCACAATAAGCAGTAATAAGCAATCAATCACAATATATCACAATTAAATATATCAATCAGATACTGAGTGTCCTCATGTCAGATCACAATCACAGTCATAGATATTCCCCTACCTCAAATTGCAGAATGACAGCCGAACAGCCGCTAGAAATGTTCCCCGCGGATACCGTCACCTAAACATATATATTATTTAGCGATTAATAAACCTTTACCTAACCCCTATTTTAGAATAGCAAAAATACTAAATACCGTAACTTCTAAAAGAGGAAAGTTTCCTGAAATAGAAACTCTCCATAAATAGCAACCTTGCCCAAAAATAGAAATTTCCAAAATAGTAAAGTCACATAACTATGACTATATACTAAAACATTAATACTAGTAATAACCATAATAACACTAATATCAATTATAACAACCAATAATAATAACAATAATACTAATAATATAATAATAATAAGATTAATAATAACAATAATTGTAAAATAATAACAAAGTATAGTAATAATAATTATACTAATGAAACAACACATTGTAGGTATTGTAACTAAACAGCAGTACGCTAGCATTACACGAAATACGCATACACATAACGAAGTCAGCCAAAACGTAATCAGACCCTCACGACACCCCCACTTTCCAGCCTTTGACCGCCTCCGAAACAGCCCTCAAAGACCCACTTTCTGCCGCCCGAACAACAACCCCAACACGGTGGCTTCTTACCTCGCACCTTGGTGCACCACCAAGCACCACCCACTGACCCTGAACCACTAACACGGCCCATGGGTTGCCCCTGCAACAGACACGACAACAACAGCAACAAACAGATCCCGTAACTGTGGTCTGTTGCAGCCCTATTCCCGACGCCACCGTGGCCAGCCCGGTCCACGACAACTGCCACCCCTGGACCCAACCTCAACTACATACTACGCCCTACCTCTTTCACCCATTAGCCACCACTAGAAGCCACCACGGCCACCCCCACGACACTTCTAAACCGCCTATTCACACGACACCTGATAGCATGCCCAGAAATCCGTATCTGCCCCTCCTTCCTTCTCGTGGTAATTTCTCTCACCACCATACCCCACACCGCCTCTGGCCACCACCATTGTCACCACTGACCCACGGTGGTTCCAGGGGTGGTACTATCTCTCACCCATCACCCCTACAGCCACCGCAATAACCGCCCAAACTTCACTGTCTAAACACTCTGTTCTGTTTTTTTTTTTATTGTTTCTTCCCGTGATACCACGTTCACGCCTGTTCCTTAGTTTTTCCCGACCACCACCAACCATCTTACCACCACCAATACCACCTACCCACACACCACTACCAACACTCACGACCCACAACAAGAATTAGACCAAAATATGACTGAACAAGCAATAAAACGCGACTGACTACAACACGCAACAAAGGGTATGAATTATGTTTACTGTCGACATTCACGGTTGTTTTAGTGACGGTTACGGTGATCCTATGGTGATTTAGAGATGATAAACATGTTAAGCATATTACCAACACTACATACGACCTTAGTATCCAAATGTAAAGATATGGGAAGGTATTATAAATCACTTACAAACTTGATGCAGTGCAAGCTAGGAACCGTAATGGTGAGGCCTGATTGTTGCTGCATTTTCTTCTGTTTGTCCTACCCAAATTCACACTAGGTTTCTTGATGTACTGGAGAAGGAAGAAGAAGAGAGAGTAGGGCTGTTTTTACGTTCATGGAGGCAGAAGGTAAGGCTGATTACTTAGGGTTTGTGTTGGAGTGTATATGTCGATGTATTAGTTTTTGGGTTGTGGAGTACTATTAGGGTTTACATACTAAGTTTTGTTGGGTTAACATAGTCACGGATCACATAGTTTAGCCGAGTCCAAGCCCAACGCGTTGCTCACGAATGATACTCCGTTCCCGACTCGTGACATAACTTTACAATCCAAGTAACTTGAAACAATTACTTATAACTTAAATATAAACCATCTATGAAAATAGTGTTACAAGTCCACAAGACATATTAAAATAATTATCGTGACAACTAGCAAATACGTATCAAATAAATTATAATTATATCTCGTCCCGACAAAATATGAAACACTCACCATCCCGAACTATGAAAATACGGAGTATTACATTATGAGTTACATTCGTATGTATGTGTACAAGTATTGAGCTATTTGGTTGGTTTCTCGAAATCTTTATTGTGTTCTGGATGACGATTAAGTTGGAATGCTTAATGTGTGTTAATCTGGTACAATGTTCGTGCTTCAAATGATATGCCAACATGTTTCGGAAGGCAAATGGTTGAGTTGCGATGTAGTAATGTGAACTCGTAACAGAACCAAGATTTAAATAAACTTCCAAAATTTTACCTTGTTGTACGGACTGTCATTTTAAATGTGTTCCATATTTGAGTATGAGAATTTTATGTGTGATAACCCCTTGAGTTGGGTTTACAATGCTTTTTTGTTTTTTTTATATTAATAGGAGTTCTATGTTGAGAGAAATAAATCTTTAGTTGACAGTGTTCAGATTGTTATTGCATAGTCCCGTTTTGACCCATCTTTTTAGTAAAAGAAATCTTTGAAACTTGGTTATTGTTTATGCATAATTCCAACTCTACTGTTCAGAATATGCGTTCACGCTTTCAAATGATAAGCCATGTAAAATCTTAATGAGTCGTTATGTGATTCTTGCAAGTTGCCTAATTTTCTGTTGAATTGCTGTAAAGTTCTTGCCACACGGATTGAGTCATAAAAATTGTTATAAATTATTTTCTGGAGATATGAATTCGATTCCTTCTCCTATGGTTAGCTAATCCCTTATATTTTTTTTTTTTTCTAAAAACTGTAATCGCATACAAGTTAGCTAAACGGTTATTTAATTATGATTTTTATAAGTTGTTGCATAATGTTTAATTGGTTAAATTGTGAGTTATGTAAATTTATATAAAAGTTTAATCAAATGTGAATTATGTGATGTGACCACGTGATATCCTATTATGGCTTTAGTAACATGAATGTTAGGCATACAGTATGAATATGAACCTTACTATATGATGACGTAACCTTGCAATTTCGTCAAGTTGAATAAAATAGTTTCACTTATACGGATATTCTTATTTTCTAGTGATATAACCTCAAAATAATGATGTGATATTCGTATGGTGATGTTAACTTTATATTTATCAGATGAGAGCCCTGACAAGTGGCAGAATGAAATTTAACTAGTAAGTTTATTAGCATGATGCCATGAGTAAAAGTTATATAACAATCTAATTGTTATAATTCATTGTCACTACAAAAAAAACGCGGTGTTCTGACCGAATTGCTGACGGAATATACAGTCCGTCAGATGTCTCGGTGTACTGACAAATTTCTGACGGATTTTCCGTCAGAAATATTTTTTGACGGATAAAACGTCAGAAATCCGTTAAAATAGGAAACCGGGAAAATAAAATTGGATGCCGCGAAATTATGGTTGCATTTTCTGACGGATACTGCGTTAGTAAAAATTATTGACGGATATTCGGTCAGAAAAAAGACTGGCAAAAGCTGCAATATTTTGAAAAAGTAGAATTCGTTTGTGACGGATATTCGGTCAGAAACTTTTCCTGACGCCATATCCGTCACAAGGTGCCACGTTACCCTCTTACTGACGCCGTATCCGTCACAAAATTTAAGTTCCTTTTCATGACGGATAATCCGTCAGGATTTTTTTTATTACTTTCTGAAACCCGTAACTCAACCATTCTGCCTCTTCTTTTTTTTTACCCCAAAACCCTTCGAACGCCATTATCTCCTCCTCCTAAAATCTGATTTCTACCCCCACCAATCCTACCACCGTGACAACCACCACCACACTACTAACTCCACCTTACTAATAGGTAATTTATTTATGTTTTTTTTCATTAATTTACAGTTTTCTTTTCGTTTTATTTCAATTCATAATTGATTTGTTTGTACATTGTAGTGTGACAACCACCACCACCGTAACAACCACCACCAACGTGACAACCACGCGCCAACACTACTTTGCAAAATTAATTAGGTAATGTTTTATGTTTGTTACTTAATTATTTATTTAAGAATGAGTTAGTTTAGAAAGTAGTTAGTGTAACTTATTTAGGTTAATAGATAATTAGTTAGAAATTTTGATCTAGGATAATGCTAATTAGATAGAAAAAATGATCTAGGATAGTAGCCTATTAGATAGAAAAATTGACTTAGGATAGTTGCTAATAATTTGTTGTTCTTGGTGTTGTTACTTCTTAATTGTTGTTGTTGTTGATAATTATTAGTTGTTAATTTTGAATTATTATTTGTTAATTGTTGTTGTTGTTGATAATTGTTAATTTTTAGTTGTTAATTGTAGATAATTGTTAATTGTTGTTAATTGTTAGTTATTGATAATTCTGAATTGTTAAATATTGACCTAGTACCCGTTGAAAAATTACTTATTAGGAGTAATTTTTGAATAGTCCCCATTTTGGGACTGTCTTTGTACGTTTCAAGTCATTTAGGTAGCAAACAGATACTTGTTATTTTTTTAATGAGGGTAAAAATTCGGTGACAATTCCTTTAATATTCTCTGAATACATATATGGACTAATAATATAATCCATATTTTGTATTTGGTAAATAAAGGGGAATTGCTGCCGAATTTTTTCCCCATTAATAAATAACAAGTGCGTGTTTGCTAATGACTTGAAATGTACATTGATGGGTTTAGGATGGAGTGATAAGGACCTAATTCAAAGACTATTTGATTTCTTGACAATAATTATATATTCATTGATGATATTGTTTTTTTGTGTATTATATGTGATAATTAATTAATAATTGTCAATTGATTGATTATTTGAATGTAGATACATAATAAGATGAAAAGATTAGAACGACAGTGGATGTATGAAAGATTAGATGAGAAAAAGAAACCTAAGCTTGAATTTGCAAATGGGGTAAAAGAGTTTCTTGAATTCGCTGCACAAAGTAGTGTGTATAAGAATTTAGGTGAAATGAGGTGTCCAGGTAAGAAATGTAATAACAGAGCTTTTAAACGGATTAAGGATGTTCAACTGCATCTTTGGTAGAATGGTTTTGCCCCATGTTATTATGTTTGGACGTATCATGGTGAGGAAATGCCAACCGAAGAAAGTAGGAGTAGTACTGTAGTTAATGATAATCCTTATCGGGAGCTCGTGGAAAATGCATTACGTGATAATATTGAACAAATAATGGAGGATCGACTCAATCCTGATGACCTTAGTTATGCGCAACGAGAAAAGATGTGGATCTACTTTAAGGTAATGTAGAAATAAACAAGCCACATTAGTTTTTAAAATTAAACTAATATTTTCTATTTCTAATAACATTTTATTTTATGGCAGACTCATGTGAGGTCCATTGATTCTCAGTATGATCCTTTTCCTGAGTGGAAGAGGAGGGTCACGAGATTGATTACTCACATGGTGAATGGTGTCAAATACGGAAAGAAGAAGTCGGATTGGGTGCCCGATAGTTGGAAGGAGAATTTGGACGCAAGGTACGAGACCAATCCTGAATTTAAAAAAAAATCAGACATAAACAAGGCAAATAGAAGGTCTGGTGCTAAGGACGGGAAAGCGTTGGGCACCCATACTCTAGGCCGCAAGAGTTGCTCTGATGTTTTCAAAGAAATGACAAGTATTTCATAAATTTTTAAAATATTAAATTTGGTTAATTAATATTTTTATTGTCGGATATAATTAACATATATGTTTTCTTTGCTTTTTAAAGGGCCAGTCGGCTACACCGTACAAGGTGTTTGAGAAGACGAAGAAAAACAAGAAGGGAGAGTGGATTAACCCTAGAGCTGCTTGGACAGACGTAAGTATTTCTAATCGAGCAACTTATTGTATATTTTTCATATTAAAATGATAATTTTACAATATATTTTATTTATTTTTTATTTAATAATTTGTCTTTTTTTCAGGCTGCTTACAATGAACTTTTGGGTCAACCAACGCCAACCGGAGATCCTTGGGATGAGTTTCAGACCTACCACGAAGCTGTTGGAGGATTTGACAAAAAAAGGAGGTTTTTTTGGGATCGGTCCATTGGGTGAAGAGGTATGGTATGAGAATCCTAGGGACAAAAGAGCAGATCGTCGATCTTGTTCTTATCGACCAAGCATGTTTAGTCAAATGCAAACTGAGAATATGCGTCTCAAAGAAAAAATTGAAAGCACTGAAGCACTCAAAAACAAATTCAAGAGGAAATGGCGGAAATGAAAAAAGCTTGGAGTGATATGCAGACTTTCTTTTCCACTCAGTCATGCTCAAGTATGCCAAATCATCACCGACGTGATGACTTCTCGGACGACCCTCATGGCTTTGGATGTAATAACATGTCAGTTGATCCTCCAACCACTTAGGATAGTTTAGTCAAATGCAAACTGATATTATGACTTATTAACTTTAGAACATATTTTATGTTAGTGTATGAATTATGAAAACTCTTTTATGTAATTCAATTTCTTACCCATGTTTTGTCTTTGTTGTTGGTTAATTGTTGTTGGTTCCCGCTTAGCGATCGACTTGGAAATATAAATCTCCGTTTGGCGGATGATGAATGTTTTGCAGGATTTAGTGATTTTGAGGTTGTAAATATGAACAATGCCATCGCATTGGGCTGGACAGCAAGCAGCTGTTTTCAGCCTATACTGCTTTAAATTCTGACGGATAACCCGTCAAAAAAAGTCAAAATTTGACTAAATTCCTGACGGATAATCCGTCACAAAAGTCAACTGTTGACCAAATTTCCGACGGATTTTCCGTCAGAAATTGAGTCAAATTTTGACTTTTTGGACATAATTCCTGACGGATTATCCGTCACAATTGACCACCTACTGACGGCTTATCCGTCACTAAAAGTCAAAAAAAATTTGTCCGTGGAATTTTTTATGATACAGGTAGACCGTCAGAACTCCGTCACAATTATTTTTCTGACGGAAAATCCGTCACAAACTTGATTTTCGTGAAGAATTTTTGGGACGGAAATTTCTGACGGATTATCCGTCAGAAACGCGATTTTCCTGACGGATATCCTCTTTTCTGACGGATTTTTTCGGTCAGAACACCGCGTTTTTTTCGTAGTGTGTGATTATTTGCACAATATGGATCTTGTCGATGTTCTTTCGTATATTATTGATATATCTTGCTCTAGTTCCCTATAATCTTTATAACTTTTCCATGTATATTGTTACCCCATAAAGAGAAGTGAATATTGCTATGTTTAAAATATGATCACGATGTATTGAATTACTAAATGGTTGACATGTGATTTATGGAAGTATTAGTCTTGTGAGTTCGTTTACCTGTATCGTTAAATTTTTATAATTCACGAGCTACAATTTCGAGCTGTAGTTGGTAAAATTGTCTTTTGGATTCATGTTTATAAATTGCACAAATTATCACTTCAATGTTTCAAAAGTTTCAAATGTTTTCAAAGTGATGATTATCCATGATAATGCTTGATGTTATGATAATTATAGTAATTGTTTGCAACATGACAAATACAGTAGTTACGTGATGATAGAATAATCATGCCCGAATGTTTAATTGTTGCGCGTTATATAAACTTCTTATTTTGCAAGTCACATGTATTAACAGTTTCATGATATATGATGTGATGTGAGGAGATGGGAAAACATACCTAAGTGATTTTAACTTGTGGATATCTAGGAATGTTAAACGGTCATGTTAGTGTATGATTGGTGTATATCTGGTGTAATATGTCAATGCGCCATGTCCAAGTACGCGAATTAATTTTGCTCTATGTCTTCTCAAAAAAAAAAAAATGCTGATATAATATGTTTATGAACGTGAAATGTTTTAGATTGTCATTTATGAAATACGAGTTGCTAATTGTCTTCACTGATGTAAACATGTTGAGTTGTGTTAAAATTTTAATGGTATGTAAGTGTTAGCTACTCTGATTCTGTTTTACTACGTAACACAATTCTATCAATCCTAATACTCTTATTATTGCTCGAGGTTAAATGATTACATGATAATTGTTGTGGGTTTCTTACGAGTACTTATTTGAGTTGAATATTAGTAATTGTTCTTTTATTTTGATAGTATATATTTTGATAAGATGATTCTTTTGTTTGTGGCATGGTTGGGTGTGAGATGGGTAAACCTTTGGTAAGTGATTAGTTGTGTTCTGTAAAATAATTTTATTTTTGGTTGAACTAAATTGGACAAGAGTATGATAATGTCCTTTAAGCATGAAATTCATTGTTATGAATGATACGATGAGCAACCACTAGCGAATTAATCATGTACGTTGCTAAGTGAGCCATTAAAGTGCAAGTTCAGAGTGCGGATATTAATGTTAAGGTTTCGTTTTGGCCTTTTAGTTGATAAGCTCGAGTTGTATTCTGGTCGTATTATTATTGTTGTTACCTTTGACTAAGACTCGTGGGTGAGCAGCTTACAGTTTTGCTCCAAGTTTGGAGCATGGTTCATTGTTGAATCTCTGTCAATAATGATATTGAATTGGGATTGGTTACTAGTGTTGGATTACGGGGCATGCGTGCTGAGTTATGTTTACGGTCCAGAGTGACCATGGATCTTGAGTTATATTATTTTTAAAGTTAAATTGAGATGGAAGTATCGATTTACGGATTTATCCCACCAGATCACTCACCCCTTGTCTTTGGTCATTGGTTCGACGATGAGAATACGATACTTGGTTATCTGAATTAAGAAAGACTTTATGGGATAAAGTAATGAGTAAGACAGTTTTTGAGCTAGAATTTTTATGAGGTTACGGGGACGTAATCATGTTTTTAAGGAGGATAGGATTGTAAAATCTTAATGATTTATGTTATGGCTAGTTGTTATGACATGGCCAATTGGTATGTCGTGATTGTTTTAAATATACTTGCATTTTATTGTGTTTCGTGAAGTATTTTTTTGAGTTGTATGTTAAACTTTGGGGACAAAGTTTCTTAAGGGGGATCGAATGTAACATTTTGTGTGTTGAAACTTGTTTAAGTTCTACTT
This sequence comes from Silene conica, assembly GCA_029255685.2. Classification (NCBI taxonomy): domain Eukaryota; kingdom Viridiplantae; phylum Streptophyta; class Magnoliopsida; order Caryophyllales; family Caryophyllaceae; genus Silene; species Silene conica. The sequence goes on along the minus strand of CM055312.2, from coordinate 32,957,892 downwards.
GTGTTGTTGCATTCTAGTTGGGTGCTTCCTTATCGTTACGAGTAGCGAACTTCGGGACGAAGTTCATTTCAAGGAGGGAAGACTGTAATACCTCGTGTTTTCATAGCTCGTATGATGAGCGATTTTATTTTGTGTCCGGACGAGTTATAACTATAATTTATTCGATACGTATTTGTTATTAGTATAATGAATATATTTATAATGTATACTACAAGTCGGGAACGGGAACGGAGTATAAGTCCTTGAGAAGTGTGTTGGGCTTGGGCCCGACTACGCTATTTGAACCATGTTTATGCAAACCCAACAAGATATGGTATGTAAACCCTAATACTCATCACCTCACAAAACGGATATCGACATTACACCCCAAACCCAATCGATCGACATTCCACCTTTACAAACCCTAATACCCTACCTTGTTGCTGCCCAATGAACGTAAAACAAACCACCACCCTCTCCTCAGCCTCCATACTCCGTTAAACCAAGAACCCTAGCGTGAAAATAGGAAGAAGAAAGGAAGGGAACGATCCTAAAACAGTCATCACCATCATCGTCATTACCTTTGCACTGCAGCGAGTTCGTAAGTAGTTTTCGTGCCTTTTTTGTATCGTTTTATCAGTATATTATAGTGGTATATAATCTTTGTAGTATAAATAACATGTTGTCATCATTAGACCACCGTAGGACCACCATGGGTGGCGTTTTTAACCAGCGCAAAGTCGTCAACAATAAAACTCTGTTATCGCTCTTTTATTCTTTGCATTCGTTGGCATCATGTTTAATCACGTTCTGGGTCGTTTCTGAATGCGCGTTTTATGGATTATAGTAGTAAGGTGTTTGTGTGTCATGTGGTGGTGGTTAGGGTGGTGAGTGGTGGTTGAAACCACCGTGATTTATGTCAGAAGGTAGTGCGTGATTTAACTTAACGGAAACAGGGGATGCGGTTCAGGCGTGTTTGCCGCTGGTTTTGGGGGTCTGTGTGACGGCTATAGGGAGAACAAGGAGGGGAGAGGACCACCCCTGGAACCACCGTAGTTCACTGGTGACAACGGTGGTGGCCAGAGGTGGTGTGGGGCATGGTGGTGAGAGAAATCAACGAGAGAAGGAGGGGGGGTGTACATGAAAGTTGCTGGAAAACCGGATGCCGCGTGTTTGCGCAGGTGGTTTGGACGTGTCGTGGTGGTCGCTTTGGTGGCCTCTGGGGGGGGCCCGTGGGTGAAAGTTGTAGTTTGTAGTACGTAGTTGAGGTCGGGTTCAGTGGTAGCGGTGTTCGGGCACCGGGCTGTTCGTGGTAGTGTCGGGAAAACTGCTGCAAAGGAGCCGCTTTCACGCGTTGCTGCTCGTGTTAATTGTTAAATCACGCGTTAATTGTTGTTGCATTAATTCTATTGGTTGTCATTTTAGTACATATTATGTTAGATGTAGTGGCTTTATAACCTATGTCATATTATTATTATTATTATTATTATTATTATTATTATTATTATTATTATTATTATTATTATTATTATTATTATTATTATTATTATTATTATTATTATTATTATTATTATTATTATTATTATTATTACTACTGTTATTATTTATGGTTATTATTATTATTTACCAATATGCTTAGCAATATCACTCTTTATGTTTGTGTTATAATAGGTAGATCGTTACTTTAGTTTTGCTTCGCGTTAATTAATATATGAGTCGGGAAATTATTTAAGTCATGGGAGCTTCTATATTTGGAAAGTTTCTATTTTTGGACACTTTCCACTTATGGAAGGCTTCTATTTATAGTAAATGTGGTTTGTTAAGGGGTTCGGGAAGTTTATTAATTCGTTACGAATACATGTTTAGGTAGCGGTTTTCGCGTGGAACGTTTCTAGCAAGCTTTGGATTTGTCTGCGCTTCTGCAAGTCGAGGTAGGGGAATACCGTACGCCTGTTGCTGAGTTATTTGATTATTAATCGTTGTTAACAATGTTCATCTTATTATATTGAATGAATGATATATTGCTTTATTTGATTGAATAATTCTGTGCACGATACGATGTGACGAATAATGGGTCTTGTGATAGGGAGCCGAGTATACTGGGTCTTGTGACTGGTGTGGCGTATATTGGGTCTTGTGATTGGTGTGGAGGTAATGGGTCATGTGATCGGTGCGGGCGTTGGATCGGTGCGGAGTTTATTTGGCGTTGGATCGGTGCGGAGTTTATTTGACGTTGGATCGGTGCGGAGAAGGGATGATTGATCCCGACAAATATATAATAGTGATGTTATTTATTTTGCCTCTACTCAACCTCGTGGTTGACCTTGTGTATTCGTGTGACACCTGTGATGATCCGTAATGGGGAGCAGTTCTGACAGGAAAGATGGTGCTGTGGGAGCATGGGATGGCGTGAGCACTTGGATGGACCGACTTAGATGTCGATCACCTACTTTGCAGTTATCAGTTGTACTTTTTTTTCGCTATGTAGTATTTGTAACACCAAAGTTTAAATTTTACCAGTTTTTATATAAAGTACTTTAGTTTGATTTACTTTGTTATTCACTGCCTCGGATATTCCGAGATGGTAACAGCTCAATTTACTGAGGATGTCTTGCTAAAGGCTCCTTAATAAATCGGGGTGTTACACCTCTGCCCATAAATACGCAGTTTCGCTATTTAAGAACTCAACCAAACTTCATGGGATTGCTTCTATACTTCGTATACACTACTAAAACCACAATTTACAGCATATACCAACACTCATGATGCATCATAAAACCATTATCATAGATTACCCATACTCCCTCCTATCAATAATTGAAAACATCCATTATTTCCACATAAACAACATACACATTATCAATACTAAACAAATCATGTGAGAAACATACAATCATCAAACCCTAACATGATACTAACCAATTTACAGCATCACAACCACAATCCACATAACCTAAACATGTTTCTAGTAAATAAACATACTAAAATCATGTAAAGTGCTAATATTAGACAAAAGGCCGAGTTTCTCATTATCGTCACCTTAAATAGCGATTCTTCACTTCTAATCTTGAACAATGTACGAGTTCTTATCCGGTTCGTCCAAGTCGACACCTACAAACAACGAAAACGGGTTAGTGAAGGGTAATTTCGAGTAAACCTCAAAACAGCCCCGAAATCAACTTTGACGAAACGGAAATTGAAAGAGATAGAAAGAACGGGAATGAAGAGAGGAAAGCGTAGGTGAAAAACTTGCGTCAATCGGAGTTGAGATGACTAAATGGATGATGATTTTGTGAAGATGAAAAGGAGTAAAAATGGAGAACAAATGTTAGTGCATTTATTTTTGAGGTGATGGAAGAAGTAATGTGGAAAGGGAAGAGGAGGGTGTCCTTATATTGACTTGAGTCGGGTTTGTAAAATGTAAGGAGCGGAAACTCTTAAAACGGGATTTACCAAGTAAACGTGAAATCTTAAATTAAACAACTTAAGACAGAACTTAATGGCATTTCTTAAAATAAAACTTACGTATTATAATTAAAATATTATTAAATTCCGTAAACTACTTTTAAATTATTAAAATCACTTTTGTAAAAATACGGGATGTTACAATCACCCCATCTTTTAAAAAGTTTCGTCCTTGAAACTTGAAAGCAGTTACAAGGACAACACTAACAACTAAACTTTCACAGAACCTTGATATACCAAAAACTTAGATTTCTTTCCAAAAATTTCGGAAGTAAAAACCATAGTCCAGCCTCCATCAAGGAACGTTTGGGTTCTCGTTGCGCATTCAAGAACCTGACATTCTAATCCGAACGCAAAACCAAGGTGAAAAAATTAACAATCACAAACAGTCTACCACTTGTCCTTAAGTCTACCCAAATCTCTCATTCATTATTCAAGTTTTTGGTCAAGTTAAATTTGGGGATTACATGAGTGCGTCGGGAGCGATAACGCTCTGATACCAACTGTAAAACCCCTCGCGAAAGCGTAAAAGTAAACATACAAAACATGCCAAAAATACGCGGAAATTAAAACTTTTGACATGATAAGAAAACGTGCGAGGTGTCTTAACAAAATTAAACATGCGGAAGAGGAATAAAACATAAATAAGTATATAAGTGTGATACAAAACAGCCCGGGATAGCATATCCCTACAGGCACAAAATGCTGAAACGTAAGTCTAAGGTCTAACTAACGAAAGGTAAAAAGTCAACGATGAAGGATCATCGCTCGCTAGCCTCAACGTAACCCCCGCAGAACAGCCTCATGTACCTACACACATACAACATGTGCGCCACAGTCAGTGGGGAGTGACTAGAGTGCTCCTAGCCACCTATTGTCAATGACATGTAACACGTAAAACATCCAACATACTCCGACATATATAAAACATGTGAAGCATATATAACAATATCTCATCCTTCATAACATCATGCAAAACTATGCAAAGGCTCTCAACCAACTTCGGAAACTATTTGGAAGGAGAGCCGGTTTCCCTTCCGGTTGCCCGGCCGGGGGGTCTTTCAATCCAAACCATTTACGAAACTAGCCCAAGAGTCGTCCAATGCCTTGGACGAACAATACTAAGATAACCAAGTATAAAGCATTCACAAATATACTAAAGCATGCTCAACATCCAATTATATCAACAAGAGATAGGTCACCTAGTTACTCGACTCTAACAACAATAGGCCAACCAAGTGACTCTACAAACAAGAGATAAGTCATCCAAGTGACTCAACAAACAAGAGATAAGTCATCCAAGTGACTCAACAAACAAGAGATAGGTCAACCAAGCGACTCGACTCTCCCTACTATGAGCAGGCCAACGATCGACTCGTCTATATACCACGATATCCCCAATCTCAGACTATACAACCCCCTGGTAGGACGACATCAAAAGACTGTCCTAGTCTAAACCTGGCCAGACTCTCGGAGCGCAAACGGATCACGATCCCCGATTCGACAAGTGCACAAGGTACCCCCAAGACCCGATCTAGCTAGGAACGAGATATGCCCGAAGGCGGGCAGACAATCTAAGACCTGACCGTGAGAACCAAGTCACAACGGCCAACCAGCTACACAATGCAGTCAAGTGAGAACTCGAGTACTATAGCAGCGCACAACAGGTTTACACAAATCACAAATGTCATCTCTATGATGTACAACAACTCAAACTCGAATGACAATCATTTCTTATATATTTCATCATTAAACATCCATGTAACACTTAGCCGGCTTCGGGAACTAATTTGAGGCGAGAGCCGGTCTCCCTTCCGGTTGCCCGGCCGGGGGGTCTTTCATCCTCAAATCCATTATCGAACCCGACATAAGTGCCGCCCAGTTTGTTGTGACTTCAGACAAGCTAAGCATACGAAACATACGGAAAAAGAATCAATCAAATCCGACATGTGAAATTAAAGTTATGAACAAAACAATTCAATTAGGGGCTCTCAGCCGGTCAGCCACAGGCTGCCGGTTGGCCGGCTGAGAGTCCCAAGCTCTCATGCCAAAATTCAGTAAAAACAACAAGGAGGGTCTCCCAGCCAGCCGGCCGGCTGCCGGACCACCGGCTGGGAACCCTTTTTCCCAAATCTTTACAAAACAACAACAAACAACAAGATGGTCTCCCAGCCGGTCGGCCGGCCGCCGGTCCACCGGCTGGGGACCCTTTTTCCCAAGCTTTGCAAATCGAGGACAATACACAACAAACAACAAATGGGGCTCTCAGCCGGCCTCAGACCGGCTGGGAGTCCTTTGCCCAGAAATACGCAGTTTCGTCATTTAAGAACTCAACCAAACTTCATCGGATTGCTTCTATACTTCGTATACACTACTAAAACCACAAATTACAGCATATACCAACACTCATGATGCATCATAAAATCATTATCATAGATTACCCATACTCCCTCATATCAACAATTGAAAACATCCATTATTTCCACATAAACAACATACCCATTATCAATACTAAACAAATCATGTGAGAAACATACAATCATCAAACCCTAACATGATACTAACTAATTTACAGCATCACAACCACAATCCACATAACCTAAACATGTTTCTAGTAAATAAACATACTAAAATCATGTAAAGTGCTAATATTAGACAAAAGGCCGAGTTTCTCATTATCGTCACCTTAAAGAGCGATTCTTCACTTCTAATCTTGAACAATGTACGAGTCCTTATCCGGGTCGTCCAAGTCGACACCTACAAACAACGAAAACGGGTTATTGAAGGGTAATTTCGAGTAAACCTCAAAACAGCCCCGAAATCAACTTTGACGAAACGGAAATTGAAAGAGATTGATTAGTCTAGTTTAGTAGGGTTTAATAAAGGTGATTTTGATGGTTATTTGATGGGTTGAGAAACATTTTATGAGATTTTAATTCACATGTCTTTGATATTGGGTTGATAATGAATTTGCATGTTTTTATGGGTTAATTGGATTGATTTATTAATATAGATGGAGTAGGCTTCTTTGGAGGTTGTTGGGCTAAAGATGTCTCATTCAATATGTTTTTTTGAAGCAAGTCAAGATCCAATTACTATGGTCCAAGCAAGTGAACATCAAAATGAATATTGGATTCCATGGATTTCATGCATTCAACTCATATTTTATGACACAAGCATTGGATTCCAAATCTAGTTTATGACACAACATGGGACTTAATGCAATTTCAACAACTCCTTAATTCTCATTTATTTTGGTAATAATACCTATAATTTAAGAGACATTAAGGAGTTGTCCTTTGAAGGCCTATATAAGAAGATGTTGTTGACACTTTTAGGGTGTGCTTCCATATGCTTTACATACTTCTTCATCATTTTAATCATTAGAATACAATTTCTATAGTTTATTTTAGTTAGTTTTATTTGTATGGAAGAGTAATTTACTCGTCTTGGATCAAGCAATTGAAGCAAATGAATTAGTGTTTTGTAAGACTCTTTATTCTATATTTTTATCTCTTGAATGTTGATTTTTATTCTCAATTCATTATTACGATTATCGATAGTTTATACTAGTTTGATCACCTAGTTTATATTATCTATAATCTATTGCTAGTTTAGGAATTCGAATCTTTTGTTCAATTATCTAGACATTAGTAGCAACTATTGTTCATCAATTTTATGCTTTTCATCATTGTTGAATTGTAGGAGAATAATAATCATATGAATTAAAGTGTAGAACCGCTTGTGTATGCATTTGTTCTTCTTTGTTGACTTCTCTAGTTATAATCTATCGTATAATTGAATTTAGATACGCTTGGACTAGATTGTCATCACCATAAGGGTTGTTTATGTGCGCTTTTCGCAGTGAACAACTAAAAATAAGGAGAAGTAGAAAATCATGTTTTCACAACAAAGTATTCAAGAGTAAATAGAGTTTAAAAGTGTCAATGATCAAACCTATATCATTTGTGGAAATTGTAAGACCCAAGACTTCTTTTTATAATTTCATTTACTCGAATCTTTTAATATTTTGCTTTGTTAGATTTAGATTTAAAAACGTAAACATCCCCCAATTGGTTACAGTAGAGTTATTTACACAAACATACATTAAACATAGACCTTCCTTGTGGGATCGAATCCTACTTACCCTAGCTATTGTTAGAGTTCGTAGTAGATTATAAATTGTTAATTTGGAGACTCGCGACAAGTCTAGCCAAATTTTGGCGCCGTTATTGAAGGGTAATTTCGAGTAAACCTCAAAACAGCCCCGAAATCAACTTTAACGAAACGGAAATTGAAAGAGATAGAAAGAACGGGAATGAAGAGAGGAAAGCGTAGGTGAAAACCTTGCGTCAATTGGAGTTGAGATGAGTAAATGGATGATGATTTTGTGAAGATGAAAAGGAGTAAAAATGGAGAACAAATGTTACTGCATTTATTTTTGAGGTGATGGAAGAAGTAACGTGGAAAGGGAAGAGGAGGGTGTCCTTATATTGACTTGAGTCGGGTTTGTAAAATGTAAGGAGCGGAAACTCTTAAAACGGGATTTACCAAGTAAACGTGAAATCTTAAATTAAACAACTTAAGACAGAACTTAACGGCATTTCTTAAAATAAAACTTACGTATTATAATTAAAATATTATTAAATTCCGTAAACTACTTTTAAATTATTAAAATCAGTTTTATAAAAATACGGGATGTTACAATGTCATTGGATTTGGAAGCAAGGTAAGTACTGATGAGATAGAGTTTGATGGGATTGAGTTGCTCGTGAGTCTAAAAGAAGGGCAATAATTGATTTTGTATTGAGATTGAGATTGCAGTTCAATATTTTATCGAGTTGTCGTATTCTTTGACCTTGACTCGTGGGTGAATAGCTTAGAGTTTTACTCTCAAGGTGTGGAGCAGTTCCTTTAAGGGAATATTTGACAATATTGGTATTGAAATTGAGAGGGGAACTGGTTACTGGTATTGAGTTATGAGTTATTAGGCCGTTGTGCCACATTGTGTTTACGGTCCAGTATGACCTTGGTTGTTGAATTATATTTTGAGTTTGAAATCGATCTTAAGATGGAAATTTTGATTTGCGGTTTTATCCCGCCAGTTCACTCACCCCTTGTCTCTGGTCTTAGTTTTCGACGATGAGGATACGATACTTGGTTACTTGGGGTAAGATTTTATGCGATAGAGTAATGAGTAAGACGGAATAAGGAGTTGTAGATTTTATAATGAGGTTACGGGGACGTAACCATGTTTTAAGGAGGATAGGATTGTAAAATCTTATTGATGTATGATATGACTAATTGTTATGACATGGCTAATTGATATGTCGTGATTGTGTGAATACATATGATACTCCTGATTTCTTCGGTTGTGCATTTTATTTTGTTTCGTGAGGTATTCTATAATTTAGTATACGTTAAACTTTGGGGACAAAGTTTTCTTAACGAGGGTAGAATGTAACAATTCGGGTTATTCGAGTTTTAAAGTACTCTTATTAGTTTTGGATGTTATGTGTGTCGCATTTTACATGCCTAGTGACCATATTGTTGACCATGGGATGGTGAACTTCGGGACGAAGTTCATTTTAAGGAGGGAAGACTGTAATACCCGTATTTTCATAGTTTATGATAACGAGTTGTTTATATATTTTTCAAGATGACATATAATTATATATAAATTGTTATTTATAAATACTTGTTATTTAATTGTTATTTATAAATACTTGTTAATTTTTAAATTGCGACTTATGAACGAGAATTAGTATTTTATGTTATCGGGATACGTAATGGGCTTGGCTTACGATTTATACGTGATGGGTGGTGTAACTGTGCAATGCATCGAAAATAGAAAACAAAAATATAAAACCCTAATGCTTGTCTACTCCTTCACCCATCGACAACCTATCAAAACTGATAAACTCAAAACCCTACTCCTCTTTCACGACTCCTGCCTCTATTCCTTCCTACCTTCCTTCATCAACAACGTAACCCTACTATGAACCATGAGAAGCAAAAAGAAGAAGGAAAAACGACTTGGAATACCATCACCACTCCATCGTCTCGCCTCTTGTTCATTCGTAAGTTTCACACCCTTTTATGAGTTTTTCGATTAGATTAGGTTGTTAATCGTAGCTACTGCAATATGTTTAACATACTCCTCGTTTTTAAACCACCATTCCACCACCATAAATCGTTTTGCAGGACCAGAAACGTAGACAGTAGGCACCACTTGCACTCTGTTTTTTCTGCGTATAGTTTACGTTCGTTTTGGAGTCGTGCTTTAGTGTTTGGGTCTGATTCTGGTCGTGGGTCAGGAGTAGAGGTAGTGGTGTGTTTTAGGTGGTAGGGGTGGTGGTTAGATGATGTATGGTGGCAGTAGGAGGATGTTTTGATAGCGGGAATACCTCGAATGTCAGAACAGGGAACTCGTGTTGTGTCTGTCGGTTTTGGGGTGGTTCGTTCAGGTTGTTTAGTAGCTTCGAAGGGTGGTGCTTGGCACCAGGGGATTGTGGGTGTTTTGAGGTGTTGAGGGAGGTGATTGGTGGTGGTGACGGTGGTGTTGGAGGGTGGTTTAAGAGCGAAGTGATAGAGGGACAGGAACATGGTTGCGGTACGGTGTTTGCTGGTGTGGTGTTGGTCACGGTTTTCGAAGGTTTGTATGAGTGGGTCAGGTGTCGGGGTCGGGTCGGTGAAAGCGTCAGAGTATAGTGGTGGCAACCACCATGGGTCGGTGGTGGTTCAGCCACTATAAGGCGGTCGACGGGGGCTGCGTTGGGGGCTGTTGAAGTCGTGAGGGCTGCGATGGAGACTTGGGTTCTTAAGTTGTAGAGCTGCTTGTCATGGGCCTTTTCACGTGTTTTGTTTTAGTAGGTATATATGTTATTATTGACCCTATTAATAATAATAATATTATTATTATTATTATTAGTTGTTATTTTATCATTACCATTATTGCCATTATTATTAATATGTTACCTTTTATATTATAATTACTACTACCATTATTATTTTTGTGTTGGAGGTAGTGGTAATGTGTGGTTAGATTACTTTATCGTCTTAGTTAAAAGATTTATGAGACGGAAATTTCCTTTTTAAGGAAGTTGCTATTTTGGGAAAGTTTCCATTTTGGGAAACTTTCCACTTTTAGAAGGTTACTATTTATAGTAGGTGTACCTTGTGATATAGGGTTTAGGAAGTTTATTAATCGTTACATATTATATGTTTAGGTGACGGTTTCCGCGTGGAACACTTCTAGCAGCTGTTCGATTGATTTTGTCTTGCTGCAATTTGAGGTAGGGGATGTTTCTGTGGTTGTGTTTTGACATCACGTATACGTGTTGCTATTATAAGATTGATATAACTGATTGTGAATGTATATTTGGTATTGCTGATTATTATCGATTATTGTGGAGAACAGGATTGTGAAATGGGTCTTGTGATATGGGTCTTGTGATATGGGACTTGTGATATGGCCATGGAAGGTGTGGTGTGATGGAAGGTGTGGTGTGATGGAAGGAGTGATGTGATGGAGGTGAAGTGGATGACTGGGTCTTGTGATATGGAGATGAGGAGGATTCATTTTACTGTTGTTTATGTCTTATTTATCTTTCTACTCAACCTCGTGGGTGACCTTGTGTATTCGTGTGACACCTAAGATGATCCGGAATGGGGAGTAGATTCTACAGGAAAGAGACAGATGAGCTAGGAGCTGGGACGGGAATGTGAGATGCAGACTTGGGACTGACTTAGAATTATATCGTCTGTAGAGTCGTCATCAGTTGTACTCTTATTCTGTTACGTAGTTTTGTAATATCAAAGTTTAAATTTTATCTGTTTTATATAAAGTACTTTGTATTGTTTTACTTTGTTATTCACTTCCTCGGACAGTCCGAGATGGTAACAGTTTTATTTATTTGAGAATGTCTTGCTAAAGGCTCTTGAATAAATGAGGGTGTTACACACACTTTCCTCGACTCAAAACAACCCCAATCGCTAATTCCTCAGCATTATCGTATGTGGCTATCTTACTATGCAGGTACAATTCACTTCATCTATAGCAGGAAAAAAAACATCACAGTACAATAAATTTAACAAGCGAAGAGAAAAAATATTACTTACCGAAGTAACAGCAATGCTCAGGTCCACCACAATTACCATACGAAATTGACCTACCATTCAATCAAAAGCTTACCAGAAATGGAGCCATCATTTGTAATTAGAACATTCAATTAATAACTTAAATTAACATTCATAGAAGAAACCCTAATTTCTAGCATTAAAATACCATAATTTTACTTTAACTAATTATCTCCCAAATGACTGAAATTTAATTGAAATCCCTAACCTAAATCTTAATTGAAGAATAAAATGATAATAATAACAGAATCCCTACATCAAAACTGATAAAAAAACCAAAATTTGGTGAGAAACAAAATCAAATCCTCGAAAAAAATAAATGAATTTCGAGGACTTTTTTAAAAATGAAAGAAAACATCATACCTATTGCGAACTGCCGGCTAAACCAGATGTCCGAATACAAGGGATGATGGGATGGATATGTAGATGCTTCATGGTGTAGTCGGAAACAATAAGTAGAACCGATTATTGTGCAAACAATCAGTAGCGAGTTCGATAAATTGGTTGTAAGATTTTTTTTGTAAAGAGAGGAAGACCAAAAGCAAGAAACCTATTCATTGTTTTGTCTAAGATGTAAGAGGACGGTTTCACCTGCAACCGTTGTAACACCCCCATTTATTTAAGAGCCTTTAGCCAGACATTCTCAAATAAATAAGACTGATACCATCTCGGAATATCCGAGATAATGAATAACAAAGTAAATCAAACCAAAGTACTTTATATAAAAACTGATAAAATTTAAAGTTCGATGTTACAAATGCTACACAGCGGAAACTAAAGTAAAACTGACAGCTACTAAGTATGTGATCTACATCTAAGTCGGTCCATCCGAGTGCTCACGCCATCCCATGCTCCCACAGCACCATCTTTCCTGTCAAAACTGCTCCCTATCACAGATCATCACAGGTGTCACACTAATACACAGGGTCAACCACGAGGTTGAGTAGAGGAAAAGTAAATAAACAAACTTATAATATATATATTGGGATCAATCATCCCTTAACTCCGCACCGATCCAACACCAAATAAACTCCGCACCGATCCAACGCCAAATAAACTCCGCACCGATCCAACGCCAAAAAAACTCCGCACCGATCCAACGCCAAATAAACTCCGCACCGATCCAACGCCAAATAAACTCCGCACCGATCATAACGTATCACAGGAAGATATAAATGAATAGCTCATATAGCAGTCATGTTATAGCATAAGATAAACACGGAAATCACCAAATATTAACAGCATGCTCAACACTATAATCACAGTAATTTCCCCTACCTCAATTTGTACGATGACAAGCGACAGCTGCTAGAAATATTCCAAGCGGAAACCGTCACCTAAACATATAATATTTAACGATTACAATCCTTCACTTAACCCATATATATAGAATAATATAAATTGTTAATTATAATGACTTGCTAAATTCGGAAAGTTTCCCGAAATGTAAACTTTGTCAAAACGTAAAATATCCAACTAAACTTGAGTAATAACCAATAAAATAATAATAACCATAATACTAATAATAACCATAACCCACTAATAATAATAATCATAATAATAATAATAATAATAATAATAGTAATGGTGATTGTAATCACACGCAGCCACAACCAAAAACAATCATACAGTACTACGCAACCTACGTACTCAGCCTCTTCCAAACAGCCCTTGACAGCCTACTTTACGGCCCTATCAACACCCTTCCTACCGCCTGCACCACCACCACTCCACTGGGGTTAACACCCCTGGACTCCGGTGCATCTAATGACACTGACCACCACACTTAACATGACCGTTCCAGCCCTCGAAATCAGTCACCAAACTCTACCTGCCCAGTCCCCTATTCCTTAACTTCCAGCCCCTCAAACACCTAAACCCGACACCCAAAGCAGCCCCTGACTGCACCCCTGACGCCACCAAGCTCACCCCTGAGCCACGGTGGTTCCAGGGGCGAACCCATCGACCCTCAACAACTCCAACCCAACACACACCCACATGTATCCCCCTCCATCAGCCTCCCCTGTTTTTTTTCTTACACATACACCACACAAAACCCGTTCTAACTCCGACCCATTACACAACGAGCCACCACGAGGACCACCAAGTTAAACCTTGACTATCACCTAACGGAAATACCTCAATCCCTATGCTAAATGTGACCAGAAAGCTAAGACATTTTAAGCATCGAACACCCTGTCCAGGGACTCTATATCGCGACAGACGGTGAAAACCACCCCCACACGGCGGTCACATGAGGTCAAAGGCGACAACAGTGGTCTATAAACGACTACAGCACATCAAGATTAACGTTAAGTGATCATTAGTACTATACAAAAGACTATACCGTGGTGATAACTACATGAAAGGGAACGAAAACAGAAGGAGAAACAACTGTGTTGTTCATACGTTAAACACGGAGTATTTGAACCACCCTTGGCCGCTCTAACCCGCTGCGTGAACCTCCCCCGTGTCCCTTGAAGTGGCGGCAGCAGGCTGTTGGGAACCAAAATTCCAGATTTTATACTCAAATCTAATGTGAGTTTTGTTTCTTTAAGTTTAGGTTATAAAACTTAAATGGATCTTATTGCATGATGATATCATAAGATGTAATGGTCCTTACATTGGTTTTAGAAGGTTTATTCTCAATAATCACCTATTATTTGAGTCTTCAAGCCACCGAAATTACCCTTAAACGATCTAACAAAAATCGTCTCCTAAAGGTACGTATCAAGGACCCGATCTCAAACTATTACTAATTTTGTTACTAGAAAATTAGTATTAGTATACTAGAAATATTAATAATATTACCCTTAATATTATTAGTAATGGAAATAATTGTTTCTTAGTAAAAACTATTTTGCTTAGAAACTTAGAGAGAATAAGGTTTGTAGTGTGTGTGTTAGCACCAAAAGACTAAGCCAAAAACTAGTAATCTTTTGTGAAGTGTGTTGTAGTGTATTTAAAGAGCAAAGGTGAGCTACCTTGCTCACTCTTGGCCGGCCAACATAAGCCAAGATGGCCTATGCATGCCTCTTGTGCTCTTACATAAAGTGAGCAATATTCCTTACACATATGCTTTGTGTATCTTACACACCATCACCTTGCTCACTTACACACACTATCACTTGCTAATTTATACACTCAATCCACACACATACATACAATATCACGGCTGAAAATGGGGCACCAAAGGGACCCATTTTATTTTTGTCAATTGTGTTAATTTGTAACATGTCACATATGTTGCATAACACATGACCCAATTTGTTAATTGTGCAATTTTAACTATTAAAATTCATAATTTACAAATTTATTACATTTAAATAATTTCACTAATAATTTCGATATTATTATTGTATAAAAATGTAATGTCATAATTTAATTACAACTCTTTGTAATTTTATGATCAAACGTGTTCATTCTCAATTTAATCGTTTCCCAAACGAATAAATAAAAACCGAGTAATAAAACTATTTTATTACTTTGACTATTATTATTATAATCCCATTATAAAAATATTCGTCATATAAAATTATTTCCGAAATTTCCAGTTATTAATTAATTTGTATCTAATACAATATTAATTAATTATTCCATTGAGACGGAATTCATTAAAGATATGACCTTAAGGGATCAACTGATCACCACCATCATATGACGATAATGTCAAACTCTAGACAGCCAATCATTATCGGTAAATGTTAATCAGTCGACTTTAAAAGAGTAACACTCCCAGTTGTGTTTTATTCAAATGAGTTTTAATTACGTCAACACACTATTGTCGAGCACACTTCCTCCAACAATTTCCCACTTGTCCGAGACAAGTGTGTGTCACCAATTCTCTTGCCCTATTACTATCTCCCACTCAATGCATGGCGTCCTCTCAGGTCGTGCCGGCAATTGATTAAAATCTAGAGTAGTTTATCTCGATCTGGAGTTATAACTACTGACCGGAATTATCTACCATAGATACCTTCCGAGCGTGGCCACGCATTTCTAGTTATTATTCTCCTCGAGTGGCCTAGAGATATTGCTCAACCCTGACAAGAGGTGGACAATTCCTAATCGACTTATTCCTTCCGGCTGGCCACAACCCATCATAACCCAAAATATGTCCTTATAAACCCCAGTTACGAAGGTGTTAGGACATAAATCAAAGTTAATCTGAAAACTGTGCCACCTCAGAGAACAGTCATTAGTCCAAGAACTGACTCATGTGAAACACGATAGATGCTCCCGCCACGACCAGGCAGTCTTTTAATAAGAGTACGCCAGAGCTCTATCAGCGGTCATTAGCCCGGCAAATGTGTCTTAACATGTCTATGCCTAGGTGATCGATTAGTCATCCTGTATGACTCTATGGCAATTGAACTCGCCATCAATCGTATCACACATCCGGTTGCATTGAGATGTCACCTAGGGGCGAGGTCATGATAATTCAATTCACTTTAATGGGGTTCAATATGGTCTTACCATCCCATTTGAATTTTACTTGACCTTTCGTGAGTTATAAATAACTCAAACAATTAGTGGATTACACCATCCAAGTGGTCAACCTTTGAACACCATTTAATTTACAATCAGCTTTAGGGTCTCTCGTTTACATCCCTTAAAATTGTAATTATCTTCATTTTGAGTAAACCAGGTTTACCACGGTTCGTGCGAGCGTTCACTTTGCGGATCATATCTATACATTGATCTTTCCTCTGAAAGAGACAAGTCATTCTCATGACTAGCGAATAAGATTATGTGCATTGTGTAACTCCCAGCCACAGCAATGCTTTTACATAATTTGTGAACTTACACATTTTGTAGAATCTTGTGATGACCATGTAGTTAAAATACAAGTCATTGAGATGCATAGTCAATGAATGTAAGCCAAAGATTATCACAAATCTTTGCTTGGTGTCTTGGAACTTGAGTCGTTGCAAACCTTTTACCATACGACTAAGTTATCTTCCAAGATCTTGAATTTGTCTTTCATCTTCATTGGAGAATACTTTGACAATTGATCGAGGTTTAATCATTGGTTTAACACCTGCTCAACGGGTTGTCCTGTAAGCTGTGTGCATCCACTTTACACGATTATACTAATGGCGGAAACATTAGCGATTTAAACGTGCAAACAATAGTACTTAAGGTTCGATAAATTTCCATGATCCCATCATGGTTATACTATCTTCATCTCCATGAACAACCTTAACACTAATAACAAGATGTCTTTTATAATCTCAACTAAACATCCCATGTTCAATTAGATTTAATTCATATCAATATGTCATCTAGAACCAAAACTCGTGTACCTTTTATAAGTATCAATGCTTCATTCCAAACGAGCAATGAGTTGTTTTAGATAACGTTTACTCCCACTAAACTCTTGCTCTTGCCTGAATCTGAAGATCCCGAAGTCATACCCATGACTCAATAGCTTCAAATCCTGGAGCGAGAACTCCCACTGAACTTTACATTTAACCGTAAATCATAAAGCTCCAACTCAATTCAATGTTCCTTAACATTTAATGAATTGAAATGGTTGGGACTTAACCATAGGTGTTAATAGTCACATCCTTTTCAAATACCCTTTTGAAAAGTGGTTATTGAGTTTACTGAATTCATTCTCAATGAATTACCTTACTACTTTCAACAAAGTTACCCTTAACTTTGCAGACTGCTGGCATCCACATGTCAACATATGCTTCTCCCAATAAATCTCATTTATTAGCATGTATGTCTTATAAATTTCATGGTCTTTAGAATTTGCATTGACATATTTAGATCACCATCTAAATCCAAGAACCCTTTCTTGAGCCTTTGCAAAATCTTTTGAATAATTTTCTTCGAGTGTCCTCCCGTAGTTTCTATAAGAGTCTTTTCTTATGGTGTACAATTTCTGTGTGTGGGAACTTTCAGTTCCCCACATTTATCTTATCTTGTACTGTACGAGGACTCTATCATGGATCTTGTCCATGTATAGAATTTTTCCTTACAAACTTCAAGAATTTATTCTTGAAGTATCCCTCAGTGCCGGGGCCGTTGGGATATAAGGCGTAGATTTTTACCAAACCGTAGATCTTATCCACAACTTTTATCTACCTTTATAATCATAAGGCGTAGATTTTTCAAATCGTAGATCCCATCCACAACTTAATCTTCCTTCTTATCTTTCACATAACCAAAACACAATAAATCTTACTATTCATCAATAGATCATATCCATTGTGCTAATCAAAATCATATGCTATTTGTGGACTTTTCAAATTTCTCCCACTCTATCTTTGTAATAATAATCCCATTTTATCACCAAAGATAGCTACTAAGGCCACAAGCAATGACTTTGATGTTGGTTTGTGTATCCTTATGATTTATTACAGAAAATATTCAATTTAAAGCTTAGATAGTTTTGGATGGTTGATAACTTTTCTTCATAATTGAGTTTTAAACTTAATTTTGATTTTGATTTGATTTGAATTGGGTATCCTATACCTATTCGGTTTCACAATCAATTCTATTTTATGTTAAAGATTTGCAAGTGTTAAACTAAACATGAACATAATAATAAAGCTGATAGTGACTTGGGTTGAAAACCAAGTCACTACATTATCCAAGATACAACAAATTGTTCAAGGATTACCCTTTCCTCGTCCAACAAGGAAATAAAACATAGGTTCTAGATTGTTCATATAACACTTGAAATACCAGCAAAATAAGAGAAAAACAAAGCTCTTTGATCATCCCGAGTGGAGCTACTCTTAGTTCCCTTTGATCCATCAAGCTTGTTTCTCCTTTCCCTTATCTTTGCTTTCATGCCCTAATTCAAGTAAGAAGAGTATTCTCATCACAACTTGTATCATAATACATAAGTTGAGATTTAACATAAAATTTGGATAGTTATCGTACCAACTGGAAGAATTTTCCCAGCTTTGAGATCGCTGAGATACATGGAACAGTTCCTCTTCCAATGTCCTTTGCCATTGCAGTAAAAGCATTTGGCCCCTTGATGAGGGCTCTTCTTGGAATTGGAGGTGCTTGCCTCAGAAGACACTTTCTTTGAACCTTTGGAAGGTTGCTTCCCCTTTGCCTTACCCTTCCTTTTGAACTTTCCTTTGCTCTTAACATTAATGTTGAGCACATCCTTAGGGGCACTAACATTTAGGCCCATATCCCTTTCAGCTTGCACGATCATATTGTGCAATTCATCGAGAGAGATGTCTTGGTTCCTCATGTTGAAATTCACCCGGAATTGTACATAAGTTTTCACCTTAGACAAGGAGTGGAGGATTCTGTCAATCACTAGTTCTTTAGGAATGTCCACTGGATTCATCCTTAGGGTTTCTACATGCTCAATAAACTTGAGCACATGTGGGCTAGCCTTTTGCCCCTCCTTAAGGTTGAGATCAAAGAAGGCCGATGCCGCCTCGTATTGGACAATTCTCGAAGCCTTTGAGAACATTGTCACAAGCCTGGAGTAGATCTCATAGGCCGTGCCAATCTTTATGGCACTCCTTTGGAGTTCTGGCTCCATCGAGAAGATCAAAACATTTTTGATTGTCGCAGACTCCTTCTGATAAGTATCATAGGGTCGGCTTGCTGCGGCGGTGGCATTTTCTGCAGGTTCAGGAGGTGATTCTTCAATGAGGAATTCGGTCTTACCGTCTCCCTCTGCCGCTAACAATAGTTGGGCATCCCAATCGGCAAAGTTTGCCCCATTCTTTTCTAGCTTACAACGATCCATGAAGGAACGTAACCATGAAGTGTTTGTAGTAGTGGAAGTAGTCACGATTGATATTGATTCGAAGACTACAAAATTTTTAAACATATGAAGTAATTAAATACTAATTGTTTTAATGTTCATTTTTAACTTGTAAACATATTTATCAAGCTAATGCATCTATAAAATCACCTCTATCCAATTTTATAAATGATTCCAAGACCCAAACCTATACTACCGAAATCGTGAACCACTAGAACTCCGACCCAATGATATGGTTTGGTGGGTTAAAATAAACCGGTTCTACCCTAGAACTCTTGGTTGATGACAAATCATTATTTATTCATCTTAGCCCGGAACACATTGACCACTGGTCCTCTACACTTCCGTTGAGTACAAACCAAATTTCAAATGCATCGGGATGCGATCCGCCCACTGGACTGAATCCATCCCATCGCCCCACTTATCCTACGTAATGGGGTTCGTACTGCCCACTGGACTAGCACCACCCCACGAAATAGAAGCTCATGGGTTCTACTATTTGGTAAGGCTAATTCTCAATTGTTTAGTTTAATATAGAGGTCTTGTCAATTTATTATCTATCTCCTTTAAGCGAATTAAATCGGTGAACTTGATAATTATAATTGACACGGTCGTTTTCAACGATCTAAACTAATATGCATGTTTATGGCGATTTGGCTATGCATGCAAACATATTAAAATGCAAAAGTAAAAGCAATAAAGAAATGAAATCCTAGTATGGCCTTCCTAGTAATAGTAAAAACTAATTAAGTATTACAAATTCGGAAACCAACTCCTTGGTCCCTTGAACTTCATTGGCACGCCATCCAAGAAAACACCGTCTTGTCGGAACTCCTTTCCGTATGGCACCGTCTTTTGGATCTCCGGAATTACAATAAAATAATACAACTATTCTATTGTAAAACTGAAAATTTAAATTACAAACCCGTGATACGAGATCACATAAATTACAACCGAATCAATATTCCCTTTCATTACGGGTAATATTTATTAAAACTAAGGCCGTACTAAGAAAAATTACATAATTCCAAATTATATAAATAACATCAAAATATGACATTCATATTAAATAAATTGCATTAAATAAAATATGTATGCACATGCTCAATTTTTAATGCCAAATCGCCTTATGGGAGCAAATATCTCATATTTGTTTACGGTTTTTACGGATATGTGCGATTTTAACCATTAAAATCATCAAAATTACATAAATCTAATTTATGTCCAAGTTAATCATCCTAACTTACTTTAGGAATCAATGTTTAGTCTCTACTAATATTTGATCATGATCTAACTTGATTTTGCATTATTGTTCATAAATTACTTGTATTTTCGGGAAAAATAAACAAAATACGGCCAAATGAGTCAATAAAATTCAAAATTTAAAATTCAAAAATTTTAAACTTTCTGGAAATTTTCTAAAAATTCAGAAATTAATAAAATGGTCTTATGAAAATATTTATGGTTTATTTCTTAAATAAATCGTATAAAAGCCGTTTTTATGGTTAAAAATCCGATTTAAATCATAAAAACTTGAAATAAATTGCTATAAATTTTTAGTAATCCTAAAATATATATTAGAATCTGAAAATGACCAAAAATTATAGACCATTCTCGAAAAGTTTATTTTCCGACTCATAAATTACGATTATTAACTAATTAACTCATAAAAACTTAATAATCATAAAAACAGAAACTTTTTGATATCCAACTTTTAGATCTGATGTTCCTATTATATAAGACATCTATGGGTAAAATTTTATGCCATAATATTAAGATTAACTATTTTTAACACAATAAGTCATTATTTAGCCGATTTTAACTATTAAAATCATAAATCATGCATCACTTGAGAATAAATTCCCAAAACTTACATACATACTGTAAATATTGCATGTGACATTGTGTAAATTTTTTATGGCAAAATTCCAACTATAACTATTAAAGTCGAATTTGAGTCACTATTAATCCGATTTTTTCTATAAAAATCATTAATCATGCAATACAAGTCCAATAAATCCGAAAATTTATAACGGTATTTCATATATTGCATGTGACTTCTCATAAAATTTTTAAGGTCAAATTCGAAATATAACTTTATATACCCATTTTTACTCATATTATGACTATTTATCTCAAAAAATTCATAATCCATGCATATTAACTCCATTTCTTACGAAAAATCATATACAATATATTAAATATGCATGTGAGAACATATCAAAAAATCTCGGCCAGAAACTATTTTTAGCTATTTTTCCCATTAATTGTTTGTTTAAACCGATTTAAACTACAAAAAATACAAATAAATATAAAAATGAACAATAAAAATCCATAAAATTATTTTTATGTCCTAAAACAATTTTAGAATCAGAAACTTTAACATGCAAAATTATTTTGTGATTTATCATAATAAATACAAAATATTTCGAAATTTTCGAAATATGTATGTTAATCCGTTTTAACATAAAACATGAATCCGATCATGCATGCAACAACCATAACGCTCCGATACCAATTGTTGGGAACCGAAATTCCAGATTTTATACTCAAATCTAATGTGAGTTTGGTTTCTTTAAGTTTAGGTTATAAAACTTAAATGGATCTTATGCATGCATGATGATATCATAAGATGTAATGGTCCTTACATTGGTTTTAGAAGGTTTATACTCAATAATCACCTATTATTTGAGTCTTCAAGCCACCAAAATTACCCTTAAATGATCTAACAAAAATCGTCTCCTAAAGGTGCGTATCAAGGACCCGATCTCAAACTATTACTAATTTTGTTACTAGAAAATTAGTATTAGTATACTAGAAATATTAATAATATTACCCTTAATATTATTAGTAATGGAAATAATTGTTTCTTAGTAAAAACTATTTTGCTTAGAAACTTAGAGAGAATAAGGTTTGTAGTGTGTGTGTTAGCACCAAAAGACTTAGCCAAAAACTAGTAATCTTTTGTGAAGTGTGTTGTAGTGTATTTAAAGAGCAAAGGTGAGCTACCTTGCTCACTCTTGGCCGGCCAACATAAGCCAAGATGGCCTATGCATGCCTCTTGTGCTCTTACATAAAGTTAGCAATATTCCTTACACATATGCTTTGTGTATCTTACACACCATCACCTTGCTCACTTACACACACTATCACTTGCTAATTTATACACTCAATCCACACACATACATACAATATCACGGCTGAAAATGGGGCACCAAAGGGACCCATTTTATTTTTGTCAATTGTGTTAATTTGTAACATGTCACATATGTTGCATAACACATGACCCAATTTGTTAATTGTGCAATTTTAACTATTAAAATTCATAATTTACAAATTTATTACATCTAAATAATTTCACTAATAATTTCGAAATTATTATTGTATGAAAATGTAATGTCATAATTTAATTACAACTCTTTGTAATTTTATGATCAACCGTGTTCATTCTCAATTTAATCGTTTCCCAAACGAATAAATAAAAACCGAGTAATAAAACTATTTTATTACTTTGACTATTATTATTATAATACCATTATAAAAATATTCGTCATATAAAATTATTTCCAAAATTTCCAGTTATTAATTAATTTGTATCTAATACAATTTTAATTAATTATTCCATTGAGACGGAATTCCCTAAAGATTTGACCTTAAGGGATCAACTGATCACCACCATCATATGACGATAATGTCAAATTCTAGACAGCCAATCATTATCGGTAAATGTTGATCGGTCGACTTTAAAAGAGTAACACTCTCAGTTGTGTTTCATTCAAATGAGTTTTAATTACGTCAACACACTATTGTCGAGGACACTTCCTCCAACACAGGCGTGTGGTGATAGGATGTTTATAGGGTAAGATTAGGTTAAGGGTTGGGGTTGGTTAAGAGGGCACGAGAGAGCTGAGTGTGTTTGTGTAAAAAGAAGTGGGGTGTGGGCTGATACGGTACACACTTTCAAGGCCCAAAACCATGTGTGCGAAGAGGTCCCTAGTTCGAGTCCCACGGACCGCATATAATACTTATTTAATGTAACATTTCGTGTTCTAAAGTACCTGTACTAGTTTTGTTGTTATGAGGCATCACATTCTGCGTTCGTTATGTGCCTAATGGCCAGTCTGTTGACTATGGGATGGAAAACTTCGGGACGAAGTTCATTTTAAGGGGGGAAAACGGTAATACCTCGTATTTTTATTGTATTTATTTTTAATATTTAATCATCATAATTGAGTGTTGGGACGGTTGTATTCGATAATTAAATTATCGAATAAGTGATGTGTTATATTTTACAATACTTATTTGATAAGTACCTTATTCGATAAATAATAATTCGCATACTCAGCCCTTTATTAACATCGTATAAAATATAAAATACTTATGTAAAATACTTATCAAATAAGTATTGTAAAATATAACACATCACTTATTCGATAATTTAATTATCGAATACAACCGTCCCAACACGCAATTATGATGATTAAATATTAAAAATAAATACAATAAAAATACAAGGTATTACAGTCTTCCCCCCTTAAAATGAACTTCGTCCCGAAGTTCTCCATCCCATGGTCAACAGACTGGCCATTAGGCACATAACGAACGCAGAATGTGATGCCTCATAACAACAAAACTAGTACAGGTACTTTAGAACACGAAATGTTACATTCTACCCTTATTAAGAAAACTTTGTCCCCAAAGTTTAACATATAACTTAATTTAAGGATACTTCACGAAACACAATAAAATGTCTAACAAAAGTAATAGGGTTATCAAGTATATTCTAACAATCACGACATACCACTTAGCCATGTCATAACAACTAGTCATAACATAAATCATTATGATTTTACAATCCTATCCTCCTAAAAACATGGTTACGTCCCTGTAACCCCATAAAATTGTAGCTCAAAATTCCGTCTTACTCATTGCTTTATCTCATAAAGTCTTACTCCAAGGAACCAAATATCGTATTCTCATCGTCGAACCAAAGACCAAAGAAAAGTGGTGAGTGAACTGGCGGAATAAAACCGCAAATCAATACTTCCATCTCAATATCACTTTCAAAATAATATAACTCAAGATCCATGGTCACTCTGACATAACTCGGCACGCATGCCTCATACTCCAACACTAGTAACAAATCTCAATTCAATATCATTATTGTCAGAGGTTCAACAATGAACCATGCTTCACACTTGGAGCAAAACTCTAAGTTGCTCACCCACGAGTCTTAGTCAAAGGTAACAACAATGCTCATCGTATCATTCATAACAATGAATTTCATGCTTAAAGGACATTACCATACTCTTGTCCAATTTAGTTCAACCAAAAACAAAATTATTTTACATAACACAACTAATCACTTACCAAAAGTTTACCCATCTCACAAACAAAAGAATTATCTTATCAACAGAGAATTTTAACTATCAAAATAAAGAACAGTTACTAATATTCAACTCGAATAAATACTCGTAAGAAACCCATAGCACTTATCATGTAAACATATAACCTCGAGCAATAATAAGAACATTAGGATTGGTAGAATCGTGTAACGCAGTAAAACAGAATCAGAGTAGCTAACACTTACATACCCTTGGAATCTTAACACAAACTGAGCATATTTACACCAAATAGACAATCCGCATACTCGTAGTTAACAATTGATAAATTAAAACCTTTCATGCTTATAATCATATTATCGAAGCAAAGTCATATTTAACAATCATATTTTGGAAAGGCATAAGGTAACTTAATTAACATTCCTATATATCAATCATAGGCTACGAGACCGCTTAACATTCCTAGATATCAATCAGTTAAAATCACTCAGTTGCGATTCCCATCTACTCACATTACATCATTTATCATGAAACTATTCATATATATGTCTTATACGCGCATCAATCAGCATTCGGGCAGAATTTCGTCAACACGTAGCTACAAAATTTGTCATGTTACAAGCAATCATTCTAATTATGAAACATCAAGCACAATCATCATAATTCTCAACATCAAGCTTAAACATGGTTTATCACGTTGAAAACATTTTGAAACGTTTGAAACATTGAAGCGGTAATTTGTGATCATATTTTATACATATCATTATGCATCTCACTTTATGGCATATCAGTATACATGAAAAGTTACAAAGATTGTTATCGCAGAGACTAGACAAGGATATACCATCAATATACGAAAGAACATCAACAAGATTCACATTGTTCAAATAGTCACAATTACGTATAACAAACACATTGTTACATAACTTTTACTCATGACATCGTGCTAATAAGCTTACTAGTTAAATTTCATTCGGTAAACATGGTATTAACATCACACACGAATATCACATCATTATTTTGGGGTCATATCACTAGAAAGTAGGAACGTTGGTATCATTGAAGCTATTTTATATAGAAACAAGCATGATTACGTTATCATATAGTAAGGTTCATATTCATATCATATGCCTACTATTCATGTTACTAATGCTATATCAGGATATCACGGAATCACATCACATAATCCACACTTGACTAAACTTTGATAAGAACTTACATATCTCACAATTCACCAATTAAACATTATGCAACAACTTACAAAAATCATAATCAAATAACAGCTTAACTAACGTGCGCGCGATTATAGTTTTTAGAAAATATGGGATATAAGCTAAACAGAGGAAATTATTTAATACAATCTTTTTACAACTCAGTCGGTCTGGACAAGAACTTTACAGCAATTCAACAGAAAATTTGGCAACTTGCAAAAATCACGATTAGTGGCTCGTTACGATTTTACATGGCATATCATTTTGAAAACGCGAACACATATTCTGAACAGTAGAGTTGAATTTATGCATAACAATCACTAGGTTTTTAAATGATTTCTTTCACTCAGAACATAAGTCGTTTTAACATGAACCCAGAAACATTGGAAAGCTAATTCAGAAGATTATCATACATTAAATTTTCATACATATATGGAGAACACATTTTAAATGGCAGCTCTCGCAAGCAAAGTAACATTCTGAAAATTTATCAAAATTTATGTTCCTAAAAATCACTTCCCGCTATTACATTTAAATATAACCATTATTTTTCCAAAAACATGCTGACATGTCATTCGAAGCGTTGGAATCACATTGTACCAAATTAACTTCATTATTCCAAACCGAAATTGTCATCTACCAGACGGTAAGATTGCGAATTTGAGAAATAGCATCACGAAATAATTCAATAGTTATACATGTATGAACAATGCATTAGTTCCTACTATTGTAACAGTCACAACATAATAGTATGTAAATATATATACCAGTATCACCATGGTGCCACTTATAGAAACATGACTCTTTACTAAACTAATTGGGTGTCAAAAGAAATTGCCATATATACTTTAAGTACGATCTATGCACACATAACCCTAGAGTACTCATGGTTTGGGGTAACACATTCCGCATTTCACCAGACATGGATTGCTAAAGTAATTAGTAAAATAATAACAATCATAAATCTCAAAATCCGATCACATTTGCCTAGTAAGCCCATCAGTAAACTCTTGCAAAGTATAAGACATGCAAATAAGAAGTGTATACCCACATAGAATAGTGACAGACAATTATCAACGGGCACGACATCCGGTTCGGTCTACTAGCTTTACCCATAAGACTTAACTTCGTTCCACATCCTATAACGACATAGCATAGTTGGCTCTACTAACCATTCCAGTCAATCATGATCATATCTCTCCTACATCTACCCTTTTAGGTAGCTATAACTCATCAACTCATTTCACATATCATTATACTATACCTCTACCTAACGGTTCAGGGATCATATAGCCGCATGCATATCACCATATACAAGTAAAGCTCATATTCAAAAACTCTTGTTCTCATTACCAGAAATAGTATATCTCGATCAACATTCAACATCAATCTCATGATTCGCAGTATATATTACCAACCATATTTCACATCATAACTTAGCTCATTCCTTCTCCTGCCAGAACGTTAGTACAAGATAAATAGGTCACTATATAATCTACCCCACTCTTCAATTATTCTCATTGGGTTCCCGAGACAGAACAGAAAGGGCCCAGGTTTGGTGTGAGGGGGCCCCTAACTCATCCCGTTCCTTTTTGGGGCTCCCATCAGTTTCATCTCGAGGTTCATTTTATTAAACTCTTCCTACGTTCATTATTATTCATTTGGTTTAGGCCTGAGGATCGTTCGCTCTGATACCACTTTGTAACACCCCCATTTATTTAAGAGCCTTTAGCCAGACATTCTCAAATAAATAAGACTGTTATCATCTCGGAATATCCGAGGTAGTGAATAACAAAGTAAATCAAACCAAAGTACTTTATATAAAAACTGATAAAATTTAAACTTCGATGTTACAAATGCTACACAGCGGAAACTAAAGTACAACTGACAACTACTAAGTATGTTATCTACATCTAAGTCGGTCCATCCGAGTGCTCACGCCATCCCATGCTCCCACAGCACCATCTTTCCTGTCAAAATTGTTCCCCATCACGGATCATCACAGGTGTCACACGAATACACAGGGTCAACCACGAGGTTGAGCAGAGGAAAAGTAAATAAACAAACTTATAATATATATATATTGGGATCAATCATCCCTTAACTCCGCACCGATCCAACACCAAATAAACTCCGCACCGATCCAACGCCAAATAAACTCCGCACCGATCCAACGCCAAATAAACTCCGCACCGATCATAACGTATCACAGGAAGATATAAATGAATAGCTCATATAGCAGTCATGTTATAGCATAAGAAAAACACGGAAATCACCAAATATTAACAGCATGCTCAACACTATAATCACAGTAATTTCCCCTACCTCAATTTGTACGATGACAAGCGACAGCTGCTAGAAATATTCCACGCGGAAACCGTCACCTAAACATATAATATTTAACGATTACAACCCTTCACTTAACCCATATATATAGAATAATATAAATTGCTAATTATAATGACTTGCTAAATTCGGAAAGTTTCCCGAAATGTAAACTTTGTCAAAACGTAAACTATCCAACTAAACTTGAGTAATAACCAATAAAATAATAATAACCATAATACTAATAATAACCATAACCCACTAATAATAATAATAATAATAATAAAAATAGTAATGGTGATTGTAATCACACGCAGCCACAACCAAAAACAATCATACAGTACTACACAACCTACGTACTCAGCCTCTTCCAAACAGCCCTTGATAGCCTACTTTACGGCCCTATCAACACCCTTCCTACCGCCTGCACCACCACCACTCCATTGGGGTTGACACCCCTGGACTTCGGTGCATCTAATGACACTAACCACCACACTTAACATGACCGTTCCAGCCCTCGAAATAAGTCACCAAACACTACCTGCCCAGTCCCCTATTCCGTAACTTCCAGCCCCTCAAATACCTAAACCCGACACCCAAACCAGCCCCTGACTGCACCCCTGACGCCACCAAGCTCACCCCTGAGCCACGGTGGTTCCAGGGGCGAACCCATCGACCCTCGACGACTCCAACCCAACACACACCCACATGTATCCCCCTCCATCAGCCTCCCCTGTTTTCCTTCTTACACATACACCACACAAAACCTGTTCTAACTCCGACCCATTACACAACGAGCCACCACGAGGACCACCAAGTTAAACCTTGACTATCACCTAACGGAAATACCTCAATCCATATGCTAAACGTGACCAGAAAGCTAAGACATTTTAAGCATCGAACATCCATGTCCAGGGACTCTATATCGCGACAGACGGTGAAAACCACCCCCACACGGCGGTCACATGAGGTCAAAGGCGACAACAGTGGTCTATAAACGACTACAGCACATCAAGATTAACGTTAAGTGATCATTAGTACTATACAAAAGACTATACCTTGGTGATAACTACATGAAAGGGAACGAAAACAGAAGGGGAAACAACTACGTTGTTCATACCTTAAACACGGAGTATTTGAACCACCCTTGGCCGCTCTAACCCGCTGCGTGAACCTCCCCCGTGTCCCTTGAACTGGCGGCAGCAGGCGTGTGGTGATAGGATGTTTATAGGGTAAGATTAGGTTAAGGGTTGGGGTTGGTTAAGAGGGCACGAGAGAGCTGAGTGTGTTTATGTAAAAAGAAGTAGGGTGTGGGCTGATACGGTACACACTTTCAAGGCCCAAAACCATGTGTGCCAAGAGGTCCCTAGTCCGAGTCCCACGGACCGCATACAATACTTATTTGATAAGTACCTTATTCGATAAATAATAATTCGCATACTCGGCCCTTTATTAACATCGTATAAAATATAAAATACTTATGTAAAATACTTATCAAATAAGTATTGTAAAATATAACACATCACATATTCGATAATTTAATTATCGAATACAACCGTCCCAACACGCAATTATGATGATTAAATATTAAAAATAAATACAATAAAAATACGAGGTATTACAACCGTCTTCTTTAACTAATAAGAGGACGGTTTAAGCCTACAACAATCATCTTTATTTAATAAAAGCACGGTTTAATTGACTAACCATCTTTATTACTTAATAAAGAGGACGGTTTTTTTGTTAATCGTCTTAATTTTGTAATTGATAATGGCGCTAAATTTATTTGGCTAATATAAGACGGTTTCGACCTCAACCGTCCTCTAAGGGGCGTCCTCTTAGCCCAAAATTGTAGTAGTGCATGTACCTACACACATACAACATGTGCGCCACAGTCAGTGGGAGTGACTAGAGTGCTCCTAGTCACCTATTGTCAATAACACGTAACATATAAGGCATCCAACATACTCCAACATTTATAACATTCGAAGTACATATATCAATATCTCAAATTTCACATCATCATGCAATACTATGTAAAGGCTCTCAACTAACTTCGAAAACTATTTGAAATGAGAGCCGGTTTCCCTTCCGGTTGCCCGGCCGTGGGGTCTTTTACTCCAAACCATTTACGAACCCAGACTAAGAGTCGTCCAATGCTTGGACGAACAATACTAAGATAACCAAATATATCATGCATTCATATACACAAACTAACAACCACTTACATCAACAAGAGATAGGTCAGCAAGTGACTCGACACCAACAACTATAGGTCAACCAAGTGACTCTACAAACAAGAGATAGGTCACCAAGTGACTCGACTCCAACAACTATAGGTCAACCAAGTGACTCTACAAACAAGAGATAGGTCACCAAGTGACTCGACTCCAACAACTATAGGTCAACCAAGTGACTCTACAAACAAGAGATAGGTCACCAAGTGCTCGACTCCACCAACAAAGAGATAGGTCAACAATTGACTCGACTCTAACTAGATTGGTCAACAATTGACACGACTAGTCTACTATGAGCAGGCCGACAATCGACTCGTCTATATACTACGACATCCCCAATCTCAAACTATACAACCCCTAGTAGGACTACATCAAATGATTGTCCCAGTCTAAACCTGGCCAGACTCTCGGAGCGCAAACAAGTCACGATCCCCGATTCGACAAGTGCACAAGGCACCCCCAAGACCCGAACTAGCTAGGAACGAGATATGCCCGAAGGCGGGAAGACAATCTAAGACCTGACCGTGAGGACCAAGCCCCTACGGCCTACCAGCTACACGATGCAATCAGGTGAGAACTCGAGTACTATAGTAGCGCACAACAGGTTTACACAAATCACATAATGTCATCTCAAAGATGTACAACAACTCAAACTCGAATGACAAACATTACATATATATTTCATTTCTAACCATCCATTCAACACTTAGCCGGCTTCGGAAACTAATTTGAGGCGAGAGCCGGTTTCCCTTCCGGTTGCCCGGCCGAGGGGTCTTTCTCCTCAAATCCATTTCCAAACCCAATATAAGTGCCGCCCAATCTCTGGGACTTCAAACAAGCATACAATTCATATTATATAACGTATATTCTTTACGGAATTAATTACGTAAATAAAATAACAAAAGAGTCGTAAATTAAATATATTGTTCATTTGGAAAAGAGAAACAAGAACTAATTTAACATTTCATATTATATCCTCATATTTTCTATATAAAATTAACATGTGAGAAATTAATATAACAAGTCGTATTTTAATTATTCGGGAAACCGATTAACTAATTAATCATTTAGACATGCTTCGTTAAATAAAACCGTAACCCATTACTAAATCGTAACGATTTCTAACGTATTATATTTAAACGTAAACAATCTAGCAAGCACGTACGTAAACTAATTAATTGCAGGCTAGCAAGTACGTAAAATAGTAATAAAAATAATAATATAATAATAATAAAATAACAAAATGATTAGCCGTGTAATAACCACACGCAGCAACTCTAATAATACTAGTAATTAATAGAAGAATTAGTAAACATTAGTAGTATTAGTTTGATACGTATAATAAATAATAGTAGTTATATGTAGTAAATAGTAGCAACAACAACTATAGCAATACGCAGCAGCAGGACCAACTATGTAACACTAGCAATAGAATAACGAACAGCAGCAGCAACCAGAATAGCAACGCAGTACATTCGGCAGCAACGATTTAGCGACAGAATGCAATACATACAACAATAACATTACACAACAAACAAGAATTTGTGACGGATATTAGTTACCCACTAACTATTAAACATAAACCCCACATCAATTTCACATAAAGAACAAGAAATCACATGTTCAATTATCCAATTAATTTAAGACAAAGGCCGAGTTTTCTCATTATCATCACCTGTTTAAGCGGTTTCCTCCAATGATTCTTCAATAATACAAGTATCCCTGTCCAATTTCTCCAAATTCTCACCTCAAAACGACATAAAAATGACAATTAAAGACTGTTTCCGAATTAATCTCAAAACAGCCCCAAAAATCGAATTGAACAAATAAATTGAAAATCTAAACAGATAGAAAGAATGGGTTCGAGGAGAGGGGCGCGTAGTTAATAGAGCGAGGAGCGAAAAGAAAAGCACCTTCTCCTGCATTGTTTTTGTTGGGATATATGTCCTCAACAATAGTGCGATCGCATAATTAAATCTCATGACGAGAATGCGCAAGCGATGATACGAAATTATATTTGTCAACTAACCAACATTATTAAGTAATGATTGGCTACCTAGAGTTTGACATTATTGTCGTATGACGGTGGTGGTCAGTTGATCCCTTTAGGTCACACCTATAGGACAATTCCCTTAATTGATAAACTGATCAAATGTATATTGATACGAGTTGATCATATTCCTTAAACTCGTATATCGAGAGATCAGAGGTTAAATCTTAATATAAGATTTATGTTTGAAATTGAAACGTGTCATTTATCAAACGATAAACGATATTATTGAAATGTCGTAATTAGAATGAATTGGGTTATATTACTATAAGTGTTGTAAATCTTATTGACGATTAATATAATTACCATTTTATGTTAGTAATTATGAATTACTAGTCAATTGTTAAATGTGATTTATTTAATTTATAAATCATATTTATTTGATAAATATAATTTTTAAATTAAAACAGTTATTGTTTATAACATTGTAACATAATGTATGTCACAAATGTAAAATTGTACAATTGACAAACATAAAATGGATGTCCATTTTATCATAAAATGTGATGGTTTGGGGAGGATTTAAGGTGTGTTTAAAAAGCATCTTAATTACCCTAATAATATAATGATTATAGTATGCCTTGAGAATACTACCTATGGCCACCCTAAGAACCATGAAAAAGGAAAATGTTCCCCTTTTGCTTCTTCCTATGGCCGGCCGCCCCAATGCCAATGCAACTCACATATAACTTAAGATTTACTCATAAGTTATGATTCGTTCTAATTCTTAGCATAATTTTTCTAGAGAAAAAAACTATTTCCACAACCTCAACAATTATTATATGATAACATTAATATACGGTTTACTATAGTGATAGTAATAGGTTTATTATTAGATTAAGATAATAAACTAAGTTTAAGGAAGAACCAATTCTTAACCTAGCTATTACAAGTTTCGGTCCTTAAGGAGTTGTCTTGGGTGCATCTTGGAGGAGGTATTCTACTTGGATACTAAGAGTTGGAGAATCATCCTTTCCATTCTCGTCGGATAGTAAGTATTCGACTCCTTTATTCCGCATCACTAATTAGCATGCATAAGATCTTGTAAAAACGTATCTAAAATATTAATTTGTATATTTCATATTAGTAAGACTAAATTTTAGGTTATGAGACCTTAGAACCTAACAATTGGTATCAGAGCAAATCGGTTGTTTGCATGCTTTTTGTTTATAATTTTTACGAAGTTATTAGATAACAAAAATAAAATTGAAATTTTAATATCATATTTGATATGGCCGAAATTTCTCATGCATGAATAACTACTGGTCCTAAAAGTATTTTAGGATATTTGGAATATTTTTTGGATATATATTGTTCATAAGTAAAATTATTTCGGTTTTTGTCATTTTTAATGGTTAAAATGAATTATTTTTGGGAAAAATAGCTATTTATACTTTTTGGCCGAGATTTTTTAGTTTGGTCTCACATGTATTTTCTATGTTATGAATATGAAGTTTCGTAAATATTGGAGTTAAAATGCATGGTTTATGAATTTTAAATGTTAAATCCTATAAAATGAGAATAAATGGGTTTTATATATTTAAATTGCGAATTTGACTATAAAACATTTTGAGTATGTCGCATGAAATATTTAAAATGTATATTAAATTTTTCCAGAAATGTTTATCATATATTGCATGATTATTGATTTTTAGTGTAAAAATCGGATAATAAGAGACATAATTTCGACTTAATTAGTTTGAGTTGGAATTTGGCCATTAAAATTTTACAGAATGTCATATATATTATTTCCAGCATGTATAAGAATTTAGAGATTTTTATTTCATGTTATGCTTGTGAAATAATATTAATGGTTAAAATCTTACGATATATGACATAAATTGTTAAATATAGCAAAAGTTGTTAAAATGGCCGAAAAATTTAACCCATGAAAGTCATATTTGATATGTTCATCACCATATTTTTCTTGGGAACCAAAAGTTTTAGCATATTTAATTTTATTTATTAATTGTTATATTTAAAAATTAAATAATAAGAGTCATTTTTATGTAAATTTCGGATATTGGACAGTGTGTTCTTTAACTTTTCTGCCCATTTCAGTTTCTTAAAGTGTTTTGGAAAGTGTAAAAATATTATTAGTATTTTAAATGCTTTTATGGAGGTAATTATTGAATTTCCGACTCAAATACGCGTTTTTACGTCTTATTTATGACATAAATAATAATACCGTATAAATACTAATATTTTTTTTTTAAGTTCTGGAATTTCAAGAAAATTATAGAATGTTCAAAATTTGAATTTTGAATTTTTCGAAATTTTACGACTCTTTTGGAATTTTATATTAATTTTCCCGTAAAACCGATTAATACCGAACAATATTTTGCAAATAATTTATGTCATGTTCAAGATTTGAGTAAGAGTAAATTTTGAATCCTAAATGAGTTAGAATGATTAACTTAAGAGTGAATTTCGATTCACGTGATGCTAAGTGTTTTTAATCGTTAAAACACACAATTCCATAAAACCAAGGTATACGATAACTCTTTATAGAAATGATATTTAATAGGACGATCTGACTTAGGATTTGCATGTTATTTCATATTTATAAGCATTGCATATTTTAGTTATGATTGTCATGATTTTATTTACGTAATTTTGGGATTATGTAATTTTACTTAGTATGGCCTTAGTTTTAATCAATAATACCCGTAATGTAAGGGGTTATCGATTCGGCTGTAATTAATGTGATCTCGTATCACTTTATTTATTGTTTTCTATTTTATAAAGAATAAAGTAGATAGAAAAGTTGTAATTTTTGTAAATCCCGGAGAGGCTTGAAGACGATGTCATTCGGAAAGGAGTTCCGACCAAGACGGTGTTTGCCATGGGATGTGATGCGTGTCAATTTTATGATGTTTCAAATCTATTTTTACATGCATTTCGTCGCTCATTTACTATGTTTTAGCCATAAATTCCCAACAATTGTGAACTTTCGTATTTTTATGCTCTTTTGCAGATTTATGCGGGAAAAGGACGATTTTAAGCCAAATTCATGCCCTCGGGATTTTTCGTAACCAAGGAACAAAGTAAAGTCAACTGGAAACATTGACCAAGTACCAAGAAGTCAAACCGAGACGAAACAAAGCAATCCTACAGGAAAAGAGGTCGACCGACCTATTACTTGGGTCGGCCGACCAGGCCTCTGTTTTGGAAAAGCCCAGAAAGTTCCTGAAGCCCGTAAATAGGTCGACCGACCTACTCGGTGGGTCGACTGACCTCTGCGCAGATCAGAAGCTTTTCGGAAGCCCATAAGAAGTGTTTAGGTCTTAAGGAAACTCCTAATTTCCGCCTATATAAGCTAATCTTATGTATAGGATTAATTATCAAGTTACAACCTAGTTCTATTATTCAGTTTTATTCAGTTCTTAATCTAGTTTTTCCCTTAGTTGTAATCTTTCAATAATTCTCAAACACTTTTAGTTATTGTTCATCAATCCTTCAAGCATTCATCAATAAAGTTGTTCTTTTCTGCCTTAAATCCAATTTCCGGTAATTCTTTCCTTAATTTCAGTTTTAATATTGTTCTTATAATTACTTGTATTCGGTTTAAGATAGAATCTCAAAACTTTATTATTGATTGCATGTTTAGATTGATATTCATTATGATTTCCATGTTTATTCCTGTTTTCATTGTTGTTTTAATAACCATGAGTAGCTAATTTCATATGTTAGGATGTAGGGGATGAATATGCGTAGGTAGTATAGGTTCCGAGACCAACTGTAGCAGGGCCGTGGTCGGTCGACCTATATAATGGGTCGGTCGACCGAGGCTATGGTCGGCCGACTGGGCTAGCTGGTCGGTCGACCCAATCGCGTTCGTATTCTGTTTCGTTTTAATTCGTAGACTATAATAACCTACAATGAGACTGAAAGGAGACTTGTAGGATGTTAGTAATGACCTACCCAAGATTGAAAGATGCGGGAAGGGCATTGGTTTACACCTTAAGACGGCTAGGTTACTTAAGACTGAAAGGTATGTGACCTAGAATTTAGGAATCACCCTTATTGTTGACACCCAATAATTGTGAGACCTATGAACTAATAGCATAGGCCGAAAGGAGCTATTAGGTACCATAGACCGAAAGGATATGTTACACTACTTGCGCGACTGCAATACATGTTGACCTTAGGATTTATATTACCTTAGCTATTTATTACCCAAACATCCTAGCATCTCTTTTAATATAGTTGTATATATTCTCATCTTTAATTACTTGTTTATTTTAATCTTTGCTTTAGACTTAGTAAACAACCAATCAAACCCCCAAAATTGTTATTTTAAACATTAACATCAAACAATAAACATTCCCCACCTCTTTGTGGTTCGACCCTGACTTTCACTATCTATTGTTAAGGTTAGGAATTATAAATTTTATCTTTGGTACCCTCAACGACGGGCATTAAATTTTGGCGCCGTTGCCGGGGAGGTGACGCCAGTGTTTATTGTTTCTTGTTTTTGTTTCTTTTGTTTAGGGAACTTTTGTTCCTTAAACCTTCTTACTTATTTCTTGTAGTTTCCATCTTATGCGCAGGTCTGTTCAAGGAGAACTCCTACCACTTGACCACGAGCTTGAGAGGACTTTAAGAGAAAGAGGAAGCAGTTTTTAGCGAGTAAGGAAGGAGGTTCACCATCTTCCTTATTCCAAGAAGACATCTTTGAACAACTACCATCATCACCATCACCACAAAACAATCCACCTTCACCAAAAACACCAACTTCACAACCAAATTCACCTTACAATCCATCCACACCAAAAATACCATCTTATACCTACTTCCAAGTTTTTTCAAAAGAAGAAGAGAACATGGCCGAGGAAGCTACTATCGCCAGTCACTACATGCCTCAGGTGAAGGACCTATACAAAGGGTTCACTTTACCTGCAGGTACTGGGAAGCCATTCGAGGCCAAGCCTGCCTATATTACTGTGGTTGAGAAAAACCAATTTGGAGGCTCGGCCAATGAGGATGCTGCAAAGCGTATTGAAATCTTCACAGATTACATATGCTCTATTGCACCCCTAGACGGAGTGACACAGGACCAGATTAAACAAACCATGTTCATCTTCTCTCTCAGGGATTCTGCAAGGGAATGGTATAGAGATCTTGACCGCACTGCTGCGGGAGTCACAGATTGGAACACCTTGGCCTTGGCATTTTACAGGAAGTACTACTCTGCATCCAAGACCAATGCTTTGAGGGCGCAAATTACAAATTTCAAACAAGGACCTAATGAAGATTTTAGTGAGGCTTGGGACAGGTTCAAGAGACTTGTTCGATCCATACCACACCATGGATACGAGCAATGGTTTCTTTGTAACCAGGTCTACAATGGCCTTTATGATGACAACAGGGCCTACCTAGATGCTGCAGCCAACGGAAGATTCCAAGAGAATTCTGGAGAGACTAAGGGTCTCAAGATAATAGAAGATGGTGTTGTCCACCGTGCTGAACATGGGACTTCCCGTGGTAATCAAAGGAAAGCTGAGTCTAACGTAGCTGCTATAGAGGCCTTGATGGCCAAGTTAGATAAGCTGGAAAGTGGTGGGAAGTTCGATATTGGGAGTGGAAGCAAAGGAGGTATGTACCAGGTGAATGCCGTTTAGGACGGACCTTTTCTTTGTGAGAGATGTGGTGGGGAAGGGCACGTGTCAAAATTTTGCACCTCATCTAATGAGACATGTGCCGCTTTTCAGCATTATCGTGGGAACAATTTTTATGATCCAAATAATTATAATGTCCATCCCAACATGAGGTGGACAAGCCAGAACGTTCTCAACCCACAACACCTACAACCTCAACAAAATTCCACATACATCCCTCCACATAAGCAAGGTTTCCAAAAACCACCCTTCAACCCTCAACCACCTTCAAACCCACCACCTAATACGGATGCTCTCATCCAGAACCTCATTGGGTTGGTTCAGAAGGAATCTCAGGCTAGAGAAGCAGGGATGAAGATGTGAGAGTCTCAGATTGCTCAAATCGCGAGCAAGAACAATACTAGGGCTCCGGGTCAACTTCCGACCAAGACGGACCAAAAGAAAGAAACTCTAAACATCATATGTTTGAGAAGTGGAGCCAAGGTGGGAAGTGAGAAAGCAAGCGAGAAGGATAAAGCGAAACAGCCGAAGCCGAATAACAGCGAGGAAGGTCGACCGACCCAGGAGCCAGGTCGACCGACCTCTGAGCAGATTCCGGAAATTCCCACTGTACAGGAACGCGGTCGATCAACCGAAGAGGAGGGTCGACCGACCCCCGATGCTGAACAGACGCCCGCTTTCAGACCTGAAAAGCCGGACAATTTAAGGGATTTCCTATTTCGGGGTGATAAGACCCCTAAGTTTCTGAAAAGGGCTGCAAATACTGAATCTTCCGCCCCTCCTTTTCCGGAGACACTCATACCTACAAAGGAACAGGTATCTTTCGATAAATTTAAAAACGTAATTCGTTCATTGAATGTTCAAGTTTCGTTCTTAGAATTAGTTCAACAAGTTCCTCCATACCTTAAATTTATGAGACAACTTTTGTCAAGGAAGCGGTCTTTAGATAAGGTTGAGTCGGTGGCCCTCACTGAAGAGTTATCCAGTTTTCTGTCACATGTCATTGCCCCTCACAAGCTAGAGGACCCTGGGAGTTTTTCTGTGCCTTGCAATATAGGGACCTTTCCTGTTAAAAAGGCATTATGTGACCTAGGGGCTAGCATTATTGTCATGCCTTTAAGTGTTGCCCTAAAACTAGGAATGACCAATTTTGCAGTAACTAGTATGACTGTTCAGATGGCCGATCGTACATCTATAGAGCCCATAGGGGTGTTGGAAAACATCCCTGTGCGTATAAACAGGTTTTTCTTCCCAGTTGACTTTGTGGTCTTGGACGTTCCTGAGGATGCCCATATACCTATAATACTAGGAAGACCTTTCCTCCACACTGCGGGAGCCATCATAGATGTGGGTACTGGAACCTTGACTTTCAAGGTAGGAAAGCATTCTATTATTTATGGGTTGTCCTATAGGAAGAAGGATGCTATGACCCCTATCACTTGTAATGCTATTGTTTCTGAAAAGAAGTACAAGGTCATCACTACTTCTCCTACTTTATTGCCTACTCCTATACCTGTTTTTACACCTCCGCCCCTGATCGGGAGCAATATGGAGGATACTTCTATTGTGACTAATGCAGGAGTTGGTCTGGGGAAACCCACAATAAAGGACGTCATGGTACAAAAAGGAGGACTAGGAATCCTAAGCTACGGGGAGGATGAGGATCCAGACACTGTTGATAAGGAGGATAAGAGAAAGAGAAGAGGAGCTCAAGAGAAGAGTCCGTCGCATATGCTTTGCGACGGAGAGGCGACGTGTTTTGCTATTCATACAAACACGGTGGAGACTACGGCATATCGTCAAAAGCCGTGGTCTGAGATTTTCCGCATCTTTAGTGGATAGCTATTTCAGTTTTAAACACTTAAGACAATTTACTTTCTTTTTTGTTAAGACTTTTTTTTTTAATTTTGTTTGCTTTAAGTTTCTAAAACTTCTTTAATTTTGTTGCGTAGTTAAGACGTTGTCATACTTGGTTCTGGGTTTTTGCGCATTTGTTAGGCGTACGTATAATGCTTTTTCAGGTTTGAGGAAGAATGACTTAGGTAACACAAGTTTTTCCGGAGAAAAGACGGCCGCTGTGCAGCAGAGGGGTCGACCGACTAGAACTATGGGTCGGTCGACCTGGTCCCTGCATTCATGGAATTCCTGCAGTCCGCGGGAAGGTCGGTCGACCCAAAACATAGGTCGGTCGACCTTCCCCTCCGTCTCAGCCTGCTCGTCTTTTTCTCGGGAATCGTGCAACCATCTTGGGTACTTGAGTGGCACTGCTGGCCACCAAAAACCTCCCAGCTTACGCTGGTTTGGGGAGGTTCCTCATGCATTTAAAACAAATCCGGTGATTTCTATTCTTTTTCCTTTGGTTTTTATCTTTTCGCATTTATTTTATTATTATAAAACCTTTGCTTAGGCTAATGCACAATGGGGACATTGTGCGGGTTGGTTTGGGGAATGGTTTAGTTACACG
Organism: Silene conica; assembly: GCA_029255685.2. Lineage (NCBI taxonomy): Eukaryota > Viridiplantae > Streptophyta > Magnoliopsida > Caryophyllales > Caryophyllaceae > Silene > Silene conica. The sequence continues at coordinate 32,917,306 of CM055312.2, read as the reverse complement.
CATTGTTCCATTGCATTATGTCACACTTTTATTGCATTTCTGTCTTGCATCGTTCTTTTCTTTATTTACCTTACCTATACAAAACAAAACAAAAAAATACAAAAAAACAGAAAAAATTTCATAATTTCAAAAAAAACACGTTTAATTTAGCATATAGGTCGAGTCAGAACGAGAGTATTTCAAGGATGATTTTGCTATCTTACATGTTTATGCCTTTGCCTTGCCTTGTCAACTTGTTTTAGTATAAGAGTCTTTTGCATATCCACGAGTTTTTTTCAACTTGTTTTCTTGAGACTTGACTTATACCTTGGCAACCTACTATACATTCTAAGTTTTAGAGCCTTATTCCTGGTTTCATTTTTAAATCAATTGTCTAGGATGTGAGTAGTACTCCCCTTGGAACATGTTACATCAATATGCATAAACATGAACTTGAATTGCTATATACTTGTTTTACTTTCTCGTTTTGTGAGTCTTGATACGTGCATTTGAGATCCCTTTTCTCTTATTTACTCATAAGCCCTATATAGCCAAATTTGCCTTTTTATTCCCCCAAAACTACATCCCATACTTAGCCTACCCTTCCAAGCTAGTATTTGTGGTCTTTGGTTTATTTTTTGAGGCATCTTGGTTTGTATGCTATCTTGAGGAGAAAGAGAAAAGAAGAGAAAGAAAGAAAGAAAGAAAAAAAAAGAACAGCAAAAAGAAAAGAAAAGAAAGAAAGAAAAGAAAGACGAAAAATCAAAATACACAGTAAAGTCAGTCGACCGACCCCCTTCATAGGTCGCCCGACCAACTGACAGCATCAGATTCAAAATTTCGTTCCAAAAATCCTTTTCTTTTAGATGTTATCACTCCCGCACTTCATTCAAAATAATTAGGAGTCCTTTCTTATATATAATGTGAGAGTTGTGCTACAAAAGGGCACTTTCTTAATATCAAAAAGTTGTGAAATATGTTATTGGGAACCGGATTTACTAGCTTGGCTACTAACCTCACAAATCCAAAAACATCTTAACCACTTTTTACCTTTTACCTCACATATCTTTCATACCTCAATTGCATGTATCCGAGTCACTTGATGAGTGTGTTTATACATAGTTGTGGAATTCTTGTTCATGTCAGATTGCAGGCATGTTTTCATGGGTCGCAGTTAGGTGAGTGTCATTACAATAAACTTCTTTCTATATTTTACATATACTCACCTTTTTCATGAGTGTCTCGAGCGTACCGCGAGAGTCCAATGGTAATAAGTCTCTTTAGTTTCCAGTTTGCAAGTTTGACGACCCTACAACTCGTTTGCATGATTCGAATACTTTCTCATCTTGTACTTGGTATTGGTTTAGGCTTACATGTAAATTTCGCTCTGAGATTGAAATCTTTCATTACTTAAGATCGAGTCTATTTCTTGCTTGAGGGCAAGCAAGGGTTTGGTTTGGGGAATTTGATGCGTGTCTATTTTATGATGTTTTACATCTATTTTTACACGCATTTCGTTGCTCATTTACTATGTTTTAGCCATAAATTCCCAACAATTGTGCACTTTTGTATTTTTATGCTCTTTTGCAGATTTATGCGGGAAAAGGACGATTTTATGCCAAATTCATGCCCTCGGGATTTTTCGTAACCAAGGAACAAAGAAAAGTCAACTGGAAGCATTGACCAAGTACCAAGAAGTCAAACCGAGACGAAACAAAGCAATCCTACAGGAAAAGAGGTCGACCGACCTATTACTTGGGTCGGCCGACCAGGCCTATGTTTTGGAAAAGCCCAGAAAGTTCCTGAAGCCCGTAAATAGGTCGACCGACCTACTCGGTGGGTCGACCGACCTACTCGGTGGGTCGACCGACCTCTGCGCAGATCAGAAGCTTTTCGGAAGCCCATAAGAAGTGTTTAGGTCTTAAGGAAACTCCTAATTTCCGCCTATATAAGCTAATCTTATGTTTAGGATTAATTATCAAGTTACAACCTAGTTCTATTATTCAGTTTTATTCAGTTCTTAATCTAGTTTTTCCCTTAGTTGTAATCATTCAATAATTCTCAAACACTTTTAGTTATGAGTAAATTAATAATTACTCCCTTATATGTTTCACTTTTCTAAAATTACTCCCTTATAAGTTTGTTTTTTTAAATTACTCCCTTAAGTTTGCCTCATGTCAAAAATTGCTACCAATTTGCAGCTTCGACGAGTTTTTGCGTCAATTTTGGAATTTTACCTCTATTTTCCTAAATTTATGACTAAATTGCCCCTGAGTTTTACTCTATCATGTTATAAGTTTTGCTTCTCCAAACTATTTACCAATATCTTCATCTCTACCTAATTCCTCACTATATAATTTACCCAATCACTTCATTAAAAGTAATTTGTCAATCTACTTGCTCAACTTTTGAAGTTTCCATTTTTTTCAAGGTAAGTAAATCTTTGATTTTGGTATGTGAATCATATTATTGTTGTATTTAATTGAAAACTGAAATTGGAAATTAGAGTTCTCTATATTCATCAAAACTGAGATTGTATTGAATTGAATTGAATTGAAATTAGGGTTTGAATTGATTTGGGTATTTTTTTTTCATCTTTCTGATTTGGGAAAAAAAATCTTCTAGAACAGAAGGGCAATGTCGAATTCATTATTGTTGGCTGGTACTAGCAAACCCCTTTAATCTTCGAGTTTTATTGAGATTAATTTGCGAAAATTGGGATTCGATTTCAAAATTAGGGTTAGGATTAATTTGGGATTTTTTTTATTGTTGGGATTTCAAAATTAGGGTAAAATGAAAGGTTATGGGTTTGTTGGGTTGGGTAAACACACAGAAGGGCAATGTCGTCCATTCCATATATTTTTCACCGTAAAACGTAATTGGTAGCAATTTTTGACTTGAGACAAACTTAAGGGAGTAATTTAAAAAAACAAACTTATAAGGGAGTAATTTTAGAAAAGTGAAACATATAAGGGAGTAATTATTAATTTACTCTTTAGTTATTGTTCATAAATCCTTCAAGCATTCATCAATAAAGTTGTTCTTTTCTGCCTTAATTCCAATTTCCGGTAATTCTTTCCTTAATTTCAGTTTTAACATTGTTCTTATAATTACTTGTATTCGGTTTAAGATAGAATCCCAAAGCTTTATTATTGATTGCATGTTTAGATTGATATTCATTATGATTTCCATGTTTATTCCTGTTTTCATTGTTGTTTTAGTAACCATGAGTAGCTAATTTCATATGTTAGGATGTAGGGGATGAATATGCGTAGGTAGTATAGGTTCCGAGACCAACTGTAGCAGGGCCGTGGTCGGTCGACCTATATAATGGGTCGGTCGACCGAGGCTGTGGTCGGCCGACTGGGCTAGCTGGTCGGTCGACCCAATCGCGTTCGTATTCTGTTTCGTTTTAATTCGTAGACTATAATAACCTACAATGAGACTGAAAGGAGACTTGTAGGATGTTAGTAATGACCTACCCAAGATTGAAAGATGCGGGAAGGGCATTGGTTTACACCTTAAGACGGCTAGGTTACTTAAGACTGAAAGGTATGTGACCTAGAATTTAGGAATCACCCTTATTGTTGACACCCAATAATTGTGAGACCTAGGAACTAATAGCATAGGCCGAAAAGAGCTATTAGGTACCATAGACCGAAAGGATATGTTACACCACTTGCGCGACTGCAATACATGTTGACCTTAGGATTTATATTACCTTAGCTATTTATTACCCAAACATCCTAGCATCTCTTTTAATATAGTTGTATTCTCATCTTTAATTACTTGTTTATTTTAATCTTTGCTTTAGACTTAGTAAACAACCAATCAAACCCCCAAAATTGTTATTTTAAACATTATTATCAAACAATAAACATTCCCTACCTCTTTGTGGTTCGACCCTGACTTTGATTATCTATTGTTATGGTTAGGAATTATAAATTTTATCTTTGGTACCCTCAACGACGGGCATCAAATTTTGGCGCCGTTGCCGGGGAGGTGACGCCAGTGTTTATTGTTTCTTGTTTTTGTTTCTTTTGTTTAAGGAACTTTTGTTCCTTAAACCTTCTTACTTTTTTCTTGTAGTTTCCATCTTATGCGCAGGTTAGTTCAAGGAGAACTCCTACCACTTGACCACGAGCTTGAGAGGACTTTAAGAGAAAGAGGAAGCAGTTTTTAGCGACTAAGGAAGGAGGTTCACCATCTTCCTTATTCCAAGAAGACATCTTTAAACAACTACCATCATCACCATCACCACAAAACAATCCACCTTCACCAAAAACACCAACTTCACAACCAAATTCACCTCACAATCCATCCACACCAAAAACACCATCTTATACCTACTTCCAAGTTTTTCCAAAAGAAGAAGAGAACATGGCCGAGGAAGCTACTATCGCCAGCCACTCCATGCCTCAGGTGAAGGACCTATACAAAGGGTTCACTTTACCTGCAGGTACTGGGAAGCCATTCGAGGCCAAGCCTACCTATATTACTATGGTTGAGAAAAACCAATTTGGAGGCTCGGCCAATGAGGATGCTGTAAAGCATATTGAAATCTTCACAGATTACATATGCTCTATTGCACCCCCAGACGGAGTGACACAGGACCAGATTAAACAAACCATGTTCATCTTCTCTCTCAGGGATTCTGCAAGGGAATGGTATAAAGATCTTGACCGCACTGCTGCGGGAGTCACAGATTAGAACACCTTGGCCTTGGCATTTTACAGGAAGTACTACTCTGCATCCAAGACTAATGCTTTGAGGGTGCAGATTACAAATTTCAAACAAGGGCCTAATGAAGATTTTAGTGAGGCTTGGGACAGGTTCAAGAGACTTGTTCGATCCATACCACACCATGGATTCGAGCAATGATTTCTTTGTAACCAGTTCTACAATGGGCTCTATGATGACAACAGGGCCTACCTAGATGATGCAGCCAACGGAAGATTCCAAGAGAATTCTGGAGAGACTAAGGGTCTCAAGATAATAGAAGATGTTGTTGTCCACCGTGCTGAAAATGGGACTTCTCGTGGTAATCAAAGGAAAGCTGAGTCTAACGTAGCTGCTATAGAGGCCTTGATGGCCAAGTTAGATAAGTTGGAAAGTGGTGGGAAGTTCGATATTGGGAGTGGAAGCAAAGGAGGTATGTACCAGGTGAATGTCGTTCAGGACGAACCTTTTGTTTGTGAGAGATGTGGTGGGGAAGGGCACGTGTCAAAATTTTGCACCTCATCTAATGAGACATGTGCCACTTTTCAGCATTATCGTAGGAACAATTTTTATGATCCAAATAATAATAATGTCCATCCCAACATGAGGTGGACAAGCCAGAACGTTCTCAACCCACAACACCTACAACCTCAACAAAATTCCACATACATCCCTCCACATAAGCAAGGTTTCCAAAAACCACCCTTCAACCTTCAACCACCTTCAAACCCACCACCCAATACGGATGCTCTCATCCAGAACCTCATTGGGTTGGTTCAGAAGGAATCTCAGGCTAGGGAAGCAGGGATGAAGATGTTAGAGTCTCAGATTTCTCAAATCGCGAGCAAGAACGATACTAGGGCTCCGAGTCAACTTCCGACCAAGACGGACCAAAAGAAAGAAACTCTAAACATCATATCTTTGAGAAGTGGAGCCAAGGTGGGAAGTGAGAAAGCAAGCGAGAAGGATAAAGCGAAACAGCCGAAGCCGAATAACAGCGAGGAAGGTCGACCGACCCAGGAGCCAGGTCGACCGACCTCTGAGCAGATTCCGGAAATTCCCGCTGTACAGGAACTCGGTCGATCAACCGAAGAGGAGGGTCGACCGACCCCCGATGCTGAACAGACGCCCGCTTTCAGACCTGAAATGCCGGACAATTTAAGGGATTTCCTTTTTCGGGGTGATAAGACCCTTAAGTTTCTGAAAAGAGCTGCAAATACTGAATCTTCCGCCCCTCCTTTTCCGGAGAGACTCATACCTACAAAGGAATAGGTATCTTTCGATAAATTTAAAGACGTAATTCGTTCATTGAATGTTCAAGTCCGTTCTTAGAATTAGTTCAACAAGTTCCTTCATACCTTAAATTTATGAGACAACTTTTGTCAAGGAAGCGGTCTTTGGATAAGGTTGAGTCGGTGGCCCTCACTGAAGAGTGATCGATTTTTCTGTCACATGTCATTGCCCCTCAAAAACTAGAGGACCCTGGGAGTTTTTCTGTGCCTTGCAATATAGGGACCTTTCCTGTTAAAAAGGCATTATGTGTGACACCCGTCCTTGAGGGGTGTCAAAGATAAGATTTATAAAACCTCAGCTTAAACTAGATAGGATAAGTCAAGGGTCGAACCACAAGGAGACAAGGTTAATTATGTTTGCGAATTTAAAGTCTATTGCAAGTAACCAAAAAAAAGTGGGTTGATTTAAGAGAGCAAAAATAAACAAGCGAATAAGGTAAAAAGGAGATTAGGAATTTTGATTCCCCATGGTTAAAACAAGTCAATGAACGGTAAAATAACCAAATAACACAATCCCAAGGAATAAAGAATAAACCTTTAGGTCAATATTCTACCCAATCCTTACGGTCTTAGGGTTCCTAGAAAAGCACTAAACTTTCGTTCATAGAGCAATCCCAAAGTTGTTGTTAAACTAATCCTAATAATCTTTCAATCTTAAGGAATAGTTCACCAACAACAATGGGGGATTGGTAATTCAATCATTAAATTATCAAAATCAAGTCTTTACCATGGTTCCCTAATTCCTAATCACAAGAATTAGCTACGCATGATTTTAACTATGAAATTAACAATAACAAGAACTAAGAACATCAAAGGAATCAACATAATTAAAGATGACAATAACAGGGAAAACATGTATTGTGAAATAATAATAAGGTGAACAACAAGATTAATTGAAAGGGAAAGATTAATTGTAGCAAACTTACAAGCTTAATTGGAATTCAAGAACAAAAGATGAAAACTTGATAAATCTCTCTAAACTATGGAGTTTTCTCTAATCTGGACTGCTTAACCTAATTTTAGAGTTTAGGCGTCCTTAAATAAGTTCTCATTACAAGATTAAACGAGTAAAACACAAAATAAAAGTCGCGGACACAGTCGCTGGGTCGGTCGACCTACTATCCGGGTCGGTCGACCTCTTCTGCTGTTGTCGGGTTTTCTGGATTCTGGGCTTTGGTCGGTCGACCTCTTTAGTGGGTCGGTCGACCCTTTCCTGTACGTTTCAGCGTAAATTTAGCCCGTAAACAACACTTGACTATGAATCTGGATCCTTGCTCCGCGTAATTACTCAAAACAGCTTCCGGAGGACGATTAAAGTTCAGTTTTGCCCACTTCCGCGTATTCCTACATCCAAAACATAGAAATGCCAAAGTAAACCGTTTCGGGAGAAATAGAAACTAAAAGTCACGAAAATATAAGAAAATACGTGCCAAAAGAATAAATAAAAAGCATAAAATAGGCACGTATCAAACTCCCCAAACCAAACCTTGCTTGTCCTCAAGCAAGCACTAAGACTCAAAAGAAAAGAAAAACTTCTAATAGAACGGATTTCATACTCTTAGGACCAAACACAACACCATGCCTAACCAATTTTAATGCAATCTTCAAATAAAATCAAGCATAATGTCAAGAGCAAAACGAATTGAACATGTTGGAAAAATACGCTGAACTTTCAACCTTGCAAGACTCATTCTAATTGGACTCTCGCGGTACGCTCGTGACACTCATGAAAGCAAAGGGTCGAATATATATATATATGTGAAAGATAAGAAGATAAATAAAAGTAAAGACTCTCACCTATCTGCGACCCATAAGAAGATGCTGCAATCTAACATGAATAAAATCTCTACAACCGTACATATGCATTCCCACACTAGATAACCATGACACATGCCGAGGCAATTTTGGGATTGTGAGGCTAAAGGTAAGAAAGGTTTAAAATAAGTTATGGGTAGAGGGGTTAAACCGAGCTAACAACCATCTTATCCACACTATAAGACCACTTCCATTACTTTTCAAAACATGCCAATGCTCAGAATTTGAGAGCAAAAATCACAATTTCTCCATTTTTCTTCTTTTTCTTTTCAGAAACGCAGCCTGCTCAATGGTCGTGGTCGACCGACCCGTAATTTAGGTCGACCGACCACCCTTGAAAACAGGCAGACTCGTTTTTTTTTTTCTGATTTGATTTCTTATTATTTATTTTTTTCATTCTTCCTTCCTTCTTTTTCTCTTTTTTTTTTCTGATTTCAGTCACCGGCTCCTTTTTTTTCTTTTCTTTTCCTCCTTTCCACCATCCTCAAAAAATCAAGATTTATCAATGAAACACAAACCAAAGGATGGCCAAAACAGTCCCATCACTACATTACTAGCTCGGCTAGGGTAGGCAATTCTTAGGATGTAGCAAATGGGATAAAAGATTCAATTTGCCTATGTGAGGATTATGGGTAAAATGAGAAAAAGGGACCTCTACCACACGTGTCAACAAACCACAAACCCGAATGCATATAGGTATTAAGTAGACAAAATTCATGCTTATGCACATTGATGTGACATGCCTCAAGAGGAGAAACTACTCACAAACCTACATGAAATCGGTCATGAATGTCACCGATTTATAAAGCTTTAAACCTTAGAATATGTAGTAGCTTGCCAAGAAGAGAGTCAAGTCTAGTAATTTAGCATAAAATCAACAAAAACTCGTGGACAATGCAAAAGACTAGCTTAAATTTTTTTTTGAAAATGCAAGGCAAGGCAATAAGTGACATGTGAGGCATAATTCGTATTCGTCCGTTCCGACTCGACCTATGCGCTAAGAACGCGCGACAGAAAAGAAAGAAAGAAAAAATACAAAAGAAAAAGAAAGGGACAAAAAACATAAGACACAAAAACGAATGCAGACTCAACAGAAGTATGCATATACCCTCCCCAAACCAAAACGCACAATGCCCTCATTGTGCTTATCAGCATAATCCACAGTAAAGAGGCTAAGGAGAAAGGAGGGGGAAAATTGGAAATCTAAAGAAAATAAAAGAAAAAACTACTTACAAGACGGATGAACCTCCCCAAACCGAACATCGAAGAGGGAAGGTTTGAGCACGTCCCTAGTCCTCTGGGTCAAACTCTGACCCAGAGTCATCTCCTTCTGTTTCCTCCTCTTCCTCATCATCGGACCCTAAGCCTGCTGACGAGGCAGAGCCTGAAGCTTCTCCGTACCCATGACCGCCCGCCTGAGGTGTGTACCAGGTGGGGTGAGTCCAAGGGCCGGTGGGGAGCCTACCCTGAGTAGCATACTCCGAGTAGCCCGGATACTGGTAGAGACTATCGTTCAACTGTTTTTGGTTGAACTGCCTGCAAAGGTTCGCCACCATGAGTGGGAGAGATCTGTCATCAACAAAAGGAGGAACAGAAACATTAGGAGGAGCAGTAAAATCAACTGGATACCCCGTCCCAGGTGCATCAAAGTGGGCACCAGGAGCAGGGACCCTATGGCCTCTAAAGGTGCCTCCTCTAAGTGGAAGGCAGTAGGATGGAAGGAGTGGTCTAGGCTCCCCCTGAATATCATCAAGGGGTAACATGGGGGGAGCCGCGTTGACGGGGATGCGATCACTGAGGTAGGTATCTACCTTCCAATAATCTTTCCTATCCACCCAATGCACGGACTTGACATAAGCCATGTCCATGTACCGGGAGAGAGGGTCAAGCGCATCCTCAAAGCAAGGGAACTGAGGAACAAAGAAGCGAGCCAATCGAGAGACTAGCCCACCACAAACAATAGTAGTCAAAGAAGTTCACTCGCCCACCGACACAAAGTGAGAGGCGACAAAATATGTAGTGTTAAAAAACTACTGACCCGTACGTCTGACATTAAGATAGCCAGACAAAATGGAGAGCTCAATGTTTTTAACATTTTGAGACTCTTTACGGCCAAAAACAGTGTTGGCCAAAAGGCGTAAATAATAACGGGGGGCGGGTAGGTGAATGGTACTGTTTTTCTTCTTCCTATCGCTGGAATCCGAAAGACAGGACCACATGACATCGTATGACCTAGAAGGGTCACCCGTAAGACCCGTAGAAGATAAGCCTAGAAATTGAGCAAATTCATTCAAAGTTAATGAAAATGTTTCATTGAACAACCGAAAAGAAATGCATTTGTTATCATAGCCGGGATTATAAGCTTGAACATTAAAAATAAAGGAGGAAAAGAACTCAAGGGTGAGAAGGGTATAGGTGAACTCATCCATAGTGACAAGTCCTGGAAAACTCGTCCCATTGAGCAAGGACACCACATCATCATGACACCCCAAAGCTTGCAATGCCGGGACACAAAGGAACCGGGTGACCACCACGAGGCAAAAAGTAGAAAGATGGAGGAACCGGGCTTTTTACGCCGGAGTGTTGAAGATAATTTGCGGATAGTTTGGTAGAATATCCGTATCAAGTGTCGTCAACCCTCCTGACCTAGGAGCACGGCCTCGGGAGGTGCTTGCTCCGGAAATGCGGGAGCGCTTTCCGCCTTGTCCACGGCTAGACATTATGAATCTGAAAAAGTTCAATAAAATATAAGTCTTGTGCACATTAAAACATTTTCTTAGCAAAAAGGAGAACAAGAACACGATCCAGAAACTCCTGTACCGGTACCTGGGTCGGCCGACCTCAACTCGAGGTCGGTCGACCAATTACCAGCAAAAATCAGAATGCCTGTAATATTACTGCGGTCGATCGACCTCAAACCTATGTCGACCGACCGACCAAACGAAAGATCGAATTTCTGGAAAAATGCAGTTTGGTCGGCCGACCTCCGTTTTGAGTCGGTCGACCGACAATAGTGTCAGAAAAAGAGTCGCGGTTTTGAAATCGTGCGGAAATTAGGCATAGAAATTACAAGAGCAAATCATACTAACCCTAACAGCACAAAACCACACACATTTTACAGATCTGAGACTATATGACCTAAAGGAAGAAGAAAACTTAAAAGGAAAACACAAACATGTATGAAAACAAAATTAGGAGCCAAAACAAACTGAAAAAGACAAACAAAAACGACCTAAAACGGAATTAAGATGCTAGAAAACGAAGAAAAAAGAAAGAAAAAGCTAAGAAACACATACCTTGGATGGAGAAAGATGAAAGAAAGCAAGAAAATTGAGTGAAGGATGAAGGAGGTAGGTGGTTAGGGTTTTTAAGAGAGAGAAAGCGATGTTCAGAAAGTGTGATCAATAATTGTGTTTTCAAACACAAATAGGCTAAAGACTCTAACTCAAATAAAAACCGGAAAAACTTACCGAGGTCGGTCGACCTAAAATTTGGGTCGGTCGACCTCTGTCCTGCATACCTGCTCTGTCAAAATTTATTTCTCTGTCAGAATTTATTTAATGCTGGCAGAGGGTCGGTCGACCTTTCTGACGGGTCGGTCGACCTGCTTAACTGACGATTCTCTTAATTTCCTGCAGAACCTCAAAATCCCATTAAAAACTAAAAGAAAAACGACGAAAAAACTAAAAAAAACACAGAAACACAAATTAAGCTAAAACACGGGTTGCCTCCCGTGTAGCGCTGGTTTAAGAGGTCCTGCACGACCCGTTTACCTATCAAGAAGCATCCGAAAAAGGGTCAAAGTAAGAAACTTCAACCTTACCAATAAATTCGTTCTCTCCGCGGAAGTGTTTCACATACTGGCCATTAACTTTGAACCTCTCACCGGATAAGGTTTCTAACTCTATTGACCCAAATTTTGAGACAGCTGTGATGGTGTAAGGTCCGCTCCACCTGGATTTCAGCTTACCAGGAAAAAGACGAATACGAGCATTAAAAAGCAACACCCTATCACCTACCTGAAAATCACGCCTAATGATTCTCTTGTCATGTCAGCGCTTTGTTTTCTCCTTGTAGATCCTGGCATTGTCATAGGCTAACAACCTGAACTCTTCTAACTCATTGAGCTGCAACAAACGTTTCTCACGGGAAAGATTAGGGTCTAAATTAAGATCACAAATAGCCCACCAAGACTTACGTTCTAACTCTACTGGTAAATGACAAGTCTTACCATAAATCAACCGGAATGGTGACATTCCGATTGGGGTTTTGAACGCAGTTCTGTAGGCCCATAAAACATCATCAAGTTTTAGACTCCAATCTTTCCTAGACTTAGAAACAACTTTGGCTAAGGTCTCTTTGAGTTCCCTATTAGAGATCTCAACTTGACCACTAGTCTGAGGGTGATAAGCTAAACCCCTACGATGTTGGACACCGAATTTATTTAACAAGTCACCTAAGCGTTTCTCCTTAAAATGCATACCTCCATCACTAATGACAACCCTAGGGACACCAAAACGAGGAAATATGATTTTCTTAAACAATTTAACAACAGCCTTTGCATCACAATGGGGAGTGGCAATAGTTTCTACCCACTTAGAAACATAATCAACAGCTACAAGAATATACCTGTTACCTTGACTACTGGGAAAAGGTCCTTGATAATCAATGCCCCAGACATCAAAAATCTCTACCTCTAAAATACCAACCTGCGGCATCTCATGTCTTTTTGAGACATTCCCAGTTCTTTGACAGGCATCACAGCTACCTACAAAATTCCTACAGTCAGCATGCAAAGTAGGCCAATAGAAACCAGACTGTAATACCTTGGCCACGGTCCTAGATGGACCGTGGTGACCACCATATGCAGAAGAGTGACATGCTTCCAGAATGTCCTTCACCTCCCATTGGGGGACGCATCTCCGGATGAGTCCATCTCCGCATTCCTTGAAAACATAGGGGTCATCCCAAAAATACTGTTTTGCATCAAACATAAATCTCTTCTTTTGTTGCCATGACAACTCAGGAGGGATTTTACCTGTGACAGCAAAGTTAGCAAAATCAGCATACCAAGGAGGGGGATAAGAACTTGAACTATTAATGATAAATAAACTCTCATCAGGAAATGAATCATCAATAGGTAGAGAATCTTCTCCATTAGTCAGCTGAAGGCGAGATAGGTGGTCAGCTACCACGTTTTCCGCGCCTTTCTTGTCCCTAATCTCAATGTCAAACTCTTGGAGAAGGAGTATCCACCTTAAAAGCCTTGGCTTTGAATCTTTCTTCTGGAAAAGACCTTTCAAAGCTGCATGATCAGTGTAAACAATTACCTTATTACCTACTAAATAGGACCTGAATTTTTCTAAGGCAAAGATCACAGCTAGCATCTCCTTCTCAGTGGTGAAATAGTTGACTTGAGTCTCATCTAGGGTGCGGCTCGCATAGTATATAGCATTAAGAGCCTTATTCTTTCTTTGGCCAAGCACAACACCTACAGCATAGTCACTAGCATCGCACATGATCTCAAATGGGAGATCCCAATCTGGTGGCTGAATGATTGGTGCTGAGACCAAAGCTTCCTTCAACCTGTTAAAAGCTGAAAGGCACTCATCAGTAAAATTAAAGACAGCATCTTTAAGGAGCAATTGTGTAAGCGGTTTAGCAATTTTAGAAAAGTCTTTAATGAAACGCCGGTAAAAACCTGCATACCCTAAGAAACTTCTCACCCCCTTAAGATTAACAGGAGGGGGTAATTGCTCAATCACCTGCACTTTTGCTTTATCAACATGTATACCTTTATCCGAAATTAGATGCCCTAACACTACCCCCTCAATAACCATAAACTGACACTTTTCCCAGTTTAAGACAAGGTTTACATCAATACATCGCTGCAAGACTTTGTCAAGATTAGCTAAGCACTGATTAAACGCGTTACCATAAACAGAGAAATCATCCATAAATACTTCCATGATATTTTCTATAAAGTCAGAAAAGATACCCATCATACACCTTTGAAAGGTAGCAGGAGCATTACATAACCCAAAAGGCATCCTGCGATATGCAAAAACACCTTGTGGGCAAGTAAAAGTAGTCTTACTCTGATCATCAGGATGGATGGGAATCTGGAAAAATCCTGAATAACCATCTAAAAAACAGAAGAATTTATTAGAAGCCAGTCTTTCAGTCATTTGGTCAACAAAAGGAAGGGGGAAATGGTCTTTCTTGGTGGCGGCATTTAACTGTCTATAATCAATGCACATCCGCCACCCAGTTACAACTCTAGTGGGTATTAATTCATTTTTATCATTTTTAACCACTGTGGTTCCTCCTTTCTTAGGAACCACCTGAACTGGGCTAACCCACTTGGAGTTGCCAACTAAATAAATAATACCTGCATCAAGAAGTTTCATTACCTCAGCCATAACCACCTCCTGCATCTTAGGATTCAACTTACGCTGTCCCTATCTATAAGGCTTATGCCCTTCCTCTAACTCTATCCTATGCATGCAAACATCAGGACTTATGCCCTTAATGTCATCCAAAGAGTAACCTAAAGCTTTCCTATTCTTTTTGAGAACAGTCATTAAAGCAGAAAGTTGGTTAGGGTCAAGTTTAGAGCTAACAATCGCAGGGTACTGTTCAGTATCATCTAAGAAAACATTTTTAAGGTTAGGAGGAAGTGGCTTACGCTCTGGTACCTTTACCTCAACAGCGTGAACAGAATCAGTACTAATAGAATAGCACATGTTTACCAGATCTGCATTAGCTAGGCTTATGAGCTTCTCATTCTCTTCTTCAGTAAGCTCAAACTCTTCTTTCTCTGCTTCTATCACATCTAGCTCTTCAGCATCCTCAGCTGGATTACCTGTACACTTATCCAAAACTGTCAGATCATCTAAGGGATCCTTGGTCAAGGATTCCCTCCAGTTACGGATAACATTCCTGTCAATAATATCAATAGAGCAACAAGTATCATCAGTAAGAGTAGTTGCCTTATGGGCAAGACTAAACTCGATAGTGTCATCTCCAACCTCTAAAGTAATGATCCCGCGTTTGACATCTATTACAGCCCCAGCTGTGTGTAAAAATGGTCTTCTTAAAATAATAGGTATTTGACTATCCTCAGCAATGTCTAAAACAACGAAATCAACAGGAATAAAGAACTTTCCCACTCTAACTGAGACATCCTCTAAGACCCCTAATGGTCTTTGGGTTGATCTATCAGCCATCTGTAGGGTAATATTGGTGACCTTAAGTCTACCTAAATTAAGTCTTTCACAAACAGAATAAGGCATAACACTGACACTAGCCCCTAGATCACAAAGGGCTTTCCCTATAATATGATTACCTATGGTACAAGGGATAGAAAAACTACCTGGGTCCTTTAACTTGGGTGCTATATTATTTTGTGAGAGAACATAACATTCCTCCACAAAAGCAACAGCACCTTCGTCCTGAAAATTCCTCTTACGACTCAAAATATCTTTCATGAATTTAGCATAAGAAGGTACCTGGTTAATTAAATCAGTGAAGGGGACGGTTACCTCAAGGTTCTTCACCATCTCCAAAAACTTACCGAATTTTCGATCCTCTTTTGAATTTTTTAATCTTTCGGGATATGGAACGGTGACATTAGCAATAGGATCAACAACCTTTGGCTTTTTCAGCTGTAATATCTCAGTGAGTCCTTGAATGAGGGAAGGATCCAGCGCTTCGGGAATAGAAACTGCGTTTTGCTCAGGAACACTGGTCGGTCGACCTGGTATAGGGGTCGGTCGACCAGACACTGTATCATTCAATTTTTTCTGTTTTCCAGAAACTGATCTCACGTCAGGTATTTCGGTCGGTCGACCTTCTGTAGTGGTCGGTCGACCTTCTGACCTGTGAACGGGATCAATTTCTTCTTCCTGAACTTTAGCAGAGTCCTCCTTAGGGGTTGGTCCTTCATAAGCACGACCACTCCTAAGATTTATAGCATTCAACGTCTCTATGGGTCTTTCACAACTAGCCGGAGAGCTAGTTGTTTGGTTGGCTATGATTATCAATTGATCTCCAAAAGTCTTCATAGAAGCAATTTGAGCCTTTCCCATCTCTAAAACCTGTTTTGTTAGAGCATGAACAAGCTCTCTCAATTCCACAATCTCACCCGTGTTGTCGACCGTAGTAACTAGGTTCGCACTTTCAAGCTTCAGCTGGGTTGCCTCAAGCTTTTCAAAACGGGCTTCAACGGTTGTCTCAAGAGCCAACACTCTATTCATCTCCACATTCAACTTTCGCGAATTCCTACGTGAACTCCCAAAAGTGGCCCTATGCACCGCCATGTCTTCAATGGTGTTCCAACCCTGCATATGGTTGGTGTTGTTCTGAAATCTTCCATTGGCGGCCGCATCAAGAATCACTTTATAATCATCGTAGAGGGCGTTGTAAAATTGGTTACATAAGTACCATTGATGAAAACCATGGTGAGGGATAGAACGGACCAAATCCTTGAACCGATTCCATGCTTCACAAAATCCTTCACCGGCCCTTGTTGAAAGTTAGTGATTTGGCTTCTCAAGTCATTGGCTTTTGCAAGAGGGAAGTATTTTCTGTAGAAAGCCAATGCCAAGGAAGTCCAATCTGTAACCTTCTCAGCTACCCTATCAAGGTAACGGTACCAATCTCGCGCGGCATCTTTCAATAAATAAAGGAACATCATTGCCAGCACCTCATCCTGTGTTACCCCGGCATGTATGCGTATGGAACAGCAGTAATCCGTGAATGTCGCAACATGCTTCAATGGATCCTCGTTGGGTAGACCAGAAAATTGACTCCGTTCCACCAGAACGATGTGGTTCGGGTGGAGTTCAAAGGAACCAGTTGTGGGAGTAGGCAAGGTGAATCCTTTTGGTAAATCTTGAACCTTTGGCTGCATGTGGTCATAAATAGTCTCCATGTCTAAACAAAAGAGTACTCAAGCCTTCCTCTCAGAAACTTGTCTTCTAATATGCAGAAAACAACACTAGAAGAAAAGGTAAGTAACGGTCTTAAGGAACCTAAGTTCCTTAAGACAAGAAAAATAAACAAAAAATTTACAAAGAAAATTATACCGTCTCCCCGGCAACGGCGCCAAAATTTTACACCCGTCGTTGAGGGATGTCAAAGATAAGATTTATAAAACCTCAGCTTAAACTAAATAGGATAAGTCAAGGGTCGAACCACAAGGAGACAAGGTTAATTATTTTTGCGAATTTAATGTCTATTGCAAGTAACCAAAAAAAAGAGGGTTGATTTAAGATTTGAACTAACAACTAAGAGAGCAAAAATAAACAAGAGAATAAGGTAAAAAGGAGATTAGGAATTTCGGTTCCCCATGGTTAAAACAAGTCAATGAAAGGTAAAATAACCAAATAACACAATCCCAAGGAATAAAGAATAAACCTTTAGGTCAATATTCTACCTAATCCTTACGGTCTTAGGGTTCCTAGAAAAGCATTAAACTTTCGTTCATAGAGCAATCCCAAAGTTGTTGTTAAACTAATCCTAATAATCTTTCAATCTTAAGGATTAGTTCACCAACAACAATGGGGGATTGGTAATTCAATCATTAAACTATCAAAATCAAGTCTTTACCATGGTTCCCCTAATTCCTGATCACAAGAATTAGCTACGCATAATTTTAACTATGAATTAACAATAACAAGAACTAAGAACATCAAAGGAATCAACATAATTAAAGATGACAATAAAAGGGAAAACATGTATTTAGAAATAATAATAAGGTGAACAACAAGATTAATTGAAAGGGAAAGATTAATTGTAGCAAACTTACAAGCTTAATTGGAATTCAAGAACAAAAGATGAAAACTTGATAAATCTCTCTAAACAATGGAGTTTTCTCTAATCTGGACTGCTTAACCTAATTTTAGAGTTTAGGCGTCCTTAAATAAGTTCTCATTACAAGATTAAACGAGTAAAACACGAAATAAAAGTCGCGGACACAGTCGCTGGGTCGGTCGACCTACTATCCGGGTCGGTCGACCTCTTCTGCTGTTGTCGGGCATTCTGGATTCTGGGCTTTGGTCGGTCAACCTCTTTAGTGGGTCGGTCGACCCTTTCCTGTACGTTTCAGCGTAAATTTAGCCCGTAAACAACACTTGACTATGAATCCAGATCCTTGCTCCGCGTAATTACTCAAAACAGCTTCCGGAGGACGATTAAAGTTCAGTTTTGCCCACTTCCGCGTATTCCTACATCCAAAACATAGAAATGCCAAAGTAAACCGTTTCGGGAGAAATAACAACTAAAAGTCACGAAAATATAAGAAAATACGTGCCAAAAGAATAAATAAAAAGCATAAAATAGGCACGTATCAATGTGACCTAGGGGCTAGCATTAGTGTCATGCCTTTAAGTGTTGCCCTAAAACTAGGAATGACCAATTTTGCAGTAACTAGTATGACTGTTCAGATGGCCGATCGTACATCTATGGAGCCCATAGGGGTGTTGGAAAACATCCCTGTGCGTATAGACAAGTTTTTTTTCCCAGTTGACTTTGTAGTCTTGGACATTCCCGAGGATGCCCATATACCTATAATACTAGGAAGACTTTTCCTCCACACTGCGGGAGCCATCATAGATGTGGGTACTGGAACCTTGACTTTCAAGGTAGGAAACCATTCTATTATTTATGAGTTGTCCTATAGGAAGAAGGATGCTTAACCCCTATCACTTGTAATGCTATTGTTTCTGAAAAGAAGTACAAGGTCATCACTAATCAGGTGAGAACTCGAGTACTATAGCAGCGCACAACAGGTTTACACAAATCACATGATGTCATCTCAAAGATGTACAACAACTCAAACTCGAATGACAAACATTACATATATATATTTCATTTCTAACCATCCATTCAACACTTAGCCAGCTTCGGAAACTAATTTGAGGCGAGAGCCGGTTTCCCTTCCGGTTGCCCGGCCGAGGGGTCTTTCTCGACAAATCCATTTCCAAACCCAATATAAGTGCCGCCCAATTTATGGGACTTCAAACAAGCATACAATTCATATTATATAACGAATATTCTTTACGGAATTAATTACGTAAATAAAATAACAAAAGAGTCGTAAATTAAATATATTGTTCATTCGAAAAAGAGAAACAAGAACTAATTTAACATTTCATATTATATCCTCATATTTTCTATATAAAATTAACATGTGAGAAATTAATATAACAAGTCGTATTTTAATTATTCGGGAAACCGATTAACTAATTAATCATTTAGACATGCTTCGTAAAATAAAACCGTAACCCATTACTAAATCGTAACGTTTCTAACGTATTATATTTAAAGGTAAACAATCTAGCAAGCATGTACGTAAACTAATTAATTGCAGGCTAACAAGTACGTAAAATAATAATAAAATAATAATATAATAATAATAAAATAACAAAATGATCAGCCGTGTAATAACCACACGCAGCAACTCTAATAATAATAATAATTAATAGAAGAATTAGTAAACATTACTAGTATTAGTTTGATACGTATAATAAATAATAGTAGTTATATGTAGTAAATAGTAGCAACAACAACTATAGCAATACGCAGCAGCAGGACCAATTATGTAATACTAGCAATAGAATAACGGACAGCAGCAGCAACCAGAATAGCAACGCAGTACATTCGGCAGCAACGATTAGCGACAGAATGCAATACATACAACAATAACATTACACAACAAACAAGAATTTGTGACCGATATTAGTTATCCACTAACTATTAAACATAAACCCCACATCAATTTCACATAAAGAACAAGAAATTACATGTCCAATTATCCAATTAATTTAAGACAAAAGCCGAATTTTCTCATTATCGTCACCTGTTTAAGCGGTTTTCTCAAATGATTCTTCAATAATACAAGTATCCTTGTCCAATTTCTCCAAATTCTCACCTCAAAACGACATAAAAATGACAATTAAAGACTGTTTCCGAATTAATCTCAAAACAGCCCCAAAAACCGAATTGAACAAATTGAAAATCTAAAGAGATAGAAAGAATGGGTTCGAGGAGAGGAGCGCGTAGTTAATAGAGGAGCGAAAAGAAAAGCACCTTCTCCTGCATTGTTTTTGTTGGGATATATGTCCTCAACAATAGTGCGATCACATAATTAAATCTCATGACGAGAATGCGCAAGGGATGATACGAAATTATATTTGTCAACTAACCAACATTATTAAGTAATGATTGTCTAGCTAGAGTTTGACATTATTGTCGTATGACGGTGGTGGTCATTTGATCCCTTTAGATCACACCTATAGGACAATTCCCTTAATTGATAAACTGATCAAATGTATATTGATACGAGTTGATCATATTCCTTAAACTCGTATATCGAGAGATCAGAGGTTAAATCTTAATATAAGATTTATGTTTGAAATTGAAACGTGTCATTTATCAAACGATAAACGATATTATTGAAATGTCGTAATTAGAATGAATTGGGTTATATTACTACAAGTGTTGTAAATCTTATTGACGATTAATATAATTACCATTTTATGTTAGTAATTATGAATTACTAGTCAATTGTTAAATGTGATTTATTTAATTTATAAATGATATTTATTTGATAAAAAAAATTTTTAAATTAAAACAATTATTATTTATAACATTGTAACATAATGTATGTCACAAATGTAAAATTGTACAATTGACAAACATAAAATGGATGTCCATTTTATCATAAAATGAGACGGTTTGGGGAGGATTTAAGGTGTGTTTAAAAAGCATCTTAATTACCCTAATAATGTAATGATTATAGTATGCCTTGAGAATACTACCTATGGCCACCCTAAGAACCAAGGAAAGGGAAAATGTTCCTCTTTTGCTTCTTCCTATGGTCGGCCGCCCCAATGCCAATGCAACTCACATATAACTTAAGATTTACTCATAAGTTATGATTCATTATAATTCTTAGCATAATTTTTCTAGAGAGAAAAACTATTTCCACAACCTCCAAAATTATTATATGATAACATTAATATACGATTTACTATAGTGATAGTATTAGGTTTATTATTAGATTAAGATAATAAACTAAGTTTAAGGAAGAACCGATTCTTAACCTAGCTATTACAAGTTTCGGTCCTTAAGGAGTTGTCTTGGGTGCATCTTGGAGGAGATATTCTACTTGGATACTAAGAGTTGGAGAATCATCCTTGCCATTCTCGTCGGATAGTAAGTATTCGACTCCTTTATTCCGCATCACTAATTAGCATGCATAAGATCTTGTAAAAACGTAACTAAAATATTAATTAGTATATTTCATATTAGTAAGACTAAAGTTAAGGTTATGAGACCTTAGAACCTAACAATTGGTATCAGAGCAAATCGGTTGTTTGCATGCTTTTCGTTTATAATTTTTACGAAGTTATTAGATAACAAAAATAAAATTGAAATTTTAATATCATATTTGATATGGCCGAAATTTCTTATGCATGAATACCTACTGATCCTAAAAGTATTTTAGGATATTTGGAATAATTTTTGGATATGTATTGTTCATAAGTAAAATTATTTCGGTTTTTGTCATTTTTAATGGTTAAAATGAATTATTTTTGGGAAAAATAGCTATTTATACTTTCTGGCCGAGATTTTTTAGTATGGTCTCACATATATTTTCTATGTTATGAATATGAATATTCGTAAATATTGGAGTTAAAATGCATGGTTTATGAATTTTCAATGTTAAATCCTATAAAATGAGAATAATTGGGTTTTATATAGTTATATTGCGAATTTGACTATAAAACTTTTTGAGTATGTCACATGAAATATTTAAAATGTATATTAAATTTTCCAGAAATTTTTATCATATATTGCATGAATATTGATTTTTAGTGTAAAAATCGGATAATAAGAGACATAATTTCGACTTAATTAGTTTGAGTTGGAATTTGGCCATAAATTTTTTACAAAATGTCATATATATTATTTCCAGCATGTATAAGAATTTCGAGATTTTTATTTCATGTTATGCTTGTGAAATAATTTTAATGGTTAAAATCTTACGATATATGATATAAATTGTTAAATATAGCAAAAGTTGTTAAAATGGCCGAAAAATTTAACCCATGTAAGTCATATTTGATATTTTCATCACCATATTTTTCTTGGGAACCAAAAGTTTCAACATATTTAATTTTTATTTATTAATTGTTATATTTAAAAATTGAATAATAAGAGTCATTTTTATGTAAATTTCGGATATTGGGCAGTGTGTTCTTTAACTTTTCTTCCCATTTCAGTTTCTTAAAGTGTTTTGGAAAGTGTAAAAATATTATTAGTATTTTAAATGCTTTTATGGAGGTAATTATTGAATTTCCGACTCAAATACGCGTTTTTACGTCTTCTTTATGACATAAATAATAATACCGTATAAATACAAATATTTTTTTTAAGTTCTGGAATTTTAAGAAAATTATAGGATGTTCGAAATTGGAATTTTGAATTTTCGGAATTTTATGACTCTTTTGGAATTTTATATTAATTTTCCCGTAAAACCGATTAATACCGAACAATATTTTGCAAATAAGTTATGTCATGTTCAAGATTTGAGTAAGATTAAATATTGAAACCTAAATGAGTTAGGATGATTAACTTAAGAGTGAATTTCGATTCACATGATGCTAAGTGTTTTTAATCGTTAAAACACGCAATTCCATAAAACCAAGGTATACGATAACTCTTTATAGAAATGATATTTAATATGACGATTTGACTTAGGATTTGCATGTTATTTCATATTCATAAGCATTACATATTTTAATTATGATTGTCATGATTTTATTTACGTAATTTTGGGATTATGTAATATTACTTAGTATGGCCTTAGTTTTAATCGATAATACCCGTAATGTAAGGGGTTATCGATTCGGATGTAATTAATGTGATCTCGTATCACTTTATTTATTGTTTTCTATTTTATAATGTATAAAGTAGATAGAAAAGTTGTAATTTTTGTAAATCCCGGAGAGGCTTGAAGACGATGCCATTCGGAAAGGAGTTCCGACCCAGACGGTGTTTGCCTTGGGATGCGTGCCTCATGAAGATCCAGGGACTAAGGAGTTGGTTTCCGAATTTGTACTTTTATTATTTTCTATTCTAGGAAGGCCATACTAGGGTTACTTATACTTTAAGTTTTATGCTTTCATTTTGCTTTATATGTTTGCATGTATAGCCAAATCGTCATATCATGTCATGCATTTTATTCGAGAACGTCGACCTAGTCAATTAAATTTATCGATAATTCACCGACTTAGGTCACTTAAACGGAGATAGATAATGAATTGACTAGATCTCTTACAATATAAATATTGAGACTTAGCCTTACCATAGAGTATAGACCCATGACTCCCTTCTTCATAAGAAAGTGGGCTCGGCTACACCGGGGTACTAAGCTTGTTACGTTGGGTAAGTGGGGTAATATGATTACACCTTGAAATTTGGTCGATCACAATGAAGGTATTCGTAACCGTAGTTGCAATAAGTTCGGGCTAAAGACAATTTATAGGAAATTGTCGACCGAGAGTTCTAAAGTAGAACCGATTAAAGAGTTAATCCACAAAATTATATCAATAAGGGATGAATCGGCTACACCGTGCCCGAATTAGTATGGATTTGGGTCTCGGAATCGTTTACTCAATTGGGTAAGAGGTCATTAAGTAAATGCTAAACTTGTTTAAATATTTACAAGTTTTAAATATAAATAATGTTGTTTTTAATTCCGTGAACAACAATCAAAATCTTCAGTTGGAACTGTCAAGGGTTGGGCAACACCTTGACAGTTAGCTCCCTCCGGGATTGGTGCTGGAGGTAAAGTCCAAACTTTGTTTTCGTCATGGAAATAAAGCTGAAAGCGAGAGATATGGAGATTGTTCGGAATAAATGCGGTTTTTCTAGTGGTATTTTTGTGAGTAGTGTAGGGAGATAGGGGGGCCTTGGTCTATGGTGGAGGGACATTAAGGCAAACCTTGTCTCGTATAGTAGTAATAACCATGTGATGGTTGACGTCCTTGATGATCACAATGTCCCAATTTGGCGAGCGGTGGGGATGTATGGTTGGCCGGAAGCCGGGAATAAATACAAAACTTGGAGATTGATGAGGGAGTTGTGCGAAGGCTGTAACATTCCAGTGGTTTTTTTCGGTGACTTCAATGAGATCCTCCATCATCTCGAGAAGGATGGAGGGGCGGTTTGGCGTGAATGTATGATGGATGCTTTTCGAGAGGTGATGGAGTACGAGTGTGCCCTACATGACCTGGGCTACTGTGGGAACAAATTTACGTGGCAAAGGGGACTGACCGTGGATACGACGATTCGCGAGCGTCTAGACAGAGCAATGGCAACGACAGAGTGGAGTTATATTTTTCCTTTTGTTGAACCATATATTCAAATATATATATATAGTATATATGTTTATGTTTTGATAATGACAAGTCTAGCCATTTATATGTTATATACTCGTATGTATAATCGTGTGCTAAGTGTACAGAACATTAGTAACAAGATCTAATCAATCAAGTATAAAAGATTCAAGCATGTTAGTCAATGAATTGACTAAGTCGAAGATTGATAGAAGATCGCAAGCGCGCATAATGAACTAAAGTTATATTCATCAACTATAGCTTTAGTACAAGATGGATTCAAGTTATAGCTCGTAGCTATAACTCTATATCATGAAGAAATGATCGGAATATATATGTGTTTGAGTTGAAACGATTGTTTCTATATTGGTGTCGTGTAGAATTAGTGTTTAATTGGTATTCTATTTTAATAAATAGAATTGTTAATCTTAATAGGATTATATAAAATATCTTTAAGTTAAATAAGGAATAAATAATTGTCTTATGAGATAATTATTTATTACTAAAATAAACTAAGGATTTTTATATGATTTTAATTGTCAAAAATATATAATGTAAATATAGTATGTTTCGACTTTGGAAAACGTGTAATATGACACGATTGCCATAAGTCGTGTAAGGATTACTTAAATAAATATTATGTATTTATTTAATGTCCTAAACAAACTAAGATTATATTATGGTAATATATTTTATTATCTTTGACATGGTTTAGGAAGTTGATTTAATAAGGATACTAGTTGTTTATTATATAAAGATCTTTCCTAAATATGAATTAGGAAATTGATTCCTTATATAATACATATAGTATATTATTAAATCTTTCCTAAACATATTAAGATTAGATTTAAAGTAGTATTACTAAAAGACTAGTATTCTAGTTTAAGTAATATTCCTAAGTCATCTAGGGTTTAAATTACCTAGATACATATTCTATATAAATAGACTACCATGATACATTAAGACACACGAAATACACACACATATACACGCATATCGAGAGAGAAAAACCGCCGTTCATATTCTTCAAGTTCGAGCTTTTCATTGTCATATCCGATTCAAGATTCAAGTGCTCAAGCATTGATCTTATTCATTCAAGATTGTGACACCAAGAAAACATTGAAGACTTTATCTTATTAACGTAAGATAGAACGAGTATTTAGCGGTACTCATTGTAAGACAAATATTTAACGGTATTTGTCGTAGCTAGATATTTAACGGTATCTAGATTGAGTTGTGACTAACATCAAAGTCGCACGAGTAGGGTTGATAAAATTGTAATCCAGAGTTGGTACTAATTTTATTAATCGAGAATAGTGGACGTAGGTCTCAGAGTGTGAGACTGAACCACTTCAAAAATATTGTGTCTCTCTTTATTATTTGCTCTACTCAAAGATCATCATACAACCATACACACATCGAAGAAGATTTAAAAAGAAGGCATACTCAATTCAACCCCCCCCCCTTCTTGAGTATATTATATCAATAGACTCTTCAATTGGTATCAGAGCCTCGTGCTCTTGATCGCCTAGCCGCGTGAGTTTTGATCCTTCTATTGATTCTATATTATATACTCCTTCATCAATGGATTCCAAGCATCTCAAGTGCCCTATCTTCGATGGCAAAAACTATAGTTTATGGAAAAATATGATGACTCATTACATCAAGGGTTGTGATTGGGAATGTTGGAAGATCATCCAAACTGGACCAAAAAAGATCTTGGTCGCCGCCGCCAATGGAACAACCTATGAAAAGATGGAAAGCGATTATGTGGAAAGTGACTACAAAATTGCAGAGAAAAACTCTAAGGCTATGAGCCTCCTACAGAACGGTATGATAACCTCAGAATTCGATAGATTCTCATCCTGTAGTTCCGCTAAGGAAATATGGGATAGTCTCGAACTTGCTTATGAAGGAACATCCGCAGTCAGGAAACATCGTATAGACTTGCTCGTTCAAAGATATGAACTTTTCAATATGGAAAAGAATGAATCTATTGATAGCATGTCTGCACGATTTTCTTGTATTATTAATGAACTGCGAAACCTTGGCAAAAAGATCGATTCTGAGGATATCATTCGTAAGATTCTTAGGAGTCTCACCAAAAAGTGGCAACCTAAGGTCACGGCCATAGAGGAAGCACGTGATTTATCTAAAATCACTTACCAAGAATTGATTGGATCCTTAATGGCACACGAGATCATACTAAATAAAAACGATGATGATCCCCAAGGAAAGGGCGTCGCTTTACAAGCCTCCACAAGCGAAATAAGCGAAGAAGAACTTGAGGATGAAACAGTTCTATTCGCTAGACGATTTAAGAAAGCAGTTTTCAAAGGTAGATACAAAAACCCTAACAATAAAACGTTCGACAAAAAGAAAACTGACTCCAAACAAACATTCTTCAAAAGAGGATGTTTCAAGTGTGGACAACAAGACCACATGATCAAAGATTGTCCAAGTTGGGACAAAATCAAAGACAAGTCAAAAAGAGAAAAGACCAAAACAGAGTTTAAGAAAGTAATGCTTGCGTCATGCTGGGGAGAATTAGAATCTTAAGATGACGAGGACTCTGAAGAAGAAGAGGTAGCAAACCTGTGCCTAAGCAACGTCAGCCTAGATCTAATCTCAAACAACAATGATGAAGATGACGCATCTAACATGTGTCTCCTTGGAGAATCAGACTCAGACGACGACGACGAAGAGGTAAATTTTCTTCAACTCAAAAGTCAAGTTAAAAACTTATCTAAGGCTATGCTAATTAAATATTTTGAGAAAACCCTAGACCAATGTCATGAACAAAGTCTTGAGTTAGATGACTTGAAAGAGCAGATCCTCGATATTGCTAAGGAAAATCAACTTCTGAAAGCCAAAGCTAAGAAACTGAAATCCAAAATAAGCATTGAAGCAAATGCTAAGTTGGAAACAGTTATGTCTGAGAAAAAGGTTCTTGAGTCTAAAGTTATAGCTAATGAAGCTATAACCTCAAAACTAAAACTCAACATTAAAGAGCTTCAATCTAAAGTTATAGCTAATGAAGCTATAACTTCAGAATTAAGAAAGGTTAATGAACGGCTTAAGTCAGAATCTTCGACTATGGTCGAAGATGAGACTCATCAGGAAGAAGTTGAGATTCTCGAAAGCAAAATCATGGATCTAGAATTCAGTATATCTAAAATCCAGAAAGAACATGCCAAAATTGTGTCTGACTTCCATAAAGACATTCAAAACCTAAAAGAGTCTAGCAACATTGACCACAGATGGTTCTATGACATGACATTTGACTACGAAGAAAAGAAAAACAGAACCAAACAGACTCCTCAAACATCACACAAAAAATGGTCACCAAGAGTCAAAACTAAGACCTACACAAAAACATCAAAACCCAACTACAACCAATATAGAAAGACCTATGTAAGACAAGTCTGGGTTAAAAAGGAAGATGTATTTGTGATTACTAACAAAAAAGGACCCAAGTATGCTTGGGTACCTAAATCCTGTCTTTAAAATCAATTGTGCAGTTTGTCGCCAAGGAAAATAACCTATGGTATCTCGACAGTGGATGCTCAAGACATATGACAGGCGACGTAAATCTATTCCAAACCCTAAAACCTTTTGACGGAGGTAAAGTCACATTTGGTGATAACAAAAAGGGAAAGATCATCGGAATTGGTAAGATAGGTATTTCATCCTCTCATACTATAAATGATGTATACCTTGTAAGTGGTCTCAAACACAATCTTATCAGTATATCTCAATTATGTGACAAAGGAAATAAAGTGGTCTTTCATTCAGATATATGTCGTATAATCTTAGAAGGCACCAGTAAAGTAATACTTGAAGGTCACAGGATGAAAAATGTTTATATGATTGATTTAAATGTTGTACCTACTGATTCTCTATAATGCATGAAAGTAACATTAGATGATCCATGTCTATGGCACAAGAGATTTGGTCATATTAGCTCACCTATTCTAAGTAAGCTGAAAAGATGGGACTTGGTCGAAGGTCTTCCAAAGATCAAATTTGATCAAGAAAAGATGTGTGACACATGTGCACGATGTAAACACGTCAGATCATCTTTTAAGCCAAAAAGAGTGGTAAGCACAGAACAAGCTCTTGAACTAGTA
The DNA here is from genome assembly GCA_029255685.2 of Silene conica. Classification (NCBI taxonomy): domain Eukaryota; kingdom Viridiplantae; phylum Streptophyta; class Magnoliopsida; order Caryophyllales; family Caryophyllaceae; genus Silene; species Silene conica. The sequence goes on along the minus strand of CM055312.2, from coordinate 32,888,962 downwards.
CACATGGATCTATGTGGCCCTGTGAAGGTAAGAAGCAGAGGTGGTTCCAGGTACGTTTTCGTTCTAGTTGATAATTACTCTAGATTTGTTTGGCCAATCTTTCTTCAATCTAAAGACGAAACATTCGATGAATTTGTTAGTCTCATGAAACTTGTCCAAAACAAATATAAATCAAACCTAGTAACAATCCGTACTGACCATGGAACTGAGTTTGACAATCATGCTTTTATTGAGTTCTGTAAAACCAATGGTGTTGGACATAACTTCTCGGCCCCTAGAACCCCTCAACAAAATGGAGTCGTAGAACGAATGAACAGAACCTTAGAAGACATGGCTCGAACAATGCTTCTTTGTAGTGGCCTACCTAGAAACTTTTGGGCTGAGGCTATAAGTACAGCTTGCTATATTCATAACCGTGCTATGATTAGACCTATCCTTAAAAAGACACCTTATGAACTTCTTCGAGGTCGTAAACCAAACATATCTCATTTAAGATGCTTTGGTAGTAAATGCTTTGTTCACAACAATGGTAAAAACAGATTAAGCAAATTCGACCCTAGAAGTGATGAAGCAATCTTTATAGGATATTCACATCATAGTAAAGCCTACAAAGTTTTTAACAAACGTACTTTATGCATAGAGGAAAGTATTCATGTTATCTTTGATGAGAATAATGTCTTCGATAAGCCATTACAGGATATAGAGGAAAACCTAGACGAACCTGATTTCAGGTTATCAAGGGAAGATCCTCCTGAAATGGAAATTGAAGAAGGAGAACCTCAAGGAATTCATGATGAACTCAACTTGGGAGAAAATGGTACGAGAGATGAAACTACAGTTGATGATACTGTAGATAACTCTCAAACCAATGACTTGGAACCCAGAGTTACAGCTAATGAAGCTGTAACTTTGAATCAAAACCAAAGGGAAGAGGCCAGAGTTATACCTGACCCTACTATAAACCCAGGTTTGGATTCAGGGGGAACAAGTCAAGATCCCGAGTCAAGTTCAGGGAATGCAAATGATCAATCAAGGAACTGGAGATATAAAGGCTCTCATCCTTTGGACAATGTCATAGGAAGCCTGACAGATGGAGTTCAGACTCGAAGGAGCTTAAATAACTTTTGCTCATTCTACTCCTTTCTCTCCACCATTGAACCTTCAAATATCAAGGAAGCTCTCGCAGAACCAGACTGGATAGTTGCCATGCAAGAAGAACTCCAGCAATTTGATAGAAACAAAGTTTGGCATCTTGTTCCTCGACCTAAGGACAGAACTGTCATTGGAACTAGATGGGTATTCAGAAACAAATTGGATGACACTGGAGTCATTGTGCGAAACAAGGCCAGATTAGTGGTTCAAGGATACAACCAACAGGAAGGGATCGATTATGACGAAACCTTTGCTCCTGTTGCTCGTCTTGAGGCAATAAGACTAGTTATTGCATTTGCAGCTCATAAGGGAATGAAGCTTTTTCAGATGGACGTTAAGACTGCATTTCTTAATGGTTATCTCCAAGAGGAAGTATTTGTTGAACAACCTCCTGGATTTCCTGACAGCAAACTCAAAGATCATGTATTCAAATTGGACAAAGCTCTCTATGGCCTGAAACAAGCACCTAGGGCATGGTACGACAGATTATCAAAGTTCCTATTGGAGAGTGGATTCAAGAGAGGGTCTGTGGATAAAACCCTATTTCTTAAAAGTGAAAACTCAGATCTACTAGTCGTTCAGATCTATGTTGACGATATTATTTTTGGCTCAACTAATAAAAAGTTGTGCAAGTACTTCTCTGAGTTGATGACTTCTGAATTCGAGATGAGCATGATGGGAGAACTAAAATTCTTCCTTGGACTTCAAATACAACAAACTGAAGAAGGAATCAAAGTTCATCAACAAAAATACGTCAAGGAGTTACTAAAGAAATTTGGAATGGAAACCTCTCATGCAATGCCTACTCCAATGGTCACAGATAAGAAGTTAACCAAAGACGAAGATGGTAAGTCTGTAGATGAAACAACTTACAGAGGTATGATTGGCTCACTTCTTTATCTTACAGCAAGTCGTCCAGATATAATGTTTAGTGTCTGTGTTTGTGCGAGATTCCAATCTGCACCAAAAGAATCACACATGATTGCAGTTAAAAGAATATTAAGATACCTAATCGGAACCTCAAAATTATATCTATGGTACCCTATGGACTGTAACTTTAACCTAGTAGGATATTCAGATGCGGATTATGCAGGATGTTCTTTAGACAGAAAAAGTACCTCCGGACTTGCTACCTTTGTAGGTCCTTGTATTATATCTTGGGGATCCAAGAAACAAAATTCTGTCGCCCTATCAACTGCTGAAGCAGAATATATTGCAGCCGCACTGGTATGTTCTCAACTTTTATGGTTAAAGCAACAGTTACATGATTATGGTGTTGATGTTGGATGTATGCCTATATTATGTGATAATACGAGTGCTATAATTATATCTAAAAACCCAGCCCAGCACTCGAGAACTAAACATATTGAAATTAGACACCACTTTCTAAGAGACCATGTTGAAAACAAAAATATAAAATTGGAATTTTGTAGTACGGAAAAACAATGGGCAGATATCTTCACTAAACCATTGGCTAGAGAACGCTTTGAGACTTTGCGATTGGAAATTGGTTTAATCGGTGGCACCTAATCAAATCTTAAAAGCAAAAATAACCCAATGATTGACTACGGTTTAGATGATAAATTATGTGAACATAATTATGTTATGCAATTCATGTATGTATGTGTGCATAACCGAATCTCACAATAATATTACGTCATATATTATGATCAAATCTACAATATATACACCTATATAATAGTAATAATACATATTATTCAAATAAAAAAAAAAGGGGGAAAAACATATCTTACCTTATTATACACCTAAACCGTGTCCCAAGCTACCCCACACCCCCTACCACGTGTCATCTCACCAACAAACTCAAATCCCCAAATAATTACCTCACCCTCACAAAACCTCCAAAATAAAAACACCAAACTCCATTAAAATCCGATCAAAACTTAAACCCAACCTTTCAAACCACCATGCTGCCACGCGCCACTCACCTCCACCGTCCCTAACACCCATCTCCGTGTCCATTCCGACGACCGACACCGGGAAACGTCGCAAACTTAACCTAGACTCACCTATAGTCCCTGGTATTCGCCGGCGTTCGTCTCAACCGAGAAAAGGTTCCCGTCCTCTGTTTCGAGAATGTTCCCTAGAAGCCACTTATGGAACACTGTTTTACCAAGACGAGGTGGTCGGGATAATTTGTCATGTTGTTTAATTGGATGGAGGAATGAAGGTGAATTTATCTTTCTTGATTTGTTGTAAAATTTGTCAAGTTTCAAGTGTGTGAATCAAAGAAAAGGTGTGCTCCACACTCGACATTCCCTATGGAATGTGGGTGTCGGAGATTTTGTTCAAGAAAGGTGCTATTGACAAAGCGAGTTATGGGGTTATGCCAAGAAATCGAATGTGTGATAAATTGCTTAAGCTCATGGGTATTTCCCTTGTTTGAACGTCTAGATGCCAAGATGGATAAAATCCTTGGTCTATACGAGGTTAAGAAAGAAAAAGAAAGCGCAGGAAGTAGTAGTGGTGGTGATACGGATTGCGAAGGTTAGATGGATAAGGTTAATAAACGGATTGCGAAGGTTGGCACGGATGTTCAATTGTTGTGAGCTGAGTTATTCATCAACAGTGATCGTTGCTCTCGTCCGTAATCAGAGTTGAAGTGCTCATACAGTGTTCTTGTTTTAGTTTCGTTTTCGGTATTTTCGGATGTTGTGTTTGAGTCCGGAATGGACTTCCTCAAATTATTACTCTTATCCTAGCCCAACTCTGAAACTATCTTTGGCCCAACAAAATCCGAGGCCCACTAGTCCTTATGTTGCCAATCTTAACCTTTCCTAATTGTTTCCAAAAGGCCCATCTAAAAATTATCCAAGCCGGCCCAATTTCATTACCTGGCCCATTAGGAATCCGAGGCCCTATCCCCTTTTGCCTTCCTCGGATTTCTTACTCCTAAACCGGCCCAGTTCTTATTCCTTTTTAATGCGGCCCAATTTGATTGTTACCTTTTTGCCTTAGCCCATCCTATCTTACACCTAGCCAGGCCCATTTTTTTTCAACAAACACTATTATTCCTAATTCGGCCCATTGGCATAGTAAATTCGGATTAGTTGTGTATATTTTAACATTCCGTATGTGCTTGTGTGATATTTTCTATGTTCATATTTTTAGACTCGTTTATATGCTTGCTTATTCTTCGTACGTATATTATTCTAGTCGTTTCATGTCTTTGTTCTCATCTTTTCGATGATGTCAAGAGGGGGAAAAAATGCGACTTAGATTTAGAATTTGCCTAAGCTTGCTCCTTGTCGTAATTCATTGTCTCTTAGGGTCCTTAAAGGATATGGGATAGATAGAAGATAAAAACCGTAAGTGACTCTTTACTATGAATGACCATTATTATATTGAGGGGGAACATACACTTAGACACGAAATCTAAGAAAGACTTGCCATCATCGAAAAGGGGGAATTTGTTGAACCATATATTCAAATATATATATAGTATATATGTTTATGTTTTGATAATGACAAGTCTAGCCATTTATATGTTATATACTCGTATGTATAATCGTGTGCTAAGTGTACAGAACATTAGTAACAATATCTAATCAATCAAGTATAAAAGATTCAAGCATGTTAGTCAATGAATTGACTAAGTCGAAGATTGATAGAAGATCGCAAGCGCGCATAATGAACTAAAGTTATATTCATCAACTATAGCTTTAGTACAAGATGGATTCAAGTTATAGCTCGTAGCTATAACTCTATATCATGAAGAAATGATCGGAATATATATGTGTTTGAGTTGAAACGATTGTTTCTATATTGGTGTCGTGTAGAATTAGTGTTTAATTGGTATTCTATTTTAATAAATAGAATTGTTAATCTTAATAGGATTATATAAAATATCTTTAAGTTAAATAAGGAATAAATAATTGTCTTATGAGATAATTATTTATTACTAAAATAAACTAAGGATTTTTATATGATTTTAATTGTCAAAAATATATAATCTAAATATAGTATGTTTCGACTTTGGAAAACGTGTAATATGACACGATTGCCATAAGTCGTGTAAGGATTACTTAAATAAATATTATATATTTATTTAATGTCCTAAACAAACTAAGATTATATTATGGTAATATATTTTATTATCTTTGACATAGTTTAGGAAGTTAATTTAATAAGGATACTAGTTGTTTATTATATAAAGATCTTTCCTAAATATGAATTAGGAAATTGATTCCTTATATAATACATATAGTATATTATTAAATCTTTCCTAAACATATTAAGATTAGATTTAAAGTAGTATTACTAAAAGACTAGTATTCTAGTTTAAGTAATATTCCTAAGTCATCTAGGGTTTAAATTACCTAGATACATATTCTATATAAATAGACTACCATGATACATTAAGACACACGAAATACACACACATATACACGCATATCGAGAGAGAAAAACCGCCGTTCATATTCTTCAAGTTCGAGCTTTTCATTGTCATATCCGATTCAAGATTCAAGTGCTCAAGCATTGATCTTATTCATTCAAGATTGTGACACCAAGAAAACATTGAAGACTTTATCTTATTAACGTAAGATAGAACGAGTATTTAGCGGTACTCATTGTAAGACAAATATTTAACGGTATTTGTCGTAGCTAGATATTTAACGGTATCTAGATTGAGTTGTGACTAACATCAAAGTCGCACGAGTAGGGTTGATAAAATTGTAATCCAGAGTTGGTACTAATTTTATTAATCGAGAATAATGGACGTAGGTCTCAGAGTGTGAGACTGAACCACTTCAAAAATATTGTGTCTCTCTTTATTATTTGCTCTACTCAAAGATCATCATACAACCATACACACATCGAAGAAGATTTAAAAAGAAGGCATACTCAATTCAACCCCCCCCCCCCCCCTTCTTGAGTATATTATATCAATAGACTCTTCACCTTTGGCTAAAGTTTTTCATCTTTCAATATATTAATCGGACCATTCGGCCATTATCATTAATTCGGAGATTGAATAGCCGCGCAGAAGAAGAAGGAGGGGTTTTAAATTTGAGCCTTTTTGGACCTCTGATGAGCAATGTAAAGATATCATTAAGGAGGCGTGGGAGAGCGAGGTGTTGGCGGGTGTACCTACTAAGGTGGAGATGTGTGTTATAAAGCTTGCGGAATGGGCACGACAACGAGTTGGAGACATTAAGAAGCGTATTCGGGAGAGGGAGGTGGATCTGGGCTATTGGCAAAGGCAGGAACCATCGGCTGATATGATTGAAAAGTGTAAAAAGCTGGTAACGGAGCTCGATGAATTACGTAAATATGAGGAATCCTACTAGTACACTCGGGCAAGAAAACGTGAACTCAGAGACAGAGACAAAAATACGAGTTACTTTCACCACAAAGCTATGCAACGGAAGAAGAGGAACACAATCAATGGTATTGAAGATGATGAGGGCAGATGGTGTACTGGCGAAACTATGATATTGAACGTGATTGAAGGATATTTCAAATCTCTATTTTGCACGAGTAACCCAACTGGGTTCGATGATGTTTTGGCTAGTATTCGAACTTTTATTTTGGAGGAAATGAATGTGGCTCTGGATACACCGATCACGGATGAGGAAATTAAGATGGCTATGTTCGGGATGCATCCGAATAAGGCCCCGGGCCCGGATGGAATGCATGCTCTTTTCTATCAGAGATATTGGGATGTGGTAGGTACTGATTTTTGTTCGTTCGTGCGGGATTGGTGGAATGGGAGGGTGAATATCAGTAGTATAAACAAAACTAATGTAGTGCGGATTCCCAAATGTGGCGAGCCGAAAAAGATGTCGGAGTTCAGACCCATTAGCTTATGCAACGTTGTCTACAAACTTATATCAAAGACCCTGGCCAACCGTCTAAAATCTCTTCTTAACAGTGTTATAACGGAGAACCAGAGTGCCTTCACCCCAGGCAGACTTATTACGGATAACGCTATCATTACTTTCGAGACGTTCCATTCTATGAAGCGGGGAGGGGAGGGCAAACACGGGAGCATTGCGTTGAAGCTGGATATGAGCAAGGCGTATGATAGGGTGGAATGAGTTTATCTTGATGAGGTGATGAAACGGATAAGCTTTTCCTCTATGTGGCGCAATAGAGTCATGAGCTGTATCACAACGGTGTCCCATTCTTTCCTTGTTAATGGGAGTGCTTTGGGGCTGGTCCGTCCTAGTAGGGGTCTACGCCAAGGTGATCCCATATCACCCTATTTGTTCCTATTGTGTGATGGTTTTTCTTATCTTATTCGAGATGTCGTAGAGAAGGGAAACCTCCAGGGAGTCCGGGTTTGTCGCGGGGCACCAAGCATTTCGCACTTATTCTTCGCGGATGATAGTATCCTCATTGCTAGAGCAACTGTGAGAGACTGTTCGAAAATAGCTGAAATCATCAGCAAGTACGAAAGAGCATCCGGTCAACAAATTAACTATTCAAAATCGGAAGTTGTTTTCAGCAAGAAGGTTCCATCATCAGTTAGAGTAACGCTACTAAATGTGTTGGGTTTTCGAGAGGTTGAACGTCATGAGAAATACCTGGGAATTTCGACTATCATTGACCGATCCAAAAGAGTCATTTTCGCAAGTATCAAAGAGCGCATATTGAAAAAAATGCAAGGGTGGAAGGAAAAGATGTTATCTCAGCCGGGGAAGGAAGTCCTTATCAAGGCGGTCGCATAAGCTATACCCACTTATATGATGAGTATGTTTGCTTTACCAATGGGGATTATTGATGAAATCCATTCGGTAATGGCAAGATTTTGGTGGGGGTCATCCGACACAAAGCGCAGAATACATTGGTGGCGATGGGAACAATTATGCAAACCAAAGATGATGGGTGGAATGGGGTTTAGGGATCTTAAGGTGTTCAATCAAGCCCCCTTAGCAAAACAAATTTGGAGGTTTATGACCTCTCCTATGTCCCTTGTGAGCAGAGTTATGAAAGCTCGGTATTTCAAGCATGATCATATACTTGAGGCGCGGAGAGGGCACGACCCTAGCTTTGTTTGGCGGAGCTTATGGGGTTCGAAAGCTCTTCTTCTAGAGGGGCTGCAATGGCGGGTCGGGAATGGGAAGCAAATTTTGTTGTGGGACAGCGGTTGGCTCCCAGGTACGAGAGGAGGTAAGGTTCCTACCCCCAATATATAAGCTAATTCGGTAATAAAAATTGATGCCCTCATTGACGAGAACAGTGGGGAATGGAAGGAGGAGGCTTTGAGAGCGGTTTTAACAGAGGAGGACGTACAATTGGCGTTAGCTATTCCGTTGAGTAAAAATCTGCCCGATGATGAATGGTTTTGGTGGCCACACAGGAGCGGGGAATATAGTGTTAGGTCTGGATACTGGCTGGGTATGGGGATGTGAATGAATATGACTGAACAGATTTCTAATACGGATGGGGACGGTATATGGAGGATGCTGTGGCGCTTAAAAATTCCACCGAAGCTCACTCATTTCCTTTGGCGAGCTTGGATAGGTATGCTAGCAGTAAATGCTACTCTGTTTGCACGACATTGCAGGCCTGCGGATACGTGTGACGGATGCGGCAATATTGCTGAAACCATAAACCATGCGCTCTTTGAATGTCCGTGGACTTATGAGCATTGGGCTGCCAGTGGGTTTGGAGGTCTGGTAAGTGAGGCTCCGCGTTCGTCCGTGATGGAATGTATGATCTGGATTTTAAACCGGCTGGATAAGGAGGAGCAGGAGCGATTCCCAACTATGGCGTGGGCTATATGGACCATTCATAATTCTCGCATTTTTGATGAGAACCCATGTAATCCGTCTATTATGATTATGGGATTGATCAAAATGGTGGAGGATTATAGTAGTGTGCGCATCACTCATGGGGAGGAAAGGGTACATGGAAGTGCTTGTGGGCAGAGCCGTTGGGTCAAACCGTTTAGGGGCATGATCAAGATCAATACCGATGCAGCTATTTTGGATGAATTTTCAGTGGGGCTGGGTGTAGTAGGAAGAGACGATAACAGGTCTGTGGTGCTGGTGGCGTGTAGACGTTTAAGGTGGAGTTGGTCGGTGGAAGTGGCGGAAGCAAAGGTCGTGCTTTTCGGGTTGGAAATGGCGGAGAGGATGAGGCTGAAGGACTTCAGTATTGAGGCAGATGCTCTCAATGTGGTCGCGGCTATTCGAAAGGACGAGCGCTTGCGAAGTCCCATGGGTATTTGTATGGATAATACTAGAAGGCTCATCAATATCACACGGTGCAGTGGAGATGGTCATGTGAGACGAAGCGGAAATACGGTGGCTCATTTGTGTGCGCGGTTATGTTCGATAGTGGGTGAGGATGTTTTGTTGTTGTCAAATTTTACTTCAGCTGTTCTTAATGTAGTAGAACTCGATTTGTTTTAATAATATTTTGGGTTTACCCGCAAAAAAAATAGAGGAATTAGTAAACATTAGTAGTATTAGTTTGATACGTATAATAAATAATAGTAAATAGTAGTAACAACAACTATAGCAATACGCAGCAGCAGGACCAATTATGTAACACTAGCAATAGAATAACGGACAGCAGCAGCAACCAGAGTAGCAACGCAGTACATTCGGCAGCAACGATTGGCGACAGAATGCAATACATACAACAATAACATTAAACAACAAACACGAATTTGTGACGGATATTAATTACCCACTAACTATTAAACATAAACCCCACATCAATTTCACATAAAGAACAAGAAATCACATGTCCAATTAATTTAAGACAAAGGCCGAACTTTCTCATTATCGTGACCTGTTTATGTTGGGATATATGTCCTCCACAATAGAGCGATCACATAATTAAATCTCATGGACGAGAATGCGCAAGGGATGATACAAAATTATATAGTCAACTGACCAACATTAATCAGTAATGATTGGCTAGCTAGAGTTTGACATTATTGTCGTATGACGGTGGTGGTCAGTTGATCCCTTTTGGTCACACCTATAGGACAATTACCTTAATTGATAAACTGATCAAATGTATATTGATACGTGTTGGTCAGATTCCTTAAGCTCGTTATATCGAGAAATCAGAGGTTAAATCTTAATATAAGATTTATGTTTGAAATTGAAATGTGTCATTTATCAAACGATAAACGATATTATTGAAATGTCGTAATTAGAATGAATTGGGTTATATTACTACAAGTGTTGTAAATCTTATTGACGATTAATATAATTACCATTTTATGTTAGTAATTATGAATTACTAGTCAATTGTTAAATGTGATTTATTTAATTTATAAATGATATTTATTTGATAAATATACTTTTTAAATTAAAACAATAATTGTTTATAACATTGTAACATAATGTATGTCACAAATGTAAAATTGTACAATTGACAAACATAAAATGTATGTCCATTTTATCATAAAATGTGACGGTTTGGGGAGGATTTAAGGTGTGTTTAAAAAGCATCTTAATTACCCTAATAATATAATGATTATAGTATGCCTTGAGAATACTACCTATGGCCACCCTAAGAACCATGAAAAGGGAAAATATTCCCCTTTTGCTTCTTCCTATGGCCGGCCACCTCAATGCCAATGCAACTCACATATAACTTAAGATTTACTCATAAGTTATGATTCATTCTAATTCTTAGCATAGTTTTTCTATAGAGAAAAACTATTTCCACAACCTCCAAATATATTATTTGATAATATTAATATACGGTTTACTATAGTGATAGTATTAGGTTTATTATTAGATTAAGATAATAAACTAAGTTTAAGGAAGAAAGGAAGAACCGATTCTTAACCTAGCTATTACAAGTTTCGGTCCTTAAGGAGTTGTCTTGGGTGCATCTTGGAGGAGGTATTCTACTTGGATACTAAGAGTTGGAGGATCATCCTTTATTCCGCATCATAATTAGCATGCATAAGTTCTTGTAAAAACCTAATTAAAATATTAATTAGTATATTTCATATTACTAAGACTAAATTTTAGGTTATGAGACCTTATAACCTAACAATTGGTATCAGAGCAAATCGGTTGTTTGCATGCTTTTCGTTTATAATTTTTACGAAGTTATTAGATAACAAAAATAAAATTGAAATTTTAATATCATATTTGATATGGCCGAAATTTCTTATGCATGAATACCTACTGGTCCTAAAAGTATTTTAGGATATTTGGAATAATTTTTGGATATATATTGTTCATAAGTATAATTATTTTGGTTTTTGTCATTTTTAATGGTTAAAATGAATTATTTTTGGAAAAAATAGCTATTTGTACTTTTTGGCCGAGATTTTTTAGTATGGTGTCACATGTATTTTCTATGTTGTGAATATGAATTTTCGTAAATATTGGAGTTAAAATGCATGGTTTATGAATTTTAAATGTTAAATGCTATAAAATGAGAATAAATGGGTTTTATATAGTTATATTGCAAATTTGACTATAAAAATTTTTGAGTATGTCACATGACATATTTAAAATGTATATTAAATTTTCCAGAAATTTTTATCATATATTGCATGATTATTGATTTTTAGTGTAAAAATCGGATAATAAGAGACATAATTTCAACTTAATTAGTTTGAGTTGGAATTTGGCCATAAAATTTTTACAGAATGTCATATATATTATTTCCAGCATGTACAAGAATTTCGAGATTTTTATTTCATGTTATGCTTGTGAAATAATTTTAATGGTTAAAATTGTACGATATACGGCAATTAGACCGGCCTTACTTTACGGCTCGGAGTGTTGGGCCGTGAAGCAGTGTCACATGCATAAGATGAGTGTGGCAGAGATGCGTATGTTGAGGTGGATGTGCGGCCATACAAGGAAAGACCGGTTAAGGAATGGGGTGATTAGAGAGAAGGTAAAAGTGGCCCCAATAGAGGACAAGATGATGGAAAACCGACTAAGATGGTTTGGCTATGTGAGAAGGAGAACTATGGATGCACCGGTTAGGAGGTTGGAGACATGGGGTGCCGAAACGGTTGCTAGGGGTAGAGGGAGACCTAAACAAACTTGGAGAAGAGTGATTGAGCACGATATGAGATTTCTGGGGCTTCAGGAGGGGATGGTGATGGAGAGGGCACTATGGAGGGATATGATACATGTGGACTTCTAGCCTTTGATGTTTTTATTAAGTTTTCTAAAAAAAAAAAAAAAAAATCTATATTTGGATTTTTTACACTTTTTCCTCCAAAACTCTTATTTTAATTTTAACTTCCTTTCTCAAAATCACTTTAAACTTTATTCTTGATTTATTTTTTTGGGTTTTTTTACGTGATAAGTTCGATTTAAAATTTATAAAACCTCTTTGCCTTCCATTTTTTTTTGTTTCACTCCACTTTCGTTTTTTTCTTTTCTTTTCTTTTTTTTCTTTTGTTGAGATGAGAGTTCACTCATGACGGTTCCAAGGGATGATTCATGTCAGCCGACCCCAAAACATTTTGGGACTAAGGCTCTGATGTTGTTGTTGTTGTTGTTGTTGGTTAAAATTGTACGATATATGACATAAATTGTTAAATATAGCAAAAGTTGTTAAAATGGCCGAAAAATTTAACCCATGTAAGTCATATTTGATATGTTCATCACCATATTTTTCTTGGGAACCAAAAGTTTCAGCATATTTAATTTTTATTTATTAATTGTTATATTTAAAAATTGAATAATAAGAGTCATTTTTATGTAAATTTCGGATATTGGGCAGTGTGTTCTTTAACTTTTCTGCCCATTTCAGTTTCTTAAAGTGTTTTGGAAAGTGTAAAAATATTATTAGTATTTTAAATGCTTTTATGGAGGAAATTATTGAATTTCCGACTCAAATACGCGTTTTTACGTCTTCTTTATGACATAAATAATAATACCCTATAAATACTAATATTTTTTTTAAGTTCTGGAATTTTAAGAAAAATATAGGATGTTCGAAATTGGAATTTTGAATTTTTTGAAATTTTATGACTCTTTTGGAATTTTATATTAATTTTCCCGTAAAACCGTTTAATACCGAACAATATTTTGCAAATAAGTTATGTCATGTTCAAGATTTGAGTAAAATTAAATTTTGAAACCTAAATGAGTTAGGATGATTAACTTAAGAGTGAATTTCGATTCACGTGATGTTAAGTGTTTTTAATCGTTAAAACACGCAATTGCATAAAACCAAGGTATACGATAACTCTTTATAGAAATGATATTTAATAGGACGATTTGACTTAGGATTTGCATGTTATTTCATATTCATAAGCATTGCATATTTTAATTATGATTGTCATGATTTTATTTACGTAATTTTGGGATTATGTAATTTTACTTAGTATGGCCTTAGTTTTAATCGATAATGCCCGTAATGTAAGGGGTTATCGATTCGGATGTAATTAATGTGATCTCGTATCACTTTATTTATTGTTTTCTATTTTATAATGTATAAAATAGATAGAAAAGTTGTAATTTTTGTAAATCTCGGATAACCTTGAAGACGATGCCATTCGGAAAGGAGTTCCGACCAAGACGGTGTTTGCCTTGGGATGCGTGCCTCATGAAGATCCAGGGACCAAGGAGTTGGTTTCCGAATTTGTACTTTTATTATTTTCTTTTCTAGGAAGGCCATACTAGGGTTACTTATGCTTTAAGTTTTATGCTTTCATTTTGCTTTATATGTTTGCATGTATAGCAAAATCGTCATATCATGGCATGCATTTTATTCGAGAACATCGACCTAGTCAATTAAATTTATCGATAATTCACCGACTTAGTTCACTTAAACGGAGATAGATAATGAATTGACTAGATCTCTTACAATATAAATATTTTGACTTAGCCTTACCAAAGAGTATAGACCCATGACTCCCTTCTTCATAAGAAAATGGGCTCGGCTACACCGGGGTACTAAGCTTGTTACGTTGGGTAAGTGGGGTAATATGATTACACCTTGAAATTTGGTCGATCTCAACGAACGTATTCAACGAACGTACTCGTAACCGTAGTTGCAATAAGTTCGGGCTAAAGACAATTTATAGGAAATTATCGACCGAGAGTTCTAAAGTAGAACCGATTAAAGAGTTAATCCACCAAATTATATAAATAAGGAATGAATCGGCTACACCGTGCCCGAATTATTATGGATTTGGGTCTCGGAATCGTTTACTTAATTGGGTAAGAGGTCATTAAGTAAATGCTAAACTTGTTTAAATATTTACAAGTTTTAAATATAAATGATGTTGTTTTTAATTCCTTCACTTTTATTTGTAGTTTAATTTTCAAACATCATCAATGGCCACCAACGCTCCACCTCTCACTAATGTATCATGGCTTCGATCCTTCATGGATCGTTACAAACTGGATAAGCATGGTTCCAATTTTATGGATTGGGATGCGCAATTAGTTTTGGCCGCTCAAGGTGACGATAAGACTCGTTACCTTACCAAAGCCGCTCCTCCCGCTCCAACTGCTCGCTCTGCGGCTCCAACTTGTGAGGCTTATGAAGCCTATATGAAAGAGTCCTCCGCTCTCAAGAATGTGCTTATCTTCTCCATTGGGCCGGATCTACAAAGGAGTATGATCAAGTTAAGCACATCATATGAGATTTACACCAAACTTGCGACTATGTTTTCACAAACTCCAAGGGTGATTCAATATGAGGCGGCCTCCGCCTTCTTCGACATTTGCTTGAAAGAAGGGCAAAAGGTTAGCCCTCATGTACTGAAATTAGTTGAGTTTGCGGAGACTCTCAAGTTGCAAGGAGTTGATGTTCCCGACTCCCATTGACCGAGTTCTTCACTCTCTCAATAAGGTGAAATCGTATGCTCAATTCCGGGTGAATTTCTTTTGGGTTTCTTAAACTCATATTATAATTTAGTCATACTAATATTTATCTCATAAACTTTAAGATCTTATTGCATGCATAACATGATAATGGCCGAAACAAAAGAAGAAGAAATCAATCCTTACATTGTTAATATTTCGGCTAAAAGGGCACAATCAAAGACTCCTTCTTTGATTGTTCTTGAGCTTAATATCAAGGTATGATCCTCCTAGTCCCCAAATTAGAAGACCTCCAATGAGTTAACACCGAGACACACTCTAATAATATTTGTGTTTGATTTTACTAGAACCTTACACAAATAACCTAGTTATTATTGTTATTATCTTATAATAATTATCCTATAAAATCAACTAATTGATTGAGATATTGGAGCTAGCACTCGGTTTTTAAGAAGTAGAGAGAAAATGATTTTTCTTTCTCTTTCTAGAAAACCACATGCACAATGAGAATGAATTGTGTTGTATATTGGAAGACTCTCTCTTGCTTCCTCTAGCATTTGGACGGTTAGGTTATGGTGCCCTATGCATGGGCACCAAACCACCACTTGTCATATTACACATAAAATATTTTAATTAAATTTTATCATATAAAATTTAACATAAAACAAAATGTAATGGTAGTGTGATCAAGTATCACACGGTCCAAACCCAACCATTAATGTTCATTTTATCAATTTCAAAATGGACATTCATGTATATTATAAGTTCAACTAATTTAAACTTAATTATCATAAAATAATAATCCCATAATTATTATTAGATTTTATATTAAAACATTTCTAATATAAATATATTCATTCTTAAATAATGTTTCATAAACATATTAAATTTAGTGATGAAAAATCATTCACTAAAATGTTATAATTTATAATCGTATTATAAACATACTCCAAATTTGAAATATAAACTAGGATCGATATAATTCGTATCGATATACAATCATATCATTTTTTTATTAATAGAGTTGTCCTATAGGTGTGACCTAAAGGGATCGACTGATCACCACCGTCATACGACAGTAATGTCAAACTCTAGTAAGCCAATCATTACCGATTAATGTTGATCAGTCGACTGTATGAAAAGAATCATCCCATGAGTATTCTTATTGTAGATTTATCAGTGAATTAAATTCACTGACGTGATCACACTATTGTTGAGGACATATTTCCCAACAATCTCCCACTTGTCCTCGACAAGTGTGCGTCACCAATTCTCTTGTCCTATTACATCATCTCCCACTCAATGCAAGGTGTCTTGCAGGTCGTACTTGAATTTGATCATATCTTGAGTGGTTTTCTCGACCTGGAGATTAACTGATTTGACCGGATTTATCTACCATAGAGGCCACGCATTTGCAGTTAACTTCTCCTCGAGTGGCCTTGAGATTTAAGACAACCTTGACAAGGGGTTGGACAATTCCTATCCTACTGTTCCCTTTGACTAGCACAGTCCATCATGACCCAAAAGAAGCCCATTTGACCCTCTTTAACGGTTGATCGTAGAGCTAAAATCAAAGTCACTCTGAAAACTATGCCACCTTGGGCGAACAGTCTCAAGTTAAATAATTGACTAGCAAGAATACATATAGTAGCTCTCGCCACGACCAGGCTAATATAAAATTTCCAGAACTCTATAACCGGTCACAAAATGCCCGACAAAGTTCCTCTTGCAGTCTGCCTATGTGATCGACTAGTCATCCCTTATGACTCTATGGCATTTGAACTTGCCATCAATCGCCTCACACTCTAATCGCTTCGAGACGTCACCTCATACAAGCGATTAGGGGCTATACTAAGTCTTTCCGGTTCACTTAATGGGGTTCAAATTGTCTCTACAACCCATCTGGATTTGACAAAGTATATAAATATTAAGTTTTAATGTAAAACATAAAACTTTTAAATAATAAACGCGATTATCATATATGAACAATAAAACTTTTATTTCATATCACATAATCTAGTACATGTTTGACATACGCCTTAAACCCATAGACAAAATATGAGAATCATGCTTAGCTTGTGATAATGCTTTGGTTAAGGGATCAGCAACATTTTCTTTTGTCCCAACCTTGCATATCACAATTTCCTTTCTATCTATAAAATCTCTAATCACGTGATATTTTCTAAGTACATGCTTCGATCTATTGCTAGACTTCGGCTCCTTAGCTTGAAAAACAGCACCACTATTATCACAATAAAAGGTGATAGGATCTTCGGCCTCGGGAACTACTCTAAGTCCCTCAAGAAACTGCCTAATCCATACTGCCTCTTTTGCAGCTTCACATGCTGCTATGTACTCTGCTTCCGTTGTAGAATCCGCAACAACTGGCTCTTTAAAGCTCTTCAAACTAACGACACCACCATTGAGAATAAAGACGTATCCAGCCTCGGATTTCATGTCGTCTCTATCCGTTTGGAAGCTAGCATCTGTGTAACCCTTTACACTTATCTCATCTTCCCCACCAAACACCAAAAATGAATCCTTAGTCCTTCTTAAGTACTTAAGGATATTCTTTACAGCAATCCAGTGACCCTCACCTGGATTAGCTTGATATCTACTAGTCATACTCAAAGCATGTGAGACATCTGGACGAGTGCACACCATGGCATAAATGATAGATCCAACTGCGGAAGCATAAGGAATCTCTTTCATGCGTTCAACATCTTTGGGTTCTGTGGGAGATTGAGATTTACTCAAGACAATCCCACTACCCATAGGAAGAAACCCTCTTTTAGAATTTCCCATGCTGAAACGTCGAAGAACCTTATCAATATAAGATTCTTGACTTAGTGCTAATATCCTTTTGGATCTATCTCTATAGATCCGGATACCTAGTATGCGTTGTGCATTTCCTAAATCCTTCATTTGAAAACGACTTCCCAACCACCCTTTCACAGAGGATAGCATTGGAACATCATTTCCAATAAGTAGTATGTCATCCACATACAGTATTAGGAACACAACCTTGCTCCCACTGAATTTAGTATATAAACATGGTTCCTCGACACTTCGAGCGAAACCATTTTCTTTTATAACTTCATTGAAACGATGATTCCAACTCCTGGATGCTTGCTTAAGACCATAAATGGATCTCTTAAGTTTACATACCTTGTTAGGATTTTTAGGATCCTCAAAACCTTCAGGTTGTATCATATACACATCCTCCTTTAAATACCCATTTAAGAAGGCGGTTTTGACATCCATTTGCCACACTTCATAATCATGAAATGCGGCGATCGTTAACATAATCCTAATGGATCTAAGCATAGCAACTGGAGCAAAGGTTTCATCATAATGAAGACCTTGAACTTTGGTAAACCCTTTAGCCACTAGCCTAGCTTTGTAGACATCATCATGTCCTTCTATGCCATTCTTCACTTTGAAGATCCACTTGCACTGAAGAGGTCTCATACCTTCGGTCAAGTCAACCAAGTCCCATACATGATTTTGAAACATAGAATCCATCTCGGATTTCATGGTTTCTTGCCATTTTGCGGAGTCGGGACTAGAGATTGCAGCTTTATAAGTGGTAGGCTCGTCACTTTCTAAAAGTAAAACATCGAGACTACCATCTCCCTCAATTAGTCCAACATACTTATCAGGTTGATGTGGAAGTCTACTCGACCTCCTAGGTTGAATAGGCACCGAAGTAGACGAAGAAGGAACATTTTCGTTCGTTTCTACTTCAATTTGTGGCTCTTGGACTTCATTGATTTCACGAAGTTCAAAATTTCTCCCACTCTGTCTTCTAGAAACAAATTCCTTTTCTAAAAGACAGCCTCCATAGACACAAACACTTTGTTATCTCGAGATTTATAAAAGTAATATCCACGTGAGGTGGTTGGATAACCAATAAAAGTGCATTTTTCGGATCTCGGAGCTAATTTGTCATCGGTCTTTACCTTGACATAAGCCTCACAACCCCATATCTTCATATAGGATAATGAAGGAACCTTTCTTCTCCACATCTCATATGGAGTCTTTTCGGTCGCTTTCGTTGGACTAACGTTCAACGATTTGATGGCGGTGAGAATTGCAAATCCCCAAAATGAATCTGGTAAATCTGTTTGACTCATCATAGATCGAACCATATCTAATAAAGTTCGATTTCTCCTTTCAGCCACATCATTGAGTTGTGGTGTTCCACGAGGTGAGAGTTGTAATAATATAACACTATCTTTCAAGTGTGAATCAAATTCACCACTAAGATATTCGCCACCTCGATCCGATCGAAGTGCTTTGATTTTCTTGTCAAGTTGGTTTTCTACTTCATTTTGAAATTCCTTGAATTTCATAAAAGCTTCACTTTTAAACTTCATTAAGTAGATATGCCCATATCTACTCAAATCATCCGTGAAGGTAATGAAGTAGTCATAGTTTCCCCTAGCGGTGATCGTTAATGGACCACATACATCGGTATGAATGAGTCCAAGTAAATCACTTGCTCTTGTTCCTTTACCACTAAAGGGATTTCGAGTCATTTTACCTAGGAGACAAGCCTCGCATACACCATATGATTCATAATTAAATGGCTTGATAATGTTAGTCTTTACTAATCTTTTAATGCGATTTTCGTTAATATGACCAAGTCGACAATGCCAATAAAATGATTCATTTGGTTCACTTGTTTTTGCTCTTTTAGCTTCTATGTTATAAACATCACGGGATGAGTTTGAAGTTTCTAAAACATAAATTTCATTAATAGAAGTAGCATGACCAACAACCATGTCATTCTTAGAAATAATACAACAATTGTTCTTAATGGAAAAACTATAACCTTCAATGTCTAACATTGCAATGGAAATAATGTTCTTAAAAAGCGTCGGTACATAATAACAATTATTTAAATGTAGCTCAAATCCTCTTGGCAAGGCTAGAGTGCATGTCCCCTTCGAAGTGGCCGCTACGAGAGCTCCATTTCCAAGTCGGAGATCCATCTCTCCTTTGTCAATCTTCTCGGCTCCTCTTATACCCTGTACACGATTACAAAGGTGTGAACCACAACCGGTCTCCAATACCCAAGTTGAATTTGAAGTATAATTAATGTCAATAACATAAATTTCGGATAAAGAATTACCTAACGGAATTACAAGACCCTCTTGAATATGCCGTAAATAAATCGGACAATTCCTCCTCCAATGGCCTACATCACAACAATAGTGACATCGACCCTTTTGTGATTTCTTTCCCTTCCTTTTCTTCTTTGCAAGACTTTTCTTGCTAGAGCTCCCACTAGCTTTATCATAAGCCCTTAGGATGTGGGAGGGAAGTAACAAAATTCACATTGCCATCCGGACCCGTTCCGAAATGAATTTCTCTAGTAGTATCAAGGTTATTGCGGGTGCAAACATCGTCAAATACATTGTGACAAGAGTCAATAGTAATGGGTGTGATAGGGTTCGAAGAATCCATTGCGGTCTCAATAACTACAAAACGGACGATAAAGGAAAATATTAACGTTTATCATTTTAAATTATTCACTTGTGTAAACAAGTAAAACACTTACTTAATGATCTCTTACCCAATTAAGTAAATGATCCCGAGACCCAAATACATACTAACTTGGGCACGGTTTAGCCGATACATCCCTCATTAATATGACTCGGTAGATTAACTCCTTAATCGATTCTACCTTTAGAACTCCCGGTCGATAAAATTACATTAATTCTTATCTTAGCCCGAACTAATTACCACTACGGTGGCTCGAATACTTTCGTTCACATCGACCAAATTTCTAGAACGTAATCATATTACCCCACTTCACCAACGAAATAAGGTTTGCACCCCGGTTTAGCCGAGCCTACTCCCTTATGAAGAAGATCCTTCGCGGGTTCTTTACTTTCTGGTAAGGCTATGTCTCAATTTTAAAATATCGTAAGAGATCTTGTCAATTTATTATCTATCCCCTTTAAGTGAACTAAGTCGGTGAATTATGGATAAATTGATTGACACGGAGTGGGACTCGAAACTCGATAAGCATGTTAAGTTGATGGCGATTTGGCAATGCATGCAACATATAAAATAAATGCAAAACATAATAAAACTCCTAGTATGGCCTTTCCTAAAATAGAAAACAATGTAAATTGCAAATTCGGAAACCAACTCCTTGGTCCCTTGAACTTCACTCGCGGCACGCATCCCAAGCGCAACTCCGTCTTGGTTGGGACTCCTTCCCGAAATGGCACCAGCTCCAAGGAATCTCCGGAATTACAAATAATTACAAATTTTCTATCTATTTTATACATTATAAAATAAAAATAACAAAGTAAAGTGATACGAGATCACATTTAATTACTACCTAATCGATAGCCCTTACATTACGGGAAATATCGATTAAAAACTAAGGCCATACTAAGAAAATTACATAATTCAAAATTATATAACAAAATTATGACATTCATACAAAAAACAATATAATGCATCAAATATAAATATGTTCATTTTAATGCCAAATCGCCCTAACACATTTTATTAGCCATAACTTATCCGGTTTTATGGAATTCGCAATTTAACCTTTAAAAATGCCATAATTTACAACATAAATCGTATTTACGTCAAAATTATCTTTCCTAACACATTTTAGGATTAGAATTAGTCTATACTAATTTCGACAATAATTAATTCAAAATTAATTAATTTGTTCATTTTGGCCTTAATAAACTCATAACTATTATGAAAAATTCAAATTAAATTACAATAATTCAAAATTTGAATTTTGAAAACTTGAACATTCTGAAAAATTACTTTAATAATCATAACGTCAAATTTCATGGTTAAAACATTCGAACTTATTTCGATAACTTAGTTAATTTTAACCGGAATGTCAATATTACTCCATTTATCGTATAAATCGTAATGCATGCAATACAACTCCATTTTGTACGAAATTTTACACACTATGTGTAAAATATGCATGTCACATCATATATTAAAATTACGGCCAGAAACTTTTCCATCAATTTTTAGTCTAATTTTTCGATTTTAACAATTAAATCGTCTAAAATTACTAAAAAATATTTAAATGAACAATTTTAAATTCCACAATTTATCAATATAACCTAAAAACATTTTAGGACCAGATTTATATACATGCAAAACATTTCGAGTGATTTATCATATAAGTCGAAATTTATAGTTTTATTTAAGTTATTATAACTCGGAAAAACAACACCGATTATGCATGCAAATAACCATTTGCTCTGATACCAATTGTTTGGTTTCTTAAACTCATATTATAATTTAGTCATACTAATATTTATCTCATAAATTTTAAGATCTTATTGCATGCATAACATGATAATGGCTGAAACAAAAGAAGAAGAAATCAATCCTTACATTGTTAATATTTCGGCTAAAAGGGCACAATCAAAGACTCCTTCTTTGATTTTTCTTGAGCTTAATATCAAGGTATGATCCTCCTAGTCCCCAAATTAGAAGACCTCCAATGAGTTAACACCAAGACACACTCTAATAATATTTGTGTTTGATTTTACTAGAACCTTACACAAATAACCTAGTTTTTATTGTTATTATCTTATAATAATTATCCTATAAAATCAACTAATTGATTGAGATATTGGAGCTAGCACTCGGTTTTTAAGAAGTAAAGAGAAAAGGATTTTTCTTTCTCTTTCTATAAAACCACATGCACAATGAGAATGAATTGTGTTGTATATTGGAAGACTCTCTCTTGCTTCCTCTAGCATTTGGACGGTTAGGTTATGGTGCCGTATGCATGGGCACCAAACCACCACTTGTCATATTACACATAAAACATTTTAATTAAATTTTATCATATAAAATTTAACATAAAACAAAATGTATTGGAGTGTGATCAAGTATCACACCGTCCAAACCCAACCATTAATGTTCATTTTATCAATTTCAAATTGGACATTAATGTATATTATAAGTTCAACTAATTTAAACTTAATTATCATAAAATAATAATCCCATTATTATTATTAGATTTTATATTAAAACATTTCTAATATAAATATATTCGTTCTTAAATAATGTTTTATAAACATATTAATTTTAGTGATGACAAATCATTCACTAAAATGTTACTCCCTCCGTCCCGGTCATTTGTTATCTATTGTGTTCTACACAAAGACCAAGGAAAGGTTGAAAAGTACAAAAAAGAAACATTAAATAAAGAACAAAAGACTCACTTGCACAATAATTAAATAAAGAACACTTGACCCACTTGCCCCAACTTACCCTATTTAGAAATAGATAACAATTCATTGATACACCCATTTAAAGAAATAGATAACAAATGACCGGGACGGAGGGAGTATAATTTATAATCGTATTATAAACATACTCCAAATTTGAAATATAAACTAGGATCGATATAATTCGTATCGATATACAATCATATCATTTTTCTATTAATAGAGTTGTTCTATAGGTGTGACCTAAAGGGATCGACTGATCACCACCGTCATACGACAGTAATGTCATACTCTAGTAAGCCAATCATTACCGATTAATGTTGATCAGTCGACTGTATGAAAAGAATCATCCCATGAGTATTCTTATTGTAGATTTATCAGTAAATTAAATTCACTGACGTGATCGCACTATTGTTGAGGACACATTTCCCAACAATTTCAACATGCAAAATCAAGAAACCACATTGGACGAATTGCATAAGATGCTCTTCCAAGCCGAGAGGGACATGGGACTTCATGAAAGTTCTACTAAGGATGTTTTGAACATCGAGAAGAAACGGAAAGGCAATTTCAAGAGGAGTGCCTTCAAAGGCAAGGGCAAGAAAACGTTCAAACCCAAACCGGCTAAAGAGAAGACCTTTTCGAAAGGCGCTTCCACCTCATCTTCAAAATTTGAAGACAAGTGCCATTATTGCACGAGGTTAGGGCATTGGAAACGTAATTGCCCCAAATACTTGACCGATCTCAAAAATGGAAAGGCTCTCGCCGTAGGTAATAATTCTCGTTTAAAATTCATGTTATTTGTCAACTTATGTATGGTGATACAAATTGTTGACTTTCACCCTTTTAATTGTTTTAAAGGGGCACCTCCTAATGACAAAGGCAAGGAAAAGGAAGCTTGAAGTTCCTTACATGGATGGCTATGGTAGCATCAAAGTGATTGAAGACTTGAAGAGCTTGACTTTAATTTTCATTATCGTCTTCTTTCATTAATGCATTTTATTTTTAAAGAACAATTTCTTTTCTTGTAAGACAAGGATTTAAATCCTAAACAATGGTTGTATTTTGTATACTAGTGACTTGGTTTTCAACCCAAGTCACTCCTTTTGTTCTTAATCATATTATTGATTCCTAAAATAAATTGCATGCCTTGTTAAACATGAATTAATATGATCTTAATCACTAACGAAGTACTCTGAAATATTCATTGTACAATAACATTGATACGATCAATATAAAAGAATCAAAGTGTTGATTTAAAACGGAGAACTACACCACATGAGAAACTCTCAATTGAAATGACATATAATTAATTCATTATATGATGATCATTTTAAGTGAAAATGAGAATTAATTTATCACACCTATAAGCTTTCAAACATTCATATACATTGGTTATTTAGAAAATTGCTATTCTTATATAAATAAAGGTTATTTTTAAAAGGATAGAGTGGGAGAAAATATTTCGCCCGCAAACCAATGAAATAAATGTAGGATATTAGAGAAGAAGCCTACATGGGATTCTTAAGAAGAACCCTAAATGAATGGATAGAAGAAACTACGAGAGGACACAGAAGAAACTATGGGAGGACACGAAAGGATAAATTCCTCATGTCATTGTTTCTTTGAGAGGATAAAAGAAACCCCGTATGAAATCGAAAGGAAAATCGGTTACATAAATAATGATGTTTCCAAAATTATAAGATAATAGAGGAGAAATCATCTCAGTTCTCTCGACAGTAGTCTCTTTTATATCAAAAAGTGTAATTAGGGAATATCACAAGTTGATAAAGTGGACCACTATTGGGATAGTGATAACGGTTGAAGTAGTAGCAAAATAATAACATGCGAGAAATGAAAGGCTCATTTAAGAAATAATGTTGATCATAAAAAAATTGATCACCATAGAAAGACTGATATTGGTTTTAGTGGGAGCAACATTCATTAAAAAAAAATTGATCATACCATGATTCTTTAAAGTGTAAAGAATAACAGGTTTTCAATTCTAAATGAATAAAATGTAACATATCATAGGATGATGGAGCTTCATGGGAAGGTTTATTATATTGATAATAAAAGGTCACCCATTATAAATCAAAATGGTTGAGAACATTATTCATATTGATGAATATAGAGTCATGTAATGATTCATACAACCTAAAATTTTTGATTAAGTAGCCAAGATAATTGAAAATGTTGAGATCTCCAAGAGAACGTGGGATGAAAACATAAATAACTACAAAATAGATTTTAGTACATAAGTGAGTAGGTACTTTAGAGCGATAAATTGATCCTTCTGACTTACCAATACGTCACGAGTTATAAGATAACAGTGGGAGCTTCTTTTTTAAACTTCGTTTTGTCTAATTCTCAGATTCTAATTCTCCCCAGCATGACGCTAGCATTACCTTTTTGAACTCCGTTTTGGTCTTTTCCCTCTTTGACTTGTCTTTGATTTTGTCCCAGCTTGGACAGTCTTTGATCATGTGATCTTGTTGACCACATTTGAAACATCCTCTTTTGAAGAATGTTTGTTTGGAATCAGTTTTCTTTTTGTCGACAATTTTTTTATTAGGATTCTTGTATCTTCCTTTGAAAACTGCTTTCTTAAATCGTCTTGCGAATAGAATTGTCTCGTCTTCAAGTTCTTCTTCGCATGCTTCGCTTGTGGAGGCTTGTAGAGTGACGCCCTTTCCCTTGGAGTCATCGTCATCTTTGTTTAGCATGATTTCATGAGCCATCAGAGATCCAATAAGTTCTTGGTAAGTTATCTGAGATAGATCACATGCTTCTTCTATAGCCGTGACCTTTGGTTGCCACTTCTTGGTGAGACACCTAAGAATCTTTCGAATGATATCCTCAGAATCGATCTTCCTACCAAGGTTCCGTAGTTCATTAATAATACAAGAAAATCGTGCAGACAGGCTATCAACAGATTCATTCTTTTCCATAGTGAAAAGTTCATATCTTTGAATAAGCAAATCTATACGATGTTTCTTGACTACGGATGTTCCTTCGTAGGCAAGTTCAAGACCATCCCATATTTCCTTAGCGGAATTACAAGATGAGAATCTATCAAATTCTGAAGTTATGATACCGTTTTGTAGGAGGCTCATGGCCTTAGAATTTTTCTCTGCAATATTGTAGTCGGCTTCTACATAATCACTGATGCCCGTCGTTGAGGGTACCAAAGATAAATTTATAATTCCTAAACTTAAACTATAGATAGTGAAAGTCAGGGTCGAACCACAGAGAGGTGTGGAATGTTTATTGTTGAATGTTAATGTTTAAAGGTAACAAATTTGGGGGTTTGATTGGTTGATTACTATATCTAAGGCAAAGATTAAAATAAAACAAGAAATAAAGATGAGAATAAAATATAATAAAAGGGATGCTAGGATGTTCGGGGTAATAAATAGCTAAGGTAATATAAATCCTAAGGTCAACATGTATTGCAGTCGCGTAAGGGGGTGTAACATAACTTTTTAGGTCTATGCTACCTAATAGCTCATTTCGGCCTATGCTATTAGTTCCTAGGTCTCACAATTATCGGGTGTCAACAATAAGGGTGATTCCCAAATCCTAGGTCACATACCTTTCAGTCTTAAGTAACCTAGCCGTCTTAAGGTGTAAACCAATGCCCTTCCCGTATCTCTCAATCTTGGGTAGGTCATTACTAACGTCCTACAAGTCTCTTTTCAGTCTCATTGTAGGATATTATAGTCAACAAGTTAAGACGAAACAAGATACATACGCGGGTGGTCGACCGACCAGCTATTCCAGTCGGCCGACCACAGCCTCGGTCGACCGACCCACTATTTGAGTCGGCCGACCGCGGCTCTGCTACAAGTCGGTCTCAAAATTTCTACTACCTACGCATATTCATCCCCTACATCCTAACATATGAAATTTAGCTACTCATGGTTATTAAGATGATTATAAAAACGGGAATAAACATGGTAAACATAGTAAACATGCGAGATTCAATAAAGCTTTGGATTCTGATTTAAACGAATGTAATGATAATAAGAACAATAATAAAGCTAGATTAAAAGAGTAATTACCACAGTCGGAATTTGGGCAGAAAGGAACAAACTTTATTGAATGCTTGGGAATTCTTGAAAGATTACAAATAAACTAATGAACTGAATAGAAACTGAATGATTGAATCCTTCTAAAACTGAATACTTTTTCGATGCTAAACCCTAATCAAGAGATTAATTTATATAGGGTAAGAGATTAGAGTTCCCTAAAAGACTTCTACTTCTAATTTATTTCCGAAAACTTGTTCCTGGGCTTCGCTGAGGTCGATCGACCACTCTGGTGGGTCGGTCGACCTCTTTCACGGGCTTAATTGAATTCTGGGCTTTTCTTCAGGATTTGTACTTTTATGAAAATCAGGCCTGGTCGACCGACTCGTTTAGTTGGTCGGTCGACCGCTTCCGCAGGAAATTCTTCGGTTTTCTTCTCGCTTTGACTTTTGGTACTTAGATAAAGACTCCAGTTGACTTTCCACTGTTCCTTAATTAAGCAAAAGACTTGAGGACATGAATTTGGTGCTAAATCGTCCCTTTTCCGCATAAATCTGCAAAAGTGCATAAAAATATGAAAGTACATGATTGTTGGGAAATAAAGGCTAAAACATAGTAAATGAGTGACCAAATGCGTGTAAAAATAGATGAAAAACATCATAAAATAGACACGCATCAAATTCCCCAAACCAAACCCTTGCCTGCCCTCAAGCAAGAAATAGACTCGATCTTAACTAATGGAACGATTTCAATCTCAGAGCGAAATTTACATGTTAGCCCATACCAATACCAAGTACAAAAATGAGAAAGTATATAAATCATGCAAACGAGTTATGGTATCGTCAAACTTGCAACAATAGAGACTATAGAGACTTTATACCATGGACTCTCGCGGTACGCTCGAGATACTCATGAAGCAAAGGGTGAGTATATGTAAAAGATAGAAAGAAGTATATTTGTCATGACACTCACCTAACTGCGACCCATGAAAACATGCCTGCAATCGAACATGAACAAGAATTCTACAACTATGTAAAACAAACCCATTAAGTGACTCGGATACATGCAAATGAGGTATGAAAGATATATGAGGTAAAAGGTAAAAAGTGGTTAAGATGTTTTTGGATATGTGGGGTTAGTAGCCAAGCTAGTAAAACCGTTTCCCAACAACATACTTTACAACTTTTGAAATCAAGAAAGTGCTCTTTTGTAGCACAACTCTCACATTGAATAAGAAAAGACTCCCAAATATTTTGAATGAAGTACGGGAGTGATAACAAATAAAAGAAAGGGATTTTGGAACGAATTTTTGAATCTGATGCTAACTGGTGGTCGGCCGACCTATTAAGGTGGTCGGTCGACTTCGTTCCTGGAAGTTTTGATTTTTTTTTCGTTTTTCTTTTCTTTCTTTTCTTTCTTCTTTCTCTTTTTGCTCAAGATAGCATATAAACCAAGATGCCTTTAAAGTCAAACCAAAGACCACGAATACTAGCTTGGAAGGGTAGGCTAAGTATGGGATGTAGTTTTGGGGGATAAAAAGGCAATTTTGGCTATGTGAAGCTTATGGGTAAATATGAGAAAAGGGATCCCAAATGCAAGTATCAAGACTCACAAAACGAGAAAGTAAAACAAGTATATAGCAATTCAAGTTCATGTTTATGCATATTGATGTAACATGTTCGAAGGGGAGTAATACTCACATCCTAGACAACTGGTTTAAGAATGAAACCAGGAAATAAGCTCTAAACCTTAGAATGTATAGTAGGTTGCCAAGGTACAAGTCAAGTCTCAAGATATACAAATTGACAAAAACTCGTAGATATGCAAAAGAGTCTTATACTAAAACAAGTTGACAAGGCAAGGTAAAGGCATAAACATGTAAGATAGCTAAATCATCCTTGAAATACTTTCGTTCCGACTCGACCTATATGCTAAAATAAACGTGCATTTTTTTGGAATTTTTTTGAATTTTTTTCATTTTTTTGTATTTTTCTTGTATATGCAAGGAAAATAAAGAAAAGAACAATGCAATACGGAAATGCAATAAACGTGTGACAAGATGCAATGCATGTGACACGAAACCATTCCCCAAACCAACCCGCACAACGTCCCCATTGTGCATTAGCCTAAGTAAAGGTTTCAGAAATTTAAAGAAAAGATGCAAAGAAAAAAAAACTAAGGAAAAACTGGAAAGAACTCACTGGATAAATAGACGTATGAGAAAAAAAAACCTCCCCAAACCAGCGTAAGCTGGGAGGTTTTGGTGGCCAGCAGTGCCACTAAAGTACCAAAGAACGGTTGCACGGTTCCCGAGGGAGAGACGAACTGACTGCGACAGATAGGTAGGTCGACCGACCAAGAGAACAGGTCGACCGACCTTCCTGCGGAATACAGGAATTCTGCGATACAGTGACTAGGTCGACCGACTGGTGTACATGGTCGGTCGACCCTCTGCGTCCCAGCGGTCTTCGTTTCTTCGTTGAACCTGAAAAAGCAAGAAAAATATATGCGCCCGCAAATGCGCGAGATCCCAGAACCAAGTCTAAAGTCTTAACTACGCAAGCATAAAGTAAAAAGTTCTAAAACTACGAGCAAACCAAATTAAAGAGTCTCACACAACAAAAGTAATTTGTCTTAAAATTGAAACTAGAGAAAACTATCCGCTAAAGATGCGGAAAATATCCGACCACGGCTTTTGACGATACGCCGTAGTCTCCACGGTGTTTGCTTGAGTAGCAAAACACATCTCCTTTCCACCGTCGCAAAGCATATGCGACGGTCTCTCTTCTTGAGCCTGCCTCCTCTTTGTCTTTTCTTCCCGATCCGCGACATCCGGGTCCTCATCTTCTTTATAGCTTAGACGTCCCATTCCTCCTCTCTGGACTATGACTTCCTTTACTTTGGGTTTCCCCAAACCAATTCCTGCACTAGTCACAATAGAAGTGTCCTCCATATTGCTCCCAATCTGGGGCGGAGGTGTAAAAACAGATACAGGAACAGGTACTAAAGTAGGAGAAGTAGTGATGACCTCATACTTCTTTTCAGAAGTGATAGCATTGCATGTGATGGGGGTCATAGCATCCTTCTTCCAATAAGATAGGTCATATATAATGGAATGCTTTCCTAATTTAAAGGTCAAAGTCCCAGTGCCTACATCTATAATGGCACCTGCGGTGTGAAGGAAAGGTCTTCCTAGAATTATAGGTATATGGGCATCCTCTGGGATGTCCAAAACTACGAAGTCAACTGGGAAGAAAAACCTATCAATACGCACAGGGATGTTTTCCAACACCCCTATAGGTTCCATAGATGTCCGATCTGCCATCTGGACTGTCATACTGGTTACTGCAAATTCGGTCATTCCTAATTTTAAGGCAACGCTTAGGGGCATGACACTTATACTGGCACCTAAGTCGCATAAAGCTTTCTTAACTGGGAAGGTTCCTATATTACAGGGGACAGAAAAACTACCAGGGTCCTCTAATTTGTGAGGGGCAATGACATGTGATAAAAAGGTAGATGACTCTTCAGTGAGGGCCACCGACTCAACCTTTTCTAGAGACCTCTTTCTTGACAAAAGCTGTCTCATAAATTTAAGATAAGAAGGAACTTGTTGAACTAATTCTAGAAAAAGGGACTTGAACATTTAATGAACGAATCACATCCTTAAATTTGTCAAAAGATACCTGATCCTTCGAAGGTATAAGTTTTTCTGGGAAAGGAGCGGCTGAAGACTCATTATTTGCAGCTCTCTTCAGAAACCTAGGGGTATTATCACCCCTGAAAAGAAAATCCCTTAAGTTATCTGGCAATTCAGGACGAAAAGGAGCCTCTGGCTCTGCCTCATCGGTCGGTAGACCTGGATCTTCGGTCGGTCGACCGCTCTCCTGTTCAGCGGAATTTTCCGGATTCTGCTCTGTGGTCGGTCGACCTGTATCTTCGGTCGGTCGACCGCTCTTGCTGCTATTCTTCTGTTTTTCTTTCTCAACCCCTACTTTAGCTGCACTTCGTAAGGATAGGACGTTTAGAGTCTCTTTTTTCTGGTGCGGTTTGGTCGGAAGTTGACCCGGAGCCCTAGTATCATTCTTGCCCGCGATTTGAGCAATCTGAGACTCTAACATCTTCATCCCTGCCTCTCTAGCCTGTGACTCCTTCTGAACCAACCCAATAAGATTTTGGATAAGTGTTTCTGTGTTGGGTGGTGGATTAGAAGGTGGTTGAGGGTTGAAGGGTGGTTTTTGAAAACCTTGCTTATGTGGGGGGATATATGTGGAATTTTGCTGAGGTTGCATATGTTGTGGGTTAAGAACATTCTGTCTTGTCCACCTTAGGTTGGGATGGACATTATTATTATTCGGGTCATAGAAATTGTTCCCACGATAATGTTGAAAGGCGGCACATGTTTCATTGGATGAAGTACAGAATTTTGACACGTGCCCTTCTCCACCGCACCTCTCACAAGCGAAGGGTCCGTCTTGAACGGCGTTCACCTGATAAATACCGCCCTTGCTTCCACTTCCTAGATCGAATTTTCCTCCAGCCTCTAATTTTTCCAACTTGGTCGTCAAGGCCTCAATTGCTGATAGGTTGTATTCAGATGTCCTTTGATTTCCTCTGGAAGTGCCATGCTCAGCACGGTGTACAGAAACATCTTCTATCAACTTGAGACCCTTAGTCTCTCCTGAATTATCTTGGAATCTCCCATTAGCTGCAGCATCTAGATAGGCCCTGTTGTCATCGTAGAGGCCATTGTAGAACTGGTTACAAAGAAACCATTGCTCGAATCCGTGATGTGGTATGGATCGAACAAGTCTCTTGAACCTGTCCCACGCCTCACTAAAGTCTTCATTGGGGCCTTGTTTGAAATTTGTAATCTGCGCTCTTAAAGCATTGGTCTTTGATGCAGAATAGTATTTCCTGTAGAATGCTAAGGCTAGGGTATTCCAATCTGTGACTCCCGCAGCAGTGCGGTCTAAATCTCTGTACCACTCTCTCGCAGAGTCCCTAAGAGAGAAGATAAACATGGTTTGCTTAATCTGGTCCTGCGTCACTCCTTCTGGGGGTGCAATAGAGCATATGTAATCTGTGAAGATTTCAATATGCTTTGCAGCATCCTCATTGGCCGAGCCTCCAAATGGGTTTCTTTCAACCTTAGTAATGTAGGCAGGCTTGGCCTCGAATGGCTTCCCAGTACCTGCAGGTAAAGTGAACCCTTTGTACAGGTCCTTTGCCTGAGGCATGGAGTGACTGGAAATAGTAGCTTCTTCTGCCATATTTGCTTCTTCCTTAGGAAAAACTGGAAAGTAGGTAAAAGGTGGTGTTTTTGGTGAAGGTGGATTGTTGGGTGAATTTGGCTGTGAAGGTGGTGTTTTTGGTGAAGATGGTAATGATGGTTGTTCGAATAAGTCTTCTTGAAATAAGGAAGATGGTGAACCTCCTTCCTGATTTGCTAAAAGTTGCTTTCTCCTTTCTCTAAGAGTCCTCTCAAGCTCGTGGTCAAGCGGTAGGAGTTCTCCTTGAACTGACATGCGCATAAGATGGAAACTACAAGAAAATGGTGAGAAGGTTTAAGGAACAAAAAAGTTCCTTAAAAAAGAGAAACAAAAACAAAAAACAATAAACACTGGCGTCACCTCCCCGGCAACGGCGCCAAAATTTGATGCCCGTCGTTGAGGGTACCAAAGATAAATTTATAATTCCTAAACTTAAACTATAGATAGTGAAAGTCAGGGTCGGACCACAGAGAGGTGGGGAATGTTTATTGTTGAATGTTAATGTTTAAAGGTAACAAATTTGGGGGTTTGATTGGTTGATTACTATATCTAAGGCAAAGATTAAAATAAAACAAGAAATAAAGATGAGAATAAAATATAATAAAAGGGATGCTAGGATGTTCGGGGTAATAAATAGCTAAGGTAATATAAATCCTAAGGTCAACATGTATTGCAGTCGCGTAAGGGGGTGTAACATAACTTTTTTAGGTCTATGCTACCTAATAGCTCCTTTCGGCCTATGCTATTAGTTCCTAGGTCTCACAATTATCGGGTGTCAACAATAAGGGTGATTCCCAAATCCTAGGTCACATACCTTTCAGTCTTAAATAACCTAGCCGTCTTAAGGTGTAAACCAATGCCCTTCCCGTATCTCTCAATCTTGGGTAGGTCATTACTAACGTCCTACAAGTCTCTTTTCAGTCTCATTGTAGGATATTATAGTCAACAAGTTAAGACGAAACAAGATACATACGCGGGTGGTCGACCGACCAGCTATTCCAGTCGGCCGACCACAGCCTCGGTCGACCGACCCACTATTTGAGTCGGCCGACCGCGGCTCTGCTACAAGTCGGTCTCAAAATTTCTACTACCTACGCATATTCATCCCCTACATCCTAACATATGAAATTTAGCTACTCATGGTTATTAAGATGATTATAAAAACGGGAATAAACATGGTAAACATAGTAAACATGCGAGATTCAATAAAGCTTTGGATTCTGATTTAAACGAATGTAATGATAATAAGAACAATAATAAAGCTAGATTAAAAGAGTAATTACCACAGTCGGAATTTGGGCAGAAAGGAACAAACTTTATTGAATGCTTGGGAATTCTTGAAAGATTACAAATAAACTAATGAACTGAATAGAAACTCAATGATTGAATCCTTCTAAAACTGAATACGTTTTCGATGCTAAACCCTAATCAAGAGATTAGTTTAAATAGGGCAAGAGATTAGAGTTTCCTAAAAGACTTCTACTTCTAATTTATTTCCGAAAACTTGTTCCTGGGCTTCGCTGAGGTCGGTCGACCACTCTGGTGGGTCGGTCGACCTCTTTCACGGGTTTAATTGAATTCTAGGCTTTTCTTCAGGATTTGGACTTTTATGAAAATCAGGCCTGGTCGACCGACTCGTTTAGTTGGTCGGTCGACCGCTTCCGCAGGAAATTCTTCGGTTTTCTTCTCGCTTTGACTTTTGGTACTTAGATAAAGACTCCAGTTGACTTTCCACTGTTCCTCATGAATTTGGTGCTAAATCGTCCCTTTTCGGCATAAATCTGCAAAAGTGCATAAAAATATGAAAGTACACGATTGTTGGGAAATAAAGGCTAAAACATAGTAAATGAGCGACCAAATGCGTGTAAAAATAGATGAAAAACATCATAAAATAGACACGCATCAATCACTCTCCATCTTTTCGTAGGTTGTTCCATTGACGGCGGCGACCAAGATTTTCTTTGGTCCGGTTTGAATGATCTTCCAATATTCCCAATCACATCCCTTGATGTAATGAGTCATCATGTTTTTCCATAGACTGTAGTTCTTACCATCGAAGATATGACACTTGAGATGCTTGGAATCCATAGTTGAAGGAGTATATAATAGAGAGTCAATAGTAGGATCAAAACTCACGCGGTTAGGCGATCAAGAGCACGCGGATCTGATACCAATTGAAGAGTCTATTGATATGATATACTCAAGAAGGGGGGGTTGAATTGAGTATGCCTTCATTTTAAAATCTTCTTCAATGTGTGCTTTTGTATGATGATCGTCGAGTAGAGCAAGTAATAAATAAAGACACGATATTTTTGAAGTTGTTCAGTTTCACAATTTGAAACCTAGGTCCACTATTCTCGATTAATAAAATTAGTACCGACTCCGGATTACAATTTTATCAACCCTACTCGTACAACTTTGATGTTAGTTTTAACTCTATCTAGATACCGTTAAATATCTAGCTATGACAAGTACCGTTAAATACTTGCTTACAATGAGTACCGCGAAATACTCGATCTATCTTACACTAATAAGAAAAGTCTTCAATGTTTCTTCAAAGTCACAATCTTGAATAAGACTAATGCTGGAGCACTTGAATCTTGAAACGAATATGACAATTTAAGCTCGAATCTTGAAGAATTATGACCGGCGGTTTTTCTCAATTTGCGTGAATGTATGTGTGTGTTTTTGTGTCTATTAATGTGTCACAAGTAATCTATTTATATGGAATTATATCTAGGTTATTAAACCCTATAAAATTTAGGAATATTATATAAACTAGAATTATAGTCCTTTGGTAATACTACCATAAATCTAATCTTAATATATTTAGGAAATATTTAATAAGATACTTTAGGTATTATATAAGGAATCAATTTCCTAATTCATATTTAGGAAAGATCTTATATAATAAACAAATAGAAACCTTATTAAAACCAACTTCCTAAGCCTTGTCAAAATATAATAAATTATATTCCATAATATAATCTAGATTGTTTTTAGGATATATAAATAAATACATATTTATTTATTTGATTCATCCTTTACGACTTATGGAACGTGTCATGGTACACGTTTTCCAAAATCGTTTTATACAATATTTAAATTATCTTATTTTGACAACTATGGTTATATAAAAATCTTTAGTTTATTAGTACTAAATAATTAACTCATAAGAAAATTATTTATTCCTATTTGAAAAAAAGATATTATATACTCCCTCCGAGTCACAATAATGGTTCATTTACCTTTATGCACAAAAAATAAGGAAATGATTCTAAACCACACAAAACACCCTACCCCACACTGAATTGATTTTGGACCACAAAAAAGTTACTAAAAATGGAAAGAGGAACCATCGCTAAACTCGCACAAAAAAGGAAGTAAGAACCATTACTCCGACTCCGAGGGAGTATTACCTTATTAAGATTAATAATCCCATAATATTGTACTAAGCCGCTGTTTAAGGCTATAGTCGTTACTCTTTTGTATTGAATCTCTCCTTTTTCTTTTTCCCTATAAGGATGAATAAAAAGGAGTATAATTTTCATGCAAAAAAAAAAAAAAAAAAAAAATAATCCCATAAAATTAGAATACTAATTATCCATTAATCTAACACGACGATTTTAGGAGAACCAAATCGTGTCAACCATCACACATATTTCGATCATTTCTTCTATATGAAGTTATAGCTCCAAGCTAAAACTTGAACCAATCTCATACTAAGGTTATAGTTGATAAGTATAACTTTAGTTCACTATATGCGCTTGTGATCTTCTTTCAATCTTTGATTTAGTCAATCCATTGACTAATATTCTTGAATCTTTTATACTTGATTGATGAGATCTTTTAAACTAATATTCTGTACACTTAACACACGATTATACGCACGAGTATATAATATGTATAACTAGACTTGTCATTATCAAAACATAAACATATATACTTAATATATATATTTGAATATATGGTTCAACAAATTCCCCATTTTTGATGATGGCAAGTCTTTCTTAGATTCGGTCTAAGTGTAAGTTCCCCCTCAATATAATAAGGGTCATTCATAGTAAAGATTAACTTCGGGTTTCTATCTTCTAACTAACTCATATCCTTTAAGAACCCTAAGAGACAATGAATTACAACAAGGAGCAAGCTTAGGCAAATTCTAATCTACGTCGCATTTTTCCCCATCTTGACATCATCGAAAAGATGAGAACAAAGACATAAAACGACTAGAATAATACACTACGAAACATAAGCAAGCATGCAATACGAGTCAAAAGATACGAACACACACAATATTATACAAACACATACGAATGTTAAAAGTATACATAACCAACCGAAAGTATTAAGCCAATGGGCCGAATATAAACAAAGTCAGAAAATTTGGGTCGGCTTAGGTTTAAGATTGTAATGGGCCAAGCAAAGGCATAAGAACGAAATTGGGCCTTAATCAAAATAAAGGCTATGAAATCCGAGGGGAGGCAAAACGGATCAGAGGCCTCGGATTCAATGGGCGAGAGGTTAGGTCAGTTGGGCCCAAAACAAAATAAGAGTTTGAAGAAGTCCAACCCGGACTTAAACACCAACAACAACGAGACAACAACCGAAAACGAAACCAAGAGTATGAAAACATAGCATCAAGAACGGATCATGAACGGGAGCTAGAAGTAGGAGCCTTGGCATACGGGCTAACATATTCAAGTCGGGTACGGAATTCGAGGGTCTCCAAGCGGTCCAAATAGCTACTAACATTGCGACCTTGAGCATTAAGAGCAATCTCGAAATTTAGGACCTTCATTGAGAGAGCCTTGACAGCCTCGAGGGCTTTGCTCGCATCCTCCCGTAATAGCCTATGGTCCCGTACCATCGCCCCTCCTTGAGTGGTCAAAAAGGAAAGACGGTCACTAATTATCAACAGCTCATTACACAACAAAGAGAACTCTGAGCCAACCTTGTCGAGCCGTTTGCCGACCTTTGCCATCCATGCCCTCAACTCCTCCTCAAAGCCACGACTCCTCTCACCACCACCACTCCCTGCCTCATCCTTTTCTTTCTTTACTTCACACAGGCCAAGAATCTTATCCATCTTGGCTTCGAGACCCTTGAATGATGGCAAGGGGCAAGGCTTGGGTTCCGGACCTACATTCTTGCCAAAGGTTAGATCGATTCCTTCAAAACAAATACCCATCAATTTTAAGAGCTTGTCACACATCCGATCACGAGGAATCACACCGAAACTTGCATCATCCACAACACCCTTCTTATAAAGAAGCTCGGACACCCACATCCCATACGGAATGTCGATTGTCGAGCAGAATTTCTCTTTGATTAGAACACTTGACACATGACAAATCTTGTTGCATATGAGAGAAGCTAAATCAACTTTATTACCCTCCAACCAAATGTAAACAATCACGGCTTCAACACTCGATAACTTGTCCCGACCACCCCTTCTAAGCAACACCGTATTCCACAAAAAATTGACAAACAATTTCAACTTAGGGCTAAAAGACGCGGTCAACAGGGGAGTATTTTCCGTGGCATCCTCATCAAAATACTTCTTGATCACCATCTTTTGACCTTTCGACACAACACTCCATTCCTTTTTAGGATCAAGATTGAGACCGTCTTGATCGAGTTTAAAGATTTCACAAATTTCAGTTTTAGTCACCAACACATTCGTGCCATTAACAACCGCACGCAACCCTTCCTCACAACCTTTAACAGACGCAAAGAACTGAACAAGTTTAACCGGAAATACCAAACCCGAGAAGTTACTAATGTACTCCCAGCCTTGATTTTTTAAGAATTCTTTAAAGAATCCTAAAGATTTAGACCCGTCAACCCACGACGTAGGATAGTATCGACCCGAATGGATAGAATAAGGTAAAACTCGGTCAATTAACATACCTTCTGTTGTTTTGGTCATGCGGACCCGTTGTAGACTTTCGCGGGTTGCTTTGACGGAAAAGTCACGAAACAGGGTACGAGAGCTTTGGCCTGAAACAAACTCGGGCATGTCTTCGATGACGGATGAAGACTCGCGTTTCAGTTTTCTTCGTTTCCCGTTGTCAGCGGTTGGAACAGAGGTGGCGATGGGGGTGGGTGACGGCGGAGGTGATGGAGTTTGGGAAGGAGAGGATGGTGGAGCTTGTTTCTTATTATGGTAACGAGATGCACAGGAGGGCGGCATGGTGTTTGGTGGTGAACGGTGGTGTTTTGGTCGGAGTTTATGGAGGTTTAATTGTGGAGGTTTTGGTTGATGTGTGGGAGTTAGGAGTGGGGGATCGTAATAATGAGTGAGGTAAGTAGGAGGTGTGGTAATAAGTTGAGGTAATAATGGTGGGGTGAATTATAGGGACACGTGGCGAGAGAAGGGGAGAGTAGTGGGTCACATGGCTTGCGTGTGAGGTAAGCTTGGGTATTTTCCCTTTTTTTTGTTTTTATTTTTATGTTATGTATTATTAATATGTTTATGTATAATATGTAATATTAATATGTATATGTATATATTGTAAGGTGAATTGTAATATGTGACGTATTATTAGGGTGAGATTCGGTTGTGCACACACGCATATATGAATAGCATAACATAAATAAGTTCACATAATTTTTCATCGAATACACACATACACATGCAGCGGAGTATACAGACACAGTCATATAATCTCATCTTAACCGTAGTCAATCATTGGGTTATTTTTGCTTTTAAGATTTGATTAGGTGTCACCGATTAAATCAATTTCTAATCGCAAAGTCTCAAAACGTTCTCTAGCCAATGGTTTAGTGAAAATATCTTCCCATTGTTTTTCCGTACTACAAAATTCCAATTTTATAATTTTCTTTTCAACATGGTCTCATAGAAAGTGATGTCTAATTTCAATGTGTTTAATTAGTTCTCGAGTGCTGGACTGGGTTTTAGATATAATTATAGCACTCGTATTATCACATAAAATAGGTACACATCCAACATCAATACCATAGTCATGTAACTGTTGTTTTAACCATAAGAGTTGAGAACATACCAGTGCGGCTGCAATATATTCTGCTTCAGCAGTTGAGAGAGCGACATAATTTTGTTTCCTGGATCCCCAGGATATTATGCATGGACCTACAAAGGTAGCAAGTCCCGAGGTACTTTTTCTGTCTAATGAACATCCTGCATAATCCGCATCTGAATACCCTACTAGGTTAAAGTTACAGTCCATAGGATACCATAGATATAACTTTGAGGTTCCGATTAGGTATCTTAGTATTCTCTTAACCGCAATCATGTGCGATTCTTTTGGTGCAGATTGAAATCTCGCACAGACACAGACACTAAACATTATATCTGGACGACTTGCAGTAAGATAAAGAAGTGAGTCAATCATACCTCGGTAAGTTGTTTCATCTACAGACTTACCATCTTCGTCTTTGGTTAGCTTCTTATCTGTGACCATTGGAATAGGCATTGCGTGAGAGGTTTCCATGCCGAATTTCTTTAGCAACTCCTTGACGTATTTTTGTTGATGAACTTTGATTCCTTCTTCAGTTTGTTGTATTTGAAGTCCAAGGAAGAACTTTAGTTCTCACATCATACTCATCTCGAATTCAGAAGTCATCAACTCAGAGAAGTATTTGCACAACTTTTTGTTAGTTGAGCCAAAAATAATATCGTCAACATAGATCTGAACGACTAGTAGGTCTGAGTTCTCGCTTTTAAGAAATAAGGTTTTATCCACTGATCCTCTTTTGAATCCACTCTCCAATAGGAACTTTGATAACCTGTCGTACCATGCTCTAGGTGCTTGTTTTAGGCCATAAAGAGCTTTGTCCAATTTGAATACATGATCCTTGAGTTTGCTGTCAGGAAATCCAGGAGGTTGTTCAACAAATACTTCCTCTTGGAGATAGCCATTAAGAAAGGCAGTCTTAACGTCCATCTGAAATAGCTTCATTCCCTTATGTGCGGCAAATGCAATGAGTAGTCTAATTGCCTCAAGACGAGCAACAGGAGCACATGTTTAGTCATAATTGATCCCTTCCTGTTGGTTGTATCCTTGAACCACTAATCTGGCCTTATTTCGTACAATGACTCCAGTGTCATCCAATTTGTTTCTGAATACCCATCTAGTTCCAATGACAGATTTGTCCTTAGGTCGAGAAACAAGATGCCAAACTTTGTTTTTTTCAAATTGCTGGAATTCTTCTTGCATAACAACTGTCCAGTCTGGTTCTGCGAGAGCTTCGTTGATATTTGAAGGTTCGATGGTGGAGAGAAAGGAGTAGAATGAGAAGAAGTTGTTTAAGCTCCTTCGAGTTTGAACTCCATCTGTCAAGCTTCCTATGACATTGTCCAAAGGATGAGACCCCTTGTATCTCCAGTTCCTTGATTGATTATTTGCATTACCTGAACTAGACTCGGAATTTTGACTTGTTCCCCCTGAATCCAAACCTGGGGTTATAGTAGGATCAGGTATAACTCTGATCTCTTCCCTTTGGTTTTGATTCAAAGTTATAGCTTCATTAGCTGTAACTCTGGGTTCCAAGTCATTGGCTTGAAAGTTATCTACAGTATCATCAACTTTAGTTTCATCTCTCGCACCGTTTTCTCCCATGTTAAGTTCACCATGGATTCCTTGAATCTCACCATCTTCATTTTCTATTTCAGGAGGATCTTCTCTTGACAACCTAAAATCAGGTTCGTCTAGGTTTTCCTCTACGTCCTGTAAGGGCTTATCGAAGGCATTATTTTCATCAAAGATAACATGAATACTCTCTTCTATGCATAAGGTACGTTTGTTAAAAACTTTGTAGGCTTTACTATGATCCGAATATCCTATAAAAATTGTTTCGTCACTTCTAGGGTCGAATTTTCTTAATCTGTTTTTACCATTGTTATGAACAAAGCATTTACTCCCAAAACATCTTAAATGAGAAATATTGGGTTTACGACCTCTAAGAAGTTCATAAGGTGTCTTTTTAAGAATAGGTTTAATCATAGCACGGTTATGAATATAGCAAGCTGTACTAATAGCCTCAGCCCAAAAGTTTCTAGGTAGACCACTACAAAGAAGTATTGTTCTAGCCATGTCTTCTAAGGTTCTGTTCATTCGTTCTATGACACCATTCTGTTGTGGGGTTCTAGGGGCCGAGAAGTTATGTCCAACACCGTTGGTCTTACAGAACTCAATAAATCCATGATTGTCGAACTCAGTTCCATGGTCAGTACAGATTATTATCAGGTTTGATTTATATTTGTTTTGGATAAGTTTCATGAGACTAACAAATTCATCGAATGTTTCGTCTTTAGAATGAAGAAAGATTGGCCAAACAAATCTAGAGTAATCATCAACTAGAACGAAAACGTACCTGGAACCACCTCTGCTTCTTACCTTCATAGGGCCACACAGATCCATGTGTACTAGTTCAAGAGCTTGTTCTGTACTTACCACTCTTTTCGGCTTGAAAGATAATCTGACGTGTTTACATCGTGCACAGGTGTCGCACATCTTTTCTTGATCAAATTTGATCTTTGGGAGACCTTCGACCAAGTCCCATCTTTTCAGCTTACTTAGAATAGGTGAACTAATATGACCAAATCTCTTATGCCATAAACATGGATCACCTAACGTAACTTTCATGCAAGAGAGAGAGTTAGTAGGTACGGTATTTAAATCAATCATATAAACATTTTTCATCCTATGACCTTCAAGGATTACTTTGCTAGTGCCTTCTAAGATTATACGACATATATCTGCATGAAAAACAATTTTGTTTCCTTTGTCGCATAATTGAGATATACTAATAAGATTATGTTTAAGACCACTGACCAGGTATACATCATTTATAGTATGAGAAGATGAAATACCTATCTTACCGATTCCAATGATTTATCCTTTTCTGTTATCACCGAAGGTGACTTTACCTCCGTCAAAGGGCTTTAGGGTTTGAAATAGATTCACGTCGCCTGTCATATGTCTTGAGCATCCACTGTCGAGATACCATAAGTTATTTTCCTTAGCGACAAACTGCACATATAAATTCAAAGACAGGATTTAGGTACCCAAGCATATTTGGGTCCTTTGTTGTTAGTAATCACAAATACATTTTCCTTTTTCACCCAGACATGTCTTACATAGGTTTTTCTATAATGATAGTAGTTGGGTTTTGATGTTTTTGTGTATGTCTTAGTTTGAACTTTTGGTGACCATTTTTTGTGTGTTGTTTGTTGAGGAGTTTGTTTGGTTCTGTTTTTCTTTTCTTCGTAATCAAACGTCATGTCGTAGAACCATCTGTGGTCAATGTTCCTTTCCTCAACTTTGTGATCAACACTATCAGAGACGGAGACAGTGTCGTTTGGTATACCTAAGGATTTAACAAATTTAACTCCGGTTTTAAAATCTTGTGCGTGTTTTACACAGTTTTCTCGGAGGTGACCAGTGTGACCACAATAAGTACATATTAAATACTCAGGTAGGTCGACATATTTTCTTCTTCTAAAGTCTCGGTCTGTTGGGCTTTGTTTACATTTTGAGTGATCCCTCTTTCCATAACACTCGTGACCTAATCCCATCTTCATGTTATTGTCAGATTGTTCAGTAAGGAAGTTTAGAACGTTAGTGCTTCCTTCCCATTTATCATAAACTCTCCGAGCATGAAGAAGAAGATCTTTTAAGGAGTCTATTTCCTTTTTACATTCACTATGGTCGATGTTACTAGACTCTTTTAGTTTTTGAATAAACACAAGCAATGGGTCCATAGGTGAACTTAACACATATCCCACTACCAAAACAAGTAAAGGGTCCAGAGGTGAACTTAACACATACCCCAATACACAACTCAGTAATGGGTCTAGAGGTGAACTTAACACATATCCCATTACAAACAAATGTTGGGTCCAGAGGTGAACTTAAGACATATCCCAACATACATACACAAGCAATGGGTTCAGAGGTGAACTTAACACATATCCCACTACCACACACAAGTATTGGGTCCAGAGGTGAACTTAACGCATATCCAAATGCACATCTATCACACACTGGGTCCAGAGGTGAACATAACACATATCCTGATATGCAACAACCGATCACGTGTCAGGTCTAGAGGTGAACTTAACACATATCCTGACACGCCACAAGCAAAACACGTAATGGGTCCAGAGGTGAACTTAACACATATCCCATCACGCGACAGATAACTCACATATTAAGCTCAGAGGCCAGCTTAAGGCATACCTTAATACGCATCAATACAATAGCATCCAAAGATAGTAACTAGATCCTTAGTTCTAATCTCTTATACTTCTAAACAACACTTAATTGATCCCGGGAACTAAGTTGAGGGAGAGCCGGTTTCCCTTTCGGTTACCCGACCGGGGGTCTCTATCCTCTCTCCATTCCCGAACCCAATCTAGTGTCGCCCATCCTCCGGGGACCTCAAACACACATACAAGGTACCCGGAACGAATCTCAAACAAAACCGACCAACCGATTAAAAGATATAACCATTTTAAGATAAACAGGGCTCTCAGCCGGTCAGGGGCAGGCAGCTGGCTGACCGTCTGGTAACCCATCCTTACTCACAATTTGCAAAACCCAAAACAATGGTAAAAGGGGCTCCCAGCCGGTCAGCAGACAGCCGGCCTACCGGCTGGGGAACCATTCTATACATCCTCCTTTAATTTTACGCAAACACTAAGAAAAAGGCTCCCAGCCGGCCAGCAGGCAGCCGGCCTACCGGCTGGGCACCCAAGAAGTCTACATTTCAGAAAAACACGCAAAATCAATAAGCACTTCTAGCTGGTCGACCGGCTCAGAGTTATTGAGCCTGAAAAACGCGATTCACAGTGCTCTACAAAGTCGACCAAATCGACACCAATTCTCCAAATTTGCAACAATAATACACTACCCAGCATATATACCACTTATAGGATGTATAAGCAAGCAATAAACTCGATAATAAAGTCATATTACGATCACACTTAGTATCCGTCGCAAGGATGTAAAAACTGAAATTTGACAATTACTCATATGAACATCACACTAAGCATGTAAACATCATATGGGAGTCATCCTAGCATATTTCTAAGTCCAAACAACAACAACAATATACAAAATCAGAAACTTTCCACATCAAACATCAAGAGAATGTTATTTTAACAAATAAAGGCCGAGTTTCTCATTATCGTCACCTCGAAAGCGGTTATGCTCCTAGCTCCTCTTCAATCACGAAACTATCCACCTCGGGATCCTCTAAACCCTATCCTACAACAAAGAAAACGGTTTTTAGAAGCTAAAAACGGAATTTACCTAAAACAATCCCTTTTTCAAGTTGAACGAAAATGAAATTGAGAGAGACAGATGTGTTGGAAATTTCGCAAGGATTTCGAAAATGTATAACATACCTTGATTCGGGATTCGGAAGAGCTCTGAAATTTGATTTTTAAGATTGAAGTTTGAAGGAGAAATGAGAAATTAATGAAAT
Source organism: Silene conica (assembly GCA_029255685.2). Lineage (NCBI taxonomy): Eukaryota > Viridiplantae > Streptophyta > Magnoliopsida > Caryophyllales > Caryophyllaceae > Silene > Silene conica. The sequence goes on along the minus strand of CM055312.2, from coordinate 32,844,044 downwards.
AGTGTTCTTATTTTGACGGAAATGAAATGTGTCGACATAAGCATTGGGATTAGGGTTTTAAGTAGTCCTTTTCCCTTAAGTGAAACGGGTTATTGATGTGAACGGGTTTTATGAGTCGGATTAAATACTTGCCAATTTATTACGTCTTAAGGACTTAAGGTTTCTTAAGACGGATCTTAACGGAAGATTTAAAAATAACTTATCAATTTGTATTAAAACGTTATTTTATTTCGTAAAATAATTTAAAACCTTTAAAATATAATTTACGAAAATACGGGATCTTACATAGGATATATAAATAAATACATATTTATTTATTTGATTCATCCTTGACGACTTATGGAACGTGTCATGGTACACGTTTTCCAAAATTGTTTTATACAATATTAGATTATATTATTTTGACAATTATGGTTATATAAAAATCCTTAGTTTATTAGTAATAAATAATTAACTCATAAGAAAATTATTTATTCCTATTTGAACAAAAGATATTATATATTACCTTATTAAGATTAATAATCCCATAATATTAGAATACCAATTATCCATTAATCTAACACGACGATTTTAGGAGAACAAAATCGTTTTAACCATCACATATATTTCGATCATTTCTTCTATATGGAGTTATAGCTCCAAGCTAAAACTTGAACCAATCTCATACTAAGGTTATAGTTTATAAGTATAACTTTAGTTCACTATATGCGCTTGTGATCTTCTTTCAATCTTTGATTTAGTCAATCCATTGATTAATATTCTTGAATCTTTTATACTTGATTGATGAGATCTTTTAAACTAATATTCTGTACAGTTAACACGCGATTATACGCACGCGTATATAATATGTATTACTAGACTTGTCATTATCAAAACATAAACATAATTAAATCTCATGACGAGAATGCGCAAGGGATGATACAAAATTATATAGTCAACTGACCAACATTAATCAGTAATGATTGGCTACCTAGAGTTTGACATTACTGTCGTATGACGGTGATGGTTATTTGATCCCTTTAGGTCACACTTATAGGACAATTCCCTTAATTGATAAACTGATCAAATGTATATTGATACGAATTGGTCAGATTCCTTAAACTCGTATATCGACAAATCAGAGGTTAAATCTTAATATAAGATTTACGTTTGAAATTGAAACGTGTCATTTATCAAACGATAAACTGTAAAACCCCTCGCGGCAGCGGAAAAGTAAACATACAAAACATGCCAAAAATACGCGGAATTTAAAACTTTGACATGATAAGAAAACATGCGAGGTGTCTTAACAATACTAAACATGCGGAAGAAAAGAAAACATAAATAAGTATATAAGTGCGATACAAACAGCCCGGGATAGCATATCCCAACAGGCACAAAATACTGAAATGTAAGTCAAAGGTCTAGCTAACGAAAGGTAAACGTCAACGATGAAGGATCATCGCTCGCTAGCCTCAACGTAACCCCCTGAAAACAGCCTCATGTACCTACACACATACAACATGTGTGCCACCGTCAGTGGGGAGTGACTAGAGTGCTCCTAGCCACCTATTGTCAATAACATGTAACACGTAAAACATCCAACATACTCCGACATTTATAACATGTGAAGCATATATAACAATATCTCATCTTTCATCACATCATGCAATACTATGCAAAGGCTCTCAACCAACTTCGGAAACTATTTGGAAGGAGAGCCGGTTGCCCGGCCGGGGGGTCTTTCAATCCAAACCATTTACGAAACCAGACTAAGAGTCGTCCAATGCCTTGGACAAACAATACTAAGATAACCAAGTATCAAACATTCACAAATACAACTAAGGCATACTCAACATCCAATTATATCAACAAGAGATAGGTCACCAAGTGACTCGACTCCAATAACTATAAGCCAATCAAGTGACTCTACAAACAAGAGATAGGTCATCCAAGTGACTCGGCTCTAACAACTATAGGCCAACCAAGTGACTCTACAAACAATAGATAGGTCACCAAGTGACTCGACTCTTACTACTATGAGCAGGCCCACAATCGACTCGTCTATATACTACGACATCCCCAATCTCAGACTATACAACCCCCTGGTAGGACGACATCAAATGACTGTCCTAGTCTAAACCTGGCCAGACTCTCGGAGCACAAACGAATCATGATCCCCGATTCGACAAGTGCACAAGGCACCCCCAAGACCCGAAGTAGCTAGGAACGAGATATGCCCGAAGGCGGGAAGACAATCTAAGACCTGACCGTGATACCAAGTCACTACGGCCAACCAGCTACACAATGCAATCAGGTGAGAACTCGAGTACTATAGCAGCGCACAGCAGGTTTACACAAATCACAATATGTCATCTCAAAGATGTACAACAACTCAAACTCGAATGACAATCATTTCGTATATATCTCATCTCTAAACATCCATACAACACATAACCGACTTCGAAAACTAATTTGAGGTGAGAGCCGGTTTCCCTTCCGGTTGCCCGGCCGAGGGTCTTTCTCCTCAAATCCATTTCCGAACCCAATATAAGTGCCGCCCACTTTTCGGGACTTTAAACAAACATACAATTCATATAATATAACGTATATTCTTTACGAAAATCATTACGCATATAAAATAACAAAAGAATCGTAAATTAAATGTATAGTTCATTCGGAAAAGAGAAACAAGAACTAATTTAACATTTCATATTATATCCTCATATTTTATATATAAAATTAACATGTGAGAAATTAATATAACAAGTCGTATTTTAATTATTCGGAAAACCGGTTAACTAACTAATCATTTAGACTTGCTTCTTAAAATAAAACCGTAACCCATTACTAATTCGTAACGATTTCTAACGTATTATATTTAAACGTAAACAAGCTAGCAAGAACGTACGTAAATTAATTAATTCAAGCAGGCAAGCTAGCACGTACGTAAAATAATAATAATAATATTAAAGTAGTCGTAGCAATAGCGTAAGATTAGAAATGATAATAATTAATAATAAAATAATGTAGTAGCCAAATAAATGATAATAATTAATAATAAAATAATAAACATTATACATTAGATATATATGTTAGTACTCAGAAGTAGTGGCAAATAGTAGTAGCAGCAACATCACACGGCAACAACTAATCAACATTCATTACACTTAACCATATCCAACGCTAACAACGAGAACAACTAAAAGCACTGTAGAGTAGTAGTAGCAGCGAAATGTTATTGTAGCAGGGACACAATAGCAGCAACCAGCAACATAAATGACCACGAACACGACCAGGGACATGAATAACAACATTCAACGGCATGAATAACAACAATGAACACCAACTACAGCAGCATCACAGTCGCAATTAACCACATTCCGGAGATGAACAACATGAATATGTGACGGATACTAATTACCCACTAACTATTAAACATAAAACTCACATCAATTTCACATAAACAACAAGAATTCACATGTCTAATTAATTTAAGAAAAAGGTCGAGCTTTTCTCATTATCGTCACCTTTTAGCTTCACAAAACCACCAAGAATCGCCTCCAAGCTACTCCAATCGACCAAGCCCACACTAGAAACACCATTAACGGAATTAACTCGGAAAACGTCCATAAGAAGGGCACGGTCAGATTATAAGATGAAAAGATTTTGGTATAACACTTACCTAGAAAGATGGAGGACGAGAAGAGGAATCCGTGGGCGCAAGAATCGTCTCAATCGGATAATTAACGAAGGTTTTATGTGAGTTTTAAGATTGAAGGTGAAATGTATACAAATGGAGATTGTGTTTGTGTTATCAAATATGAAAAATGAAAAATGAGTAGAGAAGGAGGAGGTTAGGGTTTTTGTGTGGAAAAAATGAGGGAATGGACCCAATTACAAGTTAGGCCCATGAGACGAGTTTTAAGACGGTCTAAGCTATATTTAACGATTTAAGGTCACAATAAACTCAAGACGACATAAATATTTTCGGACCATAAAAATTAAATTGTTAAGACATCATTTACGAAATTAAATAAAATCTCATTTAAAACTCATTTAAAATATTTTCACATAAATTAATTAGTTAAATAAATGAAATTACGAAATTACGAAATATCAATTATTTTCGAAATTTAACTTAAAATCTTCAAACTTCCAAGACCGAAATATTGGGATGTTACATAAACGATATTATTGAAATGTCGTAATTAGAATGAATTGGGTTATATTACTACAAGTGTTGTAAATCGTATAGACGATTGATATAATTACCATTTTATGTCAGTAATTATGAATTACTAGTCAATTGTTAAATGTGATTTATTTCATTTATAAATGATATTTATTTGACAAATATACATTTTAAATTAAAACAATTATTGTTTATAACATTGTAACATAATGGATGTCACAAATGTAAAATTGTACAATTGACAAACATAAAATGGATGTCCATTTTATCATAAAATGTCACGGTTTGGGGAGGATTTAAGGTGTGTTTAAAAAGCATCTTAATTACCCTAATAATATAATGATTATAGTATGCCTTGAGAATACTACCTATGGCCACCCTAAGAACCTTGAAAAGGGAAAATGTTCCCCTTTTGCTTCTTCCTATGGCCGGCCACCCCAATGCCAATGCAACTCACATATAACTTAAGATTTATTCATAAGTTATGATTCATTCTAATTCTTAGCATATTTTTTCTAGAGAGAAAAACTATTTCCACAACCTCCAAAATTATTATATGATAATATTAATATACGGTTTACTATAGTGATAGTATTAGGTTTATTATTAGATTAAGAAAATAAACTAAGTTTAAGGAAGAACTGATTCTTAACCTAGCTATTACAAGTTTCGGTCCTTAAAGAGTTGTTTTGGGTGCATCTTGGAGGAGGTATACTACTTGGATACTAAGAGTTGGAGGATCATCCTTGCCATTCTCGTCGGATAGTAATAAGTATTCGACTCCTTTATTCTGTATCATAATTAGCATGCATAAGATCTTGTAAAAACCTAATTAAAATATTAATTGGTATATTTCATATTAGTAAGACTAAATTTTAGGTTATGAGACCTTAGAACCTAACAGTTTAAGCGGTTTCCTCCAATGATTCTTCAATGATACAAGTATCCTTGTCCAAGTCCTCCAAATTCTCACCTCAAAACGACATAAAAATGACAATTAAAGACTGTTTCCGAATTAATCTCAAAACAGCCCTAAAAATCGAATTGAACAAATTGAAAATCTAAAGAGATAGAAAGAATGGGTTCGAGGAGAGGAGCGCGTAGGAACAAACCTTGCTTCAAACGGAGGAGAAACGAAGTCGGGATCGGAGTTTTAGTGAAATTGTGAAATGTAACCATGGAGACAAAGGAGTATTCTGATTCTTTGTTTTTCCTTGAAGAACAAGGGTGAGGAAGTGTTAGGAAATAGAAGGGAAGGTTCCCTTGCTACTTATTTGGGTCTTATTTGAGTCGGTTTAGCTAAGTGAGTCGGGATTTAAGTAAATGACTCGGAATTTGATGAAACGAATTGCCAAGTGATTATTCTACAACTTAAGCTTCTAAAATCTAAAAATGAAATTTATATGATTTACTTAAAAATTAAGCTGACAAAATTAAATAAAATATATTAAATTTTCGAAAATCACTTTAAATTATTAAAAATGCGAATTTCGAAAATACGGGATGTTACAATCACGCCACCTTTCAAAAAGTTTCGTCCTCGAAACTTGAAAACGGAAGGTAAAGGATACAAAAAGACAGTGCTAACAATCAAAAAGTTTACTGAAATTTTGATGTTTCAAAACTTAGATTTCTTTCAAAGATTTCGAAAACAATTTACATGGCACAAGTCTTCGAAATGGGACGTTAGGTTTCTCGTTGCGCATTCAAGAGCCCGACATTCCAAATCATCAGAGACCAGTCCAAGGCCAAGCCAAATCCAAAATTCAAAACCAAACCAATTAGGCACCGATAAGCATAGTACAAGTCGTCAGACGTCTCCGATAACAAGTTCTAACGTCAAACCAACGCTGAAATCAGTCAAAGTCGTAAAACATTCAACTTCTTAAAACCAGACTTTCCAAAAGCAGCTTTTATTTTCCAAATTTTCAAAATGAGTAAAACTGGAACAATAACAAAAGTTTACCATCAATAGAGGAGGGAGCCGGAGAAGTCACATGTAGTAGGGAGAAAAGGAGCAATTTAAGGGAGAGATTATGATTTTGACCAACTGATTTCCCAAGGCTCGGGTTTCAAAATCCTCACAAGACTTTCATCTCTCACTTCCCAATTCAAGCAAGCTAGTTTATGGTTCTGGTAAAACATTTCCTCAAGTGGCCTACTAAACTATAACTCCTCAAATTTAAAGGATTACCATCATTCAAATTTCCACTATTCCATAGGGTTTAGATATCCGAGCTTAGTCAATCTCCAAATGATGCCTATATAACACTTTCAAGTTGCAAATCTCTATTACATGGTCAACTCCTAAACATTACTGGTCATCTGTTAACATTCCCAAATTATTACTGAGTCTCCAAACTTTCATTTTCCAACAAATTACTCTATTCTACCCTCCTAACAATGGTGTGTCCTTCAATTTTCTCAAGTACTCCAATAGGTAAACGCTGAGTTCCATTAAGTAACCTAAAGTCATATACTTAGTCAACCCTTCCAAGTTAAATCCTAAATTTCTTCAATATTCACATACTGTTACCATTGTCTCTTATTCCTCATACAATAAGGTGTTCCTCAAGTCAATCACATCTTCAAATCTAAGTAAAACCAACTTATCACACTTGTCTGTTCACCAACATTAGCACCCTAAGCATACTCTCCCAAATTCTTCTATGTCCATCCTCGAGTATCTCGTCTAACTTTTCAAACGGTATTTTTTTCAATCCACAAATTTTCACAATTCAAGTATGATTCTCAAGATTAAATTCCACCTAATACTAAGTATACATACAACTCAACCTTTAAGTATCTACTCTATCACTCACTCTCACTCTTCCAATTGGATAAACAACTAGACACTTGGATCACCAAAACATGTCTCATGATACTTATTAGGTTTTCCTCAAATAGTAACATCTCTCAACACGGTTCGGTTTATCACAAAGAACTAATTCCACCAATCCAATTAAAGGGAAGGTTTACCTACAAGGTACCACGGGAAGGCGAGTGACGAGGTCAATTTGAAAAGATAAGAAGATAGATTCCAAGTATGGCACACAAATATTCAAGGAGAAAGGATGTGCATCTCAAACTGTAGCACAAATCTTTCATCTTCGGTAGAAGCTCCGGTCTTGATTGCCTAATGGATAAGCTCTCGGTTTGCCGATTCAAAGATATAAAAGTTAAATCAATGACAATCAACAAACACGTTAGAACCTAATAAAAGCAATTATAAAACAGACTACCATTTGTCCTTAAATCTACCTCATCTCTTATTCATTATTTGAATTATTGGTCAAGTTAGGTTTTGGGGATTACATGAGTGCGTCGGGAGCGATAACGCTCTGATACCAACTATAAAACCCCTCGCGGCAGCGGAAAAAAAAACATACAAAACATATGCCGAAAATGCGCGGAATTTAAAACTTTTGACATGATAAGAAAACATCAAGGTGTCTTAACAATATTAAACATCCGGAAGAAATAAAACATAGATAAGTGATAAGTATTAAATACAAAACCAAGCCCGGGATAGGATATCCCTACAGGCATCATACTGTATCACAAAAGCAAGGCCTGGCTAAATGAATGTGTAAATGTCATCGATGAAGGATCATCGCTCGCTAGCCTCAACGTAACCCCCTGCAAACAGCCCTCATGTACCTACACACATACAACATGTGCGCCACAGTCAGTGGGGAGTGACTAGAGTGCTCCTAGCCACCTATTGTCAATAACACGTAACATATAAGGTATCCAACATACTCCAACATTTATAACATGCGAAGTACATATATCGATATCTCAACTTTCACATCATCATGCAATACTATGCAAAGGCTCTCAACTAACTTCGGAAACTATTTGAAATGAGAGTCGGTTTCCCTTCCGGTTGCCCGGTCGGGGGGTCTTTCACTCCAAACCATTACGAAACCAGACTAAGAGTCGTCCAATGCCTTGGACGAACAATACTAAGATAACCAAATATATCATGCATTCATATACACAAACTAACAACCACTTACATCAACAAGAGATAGGTCACCAAGTGACTCGACACCAACAACTATAGGTCAACCAAGTAACTCTACAAACAAGAGATAGGTCACCAAGTTACTCGACTCCAACAACTATAGGTCAACCAAGTGACTCTACAAACAAGAGATAGGTCACCAAGTGACTCGACTCCACCAACAAAGAGATAGGTCAACAATTGACTCGACTCTAACTAGATTGGTCAACAATTGACTCGACTAGTCTACTATGAGCAGGCCGACAATCGACTCGTCTATAAACTATGACATCCCCAATCTCAGACTATACAACCCCCTAGTAGGACGACATTAAATGACTGTCTCAGTCTAAACCTGGCCAGACTCTCGGAGCGCAAACAAGTCACGATCCCCGATTCGACAAGTGCACAAGGCACCCCCAAGACCCGAACTAGCTAGGAACGAGATATGCCCGAAGGCGGGCAGACAATCTAAGACCTGACCGTGAGGACCAAGCCCCTACGGCCAACCAGCTACACGATGCAATCAGGTGAGAACTCGAGTACTATAGCAGCGCACAGCAGGTTTACACAAATCACATAATGTCATCTCAAAAATGTACAACTCAAACTCGAATGACAAACATTACATATATAATTCATTTCTAAACATCCATTCAACACTTAGCCAGCTTCGGAAACTAATTTGAGGCGAGCGCCGGTTTCCCTTCCGGTTGCCCGGTCGGGGGGTCTTTCTCCTCAAATCCATTTCCAAACCCAATATAAGGGCCGCCCAATTTCTGGGACTTCAAACAAGCATACAATTCATATTATATAATGTACATTCTTTACGGAATTAATTACGTAAATAAAATAACAAAAGAGTCGTAAATTAAATATATTGTTCATTCGGAAAATAGAAACAAGAACTAATTTAACATTTCATATTATATCCTCATATTTTCTATATAAAATTAACATGTGAGAAATTAAGATAACAAGTCGTATTTTAATTATTCGGGAAACCGATTAACTAATTAATCATTTAGACATGCTTCGTAAAATAAAATCGTAACCCATTACTAAATCGTAACGATTTCTAACGTATGATATTTAAACGTAAACAATCTAGCAAGCACGTACGTAAACTAATTAATTCAAGCAGGCTAGCAAGCACGTACGTAAAATAATAATATAATAATAATATAATAATAATAAAATAACAAAATGATTAGCCGTGTAGTAACCACACGCAGCAAGTCTAATAATAATAATAATTAATAGAAGAATTAGTAAACATTAGTAGTATTAGTTTGATACGTATAATAAATAATACTCCGTAGTAGTTACTCCCTCCATTCAAGTCCACACTACCACTTTCTTTTTACACGTTTGTCAACGCGTATTTTATACGGTAAATATTGTTAGCTACGTATTTTCAAAAATTATAAAAGTTAGATATTAATAATATATTCGTAAAGACGAATCAAACAAGTTCCCACATGGATATAATTTCATTTACGTATCGAGAGAAAATCGGATTTGAATGATCGTTTGTGAATAGTGTGTAAAATGCATAGTGGTAGTGTAGTCTTGAATGGAGGGAGTATATGTAGTAAATAGTAGCAACAACTATAGCAATACGCAGCACGAGGACCAATTATGTAACACTACCAATAGAATAACGGACAGCAGCAGCAACCAAAATAGCAACGCAGTACATTCGGCAGCAACGATTGGCGACATAATGCAATACAAACAACAATAACATTACCCAACAAACACGAATTTGTGACGGATATTAATTTCCCACTAACTATTAAACATAAACCCCACATCAATTTCACATAAAGAACAAGAAATCACATGTCCAATTAATTTAAGACAAAGGTCGAGTTTTCTCATTATGGTCACCTGTTTAAGCGGTTTCCACCAATGATTCTTCAATGATACAAGTTTCCTTGTCCAAGTTCTCCAAATTCTCACCTCAAAACGACATAAAAATGACAATTAAAGACTGTTTCCGAATTAATCTCAAAACAGCCCCAAAAATCGAATTGAACAAATTGAAAATCTAAATAGATAGAAAGAACGGGTTCGAGGAGAGGAGCGCGTAGGAACAAACCTTGCTTCAAACGGAGGAGAAACGAGTCGGGATCGGAGTTTTAGTGAAATTGTGAAATGTAACCATGGAGACAAAGGAGTATTCTGATTCTTTGTTTTTCCTTGAAGAACAAGGGTGAGGAAGTGTTAGGAAATAGAAGGGAAGGTTCCCTTACTACTTATTTGGGTCTTATTTGAGTCGGTTTAGCTAAGTGAGTCGGGATTTAAGTGAATGACTCGGAATTTGATGAAACGAATTGCCAAGTGATAATTCTACAACTTAAGCTTATAAAATCTAAAAATGAAATTTATACGATTTACTTAAAAATTAAGCTGACGAAATTAAATAAAATGTATTAAATTTTCGAAAATCACTTTAAATTATTAAAAATGCGAATTTCGAATATACGGGATGTTACATTGTGAGTTGGAAAAGCTCCAAGCAGAGTGTTATTGCAGATTCTACAACTGAGTCCGAGTACTATGCCGCTTCAGAAGCTGCAAAGGAAGTTATATGGATGCGTCAGTTCTTACAAGGACTAACTGTAGTTCCTAGTTCGAATGACTCAATCACCATCTATTGCGACAATAGAGGTGCCATCTTCCAGGCTAAGGAGCCTAAGTCTAGCAATAAATCTAGAGATGTACTGCGGAAAGCTCACATGATACGAGACTACGTGGAGCAAAAGGAGATAGTGATAGATAAGATTGCGACAGATGACAACATCACAAATCCTCTCACGAAGCCATTAAGATATGATAAGCATGAAGGGCACGTTATTTCAATGGGAATTAAACGTGTTTCTGAGTTGTATTAGTACTTTTGTGGATTGGATATTGTATCTGTTTCATATACTATTTATAAGACAATCGATTTTGTTTTATATTTTGTTTTTCATGTGGATTGTACAGACAACATTGAACACCATAAAATGAACTGAATTACGTTATATTTTCTTTTGGTCCGTAATCGCCTACATGAGCTGATAACTCTGGCAATTATTTTGTGACGTCGATTGATGGTGGGTTCAATAAACCATAAGTCAAACCGTTGACTGATCGATCACAGATACGAGATTATAAGGATAACTCGTAGGACATTTTCATGATGACGGAATGGAGTTCTAAATGTTATTGAACATTTGGTGCCAGGTCATGGATAGGACGTCCATAGTGTTCCTAGAGTCGATTCTTTTGACCATCGACTGTTTCTTGAGATAAAGGGCAGTTTTTGGTAACTTTGATTTCTTTCTCACTAGTTGACCGTAACTGGGGCTAAGCAGATTTTTTCGGGTCATTTCATACTATGCTTACATCTTCAAGATTCGAGTTGAGGAAAATATTTACCCCTTATCAGGTTTTAATATTTCTCAGGGCCACTCGAGGAGTAGTAACTGAAATGCATGGCCATGATCGAATAATGATTCTTTATCAGTTGAGTTACTCTCTAGTTGGGAAAACCACGCTTGATACAGATCGCTTGTAAAATACAACCTTTGTGAATACGGATTTGCAAATTGTTTTACATTGAGTGGGAAAAATTTAACTGGATATGAGAATCGGTTATCGCACATACACTTGTACAGACAACTGGGAGATTGTTGGAGCTAGTGTTCTCCACAGTTAGTGCGACAACGCGAATAAATCTCCTAAAGGAACACAACAGTGATACTTTGTATTTTAATCAGTTGATTAACGTTTATCGATAACGGTTGATTTGCTAGAAGTTTAACGTTATTGTCATACAGATGGCGGTGATCAACTGGTCCCTAGGAGTCACACCTAAAGGAAGTGGTCTGAGAGATATGATTAGATGAAAATGTAATCATATTGATGCCTAAAATGACTAAATGGTTAGTCCATGATTTGATGATACGATTATTTAATAATGATTAAATAATATTAGATGAGACGAATTAAAAGGTTAATTCACAATTAAATATAAAATGTTATATTTAATTTCTATGGATAATGTTATTATTTAATACGGATTAAATAAATTAAATAAAAAAGGTTATATTTACTTATTGAATTATAAATATACGATATTTATAATAAAATAGACATTATGCAATACGATAGAAATTCGGAGAGAATAACAACCAACTCGGGAAGAGGAGCACTCGGTCACAAAGACCTTGGGAACTGTGTCACCTCACACGGTTCTCATGGTTGTGATAGGATTGTTGTTTTATTTATTAATCGGTCGTAGTCCTACCCTGATTCTTAGGTTGTTATGTTAATATAAGGAGACATAATACAGATTATTCTTACGACGATATATTAGCTCTCTCACACGAACAGAATTTAATTCCCACGGTACTCTCTCCCTACCTCACGTGATTATCATCAAAATACAAAGCTTATTTTGTTCTCGTTCTCGCACGACATAGGCATATCTTGGAATATCATGGGTGCAACGGGTAGGAGGATATCTAATTTGATATCTGATCTTAGGCCATTGCAAGGACTAAAGGTTAATTCTTGTTCCCAAATCTTTGTATCTCGTATTTCGTTTATGACTATAAATCATGCCTTATAAATTCGTTATAATTCTGCATAAGAAAATTGGGAACAGATACAGATATTTTCCCACAAACGAGCCAAGGCCAGTTCATGTAAATTACATGAATGATCCATTTAAAAAATATATGCAACGTTAATTAGGTAAACGCTCAAAATGTTCAGCGTTATTTTTTTTGTTTTTTTAATGCTGGTGTAGCAACTAATTTTGTATCGCAATAAAACTGTAACACAAAATAGATAGACAAATGAGTTTATATAATTTCAGAAAGTTATGTGTACAACCTCTCTATTATTCCACTGATCTACAACAATATTATAACTACGAGTCTACGATCTTCGAGGCTCGCTGGCTTGACTTTAGCTTCTTGAGATGGTCGCGTTGACTTGAATCTCTCTTCGATGCTTGAATTTGATTTGAGTTTACTTGAGTAGGCGGCACGATTTTATAGTGCTTGTTGTCTACTTGCAAGTGTGATTTGTAGAGAGAATTTGAGAGCTTTTTGATGTCTCTTTTCTCTTCACTTTGACAAATGAATTTCTCTCTTGTAAAAGTGATCTTTCTTGGGGGTTTCCCACCATCTTTCTTGTCATCCTCATATTCTTCACCCTCCTCATCATCCTCCTCTTCGGTGTCACGATGACTTGACATGTCCTTGTTACGAAGGTCCTCCATTTCCTTCTGAAGTTCTTCAATCTTCTTATTCTTTTCTTCATTTTCCTGCATCATTCTCTCAAGGAGCTTGTTCATATTCTCTATCTGTTCTTCAATGCTAGAACCACCAACGACCATGACTGATTCGAAGATAGGGGTTGAAACTTCCTCCTTCTTTGGCATTGCCTTCTTCACCTTGCGTGGGGATGAACCACTAGCCTTGAACTTCTTGCTCTCCTTTTGTGGAGATGAAGTCTTGTTGATTATTGCAGTAGCAGCAGCGACAATGGATTCAACTGAATACTTACGAGGCCTCTTAGGAACATGAGCAGTGCGTAGGCTTTCAGCAGCAGCATTGATAACAGCCTTCTTTGACATTCTTCTCGTGGTAACACCAATTGAGGGAATGCTTGATGAAGGATCAACACTAGAAGAACCTTTGAGGATTGATGCATAATTTCTTGACGGTGTGCTTGATGAATTAGAAGACATCCTTGCTTCTTGAAGTTGAACTTATGAGAGGTAGAGGTGTTTTCACGTCGGGTTCACCAAAAATTTGTAGCAACTAATTTTGTATCGCAATAAAACTGTAACACAAAATAGATAGACAAATGAGTTTATATAATTTCAGAAACTTATCATAGTAGTATCCATGTAATTTTTGTTTTGACTGGAAGTCCTTGGGTACTAAACTTATCGTAATAGTATACCTGTAAATTTTGTCTTGCCCCCGTTCATCTCGACTTAAACGTCCATGAATATTTTTTTAAAGAGAGTGACATGCAAATTTGATATTTCTCGTGTCGTATTTTTTTTTACATGGTAAACGATTTTTTTGCTATACCTTAATAAATTTTTTTTAACCTTGGTAATATACACCCATTCAACGATCTTACGTTAATCCAACAACTTTAAGATCTCGATAACATGCGATCATGCCTTAACCGAACTTACTCGACCAGTACAATACACGAATGTTTATGAGATAATATCCCATAATTTAAGCTTTGACAATGTCAAAACCACGTCAAGCCCATTATTTTCATTCCTTTAATGAGGAAAACGAATTTGGTAACTGAGTTAAGTCAACGCCAGCCCTTTTGTTCCTTGTCTCAGCCACTTTAATTCCTCCAAAGGTAATGATTGAGTCTATAACCGTCAAATTTCAAAAAAATGAGAGTCACAAATGAGTGATTTGTAAATTATTGCCAAGAATAACTTCATCCCAAGCTTGAATACACTGCAATTAAGGAGAAATTTGTATTGTTGCCATTTTTTAGCCATAATTAAATACCAAAATCTTTGCAAATTAATGGCCTTATTCCTTCTTTTGAATTCTGCAAATATTCAACCTAATTCACTTCTTTGTTTTGCATGACATTCTTATAGTTACACACACAAATCAGCAATCGCACCGGTAAAACAGAGAGTGAACAAGTGAGCACGATCAGCCAAAGACGACTTCGCTCGGCCAAAAAACGACTTCGCATAATATCGCCTGATCAACCAAAGGTAAGCCCGACTGTCATTTGAAGTTTTTTTATCATAACGTAGGATTCTTAGACTTAGCAAGGCAATAGGATTACTCTTTAATATTACCCCCCATTGGCATTCTCATGTTAAAATTGCTAATAAATCACCTTACCAGCGTAAAGCATGATTAGCAAATTGAGAACTTTTGTTTTACCCCACTTTCCATGAAGTCCTCCATGCATTAGTAACACATACTTACGCTGACTTAGAACCGAAATACCGCGTAGCCCAACCTTGACGGTTTTCATTGCAATTTTAAACCAACTTTAACCAGAAATTTGACTAAAAAAAAAAATCGCACCTCATAATATTTTTTTTCGGATCATGTCGATTCTCTATCTGTTACCCTAAAAATTGCATCTGAACCACTGACCAACCATATGGGTATGCATGACGGAAACTAAAGCTTGAATTTTTTTCTTCCTTCTGAATTCGGCTGATACATCACGTTTTTCTTTCACTCATTTTTTTTGCTATTATTTCGGAAACCACCGACCCAAATTTCCCGGGAATTATAATTTTTTTGAGATGATTATTCGAGAAAAAGGGAGATTATGTCTCATTTCAAGAATAACCCATTTGAATTTGAGCAAGATTTTAGGTTTGGGATTGGGAAATTAATGACGAGGAATTTGTGATTTGAGTGGTAAGACTTTGGGAACTTAACTTGGCCCTTTTTTTTTTTTTTTTTTTACTGTTGTTTGATGGTCTGCCTCTCCACATCTTTCTTTTTCCCCCTTCTGTTCTTCCAGTTTCTTTTTTGGAATATATCATGGGTAAGGAAAAGATTTATATCAGTATTGTTGTCAGTGGACATGTGGACTCTGGCAAGTCCACCACCACTGGTCATTTGATCTACAAGCTTGGTGGTATTTGACCTGCGTGTTATCGAGAGAGAGTCCTTTTTTTTTTACTGATGTTTAGTTTCTTGCCACGTTTTCTTCCCACTTCTTTGTTTACTACTAACATTTCCCTTTTTTCTTTAGGGTCATTATGGTGCATTTTAAATAGCTTTGTAATAAAGATCTCACCTACCTTGTTATAGTTGACCATGAAAAAGATGATGCAAGTTCCGGAACCCGTTTTGTTACCCGTCACTCCTTGCGCTCTTCCAAAGGTGAAGCAAGTGTTGTGAACAAAAGCTGTTTCAATCCTTAGATGTCATCAAAGTTTGATATTACCAAGCCAGATGTGTCAGCCCGTTTTGTTCTCAAGAGCACCTTCAAGTCAAAGCCTGACGAAAGTCTCTCCTTTCCTTTACATGGGAGGAGAATAATTGCTGGATCGGTGAAGTGGGGCTCTCACAACTTGAAGATATATGGAGAGTCAAAGCATATTCCTGGATACTGGGAGTGGACTGAAGACGTGCTTGCTCGTTTTGGTGATACCCGGCCTAGACGTCTCCTGTCTTAGCTCGGCGATCAACGCGTCACTGTACTCTTATGACAAACATGTGCCCGTCATGCACGCTTTCTTTGAAGGTTGGTGCTCCACCACCAACACCCTTCACACAAGAGAAGGAGAGTTGTCCATTTCTGTATGGGATCTGAAGATGCTCGGAGGCCTACCCATAGTTGGTGCAATTTATGACGAGACTGTTCCACATCCTGACATGCTTAAGAAGCGAAATGTTCGAGATAGCCCAAATGTCCCTGCAACATGCAAGTACTTGTTCGCCGCTTATCACCGACTTGTGAGGAGATCTACCACACCTGGTGAAGTTCCTGCAAAACAGTGGATCGAATTCTGGTTCAAGTGAGGGAAGACTTATCAACCTCCTGTGAAGAAGCCAAAAACCAAGCTTCGTCCAAGGTCTACACAGAATCCAAGTGGGAAGTTCGATCCGCGCCCGTCTGACGAATGGTCCAAAGAGGAGCAAGACGTATTCGAGAAGGTTGGCCTTACCAACAACACACAGAAAGCGAGGCTGTACTTGGCGGCCTATATATCTTGTTGGTTGTGCTCGTTCGTTTTACCTGAAAATGAAGACAGATGGATCAGAGCTGGCACTTTCGAAACCGCTTGTTTGATGGCAGAAGGTCGACGCTTTTGTTTGGCAGCTCCAGTGTTAGCTAGCATCTACAAGGGGTTGAATGACCTAGTCAAGTCCTCGAATCCTGGATACTCGAAGTCCTTCTTTCCTGCTCATTATCTTTATGGATGGCTCGCACACTACTTCAACACCCACCATGATGTCAAACCCGAGCCTCGTGGTCCCAAAATGGTGAAGTACTCGGGGGCTGTAAGCGCACTTTCAATTTCTGATGACGATGCTCGAGCCCTTATCCATGATGGGAGGAAAGCCAAGGTATCTTGCTTTATACCCCACAAAAACAAAGCTGATATCTTGTTCGATAATGGGGACCTAGAAAGCTCAAAGTTCAGTTATCTTGCATCCCTTCGCTCCACTTATTTGTGTCTTCGCATGAATGATTTTTTTCACATTGAACCATACAACCCTCGGAGATTTGCTCGATAATTTGGCTTTTGCCAAGATATTCCCGAACTACTGAACCGGGGCTCAGATAAGGCAACGGCTACCCGCCATGAGGCATTAAAGTATTGGCAACTTTTATTGTTCTCACGCAGCATGTCCCGTGTATTCCTTCCTTTTGCTCCAATCTCATGGAATAGCCATGTTACCGTCCCGTTTGACGAATGGTGGAAAGAAAAATGCGTGAGTGACCTAAGGGAGAATGTCAGAATCCTTGTTGATAGCTCTAAGTCGAGGAGAGGCCAAGCACACCACGATGTAAATGGCTCAGCTCCCACTCGTCTTCTAAAGCCACACCCAGAAGATATCATCCATGAGAAAGACAATACAGTGGAGATACGCCATAATAGTAAAGACAACTCAGAGGTTGATCCCAAGCACGAACGTCGAGCTAAACGAAAAGCGTGCGTCTTGGACACTAATGAAGTCGATCTAGATGACCAGATCTTTGATGGGGTTCCTAGTTCTTCACATATGATTTCTCAAGCATTGGTAATCAGCTTACCCTCTCCTTTATTTCCATTTCCCTTTCTTGATTCCTATTTTCCTTGTTCTGAATGCTTAATTATCTTATAATAGGTGGGAGATGTAGCTTTGGAAGTGGGTGCATCGATGCCCGCGCAAGGTAATAGGACGCGACCACTAAGGGTGAAGCTCGGAAAAGGAAAGGATGGAACTTGTGATGTTCAACCACATCACTTCCACAAAGAGTACCACAAAATCTGGTTCACTAGATAGCACAACTGGAAGCTCATTCGTGAATGCTAGCCATGGCACAATAGATGGTCCGGAAGAAGTCAAGCTCATTACTCCACGCATCATTGAGAGTAAGAAGACATTTGATGCCGTTGCTAGCGCACAACCTGCTAGTCCCCCAGCTTGTTCTATGGTTTCATTTCGACCACCGGCTTCACATATCGATATTTTCCATCAAGCTCGGCAAAAAATAAGCTCCATGTTCTTAAAGAGGCTACAGAACGCGAGTCACCCTGAAGTTGCTGGAATCGCAGCCACCGCGAATAAAACTTATCGAAGTATTCGACATCTAAAAGGCGATGTAACACCATTACAAGAGAAGGTGGATTCCTACGTGACTGTAGTTAATGCTTACCTCGTGCTTGAAAGACTTGCATCTGAATACCAACGACACGAGTCTTTAGAGATTGACACAGCCACTTGTCAGAAGGAGGTTGACCATGCTAGAGCGCTTGTGGACACAGCAATAGAAGAATATCAGATTCAGGTTGCAGAACATTCCACCATCCAGAGCCAGATTACTTATCTCGAGACTGAGTTAGACAAAGCACGAGAGTCGGAGAGAGCGCTAAGCAAGGACTTGGAGCAAAGAGGTGAATCATTGATTGTGCTTGAGACACGTTTCGAGAATGCACTCAAGTCCCTAAATGAGCTTGAAAACACTCCTACCATGAGTGCTGAAGAGGAGGCTTCTCTTCAAGAGCAAAGAGCATGTCTAGAAAAGATGCGGGTTTCTCTCATTGCTGACCCATAGATAGATTTTGTCCCTTATGAGTTTTTCTGTAAGCCAATAAAATAGTTGAAGCATTTTATCATGAATAAAAGTACGTTATTATTTATTGACTTCTCCCTTGCTTTTTTTTGCATGAAGGGTTTATGATTTGGGTTTGTGGTGTGGCCGCACTTGAGTAAATGATTTACCCAAGCTGCCTACGTACTCGCAAAGTGACCATGGTGGACAAAAATGCAAGATCAAGCCAACGTAGTTCATTAAAGGATATTTTATTTGGTGGTGTGGCTGCACTTAAGTAGATGATTTACCCAAGCTGCCTACGTACTCATAAAGCACCAAGGTAGCACTTTACAAGATCAAGCCGACGTAGTTCATAGAAGGATTCTTTTGGTTGTTTTTTTTTTGATTTATTTATTAATTTTGGTGTGCAGTTTAACCTCATGCTTTGGAGCTTATGCAGTTTAGCCTCGTGCCTAGGAGCTTATGCAGTTTAGCCTCTTGCTTAGGAGTAGTAGCGCTTCAAGAATTTTCCGTTGATCGGTCCTATGCGAACACCATCTTCATCAACAATCTTATAAGCACCATTGGTGTATACTTCTTGCACAACGTACGGCCCATCCCATTTGGAAGTAAATTTGCCCATTGGTTTGTGAGAAGTAATGATCGGCCTTCTTACTGCGAGCACCAAGTCTCCTGCCTGGAAAGATCGAGGGCGCACCTTTTTGTTGAATGCACGGGACAAACGTGCTTGATAGCATTGCAGTTTCTGCTGTGTTTGCAATCTCTTCTCATCCAAGGCCTCCAATTCCGCCAAACGCAGCTTATCATTATCATCACTTGTGAGCTCTTCCTGGATGGCAACTCTCAAGGACTGAATTTGCAGTTCTAAAGGCAACACAGCTTCAACTCCATACACCAACGCATACGGGGTTGCATGAGTGGGTGTCTTGTACGTGGTACGATAGGCCCACAATGCCTCACCAATTCTCTCATGCCAGTCACATTTTGACTTCGCCACCACTTTCCTCAACAAGTTACACAATGTCTTGTTAAAAGCTTCAGCCAAGCCATTCGCAGGCGCATTGCACATGGAAGACTTGTATTGCTTAAATTTGAATTTTGCACCCAGACTCGTCATCAACTTGTTAAAGAATTGCTTGCCATTATCAGTTATGATGCGTTATGGTACACCATATCGAAAGATGATCTGAGTGCGAATGAAATCAACAACCGTTTCCTTTTTGACCTCGCGCACACTTATGGCTTCCGCCCACTTTGAGAAATAGTCAGTTGCAGCTAGGATGTATTCATGCCCATTTGATGCTTTTGGAGTTATAGGTCCTACTACATCCAGTCACCAGGAAGATCATCTTGAAGTTCTTCGTAGGGACTGGATGATCAGCAAGGAAGTCAGCTCAAGCTTGCCCTTTGATTGCCTTTTGAGGTACATGGACCAAGTCATATTGTTTGAGTAGAACTGCCCACTTTGCTAGACGACCGGACAATACTGGCCTTGAAATTATATACTTGATAGGGTCATCCTTCGAAACTACATGGACAGTATGTGCCTGCATGTAATGCCTTAGCTTCTGAATCGCGAAGACTAGAGCCAAACATATTTTCTCGATTGGAGAGTAATTTAGTTCAGCACCCACCAAAGTCCGACTTAGATAATAGAGGGCTCTCTCCTTCTTATCTTCATTCTCTTGAGCACACAATGCCCCCAATGAACGATCGTGTGCAGCAATGTAGAGGATAAGAGGGTTTCCTTGAATTGGTGCCCCCAGCACAGGTGCAGATGACAAGTACTTTTTAATGCTTTCAAAAGCATTGTGACATTTATCATCCCATTGAAATATAGCATATTTCTTCATAAGATGACTAAACGGCTGACAACGTCCTACGAGGTTAGAGATGAACCTACGAATGTAAGCTAAGCGACCTTGCAAACCACGTAGCTCCTTAAAATTTTTAGGTGCTGGCATTTCTGGAATGGCTTTGATCTTTGATTGATCAATCTCAATTCCTCTATGACGAACCACAAACCCTAAGAATTTACCTGAAGTAACTCCAAAGGCACATTTGAGTGGATTCATCTTGAGTTGACATTTTCGCAGTCTTTCGAAGACGTTACGAAGGTCATCGAGATGGCTTTCCCTTTTCTTGGACTTAACCACAACATCATCAACATAACACTCAATTGACTTGTGTAGCATGTCATCAAAGATCTTTTGCATAGCGCGTTGGTATGTTGCTCCTGCATTCTTGAGACCAAACGGCATAACTTTGTAACAAAATATTCCCTTTGGAGTACGGAAAGCAGTGGCCTCTTGATCTTCAGATGCCATGAGAATTTGATTATATCCTGCAGTGCAATCCATGAAGGAAAGAGCTTTATGTCCAGTCGTCACATCAATCATGAGCTCCGTGACAGGCAAAGGAAAGTCATCCTTTGGGCAAGCATCATTGAGATCTCGAAAATCCACACAAACGCGTAACTGGCAATTCTTCTTTCTGACTGGCACAATGTTAGCAATCCATGTTGGGTATGTTACTTCTCGAATAAAACCAGCTTCAATGAGTTTGTTCACTTCTTGCTCAATTTCAGGAACCAACTCTGACCTGAAACGTCGTTGAGGTTGTTTCTTGGCACTCACACCTTTCTTCACTGCCAAGCGATGTACTGCAATTTTAGGACTTAACCCTGGCATTTCTGTGTAATTCCAAGCGAAAACATCTTTGTACTCAGTCAAAAGCTTGAAGTACTCATGCTCCTCCTTTTCTGTAAGAAGTGCACTAACATATATTGGTCGAGGGTCCTCCGAAGTACCTAAGTTCAGCTCCTTTAGGTCATTGATTGTAACAACCTGGATTATAAAACAAAGGAAAAACATAATATAAAAGAATATCAGAGTGTAACTCAATGATAACTGGGTTAAGGTGGCGGAAACACCTTACCCAAATCCGGATCGATACTCAAATCGAAAACCAAACTAATACATTATTCAAAGGTTCTTAAAACTTAAAGGTCCTAAACAATTTATTAAGCTCGCTTCGCACATTCCTCAAGCAAGCATCAACCAAACAGCAACCACCTGAACAACCTGAGAAGGGGGGTCGACAATCAGTCGGGAGTAACTAGATACTCTCCCAGTCATGTTTACAACAAATGAAGTAACCAACAATCAATAACAATTGAAATGTAAAACCAGTAAACATGCGAGATCATTTATACTCATGAAAGTCCAATCAAACTTACCATCATTTGAAGACATAATACGACAATCATGTGACGATATAAATATGACATGACATGAAAGCAAACTTACCATACCATGATATTCTCAACACCAGACCAAAGAACCAACGAACCTAGACCATATGCGACCTACTAGACCATGAACACTTACAACTCAAGTAACTCACGACTCATAGTAACGTAAGGCACAATGCTAGCATTAAAGCATAGCGAATAGAGCGAACGCCCGTTAGAGCGTATAACCACTGCCTCTAACTTGCCAGAGCGTATAACCACTGCCTCTAGCTGACGGAGCGTATAACCACTGCCTCCATCGGTGTGGAGCGTATAACCACTGCCTCCACGGTACTATGTATGGCGTATAACCACTGCCTATATGCCTAAGACCTGGCCAGACCTCTCGATGCAATAACTGTACATCGAACGACACACGGGGACCGGAGCGTATAACCACTGCCTCCGACCAATCCCGAACATAGACCAAAATAAATCCCACATCAATGGGTGGCGTTAGTTCGTTCCGATAGTATATAACTGATACTACCGTCATCTATTCAAACTAGCAAACAATAATGCACAGTATAACTGACTGTACTAACATGCGTGAATACCATCACGACTCAAACCAGTAGAACACCATAACAGACTGTCATAATATCAAATGCATAGAAGTATCCAACGACATAGGCAAACACAATATTATACAATCACTGAACACAACTCAACATGTGAATCATCTATAAACAACCCAAGTTATAGTAACTTTAACTATAACATAAGTAATGGATGCGAGGTTATACTAACCTCCACTATAACTTCCACATATGGCTTGAGGTTATAGTAACCTTAGCCAAACCTTGACACGAACCTAAAGTTATACTAGCACCAACCATAACCTTGAGTCATACCTCAGGTTTACGTTAGTCTCAGCTATAACCTTTAACTCGTAGTTCAAAGTTATATTAACTTCAGCTATAACTTTGAGTCATACTCAAGGTTGTACTACTTCAGCTATAACCTTGAATCATATTTTCAAGGTTACACATAATTCACTATAACCTTGAGTAACACTCTTGTCCATTAGCCGTGTCGCCATCTAGGGTTTTCCTCGCGAACCCTAGTTGTGCGCACGACACCCATAATGACTTATTAACATATTATAATGCACAATTACGATTATAAAACGTACATAAATATATGAAGCACAATTAATTCATGACAATAAATAATCAAACATGTACCAATCGTACAAACAATCATTAAATCATATTAATTACATCAATTGGCATAAACACAATTAAAAGAGAAACACCTAGTTACCTTTTTAGCAAATAAATCTAGAGCTCGTCGTCAACAACGTAGACGTCTTCTCCAGGTGAAATCTCCACGCCTTTAGTAATTATCACACGTGCCAAAAGAGAGAACGAATCTAATAAATATACTAATTATATAAAACTATTAAAAATAAAACGCTTAAAACATGAGACTTACGACGAGGAAAGATAGATCCAAAGAGTAGGATCGACCTAGACTTGGAAAGCACGAAGGAAAAAGGAAGAAGAAGTGGCGGCACGAAACCCTAGGCGAAGGGCGTGACACGCGACACAAGAGGAGAGAAAAAGAAGGAGAGAATTAGGCTTAGGGTTTTGAGAAGATGTGGAAAAGAAAACAAGGGTTTGGTTTCCCGTCTTATATATATAGAGAAGCTCATGGGTTTAATCCAAATTTAGGCCCAAAACTCCACCCAACACTCTATTCTCACATGAGACTTGAGAGTTATGTGGGCCTTCACCGAATTTCGAGCCCAACGAGCCAAATAAACAAGAAAAGAATATTTTTCCCGAAATAAAATATGAAATATGGGAAAAAGGAATTAAATAAATATATTATGGAAATTAGGGGTGTTACAATCCAACCCCCTAAAAAGAATTTCCGTCCTCGAAATTGGATAGGAGAACTACCTTACTCAAAAAGATGTGGATGCTTCTCTCTCATCGTTGCTTCGGTTTCCCAAGTCTCCTGCTCGAACTTTTGACTCCTCCACAAAACTCGAACCAAAGGTACAACCTTATTCCTTAACCTCTTCTCCTGACGTTCCAAAATACGAACAGGTCGTTCCTCGTAAGTCAGGTTAGGCTCAACTTCAATCACATCAGCTTGTAAGATATGAGAAGGATCACTGCGATAACGACGCAACTGCGACACATGGAAAACATCGTGAATCTTCGACAAATTCGGAGGTAAAGCCAACCTATAGGCTACCTCACCAACTGTCTCGAGCACCTCATAAGGGCCAATGTACTTAGGACTAAGCTTTCCTTTAATCCCAAATCTCTTGACACCTTTCATTGGCGAAACCTTAAGGAAGAGTTCATCACCAACTTCAAACTCGATCGGTCTACGCCGCAGATCTGCATAAGTCTTTTGTCGATCCTGGGCGGCCTTAAGCTTCTCACGAATCAACCTCACCTGCTCAATCGACTCCTGAACCAACTCAGGTCCAAGAACGACTGCCTCACTAGCGTCATCCCAACACAAAGGACTACGACACTTTCTTCCATAGAGTGCCTCAAACGGAGCCATCTGAATACTAGCTTGGTAACTGTTGTTATAAGAGAACTCCACCAAAGGTAAACTCTTTTCCCAACTAACCTGAAACTCTAAAGCACAAGCTCGCAACATGTCCTCGAGCGTTTGGATGGTACGCTCAGTCTGACCATCAGTTGCGGCGTGGAAAGCTGTACTCATCTTCAGCTCACTGCCCAAAGCTAACTGCAACTTCTTCCAAAACTGAGAACAGAACCTCGGATCACGATCGGAGATGATATCCTTAGGAACCCCATGAAGACGAATAATCTCACGCTGATAAGCATTAGCTAGCTCATCGAGACTCCAAGTCTCCTTCATCGGAATGAAATGCGCGACCTTGGTCAAACGATCGACCACGACCCAGATTCCATTCATTCCTCTTGGTGACCTCGGCAAACCCATGACAAAGTCCATCAATATAGAATCCCATTTCCATGTAGGAATCTCTAAAGGTTGCAACAAACCACCAGGTCTATGATGCTCAAACTTAACCTTCTGGCAAACAAGGCAGCGACTCACAAACTCGGCGATATCCTTCCTCATATTCGGCCACCAAAAATGTAGTTTCAGATCCTTGTACATCTTATCGCTACCAGGGTGAACCGAATAGGGAGAACTATGAGCCTCCTTGAGAATCTTACCCTTTAAGATCTCACAACTAGGTACACACCAACGACCATGGAATCGCAGACCATCATCAGGTCCAACGTCGAAGCCCTCGGTGCGACCTTCGCCTATGGCGACTCGAACTCCTTCAAGGAACTCATCTTCTCTTTGCTTAACTCGAATCTCGCTAAGAATCTCGGGTTCAGCAACCATTGCACTTAAATCTAAGCTACCAGGAAGAACTACCTCAAGGCTCATCTTCTGGAACTCTCGACTTAAGTCATCAGGTAACACCAAAACCGAACTCATAGCGTGACACACCTTGCGACTTAAGGCACACTAGTAGAAAAATATTTATTTGCGGTTATCTATTTGAGGCGTTGTTAGGTAACCGCTGCAAATAGAAATGTAAGTTTTTCTTCTTTTTCGAAAATAAACAAGTATTTGATGCGTTTTTTAGAATAAACGCCTTAAATAAACCATTTGATGCGTTTTGGCCAAACAAACGCCTCAAATAAGTTTTACTTAAAGGTTAACTTCCGCATGCCTGAGGCCCTGACCTCACCGTCATTCCTCCCCTTTCCTCAATCCTCACTCCCCCATCCGTCAAGATACTTTCGCAACAACCGATCACCTACCGCACGCCACCGTCAATCGAGTCCATGGTATCAAACGGTGCACCACCACTCCTACTCCACCATCTTAAACTACCATTTTCTCTCGCACGGCGTCCACCAGATCTGGTGCTTATTGTTCGATCACCATGCCTCTCCCACTGCCGATGGTCGTAGCTACCACACTACTACTCGATCTTTATGTAAGGTAAACATTCTTACTGAATAATTTCATTTAAGTTTCTTAGGGTTTATGATTAATGAATTAGGGTTTTTTTATTTAGTAAATTACCATAGATTATAGTTATATGTCAAGCAATTTTAGACAATCTTGAGCTCTACTGTGAATTAGACCATTTACTATTTTGCATTTTTGTTTCACTCTTGTATTACTGGGTTCACGTCCTTTTTTCAGCAATTATTTACTTTTTAATTAGGTATATTTTTTAATTAAGTTTTCTATCTGTCACTTTATCACCATCGACGCCCCTGTCCCTTTCGGTAAAGCATCGTGAGTTCCATTTATCATTTTCGGGCCTACGGTTTTTGGAAGAGACATGAGGATAATTGTGTCACATGGCCCTATGGGGCATATTCACCAGTTCAATCTTCATTGAACCCTCTGACAATGCTAATAAATTGTGAAAAAACAGTATATGTGTAGTTTGCCGTTCTTATATGGATGTGTAAGACTCTGAGAGCACACATGAGCCAAAAAAGTTTGGAAGATGCTCAATAGATCTCACGTCTTCAGTGCTCGTATTGACTATTAATTCTCATAGTTTTATGATTATCTGTTTTTCATGTTAAAAAAACAGTGATTTGAGTGCCATTATCTCAACCATTTCTCATTTCTTGTTGTCAAAACATACATCAATTGATCGACTTGGTTTTAATGAGTTCGTTATGTTTTACCTAAAGGAGTGTTATCTATGTTTCCTGTTTTCAGGTCAAAAGAACAAGTAAATGGCACTATATGCCTAAGTGATCGAGAACACACTACTGCTGATAGGTTGTTCGAATAACATTCGTTTAATATCTTTTTAGCTTCGTTTGCATTAGCTGAAGTGGCTAAGTTAAGAATTAAATGACTTGCCTAGATTTTCCAGAAATTGAATATAGTGTAATTTTTTCTCTGATAGACTTCAAAGTTATGCTTTATATGAAAAATTGGGGCTTTTGTTATAGATAGGATTTCCGTTTTGTCCTTTTGTTATAGTTTGTATGCCAGTGGAATGAACAAAAGATAGCTAAGAGATGTATTGCTTTTGATACACTTGAACAGGTACTCGGCAGAGTTTGTGGCAAAGAATCAAATTCCGTCTGACTAATTCGCCTCTGAAATCACGCCTCTGAAATCGCTGGTAGTATCGTTTATCAACTTCTTACACATTGCTTGTAAAGATTTGATGAAATTGTTTTTTTTTTTTTTTTTTTTAAATCCCAGTTTGTAGTTTTATTTGAGGAGTTGTCATTTGATTATCGTTGTTAGATTTAGATTCCTGGTTTAATGTAATTTGAGGGATTGTCATTTGATGCATATACCTCTAGTTGGTCTTGCCGAGCTTTAATTGAGGTTAAGTAATGTGCTTTAAACAAAACCTCTTGCAATTACTTACAACTAAGTTTGAACTTTCTGAATTTTAATTCGTATTTTTCAGCTTGTTGTGCTTTGAAATTCTGGTGTTGGCAAGACTTGTATCGTTCTTTACTTTGTTTGTAGTCAATTTGATCCTATCATCAATGTTTCTTCACTTGATCACTGTTTCTTACAAGCTTGGATCGATTGTAGGAGCATCACTTTAGCTAACCTTTCATTGCAGTATTTTGCCAATTCCATCTCTACGCTTTTGTTTCCTGTTAATGGAGCGCATGCTGCATCATGTGAAGAAATGGCTACTGCAATGGCAAAGGCAGAGTCTGCTGGTTATAAAGGACTTCAACATGCATTGACACTGTGGTGGCTGAGGTTTGTTTTGAATAAACGTTAATCAAAGAACCAGATCAAGTATTTCTTAACGTACTTAAGTGGCTTCTATTTGCATTAAAGGGTGTATCGTTGTCATACATTGATTCAAATCCTTGAGTTTATCTGTATTTCTGCTCTCTTTGCAGGTCGAAAGATTGTTGTCAGCGAGTTCTTGTGCTTACAGCAGTTCTAAAAACTAAAGCACCAGAAAACACCACTAAACAGTAAAAAAAACTCAATAAAAAAGGTGACAATCAGTCTTGCATTCTTCAAACTAAATTTAGTAGATATTTGATTTATAAAATATTCTGAGCAGGTGTGGATTTGAACTGTGGATACTTTATGGGGAAACACACTCAAGCTGCAGTACAGAATGGACTTCTGAAAGAATTCTGATATCCACAAACCTATCTCTAATAACTTTGCTACACTCATGAGGCTCGCTTTCTTCGATGGGAACCCGAGCACGGGTCTTTATGGAAGCCTTGGTGCCAAAGATGTCTGCTCTCCAAAAAACCAAGAATTAGTTGTGGATGCTGCCAGACAAGGCATTGTCTTACTTAAGAACAATGCTGGGAGTTTGCCATTCTCGGCCACCACCATTAAGTCTTTGGCTATCATTGGACCTAATGTTAATGTCACCAAGACCATGATTGGAAACTATGAAGGTAACCTACACTACTGTCTATTTTCCTTATTACGCACTAAAAAGCCGTGAATGAACAATGACAGTTGGTCAATTGGACGATATTCATTCTGAGAAACTCTCAAATCAGACTATCTAACAATAAGGTTAAGGTTGAGTTTCATATCTTAACTCTTAAGAGTTAAGACTGTTTCATACAAGTTCTTATAATTTTTGATGTATGAACCTTACTAATAATATAGCCCAACTTCCATTTACGATTGTCTCTAGCTCTGTATGTCCTTCTACATCAATGTTCTTTCTAAAGTGTTAAGTATTTTTAGCAGGCATTCCTTGCAAGTACACAACTCCTCTACAAGGCCTCTCAGCATACACATCAACAACTTACAATAGTTACGAAGCAGGCTGCAGAAACGTAGCGTGTGCTACTGCCCAGGTGGATCAAGCTAAACAGATTGCTGGCACGTCTGATGCAACCGTACCGTGTTAATCGTAGGTGCTGACCAATCAATCGAGGCAGAGAGCAGGGACAGTGGATCTATACCTTCAAGGCAGCAAACTCTACTGGTTTCAGAGATTGCAAATGTTTCCAAGGGACTTGTGATTCTGGTAATAATGTCGGGAGGTGGTATGGACATAACATTTGCGAAAAACAATGATCAGATCAGTAGTATTTTGTGGGTTCTGGTCAAGCATAACTTCTAGTGGTGTTGTAATTAGCCATTGAGTATTGTATATTTTTGTATGTAATATTTAGAATAATTACAAAAATTATGTAAGATTCTCTTGGGGAAAAATATATTTAAGAGTTATTATATTTAAATAATTTTTTTTGCATCATTTAAATTGTTAAAAAAAAACCAAGAAAAAAAAAAGAAATTTTTTTTTTTTTAATGACCTATTTGCGGAGTTTTTCCCAAAAACGCCTCAAATAACAGATCTATTTGCGGCGCTTTTTTTAAAGAAACGCCTCAAATAGATCTGTTATTTGCGGCGTTTTTTGGAAAAACGCCTCAAATAGCTTTTTATTTGCGGCGTTTTTATTCCGCCGCAAATAGCATTTTCTATTTGCGGCCCCCTTATTTGCTGCTGCACCAAAAACGCCGCAAATAGCTACTATTTTGACGCCGCAAAAAGCCTTTTTTCTACTAGTGGCATGAGCAACCACGTTTGCCTTACCCTCATGATATTGCAACTCGATCTTATAGTCATTAAGCAACTCTAACCCACGTCTCTGCCTCATGTTAAGATCTCTCTGAGTGAAGATATACTTCAAGCTCTTATGATCCGTATAAATGTTGCAAGAGACTCCATAAAGGTAGTGTCGCCACAACTTAAGTGCAAACACCACTGCTGCTAACTCAAGATCATGAGTCGGATAATTCACTTCGTGAACTTTCAACTGACGGGAAGCATAAGCCACAACTTAACCCTTCTGCATCAAGACACAGCCCAAACCATACTTTGATGCATCACAAAAGACATCGAACTCGACGCCCTCTTCTGGTAAGGTCAACACAGGAGCGGTAGTTAACCTCTTCTTTAACTCTTGGAAAGCAGATTCGCAAGCCTCAGTCCAAATGAACTTGTATTCCTTCTTCATTAACTGAGTCATCGGCCTTGCGATCTTGGAGAAGTCATGTAAAACCCCTCGCGGCAGCGGAAAAGTAAACACACAAAACATGCCAAAAATACGCGAAATTTAAAACTTTTGACATGATAAGAAAACATGCGAGGTGTCTTAACAATAAAAACATGCGAAAGAAAAGAAACATAAATAAGTGTATAAGTGCGATACAAAACAGCCCGGGATAGCATATCCCTACAGGCACAAAATACAGAAACGTAAGTCTAAGGTCTAGCTAACGAATAGGTAAAAGTCAACGATGAAGAATCATCGCTCGCTAGCCTCAACGTAACCCCCGCAGAACAGCCTCATGTACCTACACACATACAACATGTGCGCCACAGTCAGTGGGGAGTGACTAGAGTGCTCCTAACCACCTATTGTCAATAACATGTAACACGTAAAACATCCAACATACTCCGACATTTATAACATGTGAAGCATATATAAATCAATATCTCAATCTCATATAAACATACAATACTATGTAAGGCTCTCAACCAACTTCGGAAACTATTTGGAAGCATACTCTGTTGGAGCTTGTGTCCTCCACATGTAGTGTGATAACGTCATTGCACATACCCTTGTACGGACAAGTGGGAGATTGTTGGGGCTGGTGTCCTTGACAATTAAGTACAATGACTTATTAAATCTCTTTAAGGATCACAAGGGCATACTTTTGTATTATTACCAGTTGATCCACGTTTATCAATAACGGTTGGCTTGCTAGATAAGTTTGACGTTATTGTCATACGGATGGCGGTGATCAACTGGTCCCTATACGTCACACCTATAGGACATGTTTGAGAGATGTGAAGGTATGAAAATACAGTCACATTTTGCCGGATATGACTGAACAGTTAGTCAGAGGTATTGACTATTAAATTAGTCAATAAGATGTTGAGATTATTATTTAATACGGATTAAATAATTTTAGCTAATACGGATTACATGTTTAATTCGTAAATTAAATATAAACGGTTATATATTTAATTAAATATTGTATTCGCGAATTAATATAAACAGTTATATTAATTTGGGTAATTATACAATATCGTATTTTATCAGACCATTATTAATATATCGACTATATTAATATCTGATAACATGCTACGATTTATAAATAAAACCCGCGATTATATTTTAGCAAAAATGGATCGAATCACGCATTAGAATAAGGTAAGAGTGGGAAGCCCACTCTCACCCTAACCCTAATTTCGGTCGACCAAAGCAGTACAAGAGGAGAGGACTTCTCCTTTTGTCAGACTACTGATTGATTTTACTGATAATCACATCTAAAGAAAAACTAGGGTTTTGAGAGCATTCTTCTCCCAAAACCTCAGATCTCACATCTAAAACCTTAATAGCTCTCCCAATATTGCAAGGCAGTTGGAGAGGATTTCTAGCACACGCGGCCACGTCTCATTCTAAGTCTTGGGTGCAAGTTATAGGAGGGAATTTGTGTTAATTCCTGTTCTTAGGCCATTCGCACAAGGACTAAAGGTTGTATTTCTTTTCATCCTTTTTATTAACTTATGACTATAATCACAATTGTATGTTTCATTATAATCCTGCAAGTTTGGGGCGAATACATGCTTTATTCCCCACAAGTGGTATCAGAGCCAGGCCATGAAAATTTTACTTTTGTGTTTTTCATAAGTTTATTTAAAAGTTTTTGAAAAATCTCGTTTCTGTCGCTGTGTCGGTCGGTCGACCAGTTATAGCGGTCGGTCGACCGCCCCTGTGTGAGTTTTCTGTTTTTTTTTTTTTTTAAAAAAAAAAAAAAAAAAACAGTTTCCTTTGTGAGGTTTCGATCTTGATTTTCGATTCCTGTTTACATATTGTTAATTAATCGATATTCTTGACAATATGTGAACCCTTGTTGATGTTAATTTTGATTTACTTGTTTTAATCAAAGTTTAAAAGGTAAAAACTTGTTTTAATTTCAAAAAGTGCAGCGTTTTGCGTTTTCTGAAATTCGTTTTTACTGCCTGTTGGTCGGTCGACCTAATTGATAGGTCGGTCGACCGATTTTACTGTTGCAGAAAGTTTCCGTTTTTCGGCTGGAGGTCGGTCGACCACATGTTTAGGTCGGTCGACCTCCCCCCTGTAACAGACTCGTTTTTTTTTTTTCTCGAAAATAACATGTTTTATTTTCACATGGCCTTTAGTAATATACTGTATACGGAAATAGTATATTATTAATTTTAGTGAAACGGTTCACCCTCGTTTGATACATATTATTTTAAAACGGTTTAAAATAAAAGGATTATTAACTGATTAAAATTAAAGTGGTTAAAACGGTATAATCACATAATTTTAATCCTAAAAGGTGGTTTGGTAAAATTTGTTAATCATAATAACAGTATTATGTCATGTATGAATTTTAATTTAGTTGATGCATTTTATTTATCGTCTTATTGAATGCCTAATGAATGCTTTCAATAACGTATTTAATTTTGCAAACAGTTGTAAGTTAGTGTGGCCTTAGAAGATTGTGTCACCGTAATGATGGGACACGATCTTGCTTGTAATTTTGAGATCTTGAATCTCCGTTTTGGGTTTTTGCCATGTAATTACTTTTGTATTTAAATTAGAATGTATCTAGGACTACTATTGTAATTTAAATTAGTAATTTTGTGAAGACCAAAGACGGAGACCGGATGCTCACTCCCGCTGCAAGGACCAAGATGGAACATCAAGACAAGCTCCTAGGGTCCAACGGTGGATTCCAAGTTGTTTTATGTTTATTTTGGTAGGATAGGCCACACTAGGACTTTTTATTTACGTTTATTGCTTTCACTTTATGCTTTCATCGATAATAGCTTGCATCATATTCTGCCTAAAACCAAACCACCTATTACATGCCTGAAAACTGACTCATGTAGAGGTTACGCGTTAGTTTTCTGTGACAATACAGATGTCACATGTCAATTGTAAAGCCATCACTTTATTTCATTCATTCACGAATATGCTAGATTTTAGTTCACTTAATATGAATAAATATAAGTCGATGGGGTCTTCCTCGTATAACCAAAAATTGAGAATAGTCTTTATAAATCAGCCTCCCATGAATCCCTTCTTCGTCGGTAGGCATAATATGACCCCTTCTACGTCGGGTAAGTGGGAACAGATGATTTATTTTATCTCAACATCATGGTCACTCGATAATATCCAGTGACTGAGATGGACTAATAGATAGGATTTACGGAAATCTATCGACCAAGAGTTCCAACGGTGGAATTAGCCAAACTGTGGGCTTATCAATATACGGAAATTGAGTCTTGGGATCATTTATATAATTCTTGAGGGAGATCAATTATATAAATGCACGAGTCTACGAGTTTAAATTCAATTTAATATAGACTTAAATCACAACAGTGAGTTGCTTATATGGTTTTGTTTTATCTTCTTTTCAGTCTAGAACACGTTCAATTAAACTGCTGTATAACTAAATGGCTGGTGAAGACCCAATGCCAAGTGCCAAGCTAGCACGTGAATCCTGGCTAAAAGCCTTCATGGACTCCATGAATCAGTCCACAAGACTGAGGAATGATGGGTCAAACTTCTCTGACTGGGAGGCAGCACTACGGAATGCTGCCATTGCTGACGGAAAGCTCAAGTACTTAACTGAGCCCATTCCGCCACACCCAGGAACTGGAGCTAGAGCTAACGAAGTTCGCGCTCATAGCGACTTCGTCATGGAAGCGGGTGCGATAAAGAACGTACTCATCTATGCAATGGAATCCAATTTGCAAAGACGCTTCATAACCCATGGTGCAAACAAGATTTTCACCACGCTCACTAACGAATTCTCAAAGGCTCCGAGAATCGTTTCTTATGAGCATACCTGTCGCTTCTTTGAGGCGAAACTCCAGAAGGGCCAAACTGTTAGCCCACATATTCTTCACATGATTGAGAATATCGAGAAACTGGAGGCCCTAAACTGCAAGATCAGTGATAACATAATCGTTGATCGAATGCTTCATTCACTTCATGATGGGTTCGCCCTCTTTAGGGCCAACTATTACATGAATGACATGAAGAAGACTCCTCATGAGCTCCACTCCCTTCTCGTACAGACCGAGAAGGATCTGAAATTAAGTGGGAGCGTGAAGCAAGATTTTCTCATGATCTCCAGTAAGGGTAAGGGTAAGGGTAAGGGTAAGGGTAAAGCTAAAGCTCAGGGCGACCTAACAGTAGGCAAGCCCAAGTTTAAGAAGTCAGGATTTACTAAGAGTCGGCCAGGTGAGTCAAGCAACTCACAGGGCAAAACAAAGAGCAAGGATACTAGCATGGAATGTCACCATTGCCACAAGACTGGGCATTGGAGGCGCTCATGCCCCGTGTATCGTGAGGACATTAAGGCAGGTCGCGTTACTCCTGTTGGTATGTCTTCTTCTTCTTTTATTCACATGATTGAGATTAACCATGCAAGTTACGGAACTTGGGTACTAGATACTGGTTGTGGTTCTCATCTATGTAATCATGTGCAGGGCCTCCGAAACCAAGAACCCCTAATCAAGGGTGAGGTTGACCTGCGTGTCGGGAATGGAGCACGTGTTGCTGCAATCTCGAGGGGAACATACATAATCCAGCTTCCAAGTGGATTCGAGTTATCTTTATATAACTGTTATTATGTTCCTTGTTTGTCCAAAACATTATTTCAGTTTCTGCGCTTGACAAACTCGGTTTTTCATTTGTAATAGAGAATAATAGCTGTATTTTCTCCTTACACAATATGATTTATGGCAAGGCAGTTTCCATGAATGGAATTTATGTTTTAGATCAAACCACCGAAATATTACATGTGAATAATAAGAGATTAAAGGTAGGTGACAAAGATCAAACTTACCTATGGCATTGTCGTATGGGACACATAAATGAGAAACGCGTGAAACAGCTTATACAGAATGGAGCTATCTCGCCCTTTGATTTCGAATCATATGGCACGTGTGAATCATGTCTCATCGGTAAGATGACTCGTATTTCCTTCAAAGGTGTTGGAATGCGCGCTGCCGACCTATTAGGACTCATACATACGGACGTATGTGGCCCTATGTCGATCAACGCACGAGAAGGCTATAGGTATTTCATCACTTTCATGGATGATTTGAGTAGATATGGCTATGTCTACTTAATGAAGCACAAAAGTGAATCCTTTGACAAGTTCAAAGAATACCAGAATCGGGTACAGAACCAGCTGGGTAGAAAGATTAAAGCACTACGTTCAGATCGTGGTGGTGAGTATCTTTCACACGAGTTTGATCAACACCTTAAACACTGTGGCATCGTGCTATAGTTAACTCCACCTGGAACACCACAATTAAATGGTGTGTCCGAACGGAGAAATCGAACTCTACTCGATATGGTTCGATCCATGATGAGTCACACCGTCGTGCCTGATTCATTGTGGGGCTATGCTCTTTTGTCGGCCGCTCTAATACTTAACCGAAGTCCGTCTAAAGCTGTTGACAAGACTCCATACGAATTATGGAAGGGAACGGTCCCTAACTTGTCCTTTATTCGGGTTTAGGGCTGCGAGGCTTATGTCAAGTGGAGACACGAGGATAAGCTCGGCCCGCGATCGGTCAAAACATACTTTATAGGCTATCCAAAGGGAACTTTTGGTCATTACTTCTACTCGCCAACCGAACAACGTGTTTTTGTTGCGGCTAGTGCGACGTTCTTAGAGAAAGAATTTCTCGAGAACAAGTCGAGTAATAGAACCTTCGATTTATCAGAGGTTCAAGAACCAACTACCGAGCAACCATTGGAGGAAACAGTTCCTTCAACCGAGGCTGCGGTAGATATTCCTGAGAAACCTAGGAGGTCGGGAAGAGTCTCCATTCCTCCGGACAGATACATTGGTATGGTCGAGGAACATGATATGGATGACGTCGTACTCCTAGAGGGTAATGAACCCACAACCTATAAAGGTGCCATGACCAGTTCTGACTCAAAACTATGGCTAGAAGCCATGCAATCCGAGATGGACTCCATGTATGAGAACAACGTGTGGGATCTTGTGGACTTACCTGCAAAGGTGCGTCCCCTTCAATGCAAAAGGCTTTACAAAATAAAGCATGCCGTGGAAGGTAAACAAGACATCCATAAGGCAAAACTAGTTGCTAAAGGTTTCACCCAAGTGCCAGACTTGCACTACGATGAGATCTTTGCACCCGTAGTCATGCTACGTTCCATTCGGATTATCTTAGCGATCGCCGTATTTCATGACTATGAAATATGGCAAATGGACGTTAAAACCGCCTTCTTAAACGGTTATTTAGAGGAAGAGTTGTACATGGTACAACCCGAGGGTTTTATTGATCCAGAACATCCTAAGAAGGTTTGCAAGCTTAAGCGTTCCATCTATGGACTTAAGCAAGCATCGCGGAGTTGGAATCATCGCTTCGACCAAGTGATAAAGGAGAATGGATTCGTTCGATCATTCGAGGAACCATGTCTCTATATCAAGTCGAGTGGGAGCAAGATTGTATTCCTAGTACTGCATGTCGACGACATACTCTTGATTGGGAATGACATACCTCTCCTATCTTCGGTTAAAGCATGGTTGAAAAACCATTTCCAGATGAAAGATCTGGGAGAGGCACAAAGAATTTTGGGCATCCGTATCTACAGGGATAGATCACGACGGATGTTGTCTCTCAGTCAGGAGTCTTATATAGATAAGATTCTAGAGAGATTCAGTATGACGAACTCCAAGAAAGGGTTCCTTCCTATGACTCCTGGGCTTCACTTGAGCAAGACTCAAGAACTAAGTCACTGGAAGAGAAAGAGCGCATGAGTCGGATTCCTTATGCTTCGGCAATAGGATCGATCATGTATGCCATGATATGCACACGTCCTGACGTTGCATATGCATTGAGTATGACAAGTCGATTCCAAGCTCATCCAGGTGAACAACACTGGATGGCCGTGAAAAACATTCTTAAGTACCTACGGAGGACTAAAGATTGGGGATTGACTTACGGAGGCGACTCGATGCTCTGCGCCACGGGTTACGCAGATGCTAGCTTCCAAACGGATCGAGATGACTCGAAATCTCAGTCTGGATTCGTTTTTACTCTTAATGGCGCTGCTGTCAGCTGGAAAAGTTCTAAACAGAGTGTTACAGCAGATTCTACGACTGAGTCCGAGTACTATGCCGCCTTAGAAGCAGCTAAGGAAGCAATATGGATGCGTCAATTCTTACAAGGACTATCAGTAGTGCCTAGTTCGAATGACCCAATCACCGTTTATTGTGATAATAAAGGTGCCATCTTCCAAGCTAAGGAGCATAAGTCTAGCAACAAGGCTAGGCATGTACAACGGAAAGCCCATCTAATCAGAGATTACGTGGAGCAAAAGGAGATTTTTATTGATAAGATCGCTACGGATAACAACATAGCTGATCCTCTCACAAAAGCATTACCACGTGATAAGCATGAAGGGCACATTCATTCCATGGGAATTGGATGTGTTCCTAAGTTGTAGTACTCTTTTATGAATTCATGTAATAATTCATTTTCTCGTGTACTCTATTCAACCTTATTGTTATGATATATAATGTTTTGTTTCTCATGTGGAATTGTACGCCAATTTTGAACACCACAAAGTGAACTGATTAACATTACATCGTCTTGGTCCTTGATTACCCACTTGAGCTGATAACTCAGGTAATCATTTTGTGACGTTGGTTGATGGTGGGTTCAACGAGCCATAAGTCACGCGGCTGACTGACCAATCACAAAGGCGAGTTATACGGATATCTCGTAGGACACCCCGTGACAGCGTTATGGAGTCCTAAATGTTTTATAACAATGGGTGCCGGGTCGTGGATAGGACCTCCATAGTGTTCCTTAGAGTCGAGTCTTTTGACTTTCAACTGTCTCTTGAGATTAAGGCAGATTTTGGGTAACTTTGGTTTCTTTCCCACGGTCATCGTAACAGGGGCCAAGCGGATTTTTTCTGGGTTATTTCATGCTGCGCGATATCGGCAGGATTCGAGTTGAGGGAAATATCCAAACCCTTATCAGGATTTTATCATTTCTCAGGGCCACTCGAGGAGTAGTAACTGAAATGCATGGCCATACTCGAATACAGATTCGTTTTATCAGTTAAGTTACTCTCTAGTCGGGGAAACCACTCTTGATACAGATCGCTTGTGAGATACGACCTTTGCGAATGCGGATTTGCAAATTGTCTTACATTGAGTGGGAGAAATTTTAAAAGGATATGAGATTCGGTTATCGCACCTACACTTGTACGGACAAGTGGGAGTTTGTTGGAGCTTGTGTCCTCCACATGTAGTATGATAACGTCATTGCACATACCCTTGTACGGACAAGTGGGAGATTGTTGGGGCTGTGTCCTTGACAATTAAGTACAATGACTTATTAAATCTCTTTAAGGATCACAAGGGCATACTTTTGTATTATTACCAGTTGATCCACGTTTATCAATAACGGTTGGCTTGCTAGATAAGTTTGACGTTATTGTCATACGGATGGCGGTGATCAACTGGTCCCTATACGTCACACCTATAGGACACGTTTGAGAGATGTGAAGGTATGAAAATACAGTCACATTTTGCCGGATATGACTGAACAGTTAGTCAGAGGTATTGACTATTAAATTAGTCAATAAGATGTTGAGATTATTATTTAATACGGATTAAATAATTTTAGCTAATACGGATTACATGTTTAATTCGTAAATTAAATATAAACGGTTATATATTTAATTAAATATTGTATTCGCGAATTAATATAAACAGTTATATTAATTTGGGTAATTATACAATATCGTATTTTATCAGACCATTATTAATATATCGACTATATTAATATCTGATAACATGCTACGATTTATAAATAAAACCCGCGATTATATTTTAGAAAAAACGGATCGAATCACGCATTAGAATAAGGTAAGAGTGGGAAGCCCACTCTCACCCTAACCCTAATTTCGGTCGACCAAAGCAGTACAAGAGGAGAGGACTTCTCCTTTTGTCAGACTACTGATTGATTTTACTGATAATCACATCTAAAGAAAAACTAGGGTTTTGAGAGCATTCTTCTCCCAAAACCTCAGATCTCACATCTAAAACCTTAATAGCTCTCCCAATATTACAAGGCAGTTGGAGAGGATTTCTAGCACACGCGGCCACGTCTCATTCTAAGTCTTGGGTGCAAGTTATAGGAGGGAATTTGTGTTAATTCCTGTTCTTAGGCCATTCGCACAAGGACTAAAGGTTGTATTTCTTTTCATCCTTTTTATTAACTTATGACTATAATCACAATTGTATGTTTCATTATAATCCTGCAAGTTTGGGGCGAATACATGCTTTATTCCCCACATACTCAACATCCAATTACATCAACAAGAGATAGGTCACCAAGTGACTCGACTCCAACAACTATAGGTCAACCAAGTGACTCTACAAACAAGAGATAGGTCACCAAGTGACTCGACTCCAACAACTATAGGTCAACCAAGTGACTCTACAAACAAGAGATAGGTCACCAAGTGACTCGACTCTTACTACTATGAGCAGGCCGACAATCGACTCGTCTATATACTACGACATTCCCAATCTCAGACTATACAACCCCCTGATAGGACGACATCAAATGACTGTCCTAGTCTAAACCTGGCCAGACTCTCGGAGCGCAAACGAATCACGATCCCCGATTCGACAAGTGCACAAGGCACCCCCAAGACCCGAACTAGCTACGAACGAGATATGCCCGAAGGCGGGCAGACAATCTAAGACCTGACCGTGAGACCAAGTCACTACGGCCAACCAGCTACACAATGCAATCAGGTGAGAACTCGAGTACTATAGCAGCGCACAGCAAGTTTACACAAATCACAATATGTCATCTCAAAGATGTACAACAACTCAAACTCGAATGACAATCATTTCGTATATATCCATCTCTAAACATCCATGTAACACTTAGCCGGCTTTGAGAACTAGTTTGAGGCGAGAGCCGGTTTCCCTTTCGGTTGCCCGGCTGGGGGGTCTTTCTCCTCAAATTCATTTCCGAACCCAATATAAGTGCCGTCCAATTTATGGGACTTCAAACAAACATACAAGTCATATTATAAAACGTATATTTTTTACGGAAATCATTACGTATATAAAAATAACAAAAGAATCGTAAATTAAATATATAGTTCATTCGGACAAGAGAAACAAGAACTAATTTAACATTTCATATTACATCCTCATATTTTCTATATAAAATTAACATGTGAGAAATTAATATAACAAGTCATATTTTAAGTATTCGGGGAAACCGATTAACTAATTAATCATTTAGACATGCTTCTTAAAATAAAACCGTAACTCATTACTAATTCGTAACGATTTCTAACGTATTATATTTAAACGTAAACAAGCTAGCAAGCACGTACGTAAACTAATTAAATCAAGCAGGCTAGCAAGCACGTACGTAAAATAATAATAAATAAAAATAATAATATTATAATCAGCTAATAATACTAATTATTGAAATGTACATGGAGTAAGAAGTAGTAATTATTAGTAGTAGCTGTAAGGAGTAGTAACAATCGTAACATTCATAGTATTAAAAAGGATAATAATTAATAGTAATCATGTAATGTACACTAACCATCAGCAACATATTTTCCCAATACTAAGGCGACAGAGAGGGAATTAGAGGACATTAGACATTTGGGAGCAGCAGCAACAACAACAAAATGCTCAAACAGAAACTACGCGTACTGGGATGACAATAATGACAAGAAAACTAGCAGCACCCACAGCACGACAACAGTCATAAGCGCAACCCAAATACGATGAAACAGTGGGTAACAATAATCAGCAGCAATGGCATTCACGGAGAGGACAGACGAACAACAAATACAACAGAACAAACTTATTCAAACTCCAAGTCATATAATAAACAACCAATTTCACAATAAACATCATGAAAGCTCATGTCAATTCAATTTAAGACAAAGGCCGAGTATCTCATTATCGTCACCTTTTAGCTTCACAAAACCACCAAGAATCGTCTCCAAGCCACTCCAATCGACCTTGCCCACAATTAGAAACACCAATAACGGTATTAGACTCGAAAAACGTGCATTAAAGGGCACGGTCAGATTATAAGATGAAAAGATTTTGGTATAAAACTTACCTAGAAAGATGGAGGACGAGAAGAGGAATCCGTAGGCGCAAGAATCGTCTCAATCGGATAAATAACGAAGGTTTTATGAGCATTTTAAGATTGAAAGTGAAATGTATACAAAAGGACATTGTTTTATGTTCTCAAATCTGAAAAATGAGAATATTGGTTTCATATTAAGGATGACGTGACATCGGCTGTTCTGCATATGCTTTCAACGGGATATATTTTATCAGATTTTAACAAGACTTCTATTGCACTTATTCCCAAAAGTAATGGTCCGGAGACGGTAAGCCAATACAGACCAATTAGCCTTTGCAATGTTATTATCAAGATTGTTACTAAATGTATTTCTAATCGTCTCAAAAAGTTTATGCCAGTTCTGGTGGATGAGTTTCAGAATGGGTTTATACCGGGAAGGAATATTTCTGACAATATCTTAATTTCTCATGAACTTTTTCACCATATTGCAAAGAAGAAGAAAGGGAAAGAAGGAGAGTTGGCTTTCAAGATAGATATGAGCAAGGCTTACGATCGTTTACAATGGAATTTTGTCAAGGCTACTCTTATCAGTATGAATTTTCCTGCTCCTTTGATCCAGTTAATTATGAATTGTATCTCCTCTGTTTCTTATGGGATTATTATCAACGGACAAACTGGCACTTTCTTTTCCCCTAAGAAGGGTCTACGACAAGGAGATCCGCTTTCACCATATATTTTTGCTCTTTGTACGGAGGTGCTTTCAAAAAATTTAAGTCATGCTCAACATTTGAATCATCTGAAGGGTATTAAGGTTTGTAGGTTGGCAAAACCTATTTCGCATCTCTTCTTTGCGGATGACTCAGTATTTTTTATTAAAGCAAGACCAGCTTTTTGTAAAACTCTGATGGGTCTCATTAAAAAATATTGTCAAGCTTCTGGAC
This sequence comes from Silene conica, assembly GCA_029255685.2. Classification (NCBI taxonomy): domain Eukaryota; kingdom Viridiplantae; phylum Streptophyta; class Magnoliopsida; order Caryophyllales; family Caryophyllaceae; genus Silene; species Silene conica. The sequence continues at coordinate 32,801,690 of CM055312.2, read as the reverse complement.
AACAGCTTAATAAGGACAAATCTGCTGTCTCTTTCAGTCCAAATTGCTCACTTTCAGTAGTACAGAGGTGCCTGAGAATCTTCAAAATAACAAGAAATAGACAACTGGGTATTTATTTGGGTCTTCCAACTGATTTCGGTTGCACAAAAAAAGATATCTTCTCAACAGTTACTGAAAAGGTCCGAAAACGTATTTTATCATGGAATAATCTTTTTCTATCTCCTGCTGGAAGGTTGACACTTATTAATTATGTCCTCTCTTCACTTTCTATTTATTCTCTATCGGCATTTAAAATGCCGGTAAGTGTGGTTGAAAAGATTTCGTCTTTGCTTTCACAATTTTGGTGGAAAGGACATGTTAATGGGTTCGGCTTACACTGGTGTAGTAATTTATTCCTGAGTGCACCCAAATCTCAAGGAGGACTTGGTATTCGCAATATAAGTTGTTTTAATCAAAGTTTGTTAGCAAAAGTTGGCTGGCGTATCCTAAGTAATCCCAATAGCCTTATAGCTACAACTCTGGGTGCTTTCTTTCCTTTTCTTGGATCAAATTTGATGAAATCGGATTCCTTATCCCGGTCAAATGTTTCATGGGGAGTCCGTGGGATTAGTTGGGGGCTTGCATTATTAAAACAAGGTTTGAGTTGGGAGGTTGGTTTTCCTTCATATTTGGATGTTTGGAAAGATAAATGGGTGGAAGGGAAGTTTTTGCATTCATGTTTGAATTTGCCGGACTCTGTTTCAAATAGTAAACCAAATTTGATGGTTGCACAGCTTCAGAACTCGGATGCTTCATGGAATGAAGATGTTATTAGAATGCATTGTGGAGCTTCGGCTGTTCCTTTTATCTTGTCTATTCCTATGGCGGAGAATCATGTCTGGGATAGCCTCTTTTATTTTGGAAACATAATGCCAATGGCATTTACTCGGTTAAGAGTGGATATTTCATGGCTTTTAAATCTTTATGGCATATTAAAGCTACTGAGAGTGATAAAGACAGAATTAATTTAAATACAAAGTCTTTTATTTCATCTAAACTTTGGTCACTCAATATACCAGCTAAATGGAAAGTTTTCCTTTGGAAGTTGTTAACTAATACCTTGCCAATAGGTTCAGAAGGACTTCAAAGACACTTAAATTGGTCAGGAAGGTGTTGTTTTTGTGAAAATATGGATGTGGTTGAAACTTTGAGTCATTTGTTTCGTGATTGTGATATGGCGAAACGTATTTGGGCCTCTTCTAATATGGGGATTAATACATCAAATGATGGAGGTATTCCATTTGGTGTTTGGTTAGTCAATTGGTTTAATTTTCTTAAGCTCCATGACAAAGATGGCTCTTCTACTATTGTTTTCATTAGTGTTTTATGGTGTATTTGGACTCTCCGTAATTCGGTTCACTTCAAGCATCTTGATTTCAAGAATGTTTCTGTGCTTCATGCTTTTATGGAAAATATTCACACTGAATCGGCTGCTGTTGGGTTTGCATGTTCTACAAGGTCTTCCCTTCTGAGTTTGGATGCTACTAGATACAATACTAAGGAAAAGATTAGGAATTTTTTTCCTTTTTGTATCCTTGGTCCAAAATTGTGTCCTTCCTCTGTTCGTATTAAGTGTGATGCTAGTTGGCGACACAATTTTGAAGCTTCAGCTGGATGGTTTTTGAAAATGCAGTATTCACATCAATGTATTGAAGGGTCTACTACTTTCTGGGCAAGTTCTCCTCTTCAAGCTGAAGCCAAGGCTTTGCTTGCTGCTGTCAACTTTGCCTTATCTAAGGGCTTTCGACATATTGATATCTCTTCGGATTGCTTGGAACTGGTTTCTCAAATCGCTGGAGTTTCTTCTCCAAGTCAATGCATCAAGCAGATTATAATTTTCTTATTTTCTATGTTTAATAATTTTCACTGTTTTTCAATAAGTTATTGTCCTAGAAACTTGAATAAGATTGCTCATTCTATAGCTTCTAGGGCTAGGGGATGAGCATCTTTTCCTTTGTATCTTTTCAAAAAAAAAAAAAAAATAAAAAGAAAATCTGAAAAATGAGTAAAGAAGGAGGAGGTTAGGGTTTGTGAGAGGGTTTTTGTGAGGAAAAAGATGAGGGAATGGACCCAATTACAAGTTAGGTCCATGAGACGAGTTTTAAGACGGTCTAAGCTATATTTAACGATTTAAGGTCACAATAAACTCAAGACGACATGAATATTTCCGGACCATAAAAATTAAATTGTTAAGACATAATTTACGAAATTAAATAAAATCTCATTTAAAACTCATTTAAAATATTTCCACATAAATTAGTTAGTTAAATAAATGAAATTACGAAATTACGAAATATAAATTATTTTCGAAATTTAACTTAAAATCTTCAAACTTCCAAGACCAAAATATTGGGATGTTACAATCACCCCACCTTTCAAAAAGTTTCGTCCTCGAAACTTGAAAGTAGTTACAAAGACAAAACTACCAACCAAAACGTTTACTGAAATTTTGATATTTTAAAACTTAGGTTTCTTTCAAAGGTTTTGAAAACAATTTACAAGGCACAAGTCTTCGTTATGGGACGTTGGGGTTCTCGTTGTGTATTCAAGAGCCCGACATTCCAAATCAGAGACCAGTCCAAGGCCAAGCCAAATCCAAAATTCAAAACCAAACCAATTAGGCGCCGATAAGCATAGTACAAGTCATCAGACGTCTCCGATAACAAGCTCTAACGTCAAACCGACGCTGAAATCAGTCAAAGTCGTAAAACATTCAACTTCTTAAAACCAGACTTTCCAAAAATAAACTTATATTTTTAAATTATCAGAATGAGTAAAGTTTGCAAAAGTGACAAAAGTTTAAAATCAACGGAAAGGAAAACAATTCAAAACGGTCACAGAAAGCACGGATATAACAACACGGATTATACTTAGCACAAAGCATCACAAGATACCAGTTTCAAAACTAAAGAGACAAACGACGAAAGACCAAAGAGTAAAAACAACAGAGATCGAGTCAAGGAGGATGAGAACTCTTCGGGCTACAAAAAGCACTAACCACTCAATCCACAATTGAAACCTTCTCACAACGATCCTCACACAACCTTAGGAAACGAGTCCTAAAACCTTTAAACTCGATTCTCAGGAACATTCCGACATCCTCAAGTTTCAGAACCTCTACCCACCAACGATTCGCTCTATGCTAACCACCCACAAGGGACGAATCCTTAAAATTCTTCAAATCGATGATCAATTCCTCTGAGTTTACATCTCAGGTTCTTCCAACACTCATTCATTACTATCAACGGTTTTTATTCTCAATGTAAAGTTTTTCCTTAAATCCAACATATTTTCAAGGTCAAGTAAAACCAAATTACCCCATTCTTCCATTTATCATCACTAGCACTCGGACCTATTTCTCCAATTTAATTTATGACTTCCAGTATCTCATCTAACTTCTCAAATGGTACCTCTCAACCGACTAAATTTCACGATTCCAGTATGATTCTCAAGGCTAAGTCCCACCGAATACCACAAGTACAACACAACCTTAAGGTAGGTATTCAATCACTCACTCTCACTCTTCCCATTGGATAAACAACTATACACAAGGATCATCAAAACATGTCTCACGATACCTGTTACAATTCCCTCAAATAACAAGATTTCTCCAACACACGGGTCACAGTTATCCTAGAACTAATTCCTCAAAACTCAATCAAGGGGAAGCTTACTTACAAGGTACCTCGGGAAGGCGAGCAACAAGGATAAGACGGAAAGATAAGAAGATATATTTCAGAGTAAGACCGACATGAATTCAAAAAGAAAGGAAATGCATCAAGAGACACAGAAGAAGGTGATGCATAAAGAATAAGAAGAATCTTCGGGAATCCAGAAGCATCCCCCAATAGTAGCACGGATCTTCTATCCTCGGTATTAGACACTCATCTTGATCGCTATATGGATAAGCTCACGGTTCGTCGATTTGAAGATATAAAAGTAAGATAAATGACAATCAACAAACACATTAGACCTAGTAAAAGCAATCACAATACAGACTACCACTTGTCCTTAAGTCTACCCAATCTCTCATTCATTATTCAAGTTTTTGGTCAAGTTAAGTTTTGGGGATTACATGAGTGCGTCGGGAGCGATCACGCTCTGATACCAACTGTAAAACCCCCCCCCCCCGGCAGCGGAAAAGTAAACACACAAAACATGTCAAAAATACGCGAAATTTAAAACTTTTGACATGATAAGAAAATATGCGAGGTGTCTTAACAATATAAAACATGCGAAAGAAAAGAAACATAAATAAGTGTATAAGTGCGATACAAAACAGCCCGGGATAGCATATCCCTACAGGCACAAAATACAGAAACGTAAGTCTAAGGTCTAGCTAACGAATAGGTAAAAGTCAACGATGAAGGATCATCGCTCGCTAGCCTCAACGTAACCCCCGCAGAACAGCCTCATGTACCTACACACATACAACATGTGCGCCACAGTCAGTGGGGAGTGACTAGAGTGCTCCTAGCCACCTATTGTCAATAACATCTAACACGTAAAACATCCAACATACTCCGACATTTATAACATGTGAAGCATATATAAATCAATATCTCAATCTCATATCAACATACAATACTATGCAAGGCTCTCAACCAACTTCGGAAACTATTTGGAAGGAGAGCCGGTTTCCCTTCCGGTTGCCCGGCCGGGGGGTCTTTCAATCCAAACCATTTACGAATCCAGACAAAGAGTCGTCCAATGCCTTGGACGAACAACACTAAGATAACCAAGTATCATGAATTCACAATCACAACTAAAGCATACTCAACATCCAATTACATCAACAAGAGATAGGTCACCAAGTGACTCGACTCCAACAACTATAGGTCAACCAAGTGACTCTACAAACAAGAGATAGGTCACCAAGTGACTCGAATCCAACAACTATAGGTCAACCAAGTGACTCTACAAACAAGAGATAGGTCACCAAGTGACTCGACTCTTACTACTATGAGCAGGCCGACAATCGACTCGTCTATATACTACGTCATTCCCAATCTCAGACTATACAACCCCCTGGTAGGACGACATCAAATGACTGTCCTAGTCTAAACCTGGCCAGACTCTCGGAGCGCAAACGAATCACGATCCCCGATTCGACAAGTGCACAAGGCACCCCCAAGACCCGAACTAGCTAGGAACGAGATATGCCCGAAGGCGGGCAGACAATCTAAGACCTGACCGTGAGACCAAGTCAATACGGCCAACCAGCTACACAATGCAATCAGGTGAGAACTCGAGTACTATAGCAGCGCACAGCAAGTTAACACAAATCACAATATGTCATCTCAAAGATGTACAACAACTCAAACTCGAATGACAATCATTTCGTATATATCCATCTCTAAACATCCATGTAACACTTAGCCGGCTTTGAGAACTAGTTTGAGGCGAGAACCGGTTTCCCTTTCGGTTGCCCGGCTGGGGGGTCTTTCTCCTCAAATTCATTTCCGAACCCAATATAAGTGCCGTCCAATTTATGGGACTTCAAACAAACATACAAGTCATATTATATAACGTATATTCTTTACGGAAATCATTAAGTATATAAAAATAACAAAAGAATCGTAAATTAAATATATAGTTCATTCGGACAAGAGAAACAAGAACTAATTTAACATTTCATATTACATCCTCATATTTTCTATATAAAATTAACATGTGAGAAATTAATATAACAAGTCATATTTTAAGTATTCGGGGAAACCGATTAACTAATTAATCATTTAGACATGCTTCTTAAAATAAAATCGTAACTCATTACTAATTCGTAACGATTTCTAACGTATTATATTTAAACGTAAACAAGCTAGCAAGCACGGACGTAAACTAATTAAATCAAACACGCTAGCAAGCACGTACGTAAAATAATAATAAAATAAAAATAATAATATTATAATCATCTAATAATACTAATAATTGAAATGTACAGGGAGTAAGAAGTAGTAATTATTAGTAGTAGCGGTAAGGAGTAGTAACAATCGTAACATTTATAGTATTAAAAAGGATAATAATTAATAGTAATCATGTAATGTACACTAACCATCAGCAACATATTTTCCCAATACTAAGGCGACAGAGAGGGAATTAGAGGACATTAGACATTTGGGAGCAGCAGCAACAACAACTAAATGCTCAAACAGAAACTACGCGTACTGGGATGACAATAATGACAAGAAAACTAGCAGCACCCACAGCACGACAACAGTCATAAGCGCAACCCAAATACGATGAAACAGTGGGTAACAATAATCAGCAGCAATGGCATTCACGGAGAGGACAGACGAACAACAAATACAACAGAACAAACTTATTCAAACTCCAAGTCATATAATAAACAACCAATTTCACAATAAACATCATGCTCATGTCAATTCAATTTAAGACAAAGGCCGAGTATCTCATTATCGTCACCTTTTAGCTTCACAAAACCACCAAGAATCGTCTCCAAGCTACTCCAATCGACCTTGCCCACAATTAGAAACACCAATAACAGTATTAGACTCGAAAAACGTGTATTAAAGGGCACGGTCAGATTATAAGTTGAAAAGATTTTGGTATAAAACTTACCTAGAAAGATGGAGGACGAGAAGAGGAATCCGTAGGCACAAGAATAGTCTCAATCGGATAAATAACGAAGGTTTTATGAGCATTTTAAGATTGAAAGTGAAATGTATACAAAAGGACATTGTTTTATTTTCTCAAATCTGAAAAATGAGTAAAGAAGGAGGAGGTTAGGGTTTGTGAGAGGGTTTTTGTGAGGAAAAAGATGAGGGAATGGACCCAATTACAAGTTAGGTCCATCAGTCCATGAGACGAGTTTTAAGACGGTCTAAGCTATATTTAACGATTTAAGGTCACAATAAACTCAAGACGACATAAATGTTTCCGGACCATAAAAATTAAATTGTTAAGACATAATTTACGAAATTAAATAAAATCTCATTTAAAACTCATTTAAAATATTTCCACATAAATTAGTTAGTTAAATAAATGAAATTACGAAATTACGAAATATAAATTATTTTCGAAATTTAACTTAAAATCTTAAAAATTCCAAGACCAAAATATTGGGATGTTACAAGTCATGCACAAAACGTCGATAGTACCCAGCAAGACCAAGGAAACTCCGAATCTCGTTCACATTCTTTGGACTCTCCCACTCGCTTACAGCTCGAATCTTTGATGGATCAACCATAACTCCATCACCAGATATCACATGACCCAAAAAAGTTACTTCCTTTAACCAAAACTCACACTTTGAGAACTTGGCATACCACTTCTGCTTACGCAGTCTCTCCAAAATAACACGAAGGTGGACCTCGTGTTCAACTTCATCCTTTGAGTAAATCAAGATGTCATCTATGAACACCACGACACATTTATCAAAATACTCGCTGAAAGAGCGATTCATTTGATCCATAAAAACTGCAGGTGCATTAGTCAACCCGAACGGCATAACAATGAACTCATAATGTCCATATCTCGAACGAAAGGCTGTCTTAGGAATGTCCTCTTTCTTAACCGGAATCTGATGGTAACCAGACCTCAGATCGATCTTAGAGAACACACTAGCACCACGCAATTGATCAAACAAATCCTCGATCCTCGGTAAAGGATACTTATTCTTGATGGTAACCTTATTTAGCTCACGGTAGTCGATGCACAACCGCATACTACCATCTTTCTTCTTGACGAACAAGACTGGAGCACCCCACGACGAAGCACTTGGTCGAATAAAACCCTTTTCGATCATCTCCTCAAGTTGCTTCTTAAGTTCTTCTAACTCTGCTGGAGCCATACGATAAGGAGCTTTCGAAATGGGACCAGTGCCAGGCAACAAATCAATCGAGAACTCTACCTCTCGCTCAGCAGGAATACCGGGTAGATCCTCAGGAAAGACATCAGGAAACTCCTTAACCACAGGGATATCTTCCAACTTTAACTCTACTGACACATCACGAACACTACACAGATAGATCTGATGACCCTTTCTACCCATGCTAACCATCTTCAGAGCAGAAACCCACTTAACAGTAGGTGTAACCCTAACACCCTGATAAGAAACCCTCGAACCCATAGGACTCTTGAGCACGATCTTCTGATCACGACACTGAAACCTAGCATCATATCGAGCTAACCAATCCATGCCCAGTATCACATCAAACTCTCCTAGTTTGAATTGGACAATATTAGCTGGAAGGATCGCCCCTGCAATATTGACAGGTACGTCCTTGAACAGAACAGAGAAAGAAACAATCTCACCCTAGGAAGGGATATGGAGGTATCAACGGATGATGAAGAAGTGAGTCCAGCTCGAATGGAAAAAGATTCGGATACAAAAGACATCGACGCACCCGTATCAAAAGTACGAAAGCAGATAAAGAGTGAACCAGAAAAGTACCCGTAACAACATCAGGATTAGCATCTGCCTCTGCACGACTTATAACGAACACTCGACCAGTCCTTGGAGCTTCAGTCTTAGGAGCATCGAACTTTGGCTTCTGGGGACAGTCAATAGCCTTATGTCCCGGAGCTTTACATGTGAAACATGTGAACGGGTTACCAGACTCACATTGCTTACATGGGTGGTAAGCCTTCTTGCATTTGAAGCAAGTTAAATCCCTCTTAACCTGACCTTGATCACGCGGAGCATAAGAACGAGCCTCGAATTTCTGCTTCTTCTGGGGAGCACTAGAAGCAGAAAAAGGTCTCTTCACAAACTTGTTCTTTGCATTCTCTTCAGCCTCGGTAGCAAGGACCGAATCATAAATGCTAAGAGCACGATCATAGGCCTGCTGGAAAGAAGTCGAAGGAATACCAGACATAGCAGTCCGGACTTTAGGAGTTAGATTCTTCTCATAACGGCGAGTCCTGGATGCCTCATCCATAGCAACAAAAGTGACGAATCGTGACAGCTTCACGAACTTCTTGGTGTACTCCTCCACAGTCATGGAGCCCTACTGCAAACGAAGGAATTCCTGCTCCTTTTGCCAGCGCATCTCTTCTGGATAGAACCTCTTCTTTAGAGCCTCGGAGAAAACGGCCCAACCATACCCTGGTTGTGCTTCTAAACCAGCTTTAGCAAGAGCCCACCAGTTGTCGGCCTCATCCTTCAGATAGTAGGTGGCGATGTTCACCATCTGATCCTCAGGACACTTAGTAGCAAGGAACAACTTCTCGATCTCTCGAATCCAAGCCTCTAAAGCACTCGGATCATTCGCACCATCATAAGTAGGGGGACGGTGACGAGCAAAACGATCAAATACAGTCTGATGCGGACGGTTGTTCTTATTGTTGTTGAGGTGAGTAATGAAACCTTCGGCCATGGATGCCAAAGCAGCCTCAAGTCTCCTAATGCGATCATCATCAGCCTCACCATTTCCGTTGCGCACCATCTGCAAGAACGAATGGTCGTTAAGAGTGGTAACCTAATTACCACTGCAAACAACTACTCATACACTCTACCAACATAAGCAAACCAACGATTCCTATTGGTTTCTACCCCAATTACTCTCACTCATTAACTAGGTCATTTACTTTAGTCATCATCTAAACGAGAGTTGGGAGCGTGTTCGCTCTGATACCAACTGTAACAACCCGGATTATAAAACAAAGGAAAAACATAATATAAAAGAATATCAGAGTGTTACTCAATGATAACTGGGTTAAGGTGGCGGAAACACCTTACCCAAATCCGGATCGATACTCAAATCGAAAACCAAACTAATACATTATTCAAAGGTTCTTAAAACTTAAAGCAAAAGTCCTAAACAGTTTATTAAGCTCGCTTCGCACATTCCCCAAGCAAGCATCAACGAAACAGCAACCACCTGAACAACCTGAGAAGGGGGGGTCGATAATCAGTCGGGAGTAACTAGATGCTCTCCCAGTCATGTTTACAACAAATGAATGTAACCAACAATCAATAACAATTGAAATGTAAAACCAGTAAACATGCGAGATCATCTATACTCATGAAAGTCCAATCAAACTTACCATCATTTGAAGACATAATACGACAATCATGTGACGATATAAACATGACATGACATGAAAGAAAACTTACCATACCATGATATTCTCAACACCAGACCAAAGAACCAACGAACCTAGACCATATGCGACCACTAGACCATGAACACTTACAACTCAAGTAACTCACGACTCATAGCAACGTAAGGCACTATGCTAGCATTAAAGCATAGCGAATAGAGCGAACGCTCGTTAGAGCGTATAACCACTGCCTCTAACTTGCCAGAGCGTATAACCACTGCCTCTAGCTGACGGAGCGTATAACCACTGCCTCCACGGTACTATGTATAGCGTATAACCACTGCCTATATGCCTAAGACCTGGCCAGACCTCTCGATGCAATAACTGTACACTGAACGACACACGGGGACCGGAGCGTATAACCACTGCCTCCGACAAATCCCGAACATAGACCAAAATAAATCCCACATCAATGGGTGGCGTTAGTTCGTTCCGATAGTATATAACTGATACTATCGTCATCTATGATACGTGTCTATTTTATGATGTTTTACATCTATTTTTACACGTATTTGGTCGCTCATTTACTATGTTTTAGCCTTTATTTCCCAACAATCGTGTACTTTCGTATTTTTATGCACTTTTGCAGATTTATGCGGAAAAGAGACGATTTAGCACCAAATCCATATCCTCGAGTCTATTGCATAATTAAGGAATAAATGGAAAGTCAACTGGAGTCAAAGTCAAGAGCCCGAAGTCAAAACAAGAAGAAATCCGAAGATTTCCATACAGAGGCGGTCGACCGACCAGCTAAACGGGTCGGCCGACCAGGCCTGAACTCTAATAAAGCCCAAAATCTCAAGGAAGGCCAAAAATAAAAGAAGCCCAGAAAGAAGCGGTCGACCGACCCACATAGTAGGTCGACCGACCACAGCGGAAGCCCAGATGATTCTTTTCGGAAATAAAGTAGAATTAGAGTCTTTAGGAAACTCTTACTTTTTCTACCTATATAAACTAATCTTGTGATTAGGGTTACATATCTTGGAACTATCAAGTTTTATCAAGGAGTATCGATTAGTATCTATCTTTTACCATCTTTTAGTTTTGTAATCTTTCAATAGTTCCCAAGCATTCAATAAAGTTTGTTCCTTTCTGCCCTAATTCCAATTGTGGTAATTACTCTTTTAATCTAGCTTTTTATTATAGTTCTTATTTTTATTACAATTGTTAAGTTAGAATCTCAAGCTTTATTGAATCTCGCATGTTTAGATTGTTTACCATGTTTACCATGTTTATTCCAAATTTTATAATCATCTTAAGTATTATGAGTAGCTAAATTTCATATGTTAGGATGTAGGGGATGAATATGCGTAGGTAAAGAAAATTCGAAAGACCGACTTGTAGCAGGACCACGGTCGGCCGACTGGAATAACTGGTCGGTCGACCGAGGCCGTGGTCGGCCGACTGGAGTAGCCGGTCGGTCGACCACTCGCGTATGTATTCTTATTTCGTCTTTTCTTGTCAATTATAATATCCTGCAATGAGACCATAAGGAGACTTGTAGGATGTTAGTAATGACCTACCCAAGATTGAAAGATACGGGAAGGGCATTGGTTTACACCTTAAGACGGATAGGTTACTCAAGGCTGAAAGGTATGTGACCTGGGATTTAGGAATCACCCTTATTGTTGACACCCAATAATTGTGAGACCTAGGAACTAATAGCATAGGCCGAAAGGAGCTATTAGGTAGCATAGACTTAAAAAGATATGTTACGCCCCCTTACGCGACTGCAATACATGTTGACCTTAGGATTTATTTTACCTTAGCTATTTATTACCCAAACATCCTAGCATCCCTTTTTATTATATTTTATTCTCATCTTTTATTATATGTTTATTTTAATCTCTGCCTTAGATATAGTAATCAACCAATCAAACCCCCAAAATTGTTACTTTAAACATTCACATCAAACAATAAACATTCCCCACCTCCTTGTGGTTCGACCCTGACTTTCACTATCTATTGTTAAGGTTAGGAATTATAAATTTTATCTTTGGTACCCTCAACGACGGGCATCAATCTATTCAAACTAGCAAACAACAATGCAGAGTATAACTGACTGTACTAACATGCGTGAATACCATCACGACTCAAACCAGTAGAACACCATAACAGACTGTCCTAATATCAAATGCATAGAAGTATCCAACCACATATGCAAACACAATATTATACAATCACTGAACACAACTCAACATGTGAATCATCTATAAACAACCCAAGTTATAGTAACTTTAACTATAACATAAGTAATGGATGCGAGGTTATACTAACCTCGACAATAACTTCCACATATGGCTTGAGGTTATAGTAACCTTAGCCAAACCTTGACACGAACCTAAAGTTATACTAGCACCAACCATAACCTTGAGTCATACCTCAGGTTTACGTTAGTCTCAGCTATAACTTTAACTCGTAGTTCAAAGTTATATTAACTTCAGCTATAACTTTGAGTCATACTCAAGGTTGTACTAGTTCAGCTATAACCTTGAATCATATTTTCAAGGTTACACATAATTGACTATAACCTTGAGCAACACTCTTGTCCATTAGTCGTGTCGCCATCTAGGGTTTTCCTCGCGAACCCTAGTTGTGCGCACGACACCCATAATGACTTATTAACATATTATAATCCACAATTACGATTATAATACGTACATAAATATATGAAGCACAATTAATTCATGACAATAAATAATCAAACATGTACCAATCGTACAAACAATCATTAAATCATATTAATTACATCAATTGGCATAAACACAATTAAAAGAGAAACACCTAGTTACCTTTTTAGCAAATAAATCTAGAGCTCGTCGTCAACAACGTAGACGTCTTCTCTAGGTGAAATCTCCACGCCTTTAGTAATTATCACACGTGCTAAAAGAGAGAATGAATCTAATAAATATACTAATTATATAAAACTATTAAAAATAAAACGCTTAAAACATGAGACTTACGACGAGGAAAGATAGATCCAAAGAGTAGGATCGACCTAGACTTGGAAAGCACGAAGGAAAAAGGAAGAAGAAGTGGCGGCACGAAACCCTAGGCGAAGGGCGTGACACGCGACACAAGAGGTGAGAAAAAGAAGGAGAGAATTAGGTTTAGGGTTTTGAGAAGATGTGGAAAAGAAAACAAGGGTTTGGTTTCCCCTCTTATATATATAGAGAAACTCATGGGTTTAATCCAAATTTAGGCCCAAAACTCCACCCAACACTCTATTCTCACATGAGACTTGAGAGTCATGTGGGCCTTCACCGAATTTCGAGACCAACGAGCCAAATAAACAAGAAAAGAATATTTTTCCCGAAATAAAATATGAAATATGGGAAAAAGGAATTAAATAAATATATTATGGAAATTAGGGGTGTTACATCGATAGTTGATTGCCCCCATCCTCTAGCAATTCTGGAGCTTTATCAGCTTCAACTTCTTCTTTAGCATCAAGAACCTCCTCTATGGTGATGTGATAAGATGTCATTATTTCATCTTCCAACTCTTTTTTGCTACGCATTCGGTATTGTTGAAACTCCACCAAGTCGAGGCTTCCACTTTTCTTGGAAGGATGAGGTCTTCTCTTGATTAGTAAGGACCACAACCTGCCTTTTCACCTTCAGTGGTTGTTCTTGCACTATGTTTATCACAACTATGCGCTTCATTCGAGAAGGGACGACACTTCTAAGATCATCACTGACTTTCACCTCATCTTCGCTTTCACGTCTTGAGGCTTTATGCATTTGCCTATGATCTTTAATCCCATTGGATTCTTTCAAGCGATCAAACACTGAACGAGATGGGATGCCCAAACGCTTAAGCACGGATCCTTTCTTCTTCGAATGTGGTGAGGTACTTGACTCGCGAGCACTAGTGACATCATCCCGAACACCCAATCTCTTGAAGACGGAAAAACGATTTCTTAAGGGAATTTCTTGTTGTGGCAAAGTATGCCCCCCTAATCGATCAAACACAGAAGAAGTCACTCTTATTGTAGATGGCCGAATCCTATCGAAGGCAGAGGATTGTGATGCTGTTGTCATGTCATTTGGCCTTTCATCTTCTTCCACTTCCTCAGGTGTTATGCACTGAGAGGATAATGCATCTACTTTTCTTTAAGCACCAATCCTTACAGGTAAAGGAGATTCATAGCCTAGGCCAACCTTAGAAGCATTAAAGCTCCCTTCTTCCTTAAAAAGTTTCTTTTGAGTCTCATTAAGGCCATAAGGTTCAACACTTATAACTTTTCCCAATGGGGTGGGATTTTCAAAGTCATATCCAGCTTTAGCCAACAATTTATATGCATTAGAGTTGAACACGCCGTTTTCTTGCCCTTGAGATACTTTGCTTGATGATAGAACAAACCCTGCAGGAGCATATTTCACCACTTGTTTTTCAGCCGTGCTAGGTAGAGGGGTGATGAGTTTCACCATCCACTCTTGTGTGATTACATGGCTGGACTTAACTTTTTCTTTGGCCACTGTCTTTGAACTATGACATTCAGCAAAAGGACTTTCACCCTCCTTGCGTCGTGACTTTGGAATATACCGAAGCACCGGAGTTGGACTTTTTTGTGGACCTTTTTCCTTAGCTGGCGCTTCAAGACTAAACTTGTCATTGTTCTGTGATTGACTACTTTGTCCTACTTCCATCTTTACATCATTGACATGAGTCTGTGGAGAGTTCTCAACCCTTTTTCCTTTGCCTCCTTTCCCAGTTGATGAAATAGTGGATGGTAAAAATTCACTTAAAGTAACATTTTCTTCAAAAAACTTTGCATCCGCGAAGAATGAATCAGCCTTGTTAAAGGGTTTCACATCACCATTTATTTTTCGCTCACTTCCACGATAATATTTTAGACATTGATGGAGAGTTGAAGCGACCACACCATTCTCATGCTTCCAAGGCCGACCTAGCAACAACTTGAACGAGGTCTTTGCATCAATAACATGAAATAAGGTGTCAGAAGATAAATGCTCCATGCTAAGATTTACACGAATTATGCCAATAGCACGCTCGCCATTCAAGTTGAAGCCATGAATTATTGTTCGGCTACTAGACAATTCATCCATTGTAATGCCTAACTCAATCATAGTTGTCTTCGGCATAAGATTCACACCAGAGCCTCCATCGATCAAGATACGGTTCACCCTCTTGCCTCTTATATAGCCAGATACATACAACGGCCTATTGTGAAGTTTTGATCCAAGCAACAAGTCTTCATCATAGAAAGATAAGGCGGTGTTGCAAGACAGACACTTGTTTTCTCGCTCTGCAGGCTCCCTGCGTCTTTCAACTTTTCTTCATACAACCCTGGGTTTTGAAGAGCATGGACGACTTGATGACGCATCTCCTCAGGAAGGTGAAACATTTGCTTCCATTCCATTCGCTTTGGAAGAGCATCAAGAATGGCTAACACTTTAGTGTCTTGGGATTGACTTGAGCTTTCCAATGACACGGAGTCTGGACTACCATCTTTTTCTTTATCCCCTTAACTTTCATCAGTCACCCTAACAGTATTGACAGAAACTTCGTTGAGATAACCTTCAGGGAAAAACTCTTCAAGAATGATAGGAGCCAGAGGCTATTGCTCTAACAAATCAATTGGAAGGACATGTGATTTGATCACCTTCTTTGATTTCTTCTTGCCTTTAGAGCGTCGTGAGCCTCTCCTCTTAGTTTATTTTCTTTTGCGAGGTGTTGGTTGTTGATTTTGTGATTTCACTTGCTTCCTTGGTTTCTTTCGTGTCACCAATGTCCAGCCTTCATTATCATCATCAATGTTTGCCTCCATGGTTGCAATCGCGCCTTGAGTTTTATTTTGCGGCGGTGATATCAACCTTTGAACTCGGAACATTGTAGGCTCTAGGCTTCCAAATTGTATCACACATATTTCTTCTTGCTTATGAGGGACCATCACATTCGAGCATTCCATGATTGGCAGGTCAAATCCTTCAACCATCACGCTGGTGTGATTTGTTGTCACTGTCTCATCAAGATCCAAGATGATCTTCCCATCCTTTGCTAATTGCATAATCTTTTCTTTGAGGGTTATGCACTTCTCTAGTGGATGACTGACTAAACGATGGTAACGACAGTAGTTGGGATCTGTCGTCCTATTTGCTTGGTCAGGACGCTTTGAATCTGGCAACTGAATGACATTCTTTTCTAACAAGTCGTCGAGCATGCATGAAAGATCTGAATCAGGAAATGGATACTTCTTGTTTTGCAAAACCTTCAATGTTGGTTTATCACGCTTGAAGTCCTTGGCATATGTCTCCTTCTTTTTGTCATACTTTGGTTTTGCAGAGATTTTGACAGGTGCATTACTGGTTGTAACTGTCATAGTTTCCTTGGATGAACCCTTAGAATTCTTGTCGGTTTTCTTGAACTCTTTCTTCTCGCCAGGGGGCTTAGAGGAAGATGATTTTGTCGTGCTCCAAGCATTGATCGTTACCTCCAGGTCATGAGCACGAGTCGCCAACTCTTGAAAGCTTTTGGGCTTGATCCCATTCAAGGTGTACAAGAGCTCCCACTTCATTCCATTGATGCACATACCGACTGCTGAAGTCTCACTTAAACGATCCTTGCATGCCAGACTTAGTGCACGCCAACGATTGATGTATTCCACAACAGCTTCATCTTCCCATTGAGTTGTGTTGGTTAGTTCACTCATACTGACTATGCGCCTTGTACTATAGAACATGTTCATGAACTCATTCTCCATCTGGTCCCACCTGTCAATCGACTCAGAACCTAGATCCGTGTACCAATCAAATGCAATGCCTTTGAGAGAACGAACAAATTGCTTCACCAACAAGTCTCCATCTGTCCCGGCGTTATTGCATGTCTCCACAAAGTGATCAATGTGTTGCTTGGGGTTGCCTTTTCCATCGAATTGTTGGAACTTGGGAGGTTGATATCTGGCTGGCATGCGTAGGACATCGATCCTCTTTGTATATGGCTTCACATATCGAAGACCGTTGAAGGAACTTTCACCTAGCTGATTCTTGATCGTGTTGGCTATCAAGTCTTGCAGCTTCTTTTCGGTGTAGGCACTTAGATCATTCTTGGGGGGTTTCCCACCATCTTTCTTGTCATCCTCATATTCTTCATCCTCATCTTCATCCTCCTCTTCGGTGTCACGATGACTTGACATGTCCTTGTTACGAAGGTCCTCCATTTCCTTCTGAAGTTCTTCAATCTTCTTATTCTTTTCTTCATTTTCCTGCATCATTCTCTCAAGGAGCTTGTTCATATTCTCTATCTGTTCTTCAATGCTAGAACCACCAACGACCATGACTGATTCGAAGATAGGGGTTGAAACTTCCTCCTTCTTTAGCATTGCCTTCTTCACCTTGCGTGGGGATGAACCACTAGCCTTGAACTTCTTACTCTCCTTTTGTGGAGATGAAGTCTTGTTGATTATTGCAGTAGCAGCAACGACAATGGATTCAACTGAATACTTACGAGGCCTCTTAGGAACATGAGCAGTGCGTAGGCTTTCAGCAGCAGCATTGATAACAGCCTTCTTTGACATTCTTCTCGTGGTAACACCAATTGAGGGAATGCTTGATGAAGGATCAACACTAGAAGAACCTTTGAGGATTGATGCATAAGTTCTTGACGGTGTGCTTGATGAATTAGAAGACATCCTTGCTTCTTGAAGTTGATTTTGTTGTAGAGATGAGAGGTAGAGGTGTTTTCACGTCGGGTTCACCAAAAATTTGTAGCAACTAATTTTGTATCGCAATAAAACTGTAACACAAAATAGATAGACAAATGAGTTTATATAATTTCAGAAAGTTATGTGTACAACCTCTATTATTCCACTGATTCTACAACAATATTATAACTACGAGTCTACGATCTTCGAGGCTCGCTGGCTTGACTTTAGCTTCTTGAGATGGTCGCGTTGACTTGAATCTCTCTTCGATGCTTGAATTTGATTTGAGTTTACTTGAGTAGGCGGCACGATTTTATAGTGCTTGTTGTCTACTTGCAAGTGTGATTTGTAGAGAGAATTTGAGAGCTTTTTGATGTCTCTTTTCTCTTCACTTTGACAAATGAATTTCTCTCTTGTAAAAGTGATCTCTTTTTCCTTGGAAATGGTGGAGAAGTCTCGTATTTATAAGAATTTTTCCCTTGACAAATGGACTTGAGTTTGGGTCTTGTTTGTAGGCTTGACTTCTCTTTTGGGCCCAATTGACCACATTGTTTGATTTTGGGGCCAAATAACCCAATTTGTAATATGGGTCGATCCGAACTCCATTTAACGGGTCAAATATAATTAAATTAAGCTAAAATTTGATATTAACTAAAAATAATATATTTTGCTTTATTTTCGGCACTTTAATAAAATTTCCGTGCCTACAGCTGGCTTATTTGCGGTTTTTGAAGCGGTTTTTCAAATTTTAAGATGGAATACATGAATGTTGAATTGAATAAAAAAGTAACTATTAATAAAAAAAATAACTATTAAAAAAGTAAGGGACACGTTGGAAATTAAAGGGGATAAAATAAGATACACAAATTCTCATTTGTGACGGCATATCCGTCGCAAACTTGCGACAGGTCAAATACTACTCATATGGGGTAGATAAGACAAAAGAAGAGTCTCTAGGGAATACTAATCTATTTTGTCTTATCTATTTACCTAAGTAGTATTTGACCCGTCGCAAACTTTTGACGGATATACTCGTTACAAAGGAGACATATCGAGTAAGTAAAACTAGGGGCGGAATATAACAAACCCAAATCAGAAAACCAATTGGAGATGGGTTGGCCAGGACTCCAAGTGTTAGTGATGGTGAGGCCAACATAGAGTTCCCTGACGATTTACTTATCCAGCAAGTCGCAGATCCCATTTCCTCCTTAGTAGCTATCACTTTTCCGAATCTTCAAAACCGTTTATGGGATCCAAATTTTATTCAAGAAAGGGCTATTCTTGCACCCACTCACGAAATAGTTGAAGATGTAAATGATTATGTGTTATCTCTTCTTGATGGGCAAGAGACCAGATATTTAAGCGTTGATGAGGTTAGTAGAGATGATAGAACTGAAAGTGATCTTGAACTTTACTCCACTGAATTATTGAACAGTATTAAATGTTTTTGTCTCCCAAACCATGTATTAAGATTAAAAGTAGGTGTTATGGTTATGCTGCTTAGAAATATTGATCAATCACGTGGGTTATGCAATGGTACCAGATTAATAGTGACAGATTTGGGGAGACGTGCTATTAGTTGTAAAGTTTTGACTGGTAGTCATAAAGGCGATAGAGTGCACATTGTCCGCATTACACTTACGCCTTCAGATTCCAGTAAATTTCTAGTCCGGTTCAATAGAAGACAATTCTCATTACTGTTTGTTTTGCAATGACAATAAAAAAAAGTCAGGGACAATTCTTATCTCAAGTGAGCATTTATTTTCCAAGGTCGGTCTTCAGTCATGGACAACTTTATGTAGCGATCTCTAGGGTTACTAATAAACAAGGTATGAAGCTATTGATTTGCGTTAATAACAAGCGTACATCGAATACTATAACCAACGTAGTTTACCGTGAAATTTTTCAGCATTTGTAAGGTTTATATTATTTATAAAATTGTAGGTTAATTTGCATCGTATGTTTGTGATTAGTACTTTAATTAATTTTTACGTTGAATATGAACTTACTGGATTATTTCGGCATTGCGAATTAACCATGCTCAATTATGTTTTTCTGCATCTAATAATAGCAATTGCTATTTCGACCCGTGCATTTTTTATACGGGTTTAACACTAGTTTAATATCAAATGTAAGTGGTAGAATGGTTAGAACTTGGTAAGTCATTGTAAGGTAGGGGTTCGAATCTTATATGAAGCGTTTTTTTCACATATATATGAAATAACGGACAAATATACATGGCTAAAGCCCAAAAAATAATTATAAAATATGTCTTGATAATAGGAATTGAACCCCGTATCTCCTAAAAAAACTAAATAAACCTATGCCAACTATGCCATAATAACTTAGTATCAAATTTAGATACTTACAGAAATTTATTTCCGAAAATCTATGGGGTACTTGCCCACCAAGCCCCTACCTAGATCAGCCCTTGTATAGCCACTTGCTTGAACTATGAACACTACAACTATCCGTCACATTTGTGGACCATTATATGTCAACTTGAGCCGCCTATGAATAACTACTACAAGTACCTAATTCTAGCATGGTCACTAATTATGAGTTATGACAGTGTAGAGTTGGGACATGCCGACATGGTGGATATATGGGTGGATGTATTAAAAACGTAAGTAGTTTTGTAACGGATATATCTGTTGCAAGTTTTTACTAGATCAAATTCTTTCACTTGGGTAAATAAGATAAAGTTTAGGGAATTTCAATTTGCTTGTCTTATTCTACGCAAGTGGATAATATTTGATCTGTCGCAAGTTTGCGACAAATACGCCCGCCATAAATGAGCATTTGTGAGTAACACAAATTAGAACAGACAAAATAATTCATCACTTTAGTATTGGTATGATTTATATATCATTCTTTATATGTTTATAATTTATTTTTACCTTTTACTATGGATTATACTTATGTCCGATCTTATTCATTTTATATGGACATATTTACATCGTATTAACATGGATAAAGATAGGTCCAATTTTTCCAACGACCAAAACATCAACCTCGTGTATATTTCTAACCAAAAAAAAGTGGTACATACGTGTTAAATAAGTGTTTGCGCTATAAGGAAGTAACACAACGAATTGGAGTACATACATAGATTCTCTTCATGATCACATCAATCGTATAAACTAAAATAACTCTAAATAAGCGCACTTACTTGCATAATCACTCCTCCTTTTCATGTTTTAAACCTTTCTTTTTTATGGTTTTCTGTAAAAGTCACTCAAAATAAAACGTTGGACAATATGAAAAAGATATGGGAGTAGTTGAAAAATAAATGTACCATTTAGATACACCGCACCATTCAATACTCCGTATCATTCAGATGCTCGGTATCTGATAATAATCAACATGAGTTCATTTATCGATATATTTAGCTTAGCCTTTTCGATTTCTTAGGAGTTAGTATAGGGAAGGCACTCTCTTTACTTTGGAGAGTATAGAATAATGTTCTTTGTACTCTTATTATCATTGATTTGAACTATTCAATAGAACACAGAAACTCTATTCTGCCATTTCTTTTTCTTTCGCTTCTATCATTTATCATGGTATCAGAGGAGCGGGAATAATTCAGTTCTAATTCTGTGCATCCGTTCATTTTTTCTCTTTCTTTCATTTCTCTTCACAATGACAAAGATTGGCAACTCTGAAAACGTCAATTTTGAACCAAAAACAATTCCAACTTCCTCACAGTTATTTTTACATCCTTCGGAAAGTCCGAGTCTCAAGTTAACCTCAATCATTTTCAATGGTGAGAACTACGATCTTTGGGCTGACGCAGTTAAAAATGGACTCGAGGCAAAGAATAAATTGGGAATTGTCGACGGTTTTGCCCCGCAACCAGAAGGGACAGAGGAAGGAGATTGTGAAGTTGTGGCATGGCGTCAATGCAACGCCATGATAAAAGCTTGGTTACGAAGCGTAGTTGATGAGAATTTGCACATCAATATTGCGTTCTCTGGCAACATTGCTGAAATATGGCTGGAGCTCAAAGAAAGGTACGCCGCCGGTAATGCAGCCCGCATTCACCAATTGAAGAGTGATCTAGCAGAGTGCAGACAGGGCAATCGTTCGGTTGTCGATTATTATACAAATTTAAAATCATTGTGGGATGAACTTGCTACTTTTTCACATGTCCCTCCCTGCACTTGTGGGGCTGCCACTGTTTTTCTCAAAGAAAAAGAAGAAGAAAAGATTCACCAATTCATCATGGGTTTGAACAATACTTTGTATGGTAATATTCGTTCAAATTTATTGATGGATGATGATCTCACCTCTTTGAACCGTGTGTATGGGGTTGTATTAAGAGAGAAGCGTCATACGGCCGTTATCTGAATACGCGAAGAGCCGGCTATTGAAGTTGCGATGAGTGCACGGTTCAACAACACCCGCGGCTCCGTCGCATATACTAATTCCAGGGAGTGTAATACCTCGAAAACTTAGTCTCGATAACTAAGTTATTTTAGTGTCGATAGTTGTTTTACGATGTTAAGTAGCTATGTTTAAGTAGTTATCAAGTCATTTAGCTATGTCGATATGGGGGTTCGATCCCTGGACCTCCAGCACGTCGGCTTGGGCCTCGCTAAGCGTGCCCTTACCCAAAGCCCACGGCTGATTTGAGTAATAATTCACAAACCCTATCACAAGGGTCTGTCTGCCGTCATTTTCAAATGCATTTCCAAACCCTAAGACTTGCCCTAATTCTCTTTCAAGCACCTCGACCACACAGCCGTCACATCAAAGGAGGGAAAGAGACTAGACACGGTGGTTGTAGGCTGGCGAGGGGTGGTTCGTTTTGGCCGTAAAACCGGTATGTTCACCACAACGTTGTTAATTCCTTACTGTGTTTATAGTTTTCATCGCATAAGTAACTGAGTATACACGGCTGATCTTTGGTTGTTTTTGCATAATTTCGTACTAAGACACGCAATGAACATATGTAAATCATTAGTTGGGTGTCGTCGTCTGTTAAAGGCCGTCGTGGAGGGTGGTTAAAGCGGTGTCAGGGGATCACTGTTACTGTTATTTTTATTACACGAGTTCAGGTGCATATCTTTTATACGTTTGAGTTGGCTTTTGTGTCTTTTTATTATGGGTCTTGGGTTAGGGACTTAGGTGGTGGATGGGTAGTGCGGGAGGTGGTAATCACGGTGGTTAGAAGTGGTTGGCTATGGCGGAATATGAGGTTTCGAAAAGGCTGGCAGAGGGTCTGTTGCCGGTCTTTGCGTCGTGGGTGTTTTGGAGGTGGTACCACTGTTGACTAGGGGGAGGTCGACACAGTGGTACCACCGTGGCTTATGAGTCTCATGTCGGGGGGTGTTGGTGGTGGTGGTCTCGGGTGGTATCACTGCCGCGGTTGGTGGCTGTAAGGGTGATTTCAGTCGTGTATGCAGGGGTTGCGTGAGGAACCAGGGGTTTTTGAGACTCTGGTTCGTCTCGCCGGAGGGGTTCGACGGTGCTGGTGGGTGTTGGTGGTGGAGTGTGTCGTGTGGGGGTTGCGCGTGGTGGTTGTTGGCAAGGGGTAGGGTGGTCGTGAGGCGATAAGAGGTGCTTTGTGTCGCGGGTTGTGTCGTGGTCTAGGAGGGCTGTTTTATTCAATTATTATTAGTTTTATGTTTAACATTGTTGTTAGTTATTATTATTATTACTAATGTTATAATTAGTGTTGTTATATTAAAGACTAGTTATTGTTAATATTGTTAGGATGTTAATGACATGAGAATAAGGTTTTGATATTATTATTGTTGGTTTTGTTGTTGTTTTTGAATTACCAATTTTTGGTTATTTGAAACCCGACTATATTTAGTAAATATTAATAATGGTATCTATGTTAACGTCGTTAATTTGTGAAGGGCGGTTATTGGTTGTTTATGAGTCGGAAGTTAGTGTTTGAGGAAACTACTAATTCGGGAAAGTTTCCATTTCGAGAAACTTTCCACTTTTGGAAGGTTACTAATTATAGTAAGTACGTTCGTTAAGGGGTTCGTGAAGTTTGTTGATTCGTTGCATATATCTGTTTAGGTAACGATTTTCGAGTGGAACATTTCTAAGCATATCTCGGATTGTATCTGCGTTTCTGCTATTCCAGGTAGGGGAAAATACCGGTATAAGATGATGTGTAAACTGTTCTCATTTGCTATTAAGTATTTCTTGTTATATTACTATGTGATCGTTTTCTGGTGTTATCGATATCATTCTGAGATACTGTTACGATGTGAATATATATTGGGTCTTGTGATACGGTGGTTGGATCGGTGTGGAGTATATTTGGTGTTGGATCGGTGCGGAGTATATTTGGTGATGGATCGGTGCGGAGTATATTTGGTGATGGATCGGTGCGGAGTATATATGTGGTGTTGGATCGGTGCGGAGTATATTTGGTGTTGGATCGGTGCGGAGTATATTTGGCGTTGGATCG
Organism: Silene conica; assembly: GCA_029255685.2. Lineage (NCBI taxonomy): Eukaryota > Viridiplantae > Streptophyta > Magnoliopsida > Caryophyllales > Caryophyllaceae > Silene > Silene conica. Next base: position 32,777,484 of record CM055312.2, on the reverse strand, counting down.
GTGCGGAGTTTATTATAATGTTATATTTATTCTTTTCCCTACTCAACCTCGTGGTTGACCCTGTGTTTTCGTGATCACCTGTGATGAACCAATTTATTGGGGAGCAGATTGGCAGGTGGCTGAGTCTAAGGGGAGCTATGGGAGAAAGAGCTTGGATCCGGACCAGACTAGAGTCTAGATCACCTTAGACAGTTTAGCATGAGTTGTACTTCTTTTGTTTTGTTAAGACTTTTGGATGCACTTGTAAGAACAAGTTATGAGATTAATCTTAATTAAAGTACTGTTTATCTTTCCCTTTGTATCTACTGCCTCGGGAAACCGAGATGGTAACACCTGTATTTATCTGAGGAGTCCTAGTACATGCCCTTAAATAAATGGGGGTGTTACAAAGTGGTATCAGAGCGAACGATCCTCAGGCCTAAACCAAATGAATAATAATGAACGCAGGAAGAGTCTAATAAAATGAACCCCGAGATGAAACTGATAGGCGCCCCAAAAAGGAATGGGATGAGTTAGGGGCCCCCTCACACCAGTCCTGGGCCCTTTCTGTTCTGTCTCGGGAACCCAATAAGAGAAATTGAAAAGTGGGGTAGATTATATAGTGACCTAGTTATCTGGTACTAACGTTCTTGCAGGAGAAGGAATGAGGTAAGTTATGATGTGAGATATAATTGGTGATATATACTGCGAATCATAATATTGATGTTGAATGTTGGTTGAGATCTACTATTTCTGGTATTGAGAACAAGAGATTTGGAATATTAGCTTTACTGGTATATGTATGGTGATATGCATGCGGGGGTATGATTCCTGAACCGTTAGGTACAGATATAGTATAATGATACGTGTAATAAGTTGATGGGCTATAGTCACCTAAAAGGGATAGATGTAGGAGAGATATGATCATGATTGACTGGAATGGTTAGTAGAGCCAGCTATGCTATGTCATTATAGGATGTGGGACCAAGTTAAGTCTTATGCGTAAAGCTAGTAGACTGAACCGGAAGCCGTGCGCTTTGATAATTGCCTGTACTATTCTATGTGTATACACTTCTTATTTGCATGCCTTATACTTTACAAGAGTTTACTGATGGGCATACTAGACAAATGTGATCGGAATTTGAGACTTATGATTTTATTATTTTACTAATTGCTTTAGCAATCCATGTTTAGTAATATGCAGAATGTGTGTTCTAAGCTATGAATGTATATAGTCATGAGTTACATATATTCGTATTTAAAATTTCATGCCTGTTATATACATTTAAATTTGTCACCAATAAGGGATACGTAGTAGTCCCTAAGTTATATTTCCGTACTTGGATACACCTGTATAACTGTCAAGTTATGTAATTGATTTTATTTCCAGTTTCGAAACCTTTACCGTATTTTGATGCCAACTACAATTGAAATGAGGAATGAATGTTAATATGGTGCCGAGTGATGTCTATGCTTCAAATGTTTGCCAATGTGTTTGGATGAGAAGGGTTGAGTGTGGATGTAGTAATGTGTAGTTGCAAAGGGACCAAAATTTTAATGAATTTTCAGAATGTTACTTGGTTTGTCCGAGCTGTCACTTAATACGTGTTTCATAATTGAGGATGAAAATTTTATATATGATAACCTTCTGAGTGGAGTTTACATGCTAGGGTTTTATCTTGATACGAGTTATGTCTTTGGGAGAAATAAGTCTTTTATTCGACAGTAGTCAGACTGTTATTGCATAGTCCCGTTTTGACCTATCTCTTGTAACATAAATCATTTAAAACTTGGTTATTACTTGCGCATAGTTTCAACTCTACTGTTCAGAATGTTCGTTCATGTTTTCAAAATTTTACGCCATGTAAAATCTTAACGAGATGTTATTCAATTGTGATTTTTGCAAGATGCCTAAAAATTCTGTTGAAATGCTGTAAGTTATTGTTCAAATTGCCTGAGTTGTAAATATTGTAGTAGATAATTTCCTTGAGGTATGCATTCGATACTTTTCCTCTGTTTAACTAATTCCTTATATTTACTAAAGGATTATGTTTGCTCACACGTTAGCTAAGTTGTTATTTAATTATAATTCTTGTAAGTGTTGCATAACGTTTAATTGGTGAAGTTGTAAGGTATGTAAGTTCGTAACAAAAAGTTTAATCAAATGTGAATTTTGTGATGTGACCACATGATATCCTGAGATGGCTTTAGTAACATGAATAGTAGGCTTTGAGTATGAGTATGAAACCCACTATGTGATAGCGAAACCTTTTTTATCTCGTCAAGTTTAATATAACATCATTTCAAGTATATGTCTAATTTTAATGATGTGCTGCTCGTATGCGATGTCAAAGACGTGTTTAACTAAGAAGAGTCTTGCCAAATGGCAATCTGTGACTGGTGAGTTTATTAACACGATATAGCAATCTAATGGTTTTACGTAATTGTGATTGTGATTATTTGAACGATGTGAATCTTGTTGATGTTCTTTCGTCTATTGAGGGTTATCTCTGTCTAGTTCCCTGTGAATATAATTTTGATAACTTTTTCAAGTGTATTGTTATACCATATAGTGACTTACATATTGTTATATTAAGAATTTGATCACGATATGTGGGATTATTAATTGGTTAACATGTGAAATATGAAGTACTAGACGTGTGAATTCGTTTACTCTTATTGTTAAAATTGTCATAATTCAAGAGCGACAAGAAAGATGTCCTAGTAAAGAAGAGTCAGAATGACCCCGTGTAGTCTTGATTCGATCTATAACTTGTAAAATATTCCTTGATTCGTGTTTATTAATTTGTCACAAGCTACCCTTTCAGCGTTTCAAACATTTCAAAATATTTTCGAAGTGATAAACCAGGATAAAGCTTGATGTTCGATAATTATGGTGATTGGTTGCAATATGACTATTCTGTAGCTGTGTGTCAACGAAATCCTGCTTGAATGTTAATTGTTGCGCATTGTATAAAACCTTTATTTTGCAAGTCGTGTATAGTAATAGTTTCATGATAAATGATGAAATGTGAGTGGGCGGATATATACCTAGGTGAATTTTGTTTGTTAACTTATTGCTATCTGAGCATGTTAAACGGTCATGTAAGTCTATGATATGTGTATACCTGGTGAAATATGTCAATGTTCCATGTTTCATTACGTTAATTAAATTTTTGCTCTGTGTCTTTCTAAAATATGATTTTACTTCTATAATGTAACTAACAGCATGAAACATTTCAATTTGTCGAGTATGAACTATGAGCTTCTTGATTGTTTATATTGTTGAAAACATATTAAATTGGGGTAAAATTTCAAAGGTATGTGAGTGTTAGCTACCCTGATTCTGCTTTACTACATAACACGGTTTCTACTGATCCTTGTACTCTTGTTATCGCTCGAGGTAATATATGTTTGCATGACAATTGCTATAGGTTTCTTATGTGTACTTCTTTGAGTTGAAATTAGTAATTGTTCCTTTATTTTGATAGCTAATATCTCCTATTGATTAAGTAATCCTTTGTTTGTAAGACGGATTGAGTTGATGAGACTGAGTTACTCGTGAGTTTAGAACATAGGCCATGGTTGATTTTGTTTTGAGTTTGAGACTGCAGTTCAGTTTTTTATCGAGTTGTCGTATTCTTTGACCTTGACTTGTGGGTGAGTAGTGTAGGGTTTTACTCTTTAAGTGTTGAGCAGTTCCATTAATGCAATATTTGACAGTATTTACATCGAATTTGAGATGAGAATTGGTTACTGGTTTGAGTTATGAATTATTAAGTCGTTGGGCCACATTGTGTTTTCGGTCAAGTATGACGTAGATTGTTGAGTCATATACTGAATTTGGAAGCGATATCGAGATGGAAGTATTGGTTTGCGGTTTTATTCCGCCAGTTCACTCACCTCTTGTCCTTGGTCTTAGATGCGACGATGAGTGCGATACTTGGTTACTTGGAGTTAGATATTATGAGGTAAAGTAATGAGTGAGATGGAGTATTGAGTTAGAATGTTTATGGGGTTACGGGGACGTAACCATGTTTTAAGGAGGATAGGATTGTAAAATCTTATTAGCTTACGATATGACTAGTTGCTATGACATGGCTAATTGGTGTGTCATGATTTGAGTAATTGTTGAAGTACCATGTGTTGCAGTTGTGTGTTAAACTTTGGGGACAAAGTTTTCTTAAGGGGGATAGAATGTAACATCTCGCGTTTCTTAAGCGTCACTTGTGATTGTTCATGCTTGCTAAGTGAGTCTTTACCGTTATGGGGTGGTGAACTTCGGGACGAAGTTCGTTCTAAGGGGGGAAGACTGTAATACCTCGAAAACTTAGTCTCGATAACTAAGTTATTTTAGTGTCGATAGTTGTTTTACGATGTTAAGTAGCTATGTTTAAGTAGTTATCAAGTCATTTAGCTATGTCGATATGGGGGTTCGATCCCTGGACCTCCAGCACGTCGGCTTGGGCCTCGCTAAGCGTGCCCTTACCCAAAGCCCACGGCTGATTTGAGTAATAATTCACAAACCCTATCACAAGGGTCTGTCTGCCGTCATTTTCAAATGCATTTCCAAACCCTAAGACTTGCCCTAATTCTCTTTCAAGCACCTCGACCACACAGCCGTCACATCAAAGGAGGGAAAGAGACTAGACACGGTGGTTGTAGGCTGGCGAGGGGTGGTTCGTTTTGGCCGTAAAACCGGTATGTTCACCACAACGTTGTTAATTCCTTACTGTGTTTATAGTTTTCATCGCATAAGTAACTGAGTATACACGGCTGATCTTTGGTTGTTTTTGCATAATTTCGTACTAAGACACGCAATGAACATATGTAAATCATTAGTTGGGTGTCGTCGTCTGTTAAAGGCCGTCGTGGAGGGTGGTTAAAGCGGTGTCAGGGGATCACTGTTACTGTTATTTTTATTACACGAGTTCAGGTGCATATCTTTTATACGTTTGAGTTGGCTTTTGTGTCTTTTTATTATGGGTCTTGGGTTAGGGACTTAGGTGGTGGATGGGTAGTGCGGGAGGTGGTAATCACGGTGGTTAGAAGTGGTTGGCTATGGCGGAATATGAGGTTTCGAAAAGGCTGGCAGAGGGTCTGTTGCCGGTCTTTGCGTCGTGGGTGTTTTGGAGGTGGTACCACTGTTGACTAGGGGGAGGTCGACACAGTGGTACCACCGTGGCTTATGAGTCTGATGTCGGGGGGTGTTGGTGGTGGTGGTCTCGGGTGGTATCACTGCCGCGGTTGGTGGCTGTAAGGGTGATTTCAGTCGTGTATGCAGGGGTTGCGTGAGGAACCAGGGGTTTTTGAGACTCTGGTTCGTCTCGCCGGAGGGGTTCGACGGTGCTGGTGGGTGTTGGTGGTGGAGTGTGTCGTGTGGGGGTTGCGCGTGGTGGTTGTTGGCAAGGGGCAGGGTGGTCGTGAGGCGATAAGAGGTGCTTTGTGTCGCGGGTTGTGTCGTGGTCTAGGAGGGCTGTTTTATTCAATTATTATTAGTTTTATGTTTAACATTGTTGTTAGTTATTATTATTATTACTAATGTTATAATTAGTGTTGTTATATTAAAGACTAGTTATTGTTAATATTGTTAGGATGTTAATGACATGAGAATAAGGTTTTGATATTATTATTGTTGGTTTTGTTGTTGTTTTTGAATTACCAATTTTTGGTTATTTGAAACCCGACTATATTTAGTAAATATTAATAATGGTATCTATGTTAACGTCGTTAATTTGTGAAGGGCGGTTATTGGTTGTTTATGAGTCGGAAGTTAGTGTTTGAGGAAACTACTAATTCGGGAAAGTTTCCATTTCGAGAAACTTTCCACTTTTGGAAGGTTACTAATTATAGTAAGTACGTTCGTTAAGGGGTTCGTAAAGTTTGTTGATTCGTTGCATATATCTGTTTAGGTAACGATTTTCGAGTGGAACATTTCTAAGCATATCTCGGATTGTATCTGCGTTTCTGCTATTCCAGGTAGGGGAAAATACCGGTATAAGATGATGTGTAAACTGTTCTCATTTGCTATTAAGTATGTCTTGTTATATTACTATGTGATCGTTTTATTGTGTTATCGATATCATTCTGAGATACTGTTACGATGTGAATATATATTGGGTCTTGTGATACGGTGGTTGGATCGGTGCGGAGTATATTTGGTGTTGGATCGGTGCGGAGTATATTTGGTGATGGATCGGTGCGGAGTATATATGTGGTGTTGGATCGGTACGGAGTATATTTGGTGTTGGATCGGTGCGGAGTATATTTGGCGTTGGATCGGTGCGGAGTTTATTATAATGTTATATTTATTCTTTTCCCTACTCAACCTCGTGGTTGACCCTGTGTTTTCGTGATCACCTGTGATGAACCAATTTATTGGGGAGCAGATTGGCAGGTGGCTGAGTCTAAGGGGAGCTATGGGAGAAAGAGCTTGGATCCGGACCAGACTAGAGTCTAGATCACCTTAGACAGTTTAGCATGAGTTGTACTTCTTTTGTTTTGTTAAGACTTTTGGATACACTTGTAAGAACAAGTTATGAGATTAATCTTAATTAAAGTACTGTTTATCTTTCCCTTTGTATCTACTGCCTCGGGAAACCGAGATGGTAACACCTGTATTTATCTGAGGAGTCCTAGTACAGGCCCTTAAATAAATGGGGGTGTTACAGGGAGTCTGACCCGCCACGTTGCACGCACTGCAACAAGTGGTACCACACTGAAGCAAACTGTTGGGAGAAGATGGGATCAATGGACGAGCTTGCAACAGGGGGAGACGCGGTGGACGCAGGGGTCGTGGAGGACGCGGCTCAGGAAACAACAACCACACCGTGAATGCCACCACCACTTCTGATGAAGGTACCTCCTCTAAACCGGTTTTGACAGCGGATGAGATCGAACAATTAAGCTAAAGGTGACATTGGTGAAAAATTACAAGGTAATTGTCTTGTTAATTTAAATGATTGGATGCTCGATAACGGGTGCTCTCACCATATGACATGTTGTCGTGAGCCATTCCATGAGGCGTGGAAAGGAGTCGCGTCGATTGTCAGTATACCCGATGGTTCGACAATTGAAGCTCACGAACATTTAACATGGTATCAGAGCCCATGGCTAAAGACCTGGGATTCATGGGCCAGAGTTTGCAGCCGTACGAGCAAAGAATATTGCTCAGTTGAATCTGTCCGGTCTGAGTTGCTACTGGGCCAAGTTTACAGATGGACGAGCAAGGTTGCTCAGTTGAATTTGTCCAATTTATGTGTGTAAGTGGGCCTCACATGTGAGGGGGGTGCTAGTCTGTGTGTAAGTGTGCCTCAGATGTGAGGGGGAGTGTGAAGAAACCCTAAAGTTAAGCCGAGAGCAACGCCCTTGTAAAAATATCATAGACCCAAATCCCACGGTTAATGATCGTGCTGCTGAGAGTAACACCAATGGTACCGAAACCACCACTGAAAACAACATCGACATGAGTAATAGTGTTGAAGGGGAGAATGAGATTATGAGCGAGCCAAGGTTAGGAAGAGGGGCACATGACAGGTTTGAACCCTCATGGAAGAAAGACTATATTTGTCAATCCACTCGTGTCATCTCACCAAAGATCACTCATCCGTCCACGTCTCTGTCATCTACGAAAGGTACTCGTTATCGATTAATTAATTATGCCACTAGTAGTTGTTTTTTCATTGTCCCATCGAAATTTCATTGGAGTTATTGACACTGTTCGGGAACCTCTGAATTACTATGAAGCTGTTGAGAAGCCCGAATGGAGAGAAACGATGAGCAATGAAATTAACGCGCTCGAAAGAAATGGGACATGGACAATTGTTGATCTCCCTGATGGAAAGAAACCAATTGGGTGTAAATGAGTTTACAAAACCAAACTTAAGGCGGATGGAACGATTGAGAGACATAAAGCGCGTTTGGTGGAACAAGGGTTTACTCAAATAGAAGGTGTTGACTACCACAAGACTTTTGCGCCGGTTGCTAAAATGACCAGTGTTCGCCTTCTTCGCGTTGTTGTTGTGGCAAAGAAATGGACCATTTCTCAACTAGACATCAACAACGCCTTCCTTCATGGTGACTTGGATGAAAAAGTTTACATGAAATTACCGCAAGGATTCCAACCATCCACGAAGGGTAAAGTGTGTAGTCTTTTGAAATCTTTATATGGTTTAAAACAAGCTTCGAGAAATTGGTTTGCTAAATTAACGGATGCATTACGGGGATATGGGTTCACTCAATCACTCGCTGATTACTCATTATTCACTATGAACAAGTCGGGAATTTTTCTTGGGCTGTTGGTATATGTAGACGACATGATCATTGTAAGCAACAATTCCACCGCCAGTAATAATTTGAAGGAATTTCTCGATGCAAAATTTTGCATTAAGGATCTTGGTTGATTAAAATTCTTCTTAGGCATAGAAGTTGCACACGGAAAATCTGGCCTTTTTCTTTGTCAACGCAAGTATGCCATGGAGATTATCAAAGAAGCAAAACTGGAAGGTGCGAAGCCAGTTACAACACCAATTGTTCAAAACCACAACCTTGCTCTCTCTTCAAGTGCATTGTTAAAAGATCCGGTTATGTATCGACATTTAGTGGGACGACTCGTTTATCTCACAATTACGAGGCCAGATTTATTGTACGCCGTACACACTCTATCGCAATTTGTTCAATCACCGCGAAAGGACCATTTCGAGGTAGCACTTCGGGTTGTAAAGAACGTCAAGGGTAATCCCGGGACCGGTATTGTTATGCGAAGTGATACGGCTATACAGCTCAATGGATATTCGGACTCAGACTATGCTCGTTGCCCCTTAACGAGAAGATCTCTCATTGGTTATTTCGTGGCATTGGATCAGACTCCCATATCTTGGAAGGTGCGAAAACAGCCCACGGTCACTAAGTCCACTGCGGAGGCGGAATATCGGGCTATAGCAGCAGTCACAAGTGAGCTAATTTGGTTAAAATCTTTCCTATCCTCTCTTGGTATTAACCACTCTCATTTTATGTAAGTTTTGTGAGATAATAAGTCGGCTTTACATATTGCTAAAAACCCGGTATTTCATGATCGTTGATACGTGCATTTACTATACATTTTATTTATAGTTTCAGCACGTATTTCTATGCATATTTGTAGCTTTTAGTTACTTTTCCTCCCGAAACGGTTTACTTTGGCATTTCTATGTTTTAAATGTAGGAACAAGCGGAAGTGAGCAAAATCAAGCTTTAATCGTCCTCCGGAAGCCATTCTAAGGATTTGCACGAAGCAAGGATCCGGATTAATAGCCTAGAGATGCGTACAAGCCAATTGAAGGCTGGAATACACAGGAAGTGGTCGACCGACCTACCTAAGCGGTCGATCGACTAGCGCACAGTTACAGAAAGGCTTGATTACAGCACTTGAGGTCGACCGACCACTGAACCCGGTCGGTCGACCTGGCGACGGGTTCCGCTGTTTTGTTTCGGTTTTAATTCTTTTAATCGTGTAATTAGAAACCTATTAAAGGATGCTTGAGAACTTTAATTAGGTTAAGGAGTCATAATTAGCAAAAACACATTAGTTTAGAGAGAAGAATTTCAATTTCCAAATTTGTTCTTAATTTCCAATTAGTTTGTAAGTTGTATGCAATTTATCTTTCTTGTTCTTTAAATTCATTGTTCTTCTTCTTATTGTTATTCAATTCATGTTTTGCCCTCTTGAATCTTCATCTTCAATTATGTTATCTTGCATATTGTTCTTCAAGTTTGTTGGTGTTAGTTTCTTGATTATGCATAGCTAATTCTTGTGATTGGGAATTAGAGGAACCATGGCTAAGATTAGGTTTTAATGGTTTTATGATTAATATATTGTTGTTGGTGAACTAATTCTTTAAGATTGAAAGATTGTTAGGATTAGTTTAACAACAACTTTGGGATTGCCCTATGAACGAAAGTTTAGTGCTTTACTAGGAACCCTAAGACAGTAAGGATTGGGTAGAATATTGACCTAAAGCTTTATTCTTTGTTCCTTGGGATTGTGTTATTTGGTTATTTACCCCTTGTTGACTTGCCCTAGCCATGGGGAACCGAAGTTCCTAATCATCCTTTTACCTTGTTTTAGCATTCTTGCTTATTTTGCCATCTTAGTTGTTAGTCTCAACCATCAATCAAAACCCCCCCTTTTTGTTACTTTCAATAGACTTTAAATTCACAAACATTATTAACCTTGTCTCCTTGTGGTTCGACCCTTGACTTATCCTATCTAGTTTAAGCTGAGGTTTTATAAATCTTATCTTTGGCACCCCTCAACGACGGGTGTCAAATTTTGGCGCCGTTGCCGGGGAGATGGTATCATTTTGTTCGTAAGTTTTCATTTTATTTCCCTTGTCTTAAGGAACTCCGGTTCCTTAAGACCGTTACTTACCTTTTCTTCTAGTGTTGTTTTGCATATTAGAAGACAGGTTTTTGAGAGGAAGACTTGAGTACTCTCATTATTAGATCATGGCTACTATCTATGATCACATCCAACCAAAGGTGCAAGATTTACCGAAAGAGCTCACCTTACCAACTCCTACCACTGGTTCTTTTGAGCTCCAGCCGAACTACATCATTCTGGTGGAGCGGAATCAATTTTTTGGTCTACCCGAGGAGGATCCGTTGAGGCATGTTGAGACATTCATGGATTATTGTTGTTCCATACATATACCTACCGGGGTGACTCAAGATGAGGTAAAGGCAATGATGTTCCTCTATTCATTGAAGGATGCTGCGAGAGATTGGTACCGCTACCTTGATAGGGTAGCTGAGAAGGTTACAGATTGGACTTCCTTGGCATTGGCTTTCTATAAAAAGTACTTCCCACTTGCGAAGGCCAATGACGTGAGAAGTCAACTCACTAACTTTCAACAAGGTCCGGATGAAGAATTTTGTAAGGCATGGGGTCGGTTCAAGAAATTAGTCCGGTCTATTCCTCACCATGGTTTTCCTCAATGGTACTTGTGCAACCAATTCTACAATGCTCTCTATGATGACTATAAGGTGATTCTTGATGCGGCCGCCAATGGTAGATTCCAGAATAATACCGACCATATGAAGGGTTGGAACACTATTGAAGACATGGCGGTGCATAGGGCCGAATTTGGGAGTTCGCGTGGGAATTCGCGAAGGTTGAATGTGGAGATGGATACGGTGTTAGCTCTTGAGACAACCGTTGAATCTCGTTTTGAAAAGCTTGAGGCAGCCCAGCTGAAGCAAGAAAGTGCGAACCTAGTTACTACGGTTGACAAAACGGGTGAGACGACGGAGTTGAGAGAGCTTGTCCATGCTCTAATTAAACAAATGTTGGAAATGGAAAAGGCTCAAGTGACTTCTTTGAAGACTTTTGAGGACCAATTAGCGATCTTAGCTGCTAATCAGATTGCTAGATCTCCGGGCAGTTGTGAGAGTTCCATAGAGACATTAAATGCTATAAATCTCAGAAGTGTTCGTGTTTATGATGGACCAACCTCCAAGGGGGATTCTGCTGAAGTTAGCAATAAAGAAACTGATTCCGTAACCAGGTCGAGTGGTCGACCGACCACTACATCAGGTCGACCGACCGAAGTACCTGACGAGCGATTAGTTTCTGCAAAACAGAAGAATTCTGATGACAGCGCATCTGGTCGACCGACCTCCACACCAGGTCGACCGACCAAGGTTCCTAAGCAGAACGCAGTTTCCAGTCCTGAATTGTTGGACCCGTCTCTCATTCAAGACCTCACTGAGATTTTACAGCTGAAGAAGCCGAAGGTAGTTGATCCTACGGCTAGTGTTACCGTTCCGTATCCCGAGCGATTGAAGAATTCAAAAGAGGATCGGAAATTTGGTAAGTTCTTGTAGATGGTGAAGAATCTTGAGGTAACCATCCCATTCACTGACTTAATTACCTAAGTACCTTCTTATGCTAAATTTATGAAAGATATTTTAAGTCGTAAGAGGAAATTTCAGGACGAAGTTGCTATTGCTTTTGTGGAAGAATGTTGTGTTCTTTCACAAAATAATATAGCACCCAAGTTGAAAGACACAGGTAGTTTTTCTATTCCATGCACCATATGAAATCATGTTATTGGGAAGGCCCTTTGTGATCTAGGGGCCAGTGTCAGTGTTATGCCTTATTCTGTTTGTGAGAGACTTAACATAGGTAGACTTAAGGTCACCAACATCACCTTACAGATGACAGATAGGTCAACCCAAAGACCATTAGGGGTCTTGGAGGATGTCCCAGTTAGAGTGGGAAAGTTCTTTATTCCTGTTGATTTCGTTGTTTTAGACATTGCTGAGGATAGTCAGATACCTATTATTTTAGGTAGACCCTTTTTACACACAGCTGGGGCTGTGATTGATGTCAAACGCGGGATCATTACTTTAGAGGTTGGAGATGGCACTATCGAGTTTAGTCTTGCCCATAAGGCAACTACTCTTACTGATGATACTTGTTGCTCCATTGATATTATTGACAGGAATGTTATCCGTTACTGGAGGGAATCCTTGACCAAGGATCCCTTAGATGATTTGACAGTTTTGGATAAGTGTGCAGGTAATCCAGCTGAGAATGCTGAGGATCTGGATGTTGTGGAAGCAGAGATAGAGGAATATCAGCTGACTGAGGAAGAGGATAAGAAGCTCATAAACTTGGCTAATGCTAATCTGGTAAACATGTGCTATGCTATTAGTACCGATTCTGTTCATGCCGTTGAGGTAAAGGTACCAGAGCGTAAGCCACTTCCTCCTAATCTTAAGTATGTTTTCATAGATGACACTGAGCAGTACCCTGCAATTGTTAGTTCTAAACTTGACCCTAACCAACTTTATGCCTTAATGACTGTTCTCAAAAAGAACAGGAAAGCTTTAGGTTATTCTTTGGATGACATTAAGGGCATCAGTCCTGATGTTTGCATGCATAGGATAGAGTTAGAGGAAGGGCATAAGCCTTATAGTCAGGGTCAACGTAAGTTGAACTCTAAGATGCAGGAGGTAGTTATGGCTGAGGTGATGATGAAACTTCTTGATGCAGGTATTATTTATTCAGTTGGCAACTCCAAGTGGGTTAGCCCAGTTCAGGTGGTTCCTAAGAAAGGAGGAACCACTGTGGTTAAAAATGAGAAAAATGAATTAATACCTACTAAGTAGTGACAGGGTGGTGGATGTGCATTGATTATAGACAGTTAAATGCCGCCACCAAGAAAGACCATTTTCCCCTTCCTTTTGTTGACCAAATGACTAAGAGACTTGCTTCTAATAAATTCTTCTGTTTTCTAGATGGTTATTCGGGTTTTTTCCAGATTCCTATCCATCCTGATGATCAGAGTAAGACTACTTTTACATGCCTACAAGGTGTTTTTGCATACCGCAGAATGCCTTTTGGATTGTGTAATGCTCCTGCCACCTTTCAAAGGTGTATGATGGGTATCTTTTCGGATTTTATAGAAAACATCATGGAGGTATTAATGGATGATTTTTCTGTTTATGGTAATGCGTTTGATCAATGCTTAGCTAATCTTGATAAAGTCTTGCAGCGTTGTATTGATGTAAACCTTGTCTTAAACTGGGAAAAGTGTCAGTTTATGGTCACTGAGGGGGTAGTGTTAGGGCATCTTATATCTGATAAGGGTATTCATGTAGATAAAGCAAAGGTGCAAGTGATTGAGCAATTACCTCCTCCTGTTAATGTTAAGGGGGTGAGAAGTTTCTTAGGACATGCAGGTTTTTACCGGCATTTCATTAAGGACTTCTCTAAGATTGCTAAACCAGTTACACAGTTGCTGCTTAAGGATGTTGTCTTTCATTTTACTGATAAGTGCCTTTCAGCTTTTAATAGGTTTAAGGAAGCTTTGATCTCAGCACCGATCATCCAGCCACCAGATTGGGATCTCCCATTTGAGATCATGTGCGATGCCAGTGACTATGGTGTGGGTGTTGTGCTAGGTCAAAGGAAGAACAAGGCTCTTAATGCTATATACTATGCGAGCCGTACCCTAAATGAGACTCAAGTCAACTACTTCACCACTGAGAAGGAGATGCTAGTTGTGATCTTTGCCTTAGAGAAATTCTGATCCTATTTGGCAGGTAATAAGGTAATTGTTTATACTGACTGATGCCCATCGTTGAGGGTACCAAAGATAAAATTTATAACTCCTAACCTTTAACTATAGATAGCGAAAGTCAGGGTCGAACCACAAAGAGGTGGGGAATGTTTATTGTTTGATGTCAATGTTTTAGGGTAACAAAAGTGGGGGTTTGATTGATTGTTACTAAGTCCAGAAACAAAGATAAAAATAAAACAAGTAACTAAAGATGAGAATAAAACTATAGTAAAAGAGATGCTAGGATGTTTGGGTAATAAATAGTTATGGTAGTATAAATCCTAAAGTCAACATGTATTGCAGTCGCGTAAGGGGTGTAGCATATCGTTTCGGTCTATGGTACCTAATAGCTCCTTTCGGCCTATGCTATTAGTTCCTAGGTCTCACAATTATTGGGTGTCAATAATAAGGTGATTCCTAAATTCTAGGTCACATACCTTTCAGTCTTAAGTAATCTAGCCGTCTTAAGGTGTAAACCAATGCCCTCCCCGTATCTTTAAATTTTGGGTATGTCATTACTAACATCCTACAAGTCTCCTTTCAGTCTCATTGTAGGGTATTATGGTCAACAAAGTAAAACGAAACAGAATTCATACGCGTGTCGGTCGAGCGACCAGCTAGCCCGGCCGGCCGACCTCCACCCTGCAACATGCCGATTCTGAATTTACACTACCTATGCATATTTACTCCCTACATCCTAACATATGGAATTACCTACTCATGATTATTGAAACAATAATAAAAACGGGACTAAACATAGAAATCATAACGAACATCAATCTAAACATGCAATAATAATAAAGGCTTTGGGATTCTAACTTAACCGAATGTAATAATTCTAAACTAACAACAATAAAACTGAAATTAAGAGAGGAATTACCGGAAATCGGAATTAAGGCAGAAAAGAACGAACTTTATTGATTATTGTCGAAAGATTAATGCTGAACAATGTATAAAACTAAGGAAAAGAGTTTGATGATTATTGAAAGGTAAAAACTAAAACTATATCGTAACTCTATGGTAGATGACTGAAAAATACTTGATAATTAACCTAAACACGAGATTAGCTTGTATAGGCGGAAATAAAGAGTTTCCTAATGACCTAGACACTTCAATGGGCTTTCGGAAAACTTCTGGGTCTGCGCTGAGGTCGGTCGACTGCAATAGTAGGTCGGTCGACCTCTTAACGGGCTTCAGGAATTTCTGGACTTTCCATAACAGAGGCCTGGTCGGCCGACCCATGTAGTAGGTCGGTCGACCTTAATTCCTGTAGGATCGCCTTGATTTCGCCTTGGTTTGACTTTGTGGTACTTGGATCGCGCTTTGAGTTAACTTTCCATCGTTCCTTGGCTATGAAAATCCCGAGGGCATAAATTTGGTATAAAACCGTCTCTTTTCCGCATAAATCTGCAAAAGAGCATAAAAACACGAAAGTAGACAATTGTTCGGAAATAAGGGCTAAAACATAGTAAATGAGCGACAAAATGCGTGTAAAAATAGATGTAAAACATCATAAAATAGACACGCATCAAATTCCCCAAACCAAACCTTGCTTGCCCTCAAGCAAGAAATAAACTCGATCTTAACTAATGGAACAATTTCAATCTCAGAGCGAAATTTACATGTAAGCCTAAACCCATCCTAAGTACAAAATGAGATAGTATTCAAATCATGCAAACGAGTTATGGTGTTGTCAAACTTGCAAAACAAGAGATTATAGAGACTTTATACCATGGACTCTCGCGGTACGCTCGAGACACTCATGAAAAAGGTGAATATATGTAAAAGATAGAAAGAAGTATATTGTCAAGACACTCACCTAACTACGGCCCATGAAAACATGTCTGCAATCTAACATGAACAAAAATTCTACAACTAAGTATACCAACCCATTAAGTGACTCGGATACATGCATTTGAGGTAATAAAGGATATGTGAGGTAAAAGGTAAAAGTGGTTAAGATGCTTTTGGAATTGTGGGGTTAGTAGCCAAGCTAGTAAAACCGGTTTCCAGCAACATATTTCACAACTTTTTGACATTAAGAAAGTACTCTTTTGTAGCACAACTCTCACATTATATATAAGAAAGGACTCCCAATTATTTTTGAATGAAGTACGGGAGTGATAACATTTAAAAGAAAGGGATTTCAGAATGAATTTTGAACTCTGATACTGTCAGTTGGTCGACCGACCTATGAAGGGGGTCGGTCGACTGACTTCCTGTGTTTTCCGAATTTTTTTTTCGTTTTCTTTTCTTTCTTTCTTTTTCTTTCTTTTTCTGTTCTTTTTTTTCTTTTCTTTCTTTCTTTCTTTCTTTTCTTTTCTCTTTTTTTTTGCTCAAGATAGCATACAAACCAAGATGCCTAAAAAAAAAAAAAAACCAAAGACCACAAATACTAGCTTGGAAGGATAGGCTAAGTGTGGGATGTAGTTTTTGGGGAATAAAAAGGCAATTTTGGCTATGTAGGGCTTATGGGTAATTAAGAGAAAAGGGATCCAAAATGCACGTACCAAGACTCAAAAAAACGAGATAGTAAATAAGTATATAGCAATTCAAGTTCATGTTTATGCATATTGATGTAACATGTTCCAAGGGGAGTACTACTCACATCCTAGACAACTGGTTTAAAAATGAAACCAGGAAATAAAGCTCTAAAACTTAGAATGTATAGTAGGTTGCCAAGGTATAAGTCAAGTCTCAAGATAACAAGACAAAAACTCGTAGATATGCAAAAGAGTCTAATACTAAAACAAGTTGACAAGGCAAGGTAAAGGCATAAACATGTAAGATAGCAAAGATCATCCTTGAAATACTCTCGTTCCGACTCGACCTATATGCTAAAATAAACGTGCATTTTTTTTTTGGATTTTCGACATTTTTTTATTATTTTGTATTTTTGTTTTGTATAGGTAAAGAAAATAAAGAAAAGTACGATGCAAGACAGAAATGCAATAAACGTGTGAAAAAAATGCAATGGAACAATACATGTGACGCGAAACCATTCCCCAAACCAACCCGCACAATGTCCCCATTGTGCATTAGCCTAAGCAAAGGTTTCATAAAATTAAAGGAACAATGCAAGAAAAATAAAAACCAAGAAAAATGGAAAGAACTCACTGGATTTTCAAACGCATGATAAAACTCCCCAAACCAGCGTAAGCTGGGAGGTATTGGTGGCCAGCAGTGCCACTCCAAGTACCTATGACGGTTGCATAATTCCCCAGGAAAATACGAACACGCTGTAGCAGGAGGTAGGTCGACCGACTGTTGTTGCTGGTCGACCGACCTACCTGCGGACTGCAGGAATTTCAGAACTGCAGGGGTCAGGTCGACCGACTGGTGTTACTGGTTGGTCGACCGTCTCTGCTGCATAGCTGCCTTCATTTTCTCCGGAAATAACTTGTATCAACCAAGTCATTCTCCCTCAAACCTGGTGAATCATTATACATGCATCCAACATATGCGCAAAATCCCAAAATTAAGTCTAGATGTCTTAACTACGCAAACAAAAATAAGAGGTTTTACAACTTAAAGCAAACAAAATTAAAAAGTACTCAACAAAACAGAAAATAAATTGTCTTAGGAGCTTAAAACTGAAACAACTATCCGCTGAAGATGCGAAAAATCTCAGACCACGGCTTTTGGCGATATGCCGTAGTCTCCATTGTGTTTGTGTGAATAGCAAAACACGCCTCCTCTCCGTCGTCAAGCATATGCGACGGATTCTTCTCTTTTTCTTTTCTTCTTCTCTTCTTGTCCATCTTATCAACAATGTCTGGATCCTCATCCTCCTTGTAGCTTAGGATCCCTAATCCACCTCTTTTCACTATGACGTCCTTCACCATGGGTTTCCCCAAACCAATTCCTGCATTAGTCAAAACAGAAGCATCCTCCATGTTGCTCCCAATCTGGGGCGGAGGTGTAAAAACAGGTATAGGTGTAGGTAACAGAGTAGGGGAAGTAGTGATGACCTTATACTTCTTTTTCAAAGCAATTGCATTACAAGTAATGGGAGTCATAACATCTTTCTTCCTATAAGATAGGCCATAAACGATAGAGTGCTTCCCTACCTTAAAGGTCAATATCCCACTACCCACATCTATGATGGCTCCCAAAGTGTGGAGGAAAGGTCTCCCTAGTATTATAGGTATATGGGCATCCTTAGGGATGTTTAAAACTACAAAATCGACTGGGAAGAAAAACCTGTCAATGCGCACAGGGATGTTTTCCAACACCCCTATGGGTTCCATAGATGTACAGTCGGCCATCTGGACAGTCATACTAGTCACTGCAAAATTGGTCATTCCTAACTTTAAGGCAACACTTAAAGGCATGACACTAATGCTAGCCCCTAGGTCACATAAGGCTTTTTTAACAGGAAAGGTACCTATGTTGCAAGGCACAGAAAAACTCCCAGGATCCTCAAGTTTATGAGGGGAAATAACATGGGACAGAAAACTGGCAGCCCTCCTAAAGAACTTGGGGGTCTTGTCACCCCTGAATAGGAAATCCCTTAGGTTGTCTGGTATTTTCAGGTCTGAAAGAGCTCTCCTGTTCAGCGTCGGAGGTCGGCTGACCTAGATCCTCGGTCGGTCGACCTGTTTCCTGTGTTCCTGCAACTTCTGGAATCTGCGTCTCGGTCGGTCGACCTGGCTCCTGGGTCGGTCGACCGATTTCGCTGTTGCTCGTCTTCGGTTGATTCTCTTTTTCTGCTCCATTAACCTTCTTGCTTCCTATTTTGGCTCCACTCCTCAAAGATATGCTGTTTAGAGTCTCCTTCTTTTGGTCCGTCTTGGTCGGAAGTTGACCCGGAGCCCTGGTATCATTCTTGCTCGCCATTTGAGCAATTTGAGACTCTAACATCTTCATCCCTGCTTCCCTTGCCTGAGATTCCTTCTGAACTAACCCGATGAGATTCTGGATGAGAGCATCCGTATTCGGTTGTGGGTTAGAAGGTTGTTGAGGGACAAAAGGGGGTTTTTGGTAGCTTTGCTTGTGTGGAGGAATATAAGTGGAGTTTTGTTGTGGTTGTTGGTGTTGCGGATTGAGAACATTCTGGCTTGTCCACCTTAGGTGGGGATGGACATTTTTATTATTAGGATCATAAAATTTATTTCCACGGTAGTGTTGAAAGGCGACACATGTCTCGTTAGATGAGGTACAAAACTTTGACACGTGCCCCTCTCCACCACATCTCTCACAAACAAAAGGTCCGTCTTGAACGGCATTCACCTGGTACACACCTCCTTTACTCCTACTCCCAATCTCAAACTTTCCACCACTCTCCAGTTTATCTAACTTGGCCATCAAGGCCTCTATAGCAGCTACGTTAGACTCAGCTTTCCTTTGGTTACCACGGGAAGTTCCATGTTCAGCACGGTGTACAGCAACATCTTCTATTATCTTGAGACCCTTAGTCTCTCCAGAATTCTCTTGGAACCTTCCGTTGGCTGCAGCATCTAAGTAGGCCCTGCTGTCGTCATAGAGACCATTATAGAACTGGTTGCATAGAAACCATTGTTCGAACCCATGATGTGGCATGGATCGAACAAGTCTCTTGAACCTGTCCCAAGCCTCACTCAAGTCTTCATTAGGCCCTTGTTTGAAGCTTGTTATCTGTGCTCTTAAGGCATTGGTCTTGGCTGCAGAGTAGTACTTCCTGTAGAAGGCCAAGGCCAATGTGTTCTAATCTGTTACTCCCGCAGCAGTGCGGTCTAGATCTCGATACCATTCCCTTGCTGAATCCCTGAGAGAGAAGATGAACATAGTTTGTTTAATCTGGTCCTGCGTCACTCCATCTGGGGGCGCAATAGTGCATACGTAATCTGTGAAGATTTCAATATGCTTTGCGGCATCCTCATTAGCCGAGCCTCCAAATTGATTTTTCTCCACCATGGAGATGTAGGCAGGCTTGGCCTCGAATGGCTTCCCCGTTCCTGCAGGTAAAGTAAACCCCTTGTATAGGTCCTTCACCTGAGGCATGAAGTGACTGGCGATGGTAGCTTCTTCGGCCATGTTCTCTTCCTCTTTTGGAAAAACTTGGAAATAGGTATTTGATGGTGTTTGTGGTGTGGATGGATTATGAGGTGAATTTGGTTGTGAAGTTGGTGTTTTTGGTGAAGGTGGGTTATTTTCTGGTGATGGTGGCGATGATTGTTGTTCAAAGATGTCTTCTTGGAATAGGGAAGATGGTGAACCTCCTTCCCTACTCTCTAAATGTAGCTTCCTCTTTTCTCTTAATGTCCTCTCAAGCTCGTGGTCTAGTGGTAGGAGTTCTCCTGAACTGACTTGCGCATAAGATGGAAACTACAAGAAAAAAGTGAGAAGGTTTAAGGAACAAAAGTTCCTTAAACAAAGAGAAACAAAAACAAGAAACAATAAACACTGGCGTCACCTCCCCGGCAACGGCGCCAAAATTTGATGCCCGCCGTTGAGGGTACCAAAGATAAAATTTATAATTCCTAACCTTTAACTATAGATAGCGAAAGTCAGGGTCGAACCATAGAGAGGTGGGGAATGTTTATTGTTTGATGTCAATGTTTTAGGGTAACAAAAGTGGGGGTTTGATTGATTGTTACTAAGCCCAGAAACAAAGATAAAAATAAAACAAGTAACTAAACATGAGAATAAAACTATAGTAAAAGAGATGCTAGGATGTTTGGGTAATAAATAGCTATGGTAGTATAAATCCTAAAGTCAACATGTATTTGTGGGGAATATAACATGTATTCGCCCTTAAACATGAAGGATTATACCGAAATATACAATCGTGAGTATAGTCATAAGAAAAGAAAGACGATACGAAAAAGAATACAACCTTTGGTCCTTGTGCGAATGGCCTAAGAACAGGAACTAAACTAGATTCCCTCCTATAACTTGCACCCAAGACTTAGATTGAGACGATGTCGCGTGTGCTAGAAAGGTTGTCCAATTGCCTTGCAATATGGGGAGAGTTTTGTGAGGTTGAGATGTGAGATCTGAGTTTTGGGAGAAGAATGCTCTCAAAACTCTAGTTTTTCCTTGAGATGTGTTTAATCGGTAAAACAATCAAAGAAGCAGTAACCCACAAAAAGGAGAAGTCCTCTCCTTTTGTATCTGAGTTCGGCCGAATTAGGGTTTGGGTAGGAGTGGGCTTTCCACTCTTACCTTATTCCAATGCGTGATTCGACCCGTTTTGCTAAAATATGATTCGCGGGTATTTATTATAAATCGCACACATGTTATCAGATATTAATACAGTCGATATATTAATAATGGTCTGATAAAATTACGATATTGTATAATTAGTCAAATTAATATAACTGTTTATAGTAATACGCGAATTTAATATTTAATTAAATATAACCGTTTATATTTAATTTACGAATTAATCATGTAATCCGTATTAGCTAAAATTATTTAATCCGTATTAAATAATAATCTCATCATCTTATTGACTAATTTAATAGTCAATACCTCTGACTAACTATTTAGTCATATCCGGCATAAATGTGACTGTATTTTCATACCTTCACATCTCTCAAACGTGTCCTATATGTGTGACGTATAGGGACCAGTTGATCACCGCCATCCGTATGACAATAACGTCAAACTTATCTAGCAAGCCAACCGTTATTGATAAACGTGGATCAACTGATAATAATACTGAAGTATGCACTTGTGATCCTTTAAGAGATTCAGTAAGTCATTGTACTAACTATCAAGGACACGAGCCCCAACAATCTCCCACTTGTCCGTACAAGGGTATGTGCAATGACGTTATTACACTACATGTGGAGGACACAAGCTCCATCAAACTCCCACTTGTCCGTACAAGTGTAGGTGCGATAACCGATTCTCATATCCTTTTAATTAAAATTTCTCCCACTCAATGTAAGACAATTTACAAATCCGTATTCGCAAAGGTCGTATCTCACAAGCGATCTGTATCAAGAGTGATTTCCCCAACTAGAGAGTAACTTAACTGATAAAACGAATCTGTATTCGAGCATGGCCATGCATTTCAAATACTACTCCTCGAGTGGCCCTGAGAAATGATAAAATCCTGATAAGGGTTTGGATATTTCACTCAACTCGAATCTTGCAGATGTAAGCGCAGCATGAAATAACCCAGAAAAAATCCTCTTGGCCCCTGTTACGGAAGACCGTGGGAAAGAAACCAAAGTTACCCAAAATCTGCCTTAATCTCAAGATACAGTTGAAAGTCAAAAGACTCGACTCTAAGGAATACTATGGAGGTCCTATCCACGACCTGGCACCCAATGTTATAAAACATTTAGGACTCCATAACGTTGTCACGGGGTATCCTACGAGATATCCGTATAACTCGCCTTTGTGATTGGTCAGTCAACTGTTTGACTTATGGCTCGTTGAACCCACCATCAACCAACGTCACAAAATGATTACCTGAGTTATCAGCTCAAATGGGTAATCAAGGACCAAAAACGATGTAATGTTGATCAGTTCACTTTGTGGTGTTCAAAATTGGCGTACAATTCCACATGAAAAACAAAACATTAAATATCATAACAATGAGGTTGTAATTGAGTACAAGAGAAAATGAATTATAACATGAATCCATGAAAGAGTACTACAACTTAGGAGCACATCTAATTCCCATTGAATTAATGTGCCCTTCATGCTTATCACGTGGTAATGCTTTCATGAGAGGATCAACTATGTTGTCATCCGTAGCGATCTTATCTATAAATATCTCCTTTTGCTCCACGTAATCTCTTATTAGATGAGCTTTCCGTTGTACATGTCTAGCTTTGTTGCTAGACTTATGCTCCTTAGTTTGGAAGATGGCACCTTTATTGTCACAATAAACGGTCATTCGAACTAGGCACTACTGATAGTCCTTGCAAGAATTGACGCATCCAAATTGCTTCCTTAGCTGCTTCCGAAGCGGCATAGTACTCGGACTCAGTTGTAGAATCTGTTGTAACACTTTGTTTAGAACTTTTCCAGCTGACAGCAGCGCCATTAAGAGTAAAAACGAATCCAGACTGAGATTTCGAGTCGTCTCGATCCGTTTGGAAGCTAGCATCTGCGTAACCCGTGGCGCAGAGCGTCGAGTCGCTTCCGTAAGTCAATCCCCAATCTTTAGTCCTCCGTAGGTACTTAAGAATGTTTTTCACGGCCATCCAGTGTTGTTCACCTGGATGAGCTTGGAATCGACTTGTCATACTCAATGCATATGCAACGTCTGGAGGTGTGCATATCATGGCATACATGATCGATCCTATTGCCGAAGCATAAGGAATCCGACTCATGCGCTCTTTCTCTTCAAATGTCTTAGCTTCTTGAGTCTTGCTCAAGTGAAGCCCAGTAGTCATAGGAAGGAACCCTTTCTTGGAGTTCGTCATGCTGAATCTCTCTAGAATCTTATCTATGTAAGACTCCTGACTGAGAGACAACATCCGTCGTGATCTATCCCTGTAGTTACGGATGCCCAAAATTCTTTGTGCCTCTCCCAGATCTTTCATCTGGAAATGGTTTTTCAACCATGCTTTAACCGAAGAAAGGAGAGGTATGTCATTCGCAATCAAGAGTATGTCATCGACATACAATACTAGGAATACAATCTTGCTCCCACTCGACTTGCTATAGAGACATTGTTCCTCGACTGATCGAATGAACCCATTCTCTTTTATCACTTGGTCGAAGCGATGATTCCAACTCCGTGATGCTTGCTTAAGTCCATAAATGGAACGCTTAAGCTTGCAAACCCTCTTAGGATGTTCTGGATCAATAAAACCCTCGGGTTGTACCATGTACAACTCTTCCTCCAAATAACTGTTTCGGAAGGCGGTTTTAACGTCCATTTGCCAGATTTCATAGTCATGAAATGCGGCGATCGCTAAGATAATCCGAATGGAACGTAGCATGACTACGGGTGCAAAGATCTCATCGTAGTGCAAGCCTGGAACTTGGGTGAAACTACTAGTCTTGCCTTGTGGATATCTTGTTGTCCTTCCACGGCATGTTTTATCGTGTAAAGCCATTTGCATTGAAGAGGACGTACCTTTGCAAGTAGGTCCACAAGATCCCACACGTTGTTCTCATACATGGAGTCCATCTCGGATTGCATGGCTTCTAGCCATAGCTTTGAGTCAGAACTGGTCATGGCACCTTTATAGGTTGTGGGTTCATTACCCTCTAGGAGTAAGACGTCATCTATATCATGTTCCTCGACCATACCAATGTATCTGTCCGGAGGAATAGAGACTCTTCCCGACCTCCTAGGTTCCTTAGGAATATCTACCGCATCCGGGGTTGAAGGAACTGCTTCCTCCAATGGTTGCTCGGTAGTTGGTTCTTGAACCTCCTATAAATCGAAGGTTCTATTACTCGACTTGTTCTCGAGAAATTCTTTTTCTAAGAATGTCGCACTAGCTGCAACAAAAACACGTTGTTCGGTTGGCGAGTAGAAGTAATAACCAAAAGTTCCCTTTGGATAACCTATAAAGTATGTCTTGACCGATCCCGGGCCGAGCTTATCCTCGTGTCTCCACTTGACATAAGCCTCGCAGCCCCAAACCAGAATAAAGGACAAGTTAGGGACCGTTCCCTTCCATAACTCGTATGGAGTCTTGTCAACAGCTTTAGACGGACTTCGGTTAAGTATTAGAGCGGCCGACAAAAGAGCATAACCCCACAATGAATCAGGCACAACGGTGTGACTCATCATGGATCGAACCATATCAAGTAGAGTTCGATTTCTCCGTTCAGACACACAATTTAATTGTGGTGTTCCTGGTGGACTCAATTGTAGCACGATGCCACAGTCTTTGAGGTGTTGATCAAACTCGTGAGAAATATAATCGCCACCACGATCAGATCGTAGTGCTTTAATCTTTCTTCCCAGTTGGTTTTGTACCCGATTCTGGTATTCTTTGAACTTGTCAAAGGATTCACTCTTATGTTTCATTAAGTAGACATAGCCATATCTACTCAAATCATCCGTGAAAGTGATGAAATACCTATAGCCTTCTCGTGCGTTGATCGACATTGGGCCACATACATCCGCATGTATGAGTCTTAATAGGTCGGCAGCGCACATTCCAACACCTTTGAAGGAAATACGAGTCATCTTACCGAAGAGACATGATTCACACGTGCCATATGATTCGAAATCAAAGGCCGAGATAGCTCCAATCTGTATGAGCTGTTTTACGCGTTGCTCATTTATATGTCCCATACGGCAATGCCATAGGTAAGTTTGATCGTTGTCACCTACCTTTAATCTCTTGTTATTCACATGTAATATTTCAGTGGTTTGATCTAAAACATAAATTCTATTCATGGAAACTGCCTTGCCATAAATCATATTGTGCAATGAGAAAATACAACTATTATTCTCTATTACAAATGAAAAACCAAGTTTGTCAAGTGCAGTAACTGAAATAATGTTTTTGGATAAACTAGGAACATAATAACAGTTATACAAAGATAACTCGAATCCACTTGGAAGCTGGATCATGTAAGTTCCCCTCGAGACTGCAGCAACTCGTGCTCCATTCCCGGCACGCAGGTCAACCTCACCCTTGATGAGGGGTTCTTGGTTTCGGAGCCCCTGCACATGATTACATAGATGAGAACCACAACCATTATTTAGTACCCAAGTTTCGTAACTTGCATGGTTAATCTCAATCATGTGAATAAAAGAAGAAGAAGAAGACAAACCAACATGAATAACGCGGCCTGCCTTAATGTCCTCACGATACACGGGGTATGTGCGCCTCCAATGCCCAGTCTTGTGGCAATGGTGGCATTCCATGCTAGTATCCTTACTCTTTGTCTTGCCCTGTGAGTTGCTCGACTCACCGGGCCCACTCTTAGTGAATCCTGACTTCTTGAACTTGGGCTTACCTACCGCTAGGTCGCCCTGAGCTTTAGCTTTTCCCTTACCCTTACCCTTGCTGGAGATCATGAGCACATCCTGCTTCACGCTCCCACTTAATTTGAGATCCTTCTCGGTCTGTACGAGAAGGGAGTGGAGCTCATGAGGAGTCTTCTTCATGTCGTTCATGTAATAGTTGGCCCTGAAGAGGGCGAACCCATCATGAAGCGAATGAAGCATTCGATCAACGATTATGTTCTCACTGATCTTGCAGTTTAGGGTCTCCAGTTTCTCGATATTCTCAATCATGTTGAGAATATGTGGGCTAACAGCTTGGCCCTTCTGGAGTTTCCCGTAAAAGAAGCGACAGGTCTATTCATAAGAAACGATTCTCGGAGCTTTCGAGAATTCGTTAGTGAGCGTGGTGAAAATCTTGTTTGCACCATGGGAGATGATTGCAAATTGGATTCCATTGCATAGATGAGTACGTTCTTTATTTCACCCGCTTCCATGACGAAGTCGCTATGAGCGCGAACTTCGTTAGCTCTAGCTCCAGTTCCTGGGTGTGCCGGAATTGGCTCAGTTAAATACTTAAGCTTTCCGTCAGCAATGGCAGCATTCCGTAGTGCTGCCTCCCAGTCAGAGAAGTTTGACCCATCATTCCTCAGTCTAGTAGACTGATTCATGGAGTCCATGAAGGCTGTTAGCCAGGATTCACGTTGATGCCCGTCGTTGAGGGTACCAAAGATAAAATTTATAATTCCTAACTTAAACAATAGATAGTGAAAGTCAGGGTCGAACCACAAGGAGGTGGGGAATGTTTATTGTTTGGTGTTAATGTTAAGGTAACAATTTTTTGGGGGTTTTTAAGGTTGTTTACTAAGTCTAAGGCAAAGATAAAAATAAAGCAAGAAAATAAAGATGAGATTAAAACTATATTAAAAGAGATGCTAGGATGTTTGGGTAACAAATAGCTAAGGTAAAATAAATCCTAAGGTCAACATGTATTGCAGTCGCGTAAGGGGGTGTAACATAACTTTTTAGGTCTATGCTACCTAATAGCTCCTTTCGGCCTATGCTATTAGTTCCTAGGTCCCACAATTATTGGGTGTCAACAATAAGGGTGATTCCTAAATCCCAGGTCACATACCTTTCAGCCTTGAGTAACCTATCCGTCTTAAGGTGTAAACCAATGCCCTTCCCGTATCTTTCAATCTTGGGTAGGTCATTACTAACATCCTACAAGTCTCCTTATGGTCTCATTGCAGGATATTATAATTGACAAGAAAAGACGAAAATAAGAATACATACGCGGGTGGTCGACCGACCAGCTACTCCAGTCGGCCGACCACGGCCTCGGTCGACCGACCAGTTATTCCAGTCGGCCGACCGTGGTCCTGCTACAAGTCGGTCTTTCGAATTATATTACCTATGCATATTCATCCCCTACATCCTAACATATGAAAATTAGCTACTCATAATTGTTAAGACGATTATAAAATTGGGAATAAACATGGAGAACATAATAAATAATCTAAGTATGCAAGATTCAATAAAGCTTGGGATTCTAGCTTAACAATTATAATAAAAATAAGAACTATAATAAAAACTAGATTAAAGAGTAATTACCACAATTGGAATTAAGGCAGAACTGAATAAACTTTATTGAATGCTTGAGAATTCTTGAATAATGATAAAAGATGAACTAGATGGTAGAAGATATGATATATGATAAAAGCATCCCTAACCCTAATCACAAGATTTGTTTATATAGGGTAAAAACTAAGAGTTTCCTTATAATTCTAATTCTACTTTATTTCCGAAAAAGAATCGCATGGGCTTCGTTCTGGTCGGCCGACTCGTTTGGCTGGTCGGTCGACCGCTTCTTGCTGGACTTCTTTTATTTCCGGCCTATCTTGAAATATGGGCTTCATGAAAATCAGGCCTGGTCGGCCGACCCGTTTGGGTGGTCGGTCGACCGCTTCTGTACGGAAGTCTTCGGATTTTCTTCTGTTTGACTCTTGGTACTTGATTTTGACTCCAGTTGACTTTCCATTTATTCCTTAATTAAGCAAAAGACTTGAGGATACGAATTTGGTGCCAAATTGTCTCTTTTCTGCATAAATCTGCAAAAGTGCATAAAAATACGAAAGTACACAATTTGTGGGAAATAAAGGCTAAAACATAGTAAATGAGCGACCAAATACGTGTAAAAATAGATGTAAAACATCATAAAATAGACACGTATCACACGTGCTAGCTTGGCACTTGGCATTGGGTCTTCACCAGCAATTTGTTATACAACAGTTTAAATTGATCGTGTTCTACACTGAAAAGAAGATAAAAACAAAACCATATAAACAACTCATCGTTGTGATTTAAGTCTATTTTAAATAGTATTTAAACTCGTAGACTCATGCATTTATATAATTGATCTCCCTCAAGAATTATATAAACGATCCCATGACTCAATTTCCGTATATTGATAAGCCTACAGCTTGGCTAATTCCACCGTTGGAACTCTTGGTCGATAGATTTCCGTAAATCCTATCTATTAGTCCATCATAGTTGCTAGATAGTATCTAGTGACCATAATGTTGAGATAAAATAAATCATCTGTTCCCACATACCCAACGTAGAAGGGGTCATATTATGCCTACCGACGAAGAAGGGATTCATGGGAGTCTGATTTATAAAGACTAGTCTCAATTTTTGGTTATACGAGGAAGACCCCATCAACTTATATTTATTCATTTTAAGTGAACTAATATCTAGCATATACGTGAATGATTGAAATAAAGTGATGGCTTTGTATGTGACACGTGACACCTGTGTGTCATAGAAAACTAACGCGTGACCTCTACATGAGTCAGTTTTCAGGCATGTTATAGGTGGTTTGGTTTTAGGCGGAATATGATGCAAACGATTATCGATGAAAGCATAAAAGAAATGCAATAAACGTAAATAAAAGTCCTAGTGTGGCCTATCCTACCAAAATAAACATAAAACAACTTGGAATCCACCGTTAGACCCTAGAAGCTTGTCTTGATGTTCCATCTTGGTCTTTGCAGCGGGAGTGAGCATCCGGCCTCCGTCTTTGGTCTTCACAAAATTACTAATTTAAATTACAAATGTAAACCTATTTACATTCTAATTTAAATACAAAAGTAATTACATGGCAAAAACCCAAAACGGAGATTCAAGATCTCAAAATTACAAACAAGACTGTGTTCCATTATTACGGTAACACAATCTTCTAAGGCCACACTAAGTCACAACCGTTTGCAAAATTAAATACGTTATAGAAAGCAGTCAAAAGCATTCAACAAGAAGATAAATAAAATGCATCAACTTAAATTAAAATTCATTCATGACATAATACCGTTATTATGTTTAATAAATATTACCAAACCACCTTATGAGATTAAAATTATGCGATTATACCGTTTTAATCACATTAATCTTAATGAAAATTATAATCCATTATCTTAAACTGTTTTAAAATAATATGTATCATACGAGAGTGAACCGTTTCCCAAAAGTAAATATACTATTTCCGTATATAGTATATTACTATTGGCCAAGGGAAAATAAAACAAGTTATTTTCGAAAACAAACTGCCAGAAACAAGAGCACTCGATCGAGCAACAGGGGCACTCGATCGAGTGTCAGTGTCACTCGATCGAGTGCAGCAGGGCTCGATCGAGTGACTCGTTAAAAACGCAAATCGCTGCACTTTAAAACCAAAACAAGTTTTTATCTTGATTTAAAACGAGTAAATCAAAAATAAAAACAACAAGGGATTCACATATTGCTAAAAATATCGATTAATCAACCATATGTAAATTATCATCGAAAACAAGATCGATTTCTCACAAAAAGAGGCACGCGGCCGAAGCACTCGATCGAGTGAAGGTAGTACTCGATCGAGTGCTCGTCAAAAACAGCCCGATTTTTCAAATTTCAAACCTTATGAAAAACACAAATGTAAAAATTTTGTGGCCTTGGTTCTGATACCACTTGTGGGGAATATAACATGTATTCGCCCTTAAACATGAAGGATTATAACGAAATATACAATCGTGATTATAGTCATAAGATAAGAAATACGATATGAAAAAGAATACAACCTTTGGTCCTTGTGCGAATGGCCTAAGAACAGGAATTAAAGTAGATTCCCTCCTATAACTTGCACCCAGGACTTAGATTGAGACGATGCCGCGTGTGCTAGAAAGGCTCTCCAATTGCCTTGCAATATGGGGAGAGTTTTGTGAGGTTTAGATGTGAGATCTTAGTTTTGGGAGAAGAATGCTCTCAAAACCCTAGTTTTTCCTTGAGATGTGTTTAATCAGTAAAACAGTCAAAGAAGCAGTAACCCACAAAAAGAAGAAGTCTTCTCCTTTTGTATCTGAGTTCGGCCGAATTAGGGTTTGGGTAGGAGTGGGCTTTCCACTCTTACCTTATTCCAATCCGAGATTCGACCCGTTTTGCTAAAATATGATACGCGGGTATTTATTATAAATCGCACACATGTTATCAGAAATTAATACAGTCGATATATTAATAATGGTCTGATAAAATTACGATATTGTATAATTAGTCAAATTAATATAACTGTTTATATTAATACGCGAATTTAATATTTAATTAAATATAACCGTTTATATTTAAATTACGAATTAATCATGTAATCCGTATTCGCTAAAATTATTTAATCCGTATTAAATAATAATCTCTACATCTTATTGACTAATTTAATAGTCAATACCTCTGACTAACTGTTTAGTCATATCCGGCATAAATGTGACTGTATTTTCATACCTTCACATCTCTCAAACGTGTCTTATAGGTGTGACGTATAAGGACCAGTTGATCACCGCTATCTGTATGACAATAACGTCAAACTTATCTAGGAAGCCAACCGTTATTAATAAACGTGGATCAACTGATAATAATACTGAAGTATGCTCTTGTGATCCTTTAAGAGATTCAGTAAGTCATTGTACTAACTGTCAAGGACACCAGCCCCAACTGTAACATTTCGTGTTTCAAAATACCTTGTTAGTTTTGTGGTTGTGTATGTGGTGTCACATGTCCGTACGTGCTTAGTGAATAGTTTGTTGACCACGGGATGGTGAACTTCGGGAAGAAGCTCATTTTAAGGGGCGAAGACTGTAATACCCCGTATTTTAGCCTCAGTCAACAGTGGTCAAACCCTGTTTTATATAAGTATTTCAAAGGGAATGTTTATAAAGTATTTTACGTAAATTGTTATTATTTTATAAACCGTATTTCTACGATTAGTTCGTATTTCGTAATCGTTTTATATTTGACGATTAATTCATAAAATGACATTTCATTCATATTTCTTTATTTTGATAATATATTTATATTTAAATATATTTGTAATTTTATACTTATTCCGCAAATATACTTGTTTTATTATTTTTATATAAGTGCTAATAATCTTATATCCTTAAAAATTATTTAATTATTTAATTAATAATTACTAATACAAGTACATAATTTAATTATTATGTATAATTTATACGTACTCGTTTATTTTAAATTACGGAGTAGACATATAATTCCTCGAGTGGTGTGATGGATTGTTGGACTCGTGTTATGATTGAATGGTGACGGGCTTGGACTCGGATTTAAGGTGAGAACCGTGTACAACCCACCCTATGTTTTCCGAAAACACAAAACCCTATCATTCCATCCATCGACAAACTGTCATCGACAAACTGCCTCACATAACCTTAAACCCTAACTCTCTTGCACTCGCTTACCCCTTACCTCCTGCCTCCCTTCAACGACAATGATAATTACGTATGGCCTGACCGTGAGAAGAACTAAGAGGAAGGACAAACGAGTAAGGACACCATCGCCATCTCATCACCATCATCGTTCTTTTAAACGTCGATATAGTAAGTGTTTAATAACCTTGTATCAGTTTATTACATGAGTCGTGTTTTATGCGTAATCCAGTACTGTGAATAACATGTTTATCGCTTTTAGATCATCATAGAACCACCGTAATAACGTTTGTACTCTGTTTCTGCGTGTTGCTTATATCTCGTGGTTGGTTGCTAGATTCGTTTATGCTGGGTTGGTTCGTGTTGTGGGTAATGGGTTATGGTAGTGGGAGGTTTATGGGTTGTTTTGGGTGGTTGAAGAGGGTGTCTTGTGGTCGGAGCACCACCAGGAAAGTGAGTCATGAGTTCGAATCGAAACAAGGGAGAACAGGGATCGCGATAGCAGGGTGTTTGAGGGCGCTTTTCAGGGGGTTATAATAGGGTCGAGGGCTCGTCGTCACCACCAGGAGAGTCGTGGGTGGTGGGTGGTTCCGAGGGTAGCATCAGGTGGTGGTTAGGGTGGTTATGCTGGTGGCTGGGGTCACGTTTCCAGGGCACCCACGCTGCTGGTGTTTGGGTATAAGGGTTGATGGTGGAGGGTCATGATGATTGCAGGGGCTGTCGACGGTAGGTGCTGGCAAGGGGTTGGTCGATGGGGGTTGTCCAGGGATTCACCGGAGTACAAGGCTGCCAACCACCGTGGTGAGGTGGTGGTTAAGGCGGCAGGGAGAGGTTTTGGGGGCTGGGAAGTAGGGGTCGTGAGGGTCTGTTTACGGTTTTGGCTGACTTTGTTATGGGTAAGCGTATTTCGTGCAGGGCTAATGTACTGCTGCTTAGTTATAATACCTACTGTTGGTTGTCT
The DNA here is from genome assembly GCA_029255685.2 of Silene conica. NCBI lineage: Eukaryota > Viridiplantae > Streptophyta > Magnoliopsida > Caryophyllales > Caryophyllaceae > Silene > Silene conica. Next base: position 32,744,835 of record CM055312.2, on the reverse strand, counting down.
CACTACTATAATTATTATTACTATATAGTGTTATTATTGATCTTATTGTTGTTATTATTATTGGTTGTTATATTTGATATTAGTATTATTATGGTTATTACTAGTATTAATGTTTTAGTATATAGTCATAGTTATGTGACTTTACTAGTTTGGAAATCTCTATTTTTGGGCAAGGTTGCTATTTATGGAAGTTTCTATTTCAGGAAACTTTCCTCTTTTAGAAGTCACGGTATTTAGTATCTTTGCTATTCTAAAATAGGGGTTAGGTAAAGGTTATTAATCGCTAAATAATATATGTTTAGGTGACGATATCCGCGGGGAACATTTCTAGCGGCTGTTCGGTTGTCATTCTGCAATTTGAGGTAGGGGAATACCGTATGCCTGTTGATGAGTTATTTGATTGTTAATCGTTGTTAACAATGTTCATCTTATTATATTGAATGATTGATATATTGCTTTATTTGATTCAATAATTCTGTGACACGATACGATGTGACGAATAATGGGTCTTGTGATATGGAGCGGAGTATATTGGGTCTTGTGACTGGTGTGGAGTATATTTGGTGTTGGATCGGTGCGGAGTTTATTTGGTGTTGGATCGGTGCGGAGTTTATTTGGTGTTGGATCGGTGCGGAGTTATTTGGCGTTGGATAGGTGCGGAGTATATTATATTGTTGGTTTATTTATTTATTTTTCCCCCTACTCAACCTCGTGGTTGGCCATGTGTATTCGTGTGACACCTGTGATGATCCGTAATGGGGAGCAGTTTTGACAGGAAAGATGGTGCTGTGGGAGCATGGGATGGCGTGAGCACTTGGAATGGACCGACTTAGATGTAGATCACCTACTTTGTAGTTATCAGTTGTACTTTTATTCCGCTATGTAGTATCTGTAACACCAAAGTTTAAATTTTTAACAGTTTTTATATAAAGTACTTTGGTTAGATTTACTTTTTTATTCACTGCCTCGGATATTCCGAGATGGTAACAGCTCAATTTACTGAGGATGTCTTGCTAAAGGCTCCTTAATAAATCGGGCTGCTACAAAGTGGTATCAGAGCAAAACGATCCTCAGGCCTAAACCAAACGAGTAATAATGAACGTAGGAAGTGTCAAATAAAATGAACCCCGAGATGAAACTGATAGGAGCCCCAAAGAGGAACGGGATGAGTTAGGGGCCCCCTCACACCAGACCTGGGCCCTTTCTGTTCTGTCTCGGGAACCCAATGAGAGTAATTGAAGAGTGGGGTAGACTATAGTGAACCAGTTATACTGTACTAACGTTTTCGCAGAAGAAGAATGAGGTAAGTAATATGTGAGTTATGAATAATGATGTGTGTTGGAACGATATGTGTGATATGAAATGTGGATCAATCCGGATGATGGAATTGAAATTTGAGGAGTTTTAGTGGTGTAATTGTTGAACTATGGTTAGAGTAGTGAGACCATAACATGTTGGTGCATGGAATGTTCATAGGGTGTATGGTTATTAAGTGACTATCGTAGCTATGTAATATATTGGTTGGTATTTGGATATGAAAGATCAGACTCAGATTGTTATAGTAATCCATGTCTAGTGATATGCGGAATGTGCTACCCTAAGCCATGAATGTATATAGTTATGTGTTGCGTGTATCGTACTTAAAATTTCATGCCTGTTATACGCATTTAAATTCGTTATGAAGACAAGCATCAATAAGGGATACGTAGTAGTCCCTAGGTTATATTTCCGTACTTGGTTGAGTTGTGATTGTGCGATGGGAGGGACTAATTGATTTTGAAACACATGTACAACTATCAAGCTATTTAGTTGATCTTATTTCAGTTTCGAAACCTTCACTGTATTTTGATGACAACTACAATTGAAATGAGGAATGAATGTTAATATGGTACAGAGTGATGTCTATGTTTCAAATGATTGTCAATGTGTTTGGAATAAGAAAGGTTGAATGTGGGTGTAGTAATGTGTAGTTGCAAAGGAACCAAAATTTTAATAATTTTTTTTCAGAATGTTGTCTGGTTTGTACGGGCTGTCATTTTCTACGTGTTCAATAATTGCGTATAAAAAAAAATTTATGCATGATAACCTTCTGAGTTGGCTTTACAATGCTTTTGATTTCACGATAATAGGAGTTATATTTGAGGGAAATAAATCTTTTAGTTGACAGTGGTCGGATTGTTACTGTCCGGTTCTGTTTTGACCCATGTTTTTGTGAAAGAAGTCATTTGAAACATGTTTACTTTTATGTACAATTCCAACTCCACTGTTTAAAATATTCTTTCACGTTTCCCAAAATGTTAAGCTATGTAAGAACTTATCGAGTTGTTTAATTATGATTGTTTTGCAAGCTGTCAAATAATCCGATGAATTGTTGTAAAGTTTCTGTCCAAACCAATTAAGTTGTGAGTTATGTAAATCTTATATAAAAGTTTAATCAAATGTGAACTATGCGTTGTGACCATGTGATAACCTGTTATGACATTAGTAACATGAATAGTGGGCATATAATATGATTCTGAACCTCACGATATAATAGTGTAACCTGGTTTACCTCGTTAAGTTTAAATATAAAATCGTTTCAATTATACCAACGCTCTTACTGCCTAGTTTTACGACTTCCTAATCGTTATGTGTTGTTTAGATGTGATGTCAAAATCATGTTTATCTGAGAAGTGCCTTGCCATGTGAGAGAATTGAGTTAACTTGTAAGCTTATAAGCATGATATATCGATTTAATTGTTATACGTAATTGTGATGGTTTGAACAATGCGAATCGTATTGATGTTCTCTCATATATTAATGGTTTATCTTTGTTTAGTTCCATGAGTTCATAATCTTTATAAATCCTTCAAGTATATTGTTATACTATACAGTGAATTGCGTATTGCCATCTTCCAAATTTGTTCACAATGTATTGAATTATTAACTAGTCGACAGGTAATTTATGGAAGTACTCGTTTTTTGAATTCGTTTATTTATTTATTTATTTATTTATTTATTTATCTATTTATATTTCTATCGGTAGAACTGTTATAAGTCAAGAACAATGTTTTATTAAAGAAAAGTCAGAACGTCTCCGGGTAGTCTCGCTTCAGATTACAGCTTGTAAATTCGTCTTTTGACTTGGGATTCTAAATCGTCACCAATTTACAGCTTCAAGGTTTCAAAAGTTTTAAAGTTGTATTTCAAAGTGATGATTACCCATGATGACGCTTGATCTTTTAATAATTATGATAATTGTTTGCAATATGACAAATTCTTTGCTTACGGTTGATGAAAGTATGCCCGAATGCTTAATTGTTGCGCTTTATATAAACCCTTATGTTGCAAGACATGTATTTTATTAGTCTCATGATAAATGATGTAAGTTGAGTTATACCTAAGTGATCTTGATAACTATTTAATACCTGGAAATGTTATACGGTCTTGTGAGTCTATGAATTGTGTATATCCTGTGAGATATGTCAATGCTCCATGTTTAATTATGTTAATAAATTTCATCCTATGCCTTTTCTATAATATGCTTACGAACATGAAATGTTTTAAACGGTCAAGTATGGACTATGAGCTCTGGGTTGTTTACGCTGTTGTGAATATATGGACTTTGTGTTAAAAATTCCAGTGGTATGTAAGTGTTGGCTACTCTGAATCTGTTTTACTACCTAACACGGTTTCTATCTATCCTAATACTCTTGTCATTGCTCGAGGTTATATATGTTTACGTGATTATTGCTATGAGTTTCTCACGAGTACTTATTGGAGTTGAATATTAGTATTTGTTCTTTTATGTCGGTTGTTAATATTTTCTTTTGATGAGAATTGGTTGCTGGTTGGAGTTATGAGTTATTAGGCCGTTGTGCCACAGTGTGCTTTCGGTCAAGTGTGACCTTCTTTATTGAGTCATATTCTGGGTTTGAAATCGACATTGAAATGGAAGTATTGATTGCGTGTATATTCCGTTGGTTCACTCACCTCTTGACCTTGGTCTTGGATTCGACGATGAGTGCGATACTTGGTTACTTGGAGTAAGATGGTATGAGACAAAGTGATGAGTAAGATGGACTAATGAGCTGAGATTGTATCATGAGGTTACGGGGACGTAACCATGTTTTAAGGAGGATAGGATTGTAAAATCTTTTGATTTATAATGTGTCTAGATGTTTTACATGGCTAAGTGGTATATGGTGATTGTTTATACGTGATAATCATGTTTACTTCTGTCATGCATGTTTTTATGATTCATGAAGTATTCATTAATTGGTAATTTGGTAATACATGAAACTTTGGGGACAAAGTTTTCTTAACGAGGGTAGAATGTAACATTTCGTGTTTCAAAATACCTTGTTAGTTTTGTGGTTGTGTATGTGGTGTTACATGTCCGTACGTGCTTAGTGAACAGTTTGTTGACCACGAGATGGTGAACTTCGGGACGAAGCTCATTGTAAGGGGGGAAGACTGTAATACCCCGTATTTTAGCCTCAGTCAACAGTGGTCAAACTCTGTTTTATACAAGTATTTCAAAGGGAATGTTTATAAAGTATTTTACGTAAATTGTTATTATTTTATAAACCGTATTTCTACGATTAGTTCGTATTTCGTAATCGTTTTATATTTGACGATTAATTCATAAAATGACATTTCATTCATATTTCTTTATTTTGATAATATATTTATAATTAAATATATTTGTAATTTTATACTTATTCCGCAAATATACTTGTTTTATTATTTTTATATAAGTGCTAATAATCTTATATCCTTATAAATTATTTAATTAATAATTACTAATACAAGTACATAATTTAATTATTATGTATAATTTATACGTACTCGTTTATTTTAAATTACGGAGTAGACATATAATTCCTCGAGTGGCGTGATGGATTGTTGGACTCGTGTTATGATTGAATGGTGACGGGCTTGGACTCGGATTTAAGGTGAGAACCGTGTACAACCAACCCTATGTTTTCCTAAAAGACAAAACCCTATCATTCCATCCATCGACAAACTGTCATCGAGAAACTGCCTCACATAACCTTAAACCCTAACTCTCTTGCACTCGCTTACCCCTTACCTCCTGCCTCCCTTCAACGACAATGATAATTACGTATGGCCTGACCGTGAGAAGAACTAAGAGGAAGGACAAACTAGTAAGGACACCATCGCCATCTCATCACCATCATCGTTCTTTTAAACGTCGATATAGTAAGTGTTTAATAACCTTGTATCAGTTTATTACATGAGTCGTGTTTTATGCGTAATCCAGTACTGTGAATAACATGTTTATCGCTTTTAGATCGTCATAGAACCACCGTAATAACGTTTGTACTCTGTTTCTGCGTGTTGCTCATATCTCGTGGTTGGTTGCTAGATTCGTCTATGCTGGGTTGGTTCGTGTCGTGGGTTATGGGTTATGGTAGTGGGAGGTTTATGGGTTGTTTTGGGTGGTTGAAGAGGGTGTCTTGTGGTCGGAGCACCACCAGGAAAGTGAGTCATGAGTTCGAATCGAAACAAGGGAGAACAGGGATCGCGATAGCAGGGTGTTTGAGGGCGCTTTTCAGGGGGTTATAATAGAGTCGAGGGCTCGTCGTCACCACCAGGAGAGTCGTGGGTGGTGGGTGGTTCCGAGGGTAGCATCAGGTGGTGGTTAGGGTGGTTATGCTGGTGGCTGGGGTCACGTTTCCAGGGCACCCACGCTGCTGGTGTTTGGGTATAAGGGTTGATGGTGGAGGGTCATGATGATTGCAGGGGCTGTCGACGGTAGGTGCTGGCAAGGGGTTGGTCGATGGGGGTTGTCCAGGGATTCACCGGAGTACAAGGCTGCCAACCACCGTGGTGAGGTGGTGGTTAAGGCGGCAGGGAGAGGTTTTGGGGGCTGGGAAGTAGGGGTCGTGAGGGTCTGTTTACGGTTTTGGCTGACTTTGTTATGGGTAAGCGTATTTCGTGCAGGGCTAATGTACTGCTGCTTAGTTATAATACCTACTGTTGGTTGTCTCATTACTATAATTATTATTACTATATAGTGTTATTATTGATCTTATTGTTGTTATTATTATTGGTTGTTATATTTGATATTAGTATTATTATGGTTATTACTAGTATTAATGTTTTAGTATATAGTCATAGTTATGTGACTTTACTAGTTTGGAAATCTTTATTTTTGGGCAAGGTTGCTATTATGGAAGTTTCTATTTCAGGAAACTTTCCTCTTTTAGAAGTCACGGTATTTAGTATCTTTGCTATTCTAAAATAGGGGTTAGGTAAAGGTTATTAATCGCTAAATAATATATGTTTAGGTGACGGTATCCGCGGGGAACATTTCTAGCGGCTGTTCGGTTGTCATTCTGCAATTTGAGGTAGGGGAATACCGTATGCCTGTTGATGAGTTATTTGATTGTTAATCGTTGTTAACAATGTTCATCTTATTATATTGAATGATTGATATATTGCTTTATTTGATTCAATAATTCTGTGACACGATACGATGTGACGAATAATGGGTCTTGTGATATGGAGCGGAGTATATTGGGTCTTGTGACTGGTGTGGAGTATATTTGGTGTTGGATCGGTGCGGAGTTTATTTGGTGTTGGATCGGTGCGGAGTTTATTTGGTGTTGGATCGGTGCGGAGTTATTTGGCGTTGGATCGGTGCGGAGTATATTATATTGTTGGTTTATTTATTTATTTTTCCCCCTACTCAACCTCGTGGTTGACCATGTGTATTCGTGTGACACCTGTGATGATCCGTAATGGGGAGCAGTTTTGACAGGAAAGATAGTGTTGTGGGAGCATGGGATGGCGTGAGCACTTGGAATGGACCGACTTAGATGTAGATCACCTACTTTGTAGTTATCAGTTGTACTTTTATTCCGCTATGTAGTATCTGTAACACCAAAGTTTAAATTTTTAACAGTTTTTATATAAAGTACTTTGGTTAGATTTACTTTTTTATTCACTGCCTCGGATATTCCGAGATGGTAACAGCTCAATTTACTGAGGATGTCTTGCTAAAGGCTCCTTAATAAATCGGGGTGCTACAAAGTGGTATCAGAGCAAAACGATCCTCAGGCCTAAACCAAACGAGTAATAATGAACGTAGGAAGTGTCAAATAAAATGAACCCCGAGATGAAACTGATAGGAGCCCCAAAAAGGAACGGGATGAGTTAGGGGCCCCCTCACACCAGACCTGGGACCTTTCTGTTCTGTCTCGGGAACCCAATGAGAGTAATTGAAGAGTGGGGTAGACTATAGTGAACCAGTTATACTGTACTAACGTTTTCGCAGAAGAAGAATGAGGTAAGTAATATGTGAGTTATGAATAATGATGTGTGTTGGAACGATATGTGTGATATGAAATGTGGATCAATCCGGATGATGGAATTGAAATTTGAGGAGTTTTAGTGGTGTAATTGTTGAACTATGGTTAGAGTAGTGAGACCATAACATGTTGGTGCATGGAATGTTCATAGGAAGTATGGTTATTAAGTGACTATCGTAGCTATGTAATATATTGGTTGGTATTTGGATATGAAAGATCAGACTCAGATTGTTATAGTAATCCATGTCTAGTGATATGCGGAATGTGCTACCCTAAGCCATGAATGTATATAGTTATGTGTTGCGTGTATCGTACTTAAAATTTCATGCCTGTTATACGCATTTAAATTCGTTATGAAGACAAGCATCAATAAGGGATACGTAGTAGTCCCTAGGTTATATTTCCGTACTTGGATGAGTTGTGATTGTGCGATGGGAGGGACTAGTTGATTTTGAAACACATATACAACTATCAAGCTATTTAGTTGATCTTATTTCAGTTTCGAAACCTTCACTGTATTTTGATGACAACTACAATTGAAATGAGGAATGAATGTTAATATGGTACAGAGTGATGTCTATGTTTCAAATGATTGTCAATGTGTTTGGAATAAGAAAGGTTGAGTGTGGGTGTAGTAATGTGTAGTTGCAAAGGAACCAAAATTTTAATAATTTTTTTTCAGAATGTTGTCTGGTTTGTACGGGCTGTCATTTTCTACGTGTTCAATAATTGTGTATAAAAAAAAATTTATGCATGATAACCTTCTGAGTTGGCTTTACAATGCTTTTGATTTCACGATAATAGGAGTTATATTTGAGGGAAATAAATCTTTTAGTTGACAGTGGTCGGATTGTTACTGTCCGGTTCTGTTTTGACCCATGTTTTTGTGAAAGAAGTCATTTGAAACATGTTTACTTTTATGTACAATTCCAACTCCACTGTTTAAAATATTCTTTCACGTTTCCCAAAATGTTAAGCTATGTAAGAACTTATCGAGTTGTTTAATTGTGATTGTTTTGCAAGCTGTCAAATAATCCGATGAATTGTTGTAAAGTTTCTGTCCAAACCAATTAAGTTGTGAGTTATGTAAATCTTATATAAAAGTTTAATCAAATGTGAACTATGCGTTGTGACCATGTGATAACCTGTTATGACATTAGTAACATGAATAGTGGGCATATAATATGATTCTGAACCTCACGATATAATAGTGTAACCTGGTTTACCTCGTTAAGTTTAAATATAAAATCGTTTCAATTATACCAACGCTCTTACTGCCTAGTTTTACGACTTCCTAATCGTTATGTGTTGTTTAGATGTGATGTCAAAATCATGTTTATCTGAGAAGTGCCTTGCCATGTGAGAGAATTGAGTTAACTTGTAAGCTTATAAGCATGATATAACGATTTAATTGTTATACGTAATTGTGATTGTTTGAACAATGCGAATCGTATTGATGTTCTCTCATATATTAATGGTTTATCTTTGTTTAGTTCCATGAGTTCATAATCTTTATAAATCCTTGAAGTATATTGTTATACTATACAGTGAATTGCGTATTGCCATCTTCCAAATTTGTTCACAATGTATTGAATTATTAACTAGTCGACAGGTAATTTATGGAAGTACTCGTTTTATGAATTCGTTTATTTATTTATTTATTTATTTATCTATTTATATTTCTATCGGTAGAACTGTTATAAGTCAAGAACAATGTTTTATTAAAGAAAAGTCAGAACGTCTCCGAGTAGTCTCGCTTCAGATTACAGCTTGTAAATTCGTCTTTGGACTTGGGATTCTAAATCGTCACCAATTTACAGCTTCAAGGTTTCAAAAGTTTTAAAGTTGTATTTCAAAGTGATGATTACCCATGATGACGCTTGATCTTTTAATAATTATGATAATTGTTTGCAATATGACAAAATCTTTGCTTACGGTTGATGAAAGTATGCCCGAATGCTTAATTGTTGCGCTTTATATAAACCCTTATGTTGCAAGACATGTATTTTATTAGTCTCATGATAAATGATGTAAGTTGAGTTATACCTAAGTGATCTTGATAACTATTTAATACCTGGAAATGTTATACGGTCTTGTGAGTCTATGAATTGTGTATATCCTGTGAGATATGTCAATGCTCCATGTTTAATTATGTTAATAAATTTCATCCTATGCCTTTTCTATAATATGCTTACGAACATGAAATGTTTTAAATGGTCAAGTATGGACTATGAGCTCTGGGATGTTTACGCTGTTGTGAATATATGGACTTTGTGTTAAAAATTCCAGTGGTATGTAAGTGTTGGCTACTCTGAATCTGTTTTACTACCTAACACGGTTTCTATCTATCCTAATACTCTTGTCATTGCTCGAGGTTATATATGTTTACGTGATTATTGCTATGAGTTTCTCACGAGTAGTTATTGGAGTTGAATATTAGTATTTGTTCTTTTATGTCGGGTTTTAATATTTTCTTTTGATGAGAATTGGTTGCTGGTTGGAGTTATGAGTTATTAGGCCGTTGTGCCACAGTGTGCTTTCGGTCAAGTGTGACCTTCTTTATTGAGTCATATTCTGGGTTTGAAATCGACATTGAAATGGAAGTATTGATTGCGTGTATATTCCGTTGGTTCACTCACCTCTTGACCTTGGTCTTGGATTCGACGATGAGTGCGATACTTGGTTACTTGGAGTAAGATGGTATGAGACAAAGTGATGAGTAAGATGGACTAATGAGCTGAGATTGTATCATGAGGTTACGGGGACGTAACCATGTTTTAAGGAGGATAGGATTGTAAAATCTTTTGATTTATAATGTGTCTAGATGTTTTACATGGCTAAGTGGTATATGGTGATTGTTTATACGTGATAATCATGTTTACTTCTGTCATGCATGTTTTTATGATTCATGAAGTATTCATTAATTGGTAATTTGGTAATACATGAAACTTTGGGGACAAAGTTTTCTTAACGAGGGTAGAATGTAACATTTCGTGTTTCAAAATACCTTGTTAGTTTTGTGGTTGTGTATGTGGTGTTACATGTCCGTACGTGCTTAGTGAACAGTTTGTTGACCACGAGATGGTGAACTTCGGGACGAAGCTCATTGTAAGGGGGGAAGACTGTAATACCCCGTATTTTAGCCTCAGTCAACAGTGGTCAAACTCTGTTTTATACAAGTATTTCAAAGGGAATGTTTATAAAGTATTTTACGTAAATTGTTATTATTTTATAAACCGTATTTCTACGATTAGTTCGTATTTCGTAATCGTTTTATATTTGACGATTAATTCATAAAATGACATTTCATTCATATTTCTTTATTTTGATAATATATTTATAATTAAATATATTTGTAATTTTATACTTATTCCGCAAATATACTTGTTTTATTATTTTTATATAAGTGCTAATAATCTTATATCCTTATAAATTATTTAATTAATAATTACTAATACAAGTACATAATTTAATTATTATGTATAATTTATACGTACTCGTTTATTTTAAATTACGGAGTAGACATATAATTCCTCGAGTGGCGTGATGGATTGTTGGACTCGTGTTATGATTGAATGGTGACGGGCTTGGACTCGGATTTAAGGTGAGAACCGTGTACAACCAACCCTATGTTTTCCTAAAAGACAAAACCCTATCATTCCATCCATCGACAAACTGTCATCGAGAAACTGCCTCACATAACCTTAAACCCTAACTCTCTTGCACTCGCTTACCCCTTACCTCCTGCCTCCCTTCAACGACAATGATAATTACGTATGGCCTGACCGTGAGAAGAACTAATAGGAAGGACAAACTAGTAAGGACACCATCGCCATCTCATCACCATCATCGTTCTTTTAAACGTCGATATAGTAAGTGTTTAATAACCTTGTATCAGTTTATTACATGAGTCGTGTTTTATGCGTAATCCAGTACTGTGAATAACATGTTTATCGCTTTTAGATCGTCATAGAACCACCGTAATAACGTTTGTACTCTGTTTCTGCGTGTTGCTCATATCTCGTGGTTGGTTACTAGATTCGTTTATGCTGGGTTGGTTCGTGTCGTGGGTTATAGGTTATGGTAGTGGGAGGTTTATGGGTTGTTTTGGGTGGCTGAAGAGGGTGTCTTGTGGTCGGAGCACCACCAGGAAAGTGAGTCATGAGTTCGAATCGAAACAAGGGAGAACAGGGATCGCGATAGCAGGGTGTTTGAGGGCGCTTTTCAGGGGGTTATAATAGGGTCGAGGGCTCGTCGTCACCACCAGGAGAGTCGTGGGTGGTGGGTGGTTCCGAGGGTAGCACAAGGTGGTGGTTAGGGTGGTTATGCTGGTGGCTGGGGTCACGTTTCCAGGGCACCCACGCTGCTGGTGTTTGGGTATAAGGGTTGATGGTGGAGGGTCATGATGATTGCAGGGGCTGTCGACGGTAGGTGCTGGCAAGGGGTTGGTCGATGGGGGTTGTCCAGGGATTCACCGAAGTACAAGGCTGCCAACCACCGTGGTGAGGTGGTGGTTAAGGCGGCAGGGAGAGGTTTTGGGGGCTGGGAAGTAGGGGTCGTGAGGGTCTGTTTACGGTTTTGGCTGACTTTGTTATGGGTAAGCCTATTTCGTGCAGGGCTAATGTACTGCTGCTTAGTTATAATACCTACTGTTGGTTGTCTCATTACTATAATTATTATTACTATATAGTGTTATTATTGATCTTATTGTTGTTATTATTATTGGTTGTTATATTTGATATTAGTATTATTATGGTTATTACTAGTATTAATGTTTTAGTATATAGTCATAGTTATGTGACTTTACTAGTTTGGAAATCTCTATTTTTGGGCAAGGTTGCTATTTATGGAAGTTTCGATTTCAGGAAACTTTCCTCTTTTAGAAGTCAAGGTATTTAGTATCTTTGCTATTCTAAAATAGGGGTTAGGTAAAGGTTATTAATCGCTAAATAATATATGTTTAGGTGACGGTATCCGCGGGGAACATTTATAGCGGCTGTTCGGTTGTCATTCTGCAATTTGAGGTAGGGAAATACCGTATGCCTGTTGATGAGTTATTTGATTGTTAATCGTTGTTAACAATGTTCATCTTATTATATTGAATGATTGATATATTGCTTTATTTGATTCAATAATTCTGTGACACGATACGATGTGACGAATAATGGGTCTTGTGATATGGAGCGGAGTATATTGGGTCTTGTGACTGGTGTGGAGTATATTTGGTGTTGGATCGGTGCGGAGTTTATTTGGTGTTGGATCGGTGCAGAGTTTATTTGGTGTTGGATCGGTGCGGAGTTTATTTGGTGTTGGATCGGTGCGGAGTTATTTGGCGTTGGATCGGTGCGGAGTATATTATATTGTTGGTTTATTTATTTATTTTTCCCCCTACTCAACCTCGTGGTTGACCCTGTGTATTCGTGTGACACCTGTGATGATCCGTAATGGGGAGTAGTTTTGACAGGAAAGATGGTGTTGTGGGAGCATGGGATGGCGTGAGCACTTGGAATGGACCGACTTAGATGTAGATCACCTACTTTGTAGTTATCAGTTGTAATTTTATTCCGCTATGTAGTATCTGTAACACCAAAGTTTAAATTTTTAACAGTTTTTATATAAAGTACTTTGGTTAGATTTACTTTGTTATTCACTGCATCGGATATTCCGAGATGGTAACAGCTCAATTTACTGAGGATGTCTTGCTAAAGGCTCCTTAATAAATCGGGGTGTTACACCAACAGTATTGCAGTCGCGTAAGGGGTGTAGCATATCCTTTCGGTCTATGGTACCTAATAGCTCCTTTCGGCCTATGTTATTAGTTCTTAGGTCTCACAATTATTGGGTGTCAACAATAAGGGTGATTCCTAAATTCTAGGTCACATACCTTTCAGTCTTAAGTAACCTAGCCGTCTTAACGTGTAAACCAATGCCCTCCCCATATCTTTCAATCTTGGGTAGGTCATTACTAACATCCTACAAGTCTCCTTTCAGTCTCATTGTAGGGTATTATGGTCAACAAAGTAAAACGAAACAGAATTCATACGCTTGTCGGTCGACCGACCAGCTAGCCCGGTCGGCCGACCTCCACCCTGCAACATGCCGATTCTGAATTTACACTACCTATGCATATTTACTCCCTACATCCTAACATATGGAATTACCTACTCATGATTATTGAAACAATAATAAAAACGGGACTAAACATAGAAATCATAACGAACATCAATCTAAACATGCAATAATAATAAAGGCTTTGGGATTCTAACTTAACCGAATGTAATAATTCTAAACTAACAACAATAAAACTGAAATTAAGAGAGGAATTACCGGAAATTGGAATTAAGGCAGAAAAGAACGAACTTTATTGATTATTGTCGAAAGATTGATGATGATAAATGTATAAAACTAAGGAAAAGAGTTTGATGATTATTGAAAGATTAAAACTAAAACTATATCGTAACTCTATGGTAGATGACTGAAAAATACTTGATAATTAACCTAAACACGAGATTAGCTTATATAGGCGGAAAGAAAGAGTTTCCTAATGATCTAGACACTTCAATGGGCTTTCGGAAAACTTATGGGTCTGCGCTGAGGTCGGTCGACCTCAATAGTAGGTCGGTCGACCTCTTAACGGGCTTCAGGAATTTCTGGACTTTCCATAACAGAGGCCTAGTCGGCCGACCCATGTAGTAGGTCGGTCGACCTTAATTCATGTAGGATCGCCTTGATTTCGCCTTGGTTTGACTTTGTGGTGCTTGGATCGCGCTTTGAGTTGACTTTCCATCGTTCCTTGGCTATGAAAAATCCCGAGGGCATATATTTGGTATAAAACCGTCTCTTTTCTGGATAAATCTGCAAAAGAGCATAAAAACACGAAAGTAGACAATTGTTGGGAAATAAGGGCTAAAACATAGTAAATGAGCGACAAAATGCGTGTAAAAATAGATGTAAAACATCATAAAATAGACACGCATCACTGACCATGCAGCTTTGAAAGGCCTCTTCCTGAAGAAAGATTCAAAGCCAAGGCTGTTGAGGTGGATACTCCTTCTCCAGGAGTTTGACATTGAGATTAGGGACAAGAAAGGCGCGGATAATGTGGTAGCTGACCACTTATCTCGCCTTCAGCTGACTGATGGGGAAGATTCTTTACCTATTGATGATTTATTTCCTGATGAGAGTTTGTTTATCATTAATAGTTCAGGTTCTTACCCCCCCCTCCTTGGTATGCTGATTTTGCTAATTTTGCTGTCACAGGTAAAATTCCTCCAGAGCGTTTATAACAGCAGAAGAAGAGGTTCATGTTTGATGCAAAACAGGATTTTTGGGATGACCCCTATATTTCAAAGAATGCGGAGATGGACTCATCCGGAGATGCGTTCCCCGGTGGGAGATTAAGGACATTCTGGAAGCATGCCATTATTCTGCTTATGGTCATCACCACGGTCCATCTAGGACCGTGGCCAAGGTATTATAGTCTGGTTTTTATTGGCCTACTTTGCATGCTGACTGTAGGAATTTTGTAGGTAGCTGTGATGCTTGTCAAAGATCTGGGAATGTCTCCAAAAGACATGAGATGCCACAGGTTGGTATCTTAGAGGTAGAGATTTTCGATGTCCGGGGCATTGATTATCAGGGACCTTTCCCTAGCAGTCAAGGTAACATTTATATTCTTGTCGCCGTTGATTATGTGTCTAAATGGGTAGAAGCTATTTCTACTCCTCATTGTGATGCAAAAGTTGTTATTAAACTGTTTACGAAAATCATATTTCCTCGCTTTGGTGTCCCTAGGGTTGTCATTAGTGATGGGGGTATGCATTTCAAAGAGAAACAATTTGGTGCCTTGTTAAATAAATT
The DNA here is from genome assembly GCA_029255685.2 of Silene conica. Classification (NCBI taxonomy): domain Eukaryota; kingdom Viridiplantae; phylum Streptophyta; class Magnoliopsida; order Caryophyllales; family Caryophyllaceae; genus Silene; species Silene conica. Next base: position 32,729,656 of record CM055312.2, on the reverse strand, counting down.
CGGTGTCCAACATCGTAGGGGTCTAGCATATCACCCTCAGACCAGTGGTCAAGTTGAGATCTCTAATAGAGAACTCAAGGAGACCCTAGCCAAAGTTGTTTCTAAATCTAGGAAAGATTGGAGTCTCAAGCTTGATGATGTCTTATGGGCCTATAGAATTGCGTTCAAAACTCCAATCGGAATGTCACCATTCCGGTTGATTTATGGTAAGACTTGTCACTTACCAGTTGAGTTAGAACGCAAGTCTTGGTGGGCCATTTGCGATCTTAATTTAGATCCTAACCTTTCCCGTGAGAAACTTTTGTCGCAACTAAACGAGTTGGAAGAATTTAGGCTGCTTGCCTATGACAATGCCAGGATTTACAAGGAGAAAACCAAGCGCGGGCATGACAAGAGAATAATTAGGCGTGATTTTCAGATAGGTGATAAAGTCTTGCTTTTTAATGCTCGTATTCGTCTTTTTCCTGGTAAGCTGAAATCCAGGTGGAGCGGCCCTTACACCATCACAGCTGTCTCGAAGTTTGGGTCAATTGAGCTAGAAACCTCATCCGGTGAGAGGTTTAAAGTTAATGGCCAATATGTGAAGCACTTCCGTGGAGAGAATGAGTTTATTGGGAAGGTTGAAATTTCTTACTTTGACCCTTTTTCGGATGCTTCGGAATAGGTAAAAAGGTCGTGCGGGACCTCTTAAACCAGCGCTAACCGGGAGGCAACCCGTGTTGTAGCTTAATTATGTTCTTTTTGTAGTTTCCTTTTTAGAGGTACACGTTTTCTTTCATGTTTTTATACTTTTGATGAAATTTTGAGCTTTTGCAGGAAAAATAGGCAGAACTGTCAGGTATTTGGGTCGACCGACTTACTATCAAGGTCGACCGACCATCTGACTGCATTAAATAGCTGCTGGAAAATCAGGTACGCAGGGACCAGATCGACCGACCACAACCCGTGGTCGATCGACCAGAGGGCAGTTAACCGGGTTTCGAAGGGGCTTAAGTTTAATTTGTTTTACAACAAATCATTATTTTCCTTCACACTTTTGAACACCCCCTTCTCTCTAAAACCCTAACCTGCCTCCCTCCTTCATTCTACCTCATTTTTTTTGCTCTCTCTCAATTTTCCTCCATCAAAGGTATGTTTTCTTTTAGTTTTTCCTTCCTCTTTCGTTTTATAGACTCTTAGTTCCGTTTTTAGGTCGCTTTTACTTAGATTTTCAGTTTTTCTTTTGTTCTTAGGGTTTGTTTTTCTTATGTTTTTGTTCTTTCATTATGTTTTGCTTTCTCTTTAGCTTTCTTAGTCTCGGATCTGTTTTCTTGCGTAGTTTTTATGTTGTTAGGGTTAGCTTAATTTTTCCCCCAGTTTTCTATGCTTAAAATCTGTCGAAAAATTGAGCCGTGTGTTCGTTCTGTCATAATCGTTAGTCGACCGACAAAGAATGGAGGTCGGCGGACCAAACTGTGTTTTGCAGAAACTTATTTTTTCGTTTTTTCGGTCGGTCGACCTGGGTAGTGAGTCGGTCGACCATGGAAAAGTTACAGGAAATCTGACCCTACTGGCAATTGGTCGGTCGACCTAGAGGTGAGGTCGGTCGACCACGACACTGTTACAGAAGGCCCGGAGGTGAAAGTAAAAGATTAATGTTACCATTTTATTTTGATAAATAAAAAGATTAATGTTGCCAGAGGTGAAAGTATTGGGAATAATTGTCGTAATCTTGCAGAATCATCATGTCAAGCCGAGGACAAGGAAGCAAAAGATCTTGTACTTCAAAGGCTAGCACTTCAAGGGGGCGAGCTAGCGGGTCCGGAGGACTAACAATGCTCAACACGGATAGTCTCCCGGACTATCTGCAAGTTCTCTTTTACACCCCGGCTCAAAAGGCCCGCTTCCTTCACCTAGTGACCTACTGCCAAGTGGTAGTCACCCGCTTTTTGTGAGAGCCGACATTGAGGGCTTTGGGGTGTTATGATGATGTTGTGAGCTTGCTCAATGGGACGGGTTTTTCGGGACTCGTCACAATGGATGAGTTCACTTATCCCATTCTTACTCTTGAGTTCTTTTCTTTTCTTTTTGATGTTTCTGCTTACAGCTCTACCTATGATAATAAATGCATCTCTTTTAGGCTGTTTAATATCACCTATTCGCTGACCTTAGGTGAATTTGCAGGTTACTTAGGTTTATCGGCTACGGGTCGTATGGGTGACTCTACAATGTCATGTGGTCTTGTCTCTCTGATTCCCGCTGTAATACTACGTATTTTATTACTCGTAATGGATGAACAATCAGGTCTTAGTAATAACCCGTATTACTATTCGATAAAATAATAATTGTTATGGGTCGTTTGTTATATGAACTTATAAGCACTCGAATAATTATACGCTTATAGTAGGCTTGCGGGATTCGAAGTGGGGATCTATGCCATCAAACATGCTAATGGTAGTACGGTGCTAGTGAGGCTCGATCCTATGACCTTTAGAGGCCGTCATTGGGCCTCATTTTGCGTGTCAATAAGAACAGCCCATCTCGACAAAAATAATGCAAACAACACAAAAATCTCGTTAAACACTTTCAGGCTGCCATATTAGAACACACATAAACCCTACCTCTAACCCTAATCAACACACATACACACGCCTACGCCTCTGCCGCCACATCCAAGATTTAGGAAAAGGGTTCACACGGTGGTCTAGGGTGGTTGAGGGTGGTTCGTTTGGGCAAAGAAATAGGTATGCTCACTGAATTCTTCGTTAATTCCTGTTTCCTATGTATTTTCTCATGCGAAATCCTCTATGTATATATGCTTAGAGTCTCGTTTTTTTTTACATATCTTCAATATAGGATGTTTGATAGTCATGTATGAACCATAAAGGAGTCGTCGTAGAGCGTCTAGGACCACTGTCTACGGTGTTTTGGTCGTCTGTTTCATATACGTACTTTGGACTGCAGAACAGAGTCGTACAACGTGTGGTGTTTGCGTTGTTTTCGAGTCACCGTTAGTTTATGGTTGGTATGGGTGTTAGGGTATCTGGATAGGTGTTAGTCGAGGGGTTGGATTGGTGGTTCTCACAGGGGTTCGAAGGGTTCATGGTGGTTTTTGTGGTGGGTTTCGTTTTGAGGGTCTGTGTCGTGTTAAAACAGAGGAAACAAAATATTTTGTGACTGGTGGGTTTTGTAACGGTTGTTATGGGTTGTGTTGCGGTGTCGATAGTCACCGGCGACTTCCCTGGAACCACCGCGGTCCAGGGGTGAGTTTAGTGGCATCGCAGGTGAAATCGGTGGTGGTGGTTGGTGTTAACGGCGGTGTTAGTGGAGGTGGTTGGTCACGGTTTGGGGAGGGGGCTGTTTGCTTTGTACGTGTTTGTTTTGGGTTGTGTGCTTTCATCATTCTTTTAGAATGTCATTACTACTCCTACTAACATGATATTATTTTATATTATTGTTATTATCATTATTAACACTAATATTATTATTGTTAGTTGTATAATTATTGTTATGAGGTTAAAACTATGGTGATATTTTATTTATGCTATTATTATTATTATAAAGAAGTGTGATTATCATTAATTACTTTGTGATTGATATTGATAATAATAATTGATTAATTGATCGTATGCAATATTTAGTAAGTCTATAATTAGTAGTTATATTTGACTGATGGTGATTGATATGAATAAGTTGTTAATATTAACTGGTATGTATATGAGTATGTTGATATGCATATTTACAGTGCGGGGATAAGTGTATCGGTTATGAACATGATCGAATAAATTTAGTAGTGTTTAGTGGTATGGTTAGAAATTGATATTAAATACTATTTATAGGATTTGAGTTCGAGGTGGAATAATTCCGGCAGCTGTTCAGTTGTCTTTCAGCAATTCGAGGTAGGGGAATATCTATGACTGTGATTGTGATCTGACATGAGGACACTCAGTATCTGATTGATATATTTAATTGTGATATATTGTGATTGAATGCTTATTACTGCTTATTGTGGAGAACGAAGATGAGAAGTGGGTCTTGTGATATGTGTCTTGTGATATGGGTCTTGTGATATGGGACTTGTGATATGGCCATGGGAGGTGTGATGTAACACCCCCATTTACCTAGGAGCCTGAACTAGGACTTCCTGGGTAAATAAGACTGTTACCATCCTGGTCAGACCAGGGTAGTAGATATACATAGTGAAAGAAGCGCAGTACTTTAAAATAAATAGTTAAACTGAGCTATTACAAAACTTAGTCCAAAACTTCCAACAACTGAATTAAAACAAATGTTCGACTATGAAATAAGGCTAAGTGATCTAGTGGCTAGGTAGGTCCAGTCCATGTCTTTCCTCCATGCCCAGTCTTACTCCACCTGTCTCTGACCTGAAAGATCTACTCCCCATTCCGGATCATTGTAGGTGAATACGAATACACTGTCAACCTCGCGGTTGAGTAGGATAACACGATAATAGATAATGCAAACAAACAGTAAATGCAAATGATTATGCTATGCTCGAGCTCAATCTCATTCTCATTCTCATTCTCAAACCCGTGACTCCCAGCCATACCGAACCTCCCGGCAGACTATACTCGGCCGTCGCCGAACACCAGCATAACAGCTGAGGTCACCAGGTCTAGCCCTGCAGAGCTAGCCTGGGCCCAATAATATCTCATCATCATCTCACTCTGTAACCGTACTCATGCCATGCTTATGAATGCAAAAATAAAGAACCAACACTGTATATGCATCTCATAAATAATCATACTTGCATCCATAGCATCCAATCCACATACAAACATAACACAATACAAAAGTAGTTCCAGTGTAACCTACCTGTATAGCAAGTCTGCAAACTAAGCAACACCGTTCAGAAATATTCCACCTCGAATTCCGTTCCTATAATTATTATTTAATATTAAATTCTACTCATACATCACAGGTCGTAAACATTCATAAACTCATTAAATATAGACCTGCTACAAATAGACTTACTAAACATAGTACATACTAAAATGGTATTAATTCATTTAATAATTAGTACTAAACCAACTATTACCAATACTAACAAGAATAATGTCAATACTCATAATATTCTTATCACAAAATCTTAGAGCCATGACCATAAATTAATCATGAGAATTATTAAACATATGTAAATAAACAATACACTAATTTACATACTTAACTATCATACATTACCTAAAAGCTCCTTAAACCAACAATAATTGAGTAAGATTAACAATATTTGTTATTATAATAATATTAATACATATATCACATGATGAAACTAACGTGATGCTAATATCCGAATTAACACCGAGACCAACAGCTACAACAACAGACGCCTGAACGTGACCTACAACCCGCGCGAACACCGTCACCAGCACCAACCACCGCTGCTGATCTCACCGGCGACACCACCGGACTCGCCACTGAGCCGCGGTGGTTCTCGGGGAAGTCAGTCTCGGCGGTCGATGCCGTAACAGCCACTATTACTACCGTTCCCAATTCCCTGCCCCAAACGCGTTTCCTGAAAACCATAACCACGACCCAAACAACACCTACTCTAACCACTGTCTCAACCACCCTATGCCACCGCAAAAACCACCAAACCAACCCCACGACTACAACCTTGGTTGAACCCATAAATCCCAGAATAAACGTACACAAATCATACACCGAAAACACAAACGAAACCACACGTTCAGAACCCCTGTTCTGAAACGGAAAGCGATGTAACCCCTGCTCCCAAACACCCTTCGATGGTGGTTTAAGAAAGATAACGACAACGCTTTAAGGAATTAAAAACGACTAATATACATCCTAGACTCATAACATGTGAAGATTATAATTAAAACATGCGAATTCTGAAAGTATGTAAGCGTTAAAGACAAGGCTGTCACAAGGTTCGAACGAAAACAAGCGTGTTTACCTTATTCCTGACGCAAAACGACCACCCTTAGCCGCTGTTTACCACCGTGTTAAACCCCCGTTGCAAGCTCTAGTATGGCGGCAGTATGTATTGTGGATGTGTGAGTGTGGAAAGGTCAAAATAGGGTATAGTAGGTGATTATAAGTGGCGATAAGAGGAGGGGGTGCTGACTTTACACGACATGTTTAAAGTTTGTGTTAATATTATACATGGGCTTAGGGTTTCACGAAATTGCATGGCCCAAAGTCAAAGATAAGGCAACGGTTTTATTACTAGAACGTAAACCCGACCTCTTATTAGAACGTAGACTCGACCTCTTACCGAGTATTACACTTATTCAAAAAAAACCAATTATCGACTACTAACATCCAAATTAAGCACGTTGTCATAACCATTAGATATATTAAAATAAAACACGATAGGGAACGATAGAAAATACGTGGTATTACAGTCTTCCCTCCTTAAATTGAACTTCGTCCCGAAGTTCACCATTCAAAGGTCAACAATAGGTCATAAAGCACGTAAGGAATAAAGATATGACACTTGAAAAGTTAACACAGGCGCTTTATTAAAACACGAAATGTCACATTCTACCCTCCTAAAAAGAAAGTTACGCCCTCGTAACATACCTTAATTAAACAGCTCAGGATACTTCTCCCTCATCGAAACCTCTGTCTCCCAAGTAGCCTCCTCGACATTATGATTGGTCCATAATACTTTGACTAAAGCGGTCTCCCCATTCCTGGTTTTCCGAACCTTCCTGTCGAGGATCTCCTTGGGTCTCTCTTCGTAAGTCAACTGCTCATCAATCTCGATAACCTCATGATCAAGGACGTGCGAAGGATCACTGATATACCTCCTCAGTTGCGATACATGGAACACATTGTGCACCCTAGCTAAAGCTGGAGGTAGAGCTAATCGATAAGCTACCTCACCAACTCGCTCCAAAATCTCGAATGGTCCAATGAATTTCTGGCTCAACTTGCCCCTTTTGCCAAACCGCATCACTCCTCTCATAGGTGATACTTTCAGCGCATTAATGGTTATCAGCTTCAGTTTAGGCTTCACCGAATACCCTTTGTAGGATACCCTCACTCCCTTGGGTCCCCTCAAAGTAATCTTCCCTTGATAGCAGTCAATGTAGGCCTTATACTTTTTCAGCCAATCCATACCCAATATCACCTCAAAACCTCCCAAAGGAAACTCGATCAAGTTCGACTCAAAACTTACATCTCCTACTTGGATCACTACATTGGTGTAAACCCTATTACAAGCTATGGACTCCCCAGATGGTATGGTTACAGAATCAGCTATACTACTAAATATATTGAGTCCTATAGCCCTAGCATGCTCTACAGATATGAAAGAATGCGATGCACCGGAATCAAATAAAACGAAAGTAGGAAAAGAATGCACTAGAAATGTACCAGTAACTACATGAGCATCCTCCTCTGCAGCCTCCTTGCCCATCATAAACAGGGTCCCACTTTTCTTCGCCCCGCTCTGGTTCACAGATCCCGCACCGCTCTGGTTACTAGCTTCTGCTAAAGTCCTCTGGAAGTTACCATTGCCACTACCATGATTTCCTTGGTAGCGGTTCTGGTTGCTGTAATTATTGTAGTTCCGCTGATAGTTGTTCCCTCCAGATCGGTTATTCCCAGAATAACTCGCATTTGGTGTCCTGAATCCTCCACTTTGATTTCCCCGCTGATAACTGCCCCCAGCACTCTGGGTACCTGACCAACACTCTATCTTCTTGTGTCCTGCTTTCCCACACTTGAAACATGTAGGAACTCCACCTCCAGATCCAGACATAGCTCGGTTACCCCCACGATTGTTGTTCCCTTGAGCACTAGTCGAGAAGAAAGAACGATACTGATTATTCGGCTTCTTAGTCCCTGAGCTTTCGGCTCCAGATTCCGCTTTCCTCTTATCACCCTTAGTCTTCTCTTCCTCCTTAATCCTGTCAGCGAGCCTCTCTGCCTGGCCAGCCCGCTCATATATATCTTCCACTGTCGTGGGCTTAGTCGCCAGCAGGCTTCTCTTGATATTGAGAGTCAGCCCTTTCTCAAACCTGGCTGCTAACATCTCCTGAGTGTAGCCTAAGTCAGCTACATTTTCTGCCAACTGCAAGAACTTACTGTGATACTCCTCTACAGTCATCCCTTCTGCCATTTGGAACGAATCAAACTCTGCTCGCAGCTTCCCTTTCACATGCTCCGGCACAAACTTAGAGGATAAAATCCCCTTGAACTCCCCCCAGCGTACATACTCTAAACCAATTTCCTCTGCAGCTGCCTTGATCTCTTCTTTATTGTTGTTCCACCATAACCTAGCTGTACCCTTTAGATAGAATACAGCTTGGTCTACCTTCATCGATTCTGGCACTGACAGAAGTTCGAAGATACTCTCGAACTCTCAGCACCACTCCGCAAGTAAACTCGGTGCTCCTTCCCCATCGTACTTGGTGGGGTTGTGCCTAGAGATATTATTGCTCATTTTGACTGCATCAGATTGAGTGTTTGCCCCAATCCTAGCTAGGAGAGCAGCGTTCATAGCTACTAGGCGATCATACTCCTCTCGTGACACATTAGCAGAGTCGGGTTCTCTTCTGGGAGGCATTTTGCTACACAAGTGACAAAATTTATGAGCATCCTAAGTCAACTCCTATTCTGACTTGGTCTTGCTAACATACATACTTAGCACGTAACTTTTCCATACAATTAAATCCTTATTAAAGGTCTACCTAAAGGCTTAGGGATCACATAACCACATGCATATATTCATACAAATCTCACTCATAGACAAGAATTAAGATATAAACTCATGTTCTCAAAGGTTGAAAATAACAACTTATACATGTCAATCATCATATATCATCACTTTCATGCCTTACAGTATACATGTATCTACTCATCCATTAACTTACCTCAGTCCTTGGCGCTGAAATGTTAGCACAACATACATATATATATATATATACGTTTCTACCTTGGGTCTTTCTTAATGCTGCCCACACTCTTCATCTCTCAAGGTTACCAGGTTAGACTGAAAGGGCCAGTGGCTTGGTTTGAGGGGGCCCCTAACTCATCCCAACCCTATGGGGCTCCTAACAGTTACTAGCCTGGGGTTCATTTTATTTAGACACTCCTATGTTCATTATGTTCATTTTAGTTTAGGCCTGAGGATCGTTCGCTCTGATACCACTTTGTAACACCCCCATTTACCTAGGAGCCTGAACTAGGACTTCCTGGGTAAATAAGACTGTTACCATCCTGGTCAGACCAGGGTAGTAGATATACATAGTGAAAGAAGCGCAGTACTTTAAAATAAATAGTTAAACTGAGCTATTACAAAACTTAGTCCAAAACTTCCAACAACTGAATTAAAACAAATGTTCGACTATGAAATAAGGCTAAGTGATCTAGTGGCTAGGTAGGTCCAGTCCATGTCTTTCCTCCATGCCCAGTCTTACTCCACCTGTCTCTGACCTGAAAGATCTACTCCCCATTCCGGATCATTGTAGGTGAATACGAATACACTGTCAACCTCGCGGTTGAGTAGGATAACACGATAATAGATAATGCAAACAAACAGTAAATGCAAATGATTATGCTATGCTCGAGCTCAATCTCATTCTCATTCTCATTCTCAAACCCGTGACTCCCAGCCATACCGAACCTCCCGGCAGACTATACTCGGCCGTCGCCGAACACCAGCATAACAGCTGAGGTCACCAGGTCTAGCCCTGCAGAGCTAGCCTGGGCCCAATAATATCTCATCATCATCTCACTCTGTAACCGTACTCATGCCATGCTTATGAATGCAAAAATAAAGAACCAACACTGTATATGCATCTCATAAATAATCATACTTGCATCCATAGCATCCAATCCACATACAAACATAACACAATACAAAAGTAGTTCCAGTGTAACCTACCTGTATAGCAAGTCTGCAAACTAAGCAACACCGTTCAGAAATATTCCACCTCGAATTCCGTTCCTATAATTATTATTTAATATTAAATTCTACTCATACATCACAGGTCGTAAACATTCATAAACTCATTAAATATAGACCTGCTACAAATAGACTTACTAAACATAGTACATACTAAAATGGTATTAATTCATTTAATAATTAGTACTAAACCAACTATTACCAATACTAACAAGAATAATGTCAATACTCATAATATTCTTATCACAAAATCTTAGAGCCATGACCATAAATTAATCATGAGAATTATTAAACATATGTAAATAAACAATACACTAATTTACATACTTAACTATCATACATTACCTAAAAGCTCCTTAAACCAACAATAATTGAGTAAGATTAACAATATTTGTTATTATAATAATATTAATACATATATCACATGATGAAACTAACGTGATGCTAATATCCGAATTAACACCGAGACCAACAGCTACAACAACAGACGCCTGAACGTGACCTACAACCCGCGCGAACACCGTCACCAGCACCAACCACCGCTGCTGATCTCACCGGCGACACCACCGGACTCGCCACTGAGCCGCGGTGGTTCTCGGGGAAGTCAGTCTCGGCGGTCGATGCCGTAACAGCCACTATTACTACCGTTCCCAATTCCCTGCCCCAAACGCGTTTCCTGAAAACCATAACCACGACCCAAACAACACCTACTCTAACCACTGTCTCAACCACCCTATGCCACCGCAAAAACCACCAAACCAACCCCACGACTACAACCTTGGTTGAACCCATAAATCCCAGAATAAACGTACACAAATCATACACCGAAAACACAAACGAAACCACACGTTCAGAACCCCTGTTCTGAAACGGAAAGCGATGTAACCCCTGCTCCCAAACACCCTTCGATGGTGGTTTAAGAAAGATAACGACAACGCTTTAAGGAATTAAAAACGACTAATATACATCCTAGACTCATAACATGTGAAGATTATAATTAAAACATGCGAATTCTGAAAGTATGTAAGCGTTAAAGACAAGGCTGTCACAAGGTTCGAACGAAAACAAGCGTGTTTACCTTATTCCTGACGCAAAACGACCACCCTTAGCCTCTGTTTACCACCGTGTTAAACCCCCGTTGCAAGCTCTAGTATGGCGGCAGTATGTATTGTGGATGTGTGAGTGTGGATAGGTCAAAATAGGGTATAGTAGGTGATTATAAGTGGCGATAAGAGGAGGGGGTGCTGACTTTACACGGCATGTTTAAAGTTTGTGTTAATATTATACATGGGCTTAGGGTTTCACGAAATTGCATGGCCCAAAGTCAAAGATAAGGCAACGGTTTTATTACTAGAACGTAAACCCGACCTCTTATTAGAACGTAGACTCGACCTCTTACCGAGTATTACACTTATTCAAAAAAAACCAATTATCGACTACTAACATCCAAATTAAGCACGTTGTCATAACCATTAGATATATTAAAATAAAACACAATAGGGAACGATAGAAAATACGTGGTATTACAGTCTTCCCTCCTTAAATTGAACTTCGTCCCGAAGTTCACCATTCAAAGGTCAACAATAGGTCATAAAGCACGTAAGGAATAAAGATATGACACTTGAAAAGTTAACACAGGCGCTTTATTAAAACACGAAATGTCACATTCTACCCTCCTAAAAAGAAAGTTACGCCCTCGTAACATACCTTAATTAAACAGCTCAGGATACTTCTCCCTCATCGAAACCTCTGTCTCCCAAGTAGCCTCCTCGACATTATGATTGGTCCATAATACTTTGACTAAAGCGGTCTCCCCATTCCTGGTTTTCCGAACCTTCCTGTCGAGGATCTCCTTGGGTCTCTCTTCGTAAGTCAACTGCTCATCAATCTCGATAACCTCATGATCAAGGACGTGCGAAGGATCACTGATATACCTCCTCAGTTGCGATACATGGAACACATTGTGCACCCTAGCTAAAGCTGGAGGTAGAGCTAATCGATAAGCTACCTCACCAACTCGCTCCAAAATCTCGAATGGTCCAATGAATTTCTGGCTCAACTTGCCCCTTTTGCCAAACCGCATCACTCCTCTCATAGGTGATACTTTCAGCGCATTGATGGTTATCAGCTTCAGTTTAGGCTTCACCGAATACCCTTTGTAGGATACCCTCACTCCCTTGGGTCCCCTCAAAGTAATCTTCCCTTGATAGCAGTCAATGTAGGCCTTATACTTTTTCAGCCAATCCATACCCAATATCACCTCAAAACCTCCCAAAGGAAACTCGATCAAGTTCGACTCAAAACTTACATCTCCTACTTGGATCACTACATTGGTGTAAACCCTATTACAAGCTATGGACTCCCCAGATGGTATGGTTACAGAATCAGCTATACTACTAAATACATTGAGTCCTATAGCCCTAGCATGCTCTACAGATATGAAAGAATGCGATGCACCGGAATCAAATAAAACGAAAGTAGGAAAAGAATGCACTAGAAATGTACCAGTAACTACATGAGCATCCTCCTCTGCAGCCTCCTTGCCCATCATAAACAGGGTCCCACTTTTCTTCGCCCCGCTCTGGTTCACAGATCCCGCACCGCTCTGGTTACTAGCTTCTGCTAAAGTCCTCTGGAAGTTACCATTGCCACTACCATGATTTCCTTGGTAGCGGTTCTGGTTGCTGTAATTATTGTAGTTCCGCTGATAGTTGTTCCCTCCAGATCGGTTATTCCCAGAATAACTCGCATTCGGTGTCCTGAATCCTCCACTTTGATTTCCCCGCTGATAACTGCCCCCAGCACTCTGGGTACCTGACCAACACTTTATCTTCTTGTGTCCTGCTTTCCCACACTTGAAACATGTAGGAACTCCACCTCCAGATCCAGACATAGCTCGGTTACCCCCACGATTGTTGTTCCCTTGAGCACTAGTCGAGAAGAAAGAACGATACTGATTATTCGGCTTCTTAGTCCCTGAGCTTTCGGCTCCAGATTCCGCTTTCCTCTTATCACCCTTAGTCTTCTCTTCCTCCTTAATCATGTCAGCGAGCCTCTCTGCCTGGCCAGCCCGCTCATATATATCTTCCACTGTCGTGGGCTTAGTCGCCAGCATGCTTCTCTTGATATTGAGAGTCAGCCCTTTCTCAAACCTGGCTGCTAACATCTCCTGAGTGTAGCCTAAGTCAGCTACATTTTCTGCCAACTGCAAGAACTTACTGTGATACTCCTCTACAGTCATCCCTTCTGCCATTTGGAACGAATCAAACTCTGCTCGCAGCTTCCCTTTCACATGCTCCGGCACAAACTTAGAGGATAAAATCCCCTTGAACTCCCCCCAGCGTACATACTCTAAACCAATTTCCTCTGCAGCTGCCTTGATCTCTTCTTTATTGTTGTTCCACCATAACCTAGCTGTACCCTTTAGATAGAATACAGCTTGGTCTACCTTCATCGATTCTGGCACTGACAGAAGTTCGAAGATACTCTCGAACTCTCAGCACCACTCCGCAAGTAAACTCGGTGCTCCTTCCCCATCGTACTTGGTGGGGTTGTGCCTAGAGATATTATTGCTCATTTTGACTGCATCAGATTGAGTGTTTGCCCCAATCCTAGCTAGGAGAGCAGCGTTCATAGCTACTAGGCGATCATACTCCTCTCGTGACACATTAGCAGAGTCGGGTTCTCTTCTGGGAGGCATTTTGCTACACAAGTGACAAAATTTATGAGCATCCTAAGTCAACTCCTATTCTGACTTGGTCTTGCTAACATACATACTTAGCACGTAACTTTTCCATACAATTAAATCCTTATTAAAGGTCTACCTAAAGGCTTAGGGATCACATAACCACATGCATATATTCATACAAATCTCACTCATAGACAAGAATTAAGATATAAACTCATGTTCTCAAAGGTTGAAAATAACAACTTATACATGTCAATCATCATATATCATCACTTCCATGCCTTACAGTATACATGTATCTACTCATCCATTAACTTACCTCAGTCCTTGGCGCTGAAATGTTAGCACAACATACATATATATATATATACGTTTCTACCTTGGGTCTTTCTTAATGCTGCCCACACTCTTCATCTCTCAAGGTTACCAGGTTAGACTGAAAGGGCCAGTGGCTTGGTTTGAGGGGGCCCCTAACTCATCCCAACCCTATGGGGCTCCTAACAGTTACTAGCCTGGGGTTCATTTTATTTAGACACTCCTATGTTCATTATGTTCATTTTAGTTTAGGCCTGAGGATCGTTCGCTCTGATACCACTTTGTAACACCCCCATTTACCTAGGAGCCTGAACTAGGACTTCCTGGGTAAATAAGACTGTTACCATCCTGGTCAGACCAGGGTAGTAGATATACATAGTGAAAGAAGCGCAGTACTTTAAAATAAATAGTTAAACTGAGCTATTACAAAACTTAGTCCAAAACTTCCAACAACTGAATTAAAACAAATGTTCGACTATGAAATAAGGCTAAGTGATCTAGTGGCTAGGTAGGTCCAGTCCATGTCTTTCCTCCATGCCCAGTCTTACTCCACCTGTCTCTGACCTGAAAGATCTACTCCCCATTCCGGATCATTGTAGGTGAATACGAATACACTGTCAACCTCGCGGTTGAGTAGGATAACACGATAATAGATAATGCAAACAAACAGTAAATGCAAATGATTATGCTATGCTCGAGCTCAATCTCATTCTCATTCTCATTCTCAAACCCGTGACTCCCAGCCATACCGAACCTCCCGGCAGACTATACTCGGCCGTCGCCGAACACCAGCATAACAGCTGAGGTCACCAGGTCTAGCCCTGCAGAGCTAGCCTGGGCCCAATAATATCTCATCATCATCTCACTCTGTAACCGTACTCATGCCATGCTTATGAATGCAAAAATAAAGAACCAACACTGTATATGCATCTCATAAATAATCATACTTGCATCCATAGCATCCAATCCACATACAAACATAACACAATACAAAAGTAGTTCCAGTGTAACCTACCTGTATAGCAAGTCTGCAAACTAAGCAACACCGTTCAGAAATATTCCACCTCGAATTCCGTTCCTATAATTATTATTTAATATTAAATTCTACTCATACATCACAGGTCGTAAACATTCATAAACTCATTAAATATAGACCTGCTACAAATAGACTTACTAAACATAGTACATACTAAAATGGTATTAATTCATTTAATAATTAGTACTAAACCAACTATTACCAATACTAACAAGAATAATGTCAATACTCATAATATTCTTATCACAAAATCTTAGAGCCATGACCATAAATTAATCATGAGAATTATTAAACATATGTAAATAAACAATACACTAATTTACATACTTAACTATCATACATTACCTAAAAGCTCCTTAAACCAACAATAATTGAGTAAGATTAACAATATTTGTTATTATAATAATATTAATACATATATCACATGATGAAACTAACGTGATGCTAATATCCGAATTAACACCGAGACCAACAGCTACAACAACAGACGCCTGAACGTGACCTACAACCCGCGCGAACACCGTCACCAGCACCAACCACCGCTGCTGATCTCACCGGCGACACCACCGGACTCGCCACTGACCACTTTGTAACACCCCCATTTACCTAGGAGCCTGAACTAGGACTTCCTGGGTAAATAAGACTGTTACCATCCTGGTCAGACCAGGGTAGTAGATATACATAGTGAAAGAAGCGCAGTACTTTAAAATAAATAGTTAAACTGAGCTATTACAAAACTTAGTCCAAAACTTCCAACAACTGAATTAAAACAAATGTTCGACTATGAAATAAGGCTAAGTGATCTAGTGGCTAGGTAGGTCCAGTCCATGTCTTTCCTCCATGCCCAGTCTTACTCCACCTGTCTCTGACCTGAAAGATCTACTCCCCATTCCGGATCATTGTAGGTGAATACGAATACACTGTCAACCTCGCGGTTGAGTAGGATAACACGATAATAGATAATGCAAACAAACAGTAAATGCAAATGATTATGCTATGCTCGAGCTCAATCTCATTCTCATTCTCATTCTCAAACCCGTGACTCCCAGCCATACCGAACCTCCCGGCAGACTATACTCGGCCGTCGCCGAACACCAGCATAACAGCTGAGGTCACCAGGTCTAGCCCTGCAGAGCTAGCCTGGGCCCAATAATATCTCATCATCATCTCACTCTGTAACCGTACTCATGCCATGCTTATGAATGCAAAAATAAAGAACCAACACTGTATATGCATCTCATAAATAATCATACTTGCATCCATAGCATCCAATCCACATACAAACATAACACAATACAAAAGTAGTTCCAGTGTAACCTACCTGTATAGCAAGTCTGCAAACTAAGCAACACCGTTCAGAAATATTCCACCTCGAATTCCGTTCCTATAATTATTATTTAATATTAAATTCTACTCATACATCACAGGTCGTAAACATTCATAAACTCATTAAATATAGACCTGCTACAAATAGACTTACTAAACATAGTACATACTAAAATGGTATTAATTCATTTAATAATTAGTACTAAACCAACTATTACCAATACTAACAAGAATAATGTCAATACTCATAATATTCTTATCACAAAATCTTAGAGCCATGACCATAAATTAATCATGAGAATTATTAAACATATGTAAATAAACAATACACTAATTTACATACTTAACTATCATACATTACCTAAAAGCTCCTTAAACCAACAATAATTGAGTAAGATTAACAATATTTGTTATTATAATAATATTAATACATATATCACATGATGAAACTAACGTGATGCTAATATCCGAATTAACACCGAGACCAACAGCTACAACAACAGACGCCTGAACGTGACCTACAACCAGCGCGAACACCGTCACCAGCACCAACCACCGCTGCTGATCTCACCGGCGACACCACCGGACTCGCCACTGAGCCGCGGTGGTTCTCGGGGAAGTCAGTCTCGGCGGTCGATGCCGTAACAGCCACTATTACTACCGTTCCCAATTCCCTGCCCCAAACGCGTTTCCTGAAAACCATAACCACGACCCAAACAACACCTACTCTAACCACTGTCTCAACCACCCTATGCCACCGCAAAAACCACCAAACCAACCCCACGACTACAACCTTGGTTGAACCCATAAATCACAGAATAAACGTACACAAATCATACACCGAAAACACAAACGAAACCACACGTTCAGAACCCCTGTTCTGAAACGGAAAGCGATGTAACCCCTGCTCCCAAACACCCTTCGATGGTGGTTTAAGAAAGATAACGACAACGCTTTAAGGAATTAAAAACGACTAATATACATCCTAGACTCATAACATGTGAAGATTATAATTAAAACATGCGAATTCTGAAAGTATGTAAGCGTTAAAGACAAGGCTGTCACAAGGTTCGAACGAAAACAAGCGTGTTTACCTTATTCCTGACGCAAAACGACCACCCTTAGCCTCTGTTTACCACCGTGTTAAACCCTCCGTTGCAAGCTCTAGTATGGCGGCAGTATGTATTGTGGATGTGTGAGTGTGGATAGGTCAAAATAGGGTATAGTAGGTGATTATAAGTGGCGATAAGAGGAGGGGGTGCTGACTTTACATGGCATGTTTAAAGTTTGTGTTAATATTATACATGAGCTTAGGGTTTCACGAAATTGCATGGCCCAAAGTCAAAGATAAGGCAACGGTTTTATTACTAGAACGTAAACCCGACCTCTTATTAGAACGTAGACTCGACCTCTTACCGAGTATTACACATTCAAAAAAAACCAATTATCGACTACTAACATCCAAATTAAGCACGTTGTCATAACCATTAGATATATTAAAATAAAACACAATAGGGAACGATAGAAAATACGTGGTATTACAGTTTTCCCTCCTTAAATTGAACTTCGTCCCGAAGTTCACCATTCAAAGGTTAACAATAGGTCATAAAGCACGTAAGGAATAAAGATATGACACTTGAAAAGTAAACACAGGCGCTTTATTAAAACACGAAATGTCACATGTGATGTGATGGGAGGTGTGATGAGATGGGAGGTGTGGTGTGATGGAATGGTGGAGGTGTGGTGGATGATCGAATGATGTGGAGATGGAGGAGGATATAGTTCTATTGTTGTCTATGTGTTATCTGTTTTACCTACTCAACTTCATGGTTGACCCTGTGTATTCGTGTGACACCTACGATGATCCGGAATGGGGAGTAGATTTTACAGGTCAGAGACAGTTGGATTAGGAGCATGGGCATGGAGAGAGACATGGCTTGGACCCACTTAGAATTAGCTCACATACATTGATGTAATCAGTTGTACCTTTGCTATGCGTAGTGTTGTAACATCAAAGTTTAAATTCTATCGGTTTTATATAAAGTACTTTGTATTGTTTTACTTTGTTATTCACTACCTCGGGTTTTCCGAGATGGTAACGGCTCTATTTATTTGAGAATGTCTTGCTAAAGGCTCTTGAATAAATGGGGGTGTTACACCCGCGACGGGAAAAAAGAAGAGCATCACCGTCCACTCGCCCGCCCCCCCGTTATTACTTGCGTCTGTTGGCCAACACTGTTTTTGGCCGCAAGGAGTCTCAAAATGTCAAAAACATTGAGCACTCTATTTTTTTTGGCTATCTTAATGTCAGGCGTTTGGGTCCTGTGTTTTATAACACAGCTTATTTGGTCGCCTCTCACTTTGTGGCGGTTAGCGAGGGAACATCTTTGACCACTATCGTCTGTGGTGGGTTAGTCACTCGTTTGGCTCGCTCACTTATTTATCAGTTCCTCCGCTTTGAGGATAAGCTTCACCCTACCTCCCGATACATGGACATGACTTATGTCAAGTCCGTGCATTGGGTGGATAGGAAGGATTTTTGGAAGATTGATACATATCTCAGTGATCGCATCCCCATCACTACGGCTCCTCCCATGCTACCCTTTGATACTTTTCAGGGGGATCCTAGACCGCTCCTTCCATCCTACCGCCTTCCACTTAGGGGAGGCACCTTTAGATGTCATAGGGTACCCGCCCCTGGTGCCCACTACGCTGCACCAGGGACGGGTTATGATTTTACTGTTCCTCCTAACGTTTCTATTCCTCCTGTCATTGATAACATATCTCTCCCGCACATGGTGGCAGACCTTTGCAGGCAGTTCAACCCGAAAAGGTTGGACGATTGTCTCTACTAGTACCCGTCCTACTCGGAGTATGCTACTCAGGGTAGGCTCCCCACATGCCCATGGACTAACCCCGCTTGGTACACACCTCAGGCAGGCGGTCAAGGATACGGGGAAGCAGCGGGAGAAGCCTCGGGAACAGGCATAGGTTCCGAGGAGGAGGAAGAGGAAGAGGAAGCAAGTGGGTCGGAATATGACCTAGAGGATTAGAGACGTGCCCAAACCTCCCCTCTTCGACGTTCGGTTTGGGGAGGTAGCTTTGTCTTGTAAGTCACCTATTGTTGTCTCTTTCTGCCCCCTTTAGCCTCTTTCTGCTTGCTTTAGTTTTCTTCTCTTTCTTCTTTTGTTTGTCTTTGCCTATCCCCATCCCAATGCTGTGGATTTATGCTGATGAGCACAATGGGGGAATTGTGCGTTTTGGTTTGGGAAGGGTATATGCTGTTAGGTTTAAGTAGTTGCTCATAAACTAATTTAGTCATACTAACAAACCTTTTAATTAACTTTTAATTAACAAAATTATAAACTCGTTTATATTAGATCTTATGCATGCTTAAGCGGAAATAAAGAGTAGACCGAGTCCTTACACACGGTCCAAGTATATTGCAAGGATGATCCTCCGAGTACCCAATATAGAATACCTCCTCCGGATGCACCAAGACAACCCCAAAAGAACCGAAACTTTGTATGCTAGACTTGGAATCGGTTTTCTTCCTTAAACTATTTCTAATCACTCTTATTAGAAATATATTTGAATACTACTCTTAGTATAAATTTTATTATCTTATAATAAGTATTAGAGGTTGATAATCTCTTCTTGTTTGGGCACAATTTCGGCTAGGGTTAAGAAGAGGAGAGGAAGAAGAATGAATATGATATATCCTAATATATATATGATGAGCATGCTTCTTAATTATCATATAAACTAACTTAAGCATGCTCACTTGGGAAGGGGGTAGCCGGCTTAGGGAGTGTCAAAGAGGGAACATGTTGTGTTCTCAAGACACTAGGGTGGTTACTAGGTTAGTAATCTCAATGCATGTGTCTAACACATGATTATGGAGTGTTTAATACACTAAACACCCATGCCACCTCCTTCTTATAACCGTGCCAAATAGTCCATAATATGGACTTCATTTTACAATTTGTCAAATGTATAATTGTATAAAGTGTGACATCTTACATGTCATTAATATATAAAATACTTTAGTACATTTGAAACATGTAAATATTTATCCCATAAATATTATACATAATTAAATAAATCATATTTGTTTAATTAATAAGTAATTCAAAATTACTAGTGTAAAATGATCATTTATCGTCAATACGATTTACAACTTTTGTATTAATTTCATCCCAATTCATTCTAATAACGATATAATAAAATATCGTTTAATGTTTAACAATTGACACGTTTCAATTTTAAACATAAATCTTACATTAAGATCTAACCTCTAATTTCTCGACATTCGAGTTTAAGGAATATGATCAAATCGTATCAATATACATTTGATCATTTTATCATTTAAGGGAATTGTCCTAAAGGTGTGACCTAAAGGGATCAACTGACCACCACCGTCATACGACAGTAATGTCAAACTCTAGCTAGCCAATCATTACCGATTAATGTTGGTCAGTTGACTAATAAATCGTATCATCCCTTGCGCATTCTTGTTACGAGATTTAATTACGTGATCGCACTATTGTTGAGGACACATTTCCCAACATATGCATCCTTCTGTTGAGTCTGCATTTGTTTAGGTTTCTTTAGTCTTTCCCCTTTTGTTGCATTTGCATCTATATTTCATCTTTTTCTGTCGCACGTTTACTACTTTTCAGTTATTTTTTCTCCTTTCAGTTTGCATACATAAAAAAAAATTCAAAAAAATGCACGTTTCCTTTAGCATATAGGTCGAGTCGGAACGGATGGATACTATGATCATTATGCCTCACATTTCGCTTAACTGCCTTGCCTTGCATTTTTCAAAAAAATTTCAAGCTAGTCTTTTGCATTGTTTACAAGTTTTTGTTGATTTTATGCTAAATTATTAGACTTGACTCTCTTTTTGGCAAGCTACTTCAAATTCTAAGGTCTAGAGCTTAATAAATCGGTGACATTCATGACCGATTTCATGTAACATTGAGAGTAGTTTCTCCTCCTAAGGCATGTCACATAAATTTGCATAAGCATGAACTTTGTCTACTTGATACCTATATGCATTCGGATTTGTGGTTTGTTGACACATGTGGTAGAGGTTTCTCTTTTCTTGTTTTACCCATAACCCTCACATAGCCAAATTGCCTTTTATCCCATATACTACATCCTTAAAATTGCTTACCCTAGCCGAGCTAGTAACATGGTATGTTGGGACTGTTTGACCGTCTTTTGGTTTTTATGCTTCATTGAAGAATTTTTTTGTGTGGGAGTGGTGAAAAAGGGAAAAGAAAAGAAAAGAAAGAAAAGTAAAATTATGAGTTCAGAAAAAAGAAAAAGAAAAGAAAGAGAGAAAAGAAAGAACTTAATGAAAAAAATATATGAAAAAAAAGGCAATATCAGAAACTGCCTGTTACCGACGGTGGTCGGCCGACTGACATACACGGTCGGTCGACCACGACCACTGAACAGGAGTGTTACTTTGAAAAGAAAGAAAGGAAAAGAAGAGGAGTTGTGACCATATGCTCACGATTTTTTAGCATTGGCTGGTTTTGTGAAGAAAAAAAAATGGAAGTATTTTTATAGTGTGGTTGGATGGTTGTTAGCTCGGTTTAACCCCTCTTTCCATAATTTATTTTAGCCTTTCTTACCTTTAGCCTCACAATCCCAAATCACCTCGGCATGTGTCATGGTCATTTAAGTGTTGGAATGCATATGTACGGTTGTAGAGACTTTGTTCATGTTAGATTGCAGCATGTTCTTATGGGTCGTAGATAGGTGAGAGTCTATATTCTTGTTTATCTTCTTGTCTTTCACATATTTATCACCCTTTCCTTCATGAGTGTCTCGAGCGTACCGCGAGAGTCCATTTGGAATGAGTCTTGCAAGGTTGAAAGTTTAGCATTTTATTCCAACATGTTCAATTCGTTTGCATTTGGCAACAAGCTTGATTTTCTTTGAAAGTTGCATTAAAATGGTTAGGCATGGCGTTGTGTTTGGTTTCGAGTTAGAAATCCGTTCCAAGTAGAAGTTTTTCCTTTTAATTGAGTCTTAGTGCTTGCTTGAGGACAAGCAAGGTGTGGTTTGGGGAGTTTGATACGTGCATTTACTATACATTTTATTTATAGTTTCAGCACGTATTTCTATGCATATTTGTAGCTTTTAGTTACTTTTCCTCCCAAAACGATTTACTTTGGCATTTCTATGTTTTAAATGTAGAAACAAGCGGAAGTGAGCAAAATCAAGCTTTAATCGTCCACCGGAAGCCATTCTAAGGATTTGCACGAAGCAAGGATCCGGATTAATAGCGTAGAGATGCGTGCAAGCCAATTTAAGGCTGAAATACACAGGAAGTGGTCGACCGACCTACCTAAGCGGTCGATCGACCAGCGCACAGTTACAGAAAGGCCTGGTTACAGCACTTAAGGTCGACCGACCACTGAACCCGGTTGGTCGACCTGGCGACGGGTTCCGCTGTTTTGTTTCGGTTTTAATTCTTTTAATCGTGTAATTAGAAACCTATTAAAGGACGCTTGAGAACTTTAATTAAGTTAAGGAGTCACAATTAGCAAAAACACATTAGTTTAGAGAGAAGAATTCCAATTTCCAGATTTGTTCTTAATTTCCAATTAGTTTGTAAGTTTTATGCAATTTATCTTTCTTGTTCTTTAAATTCATTGTTCTTCTTATTATTGTTATTCAATTCATGTTTTGCCCTCTTGAATCTTCATCTTCAATTATGTTATCTTGCATATTGTTCTTCAAGTTTGTTGGTGTTAGTTTCTTGATTTTGCATAGCTAATTCTTGTGATTGGGAATTAGGGGAACCATGACTAAGATTAGGTTTTAATGGTTTTATGATTAATATACCGATCCCCATTGTTGTTGGTGAACTAATTCTTTAAGATTGAAAGATTGTTAGGATTAGTTTAACAACAACTTTGGGATTGCCCTATGAACGAAAGTTTAGTGCTTACTAGGAACCCTAAGACCGTAAGGATTGGGTAGAATATTGACCTAAAGGTTTATTCTTTGTTCCTTGGGATTGTGTTATTTGGTTATTTACCCCTTGTTGATTTGCCCTAGCCATAGGGAACCGAAGTTCCTAATCATCTTTTACCTTGTTTTAGCATTCTTGCTTGTTTTGCCATCTTAGTTGTTAGTCTCAACCATCAATCAAAACCCCCTTTTGTTACTTTCAATAGACTTTAAATTCACAAACATTATGAACCTTGTCTCCTTGTGGTTCGACCCTTGACTTATCCTATCTAGTTTAAGCTGAGGTTTTTATAAATCTTATCTTTGGCACCCCTCAACGACGGGTGTCAATCGTACGAAGCATATTGAAGTTGACTGTCATTTTCTTAGACAACATTTGATGAGCAAGAATATCACTTCAAGTCATGTTCAAAGTAAGGAGCAAATCGCGGATCTCTTTACTAAGGCCCTTGGTAATGAAGCTTTCAGTTATCTGCGTCATAAGTTGGGCATTCGAGCTCCTAATGCTCCAACTTAAGGGGGAGTGAAAAATAAATGTACCATTCAGATACACGGACACCGCACCATTCAATACTCCGTATCCTTCAGATGCTCGTATCTGTTGGTAATCAATATGAGACATTTATTTTCGATACATTCATTTATCGATCTATTTAGCCTTTTCGATTTCTAAGGAGTTAGTATAGGGAAGGGACTCTCTTTACTTGGGAGAGAGTATATGATAATGTTCTCTGTCCTCTAATTATCATTGAATTGAACACAGCAACTCTGTTCTGCCATTTCTTTTTCTTTGGCTTCTATCGTTTATCAGTAGGGAATATAAGATTTTGATAGTAAATTTTACATTAGTAAGTCTTGCTTGCGACGGGTCGTTATTTGTGACGGATATTTTGTGAGATAAAATGGGTAGAAAATGAGTTAGGGGAGAAAGAGGACCACATGAATAGTGTTGGAGAGAGAGAAAAAGTGGGTATTTTATGAGAGGAAACGGTATCCGTCACAAGCTTGCGACGGATAGTGCCATTGCAAATAAGAATTTGGGATTTTAGATTGATAATTGATGATTTATCATGTATGATATCCTAGTTGGCTACTTGTTATAGGTGGTCGATAATTAAGAAAATGTAGTGGTAGGTGGATATGTACTAAATATATAATATTAAGAATAAGGATATTCCATGCGAAAACGAATTGGAGTGAGGGCAACATCAATTCTTGATTTCTGCAATCTCATCAATATTAATCAAATTAAAACAACTCTATATATTACGTTACTTACATAAATACTTGCTTGTCCATCATTTGTTTTAAAGATTTGGTAAGCTCCTTTCATTTGAAGGGTAGGTATGAATCTATGATGATTGGTTATTAGATAATTTTATGTTACTAAAATCTGCGTTATTATGTGCGTAAATTACTACTTAAAAATCTGGCTTTTGTCCCATCTAAATTATTACCCTATCTTTTATTTCGTTATTATTCTTTTCATGCTTCTCTTAGTGTCTACTTTCAAGTCGGATACATATTTGGCACCAAAAGTCGTTTTGGTTAACATGCACAAGTTATAAATGTCTCACTTTTTTATCTTATCTTGTGTGTCAAACATTTACACAATATGATAGTGAGCAAGTTAGTGTGTTATTTTCATTTTTAGTGTATCTATTATATCAATTATGTTTATTTATTTATTAAACTTAGTTTCGTGCAAACAAATACGAGCAATTGAAATTATGTGGTAGAGCAATTGGGATGAAATTATAATCTGTATTCATTTTTATTTAACTGAGGGGAAAAAAAAAAGAAATGATGTTAAGTAATTGCAGGGAAAAAGCAAATCAGTAGAAGATGGCATTAAGCAATAATGAGTTTATAAGTGGTGGGTTAATGTTAGTGGGGACAATAATGTTGATATCCCAATCTTGCGTTGCCCATCAACACCATCATACTCATACTCATACTCATAGTGTGTCCTTGAAGGTCGATGTATTATCTCAACGTTCCATACCTCAACATTTTTTCGGCATCTTTTTTGAGGTATATCTGCAATTTTTTTTTCCTTCTTTCTGTTTGTGTTGTTCAGTTTATTCATAATACACTTGATTTTGAATTTTGTGTTTATAGGAGATTAATCATGCAGGAGCGGGCGGTTTATGGGCCGAGCTCATAAGCAACAGAGGTCTTCTTTTAACTAACTTAATTATATGAATCGACTTCTCATAGTTACATGCATGTAATTCTACAATTCTACAATTCTACAATTGCATATTTGCATTGTAGGAATATTCAAGCAGTTTATTAAGTATTAAGCAAGGACTTAAAAAATACAGGATTTGAAGGTGGAGGACGGCATGTACCGTCAATGATTACTCCATGGGGTATGATTGGTGACGAAAAAGTGATATCTATAATAACAGAGATGTGTTCTTGCTTTCCAAACAATCCCATGGCACTTCGAATGGACATACATTGTGATGTAACAACCTGCCCTCCTGGAGGAGTCGGAATCTATAATCCCGGCTATTGGGGCATGGTAATTAATTAACAACCTAATCAATCCTATTATGTGTACCAAATTAATAAAACAATCACAAACTAATTATACATGTATGTATGTATGTTTATTGGAATTGGCAGAATATTGAGGAAGGAAAGACGTATGAAGTAATAATGTATGTTAAATCGACGGGACCTCTTCAACTGGTTATGTCGCTAGTAAATTCAGATGGAACTCAAGTCTTGGCTTTCACTCACAAAATGTAAGTCCAACACTACTTTCTTACTACTTGGTAGTATTATATTATATTGCTAGTAAATGAGTGGATGGTGTTTATATCTGTTTTTCCTTATTTTGGAAATTGTGAAAATGGCAGGGCTGATGCAGCTAAAGTGAAGAAATGGACAAGGATTCGAACAACGTTGAGAGCTACCGGGTCAGACACTCAAGCAAGGTTTCAGGTCACCACAACTCAAAAGGGAACCCTTTGGCTTGATCAAGTCTCTGTTATGCCTACCCACACTTTCAAGGTTAATCATACATTATATCACTTTATCGTGTACTTCTCAACTAACCGATTAACTAACTTACTTAGCAGCAGATAATTTAATGATCAATATTTGACATAGCCGCCCAGACCCTTAATTAGTTTGTGTTAAACATAATAATTGTTGATATTCTATATGTTTCATTATTGTGTAATACGATGAAACTAGCTCTCATTATAAATGTTAATTATCCTACTAAACAAACAATTTATATCTAAACTAGACTACTAAATTATAAACAACAAAAGTAAAGGGGAAATAAAGGGTCGAACCGAAGAAAAAGGTTTAAACTAAAACTTGTTTTAAGACCACTAAACGAAATACTAATTATGCTACTAATGACAATTAAAACTTAATGACTAATGACTTATCAACCCACCATGAGTATTAACAATGAACAACAATGAGTATGACATAGAAAAGAAACAATGATTGGCAAGCATTAAATGAAGAATAATGAGTAAAAGTTGGATTTGGCATAAACACAAACAATAAATGGGCACAATTTAATAAGAGAGAAAGTCTTGGTGTAACCTCCTCTTAAATATCAACAATGACTAGCTTACTTCTAACAAACCCCCTAATTTAACTAACATCTTAAGATAATGAATCACACAACTAAACCGTATATGCAATTACTTCGATCCTAACCCGATTTATTAAATCATAAAACAAGATTACAACCAAGCAATATAAAACTAAACCGAAAGATGAAACAAGGAAACTAATCTTACCACATTAAACCATGATAATAAGAAAAGTCATGTAATTTCCTACTTAAAGCATGCATCTTTTAAACCAAATCAACATACAATAAGCTTGCTTTAAACAATCCCAAGTAAACTAAACCGTTTCCCTAGAATTTGCAATATTCAAGCAAGTAAGATGTTAGGGTGATCAATCCACACAACTAATTACTCAAAATGTGAAATAAAATTCAAAGGAAATAACATTAGATGAATTAAAAGGGGTTTAAAGAGTCTTACAATGTCAAAATAGGAAACTATCATAAGATTACACCAGAAATGAGAAGATTAATTTCTGGTTGAAAGAATACAAACTCAAAAGGAAAGATAAAATTTTTTGACCTAAATTCTAGAGTAGAGATGAGATGTTATAGGATTTGATGAGAGGTCTTTTCGAACTTGAGTATATATAAGGGCTCCTGGAACCCTAGGTTGATCCTCCTTAAGAAACCCAAATACGAAATAAATAATCGCGTAAAACAAAATTGCACAGGCTGCGCATAACTTCCTCTTGCTTGCGCTATTGACCGCAGCTGCACAACCCTATTGCGCAGGCTGCGCCATGGCTCGCATTTTGAGTATCAATTCGTGGTTTTCTTGCGGAGCTGCGCAGCTTGCGCTTTAGTCTGCCAGACCATTCCTCTCTCGTTTTTTATCCAAATAAGGCGTGTGACCTATCGTTGGAAAGCTAAGATCACAAGCTTTCACCACGACTTGGCCTTGCGTCAATAAAAGCTCTAGAACTCGAGATATACTCGTTTGAAGTTCACCCTTGTGAAATCGAGTTTTCAATTCTTCATTTTGGCTCTTGTTTGTTTATGTCAAGACTTCAATTCTTCCTTTTGCTTGCTTCACTTTACTTTTCACTTATTCCCTTGGATACGCTTTACCTCTCCTTATCCTCCTTGGTGTAGAAAAGATGGAAACCGAGTTCCCAACTAAAAGTTACAACAAAGACTCGAAATTACAATCAAAAGTGCAAAGCGGCATATTACATGAAAGTCTCACTAAAATCCGCTATCAAGCATGTTAATTGTAATAAAATTAACCTATTGATCGATCCGTCGCGATTTGATCCTACCGTTGTGTAAAACCCCTCGTCGCAGCGGAAAAATAAAACATACAACATGTCAAAATTTAAGCGGAATTTAAACTTTAACATGCATAAAAACGAGGTGAATTAAAACTGAAACTGAAACAACTGATATAAACAAAAACATAGATAAGTATAACTGTCTAAGTACTGAAAGTAAAATATATACAAACAGCCTGGGATGACACATCCCTACAGGCACTCAAAACTGAAATAAAAGTCTAGAGTCTAGCTAACACGAAAGTGTAAGTCAATCGATGAATATGATCATCGCTCGCTAGCTCCATGCAACCCATCCACTATCCAACCTGTCATGTACCTACATACATGTAAACATGTATGCCACAATCAGTGGGGAGTGACTAGAGTTCTCCTAGCCACCTTTTGTAACGACACGTAACACATAACCAACCAACATACTCCAACATATATATAACATGTGAAGCATATAAATCTCATTATCTCAATCTCATATCATCATGCAAATACTATGCAAGGCTCTCAACCAACTTGGAAAACTATTTGGGAGGAGAGCCGGTTTCCCTTCCGGTTGCCCGGCCGGGGGTCTTTCAATCCAAACCATTTACGAAACTAGCCAAAGAGTCATCCAATGCCTTGGATGAACAGTTCTACAATCAATATATTATATCCATCACAATCAATCAGCAAGTATAAAGGTTCAGCGGTCAACTTAAGACATAACCTAGATACCAAATATTCAGCAAGTAAAAAGGTTCAGAGGCGACATTTTAATGCATAACCTAGATACCAAGTTCACATTCATAAACAAGGACTCAGAGGCCAACTCCAGATATAGACCTTGTTAATCAACAAGACACTAGACTCAGAGGCCAACTTAAGGCATAGACTAGCATCCAAATTCACAATCACAAGTAAGGAACTCAGAGGCCAGCTTAAGGCATACTCCCTTACTACATCACAAGACACTAGACTCAGAGGCCAGCTTAAGGCATACTCTAGCGTCAACAATTGTACACTAGGCAAGGCATCAACACCTTAGCTACCTCGTTGTACAACTGCTCTACTCGTCAGACTCAGAGGCTTAAGGCATAGACTGACGCGATCACATAAAAACATGTCTGGGCTCAGAGGCGACATCTCAACGCATACCCCAGACACGACAAGCATACACATATAGGGCTCAGAGGCGACATCTCAACGCATACCCTCATATATAACAAATAGCTCACGTATTAAGCTCAGAGGCCAACTTAAGGCATACCTTAATACGCATCAACACAACAGCATCCATATATAGTACTCTAACTGTCCTAACTCGGACATAATACGATATAAACTACAACCGGATCATTAGCTCTAACTTTCTAGATTTCTAGTCAACACTTAATTGATCCCGGGAACTAAGTTGAGGGAGAGCCGGTTTCCCTTTCGGTTAACCGACCGGGGGGTCACTATCCTCTCTCCATTCCCGAACCCAATATAGTGTCGTCCATCCTTCGGGGACCTCAAACACATATACAAGGCATAAGAGATAACCAAGTTCAATACAAATCAAGAACCACCTAAGACTCTTTCCTTAAGCCTAAGGGTTCCTAATCACTAACCAAGTCCACTAGGTCACATAAACCACCTAAGAAGATGATTAGCCTAAGATAAGAAACCACATTCTAAACATGGCTTACTAATTACCCATTAACACTAAGGAGTAACTAATTAGATAAGATGTACCCATCTTAAGACAATAGATAAATACTTACTAGCTAATGCCCATTACAATTCAAGTATATAGAAATCAACATATGTCACTAAAACATACTTTAAAACTAGTATCACAACCATACACACAAACCCCTACAGACCACGTACAAACAACACAGGCCCGAGAAAACCGCAGCATGCGCTGCCTGGGTGCAGCCTGCGCAAATCAGACCGCAGGCCTGCGGTGAAAGCCGCAACCTACGGTTTCCACTGCAGGTCGCGATTCTGTTTCCTGCACAGCACGAAACCAATACCAAGTTTGCCAAAATCGATTCCAACTCTTTTCAAGCATATACTTCCACTAATTTACAGCACACAAATGTCCCAAACAATCCCAAGTATATCTCCAAATGATTATTAAACCGAAACCAACAATTAAAACATGAATTAAGAACAAACTTTGTATTCGTCTTAAGAACTTAAAATCTGAAAATGAGCAATTAATCATGTGAACACCAAACCAATCATGTGAATGTCATCTAAGATCAAACCCTAACATGTTTCTAAGTCTTAAACAACAACCATCATCATAAAAATCAGAAACTTCAAACAACAATATCAAGAAATGTGCTTATTTAACAAAAAGGCCGAGTTTCTCATAATCGTCACCTCAAAAGCGTTTTATGCTCCTAGCTCCTCTTCAACAATGAAGCTATCGACCTCAAGATCCTCTAAATCCTATCCTACAACAAAGGAAACGGTTTTTAGAGCCCTAGAACGGAATTAAGCCAAAACAACCTCTTTTTCAAGTTGAACGAAAATGAAATTGAAAAAGATAGATGTCTTCGAAATTTCGCAAGGATTCCGAAAATGTATAACATACCTTGATTCGGGTTTGGGAAGAGCTTGAAAAGTTGATCTTAAGATTGAAAAGAGAAGGAGAAATGAAGGATGAATGAAACAGTGTTTTTGTTTTGAGAAATGAAGGATGTCGATGGAATGCCTTTGGTTTAGGGTTTATGTAGTCCTTTTCTTAAATAAGTCGGATTATTTGTTTTGAAACGGGTTTAGAGAGTCGGGTTGAAGACATGCCAAGTTATTACATCTTGAGGACTTAAAGGTTTTTTAAGACGGATCTAACGGAAGATTTAAAAATAACTTAACAATTTATATTAAAATATTATTTTTTTCCGTAAAATAATTTAAAATCCTTAAAATATAATTTACGAAAATACGGGATGTTACACATTGTGTCTATTCTATTGTTTCTATATTTCCGTTGTTTATGGTATTTTCCTGATATCATTGTAATCTCTGTATGTATTCTTTATAAGTCTAGACTAGGTTTTGGTATTGCTTACGTGATGCATATTTGGTATTATTTGTATAAATAGGTTGTTTCATATGAGTGATAATCAAACCTTATATTTTGGTCAGGGCCATGGATTCCGAAAGGATCTCGCTGAAATGTTACTAAATTTAAAACCTCGGTTCCTCAGATTCCCTGGTATGCTCTTATTACCCATTCAATTTCAAGATTACCATAATACTGTACATTTATTGATCCAACATTAGTTTCAAAAATAATACCAATTATATAGTTATTGAATGGTTGGAATAACTAAATGTAGGTGGATGTTATGTGGAAGGAAACACATTAGCGAATGCGTTTCGATGGAAGGAGACAGTGGGCCCATGGCAAGAGAGGCCGGGACACCGTGGTGATGTTTGGAATTACTGGAGTGATGATGGACTTGGTTACCTTGAATATCTTCAAGTATGCATTCATTCTGCTCCACCTTTTCCTACTTCCTACTGCAACAACTACACACCTCATTACGATCCAACACAAAACCACTTCCACTTTTTATAACATACTCCACTAGTCGACGTACTACCGTATTTGTATAACCACCCATGTTGCATACCTTCATTCTACTTTAATTTGTTCAATTGTAGCTGGCAGAGGACCTTGGTGCAGAGCCTGTCTGGGTCATCAACAATGGTTAGTTTCATGAAATAATCTCATCTTTTCGTAATTACTAATTACTAATCTTAAATCTCATTTCTCATTCCTAATCTATTTCTCCTCAATTCGTCCTTTCTTGTTATATCACAGGATTCGGTCTCCAGGATGCAGTCAATCCCCGGCTACTAAAGCCTTTCGTACAAGTAAGAATCCTTGAATCCTCCTACAACACAAATGCATATATATATATATATATATATATATATATATATATATATATACCCTCTAGTCAGTCTATCAAGCTAGCTATAAGTTCATTTATGTGAATGAAATGCAGGAAATGCTAGATAGCATCGAGTTTGCGAGGGGTAGTCCTAATTCTACATGGGGATCCCTTCGTGCAAGATTAGGACATCCCACCCCTTTTAGCCTCAAATATATCGCCATTGGTAATGAGGATTGTTATAAGACCACCTATAGAGGTACGCATTATACATATGCATACCAAATCATGGCCGTCGGACATCTATGATTTATATATCAAGGTCAACCAGTGAATTAGGTAATCACTATTATTAACAACTGTTATTGTGTCACAATTTGGACAGAAAGTTACATGAAGTTCTATAAAGCATTAAAACAAACCTACCCCGACATCAAAGCCATCTCAAATTGCGACGGCTCGCAAAAGGAATTGGATCATCCTGCTGATTTATACGATTATCACGTAATCAACCATAACTTTCAACATTATTTCGTTTCCCAAATGCTTGAGCATTTAAACTAATTAAACAATTATATATTACATTGAAAGTTTTGTACTTTCAGAACTACACAAGTGCAGAGGGCATGCTTCAAAACACTCATGTTTTTGACAAGATATCGAGGAACAACCCTTATTCACCAAAGGTATCTCTTGTCAACCAACCTATTCTAAGATCATATTTCAACAAACAACAATCTAATTACATAAGACAAAATGTGTCGCGTTTAATAATACAGGCTTTTGTAAGCGAATATGCTGTGACTGATCCTAAAGATAAAGTGATTAATGGAACGTTTAAGGGAGCGTTAGCTGAGGCAGCCTTTTTACTTTCACTTGAAAAAAACAGGTAGAGAAGTTGCAGGTTTTGAAGTATTTTAAGTAGCACGCACATTTGATCTGAATTGTATAGTTTCTGAATTCTAACAAAATGAAATTGGTGTGCAAAATAACGCAGTGATATCGTGGAAATGGTGAGTTATGCGCCACTTTTTGCGAACCAGAACGACAGAGTGTAATTAAACTACTCTTAACCCTGGCCTGAGAATTTTGTCTTGTTATTTAAATGTTGGATGTTAAGCTATGCATGAAGACTAATTGATGTTAATTGTGGATGAATAAATATGAAAAGATGGAACCCAGATGCCATTTTGTTTAATACAAACAAAGTGTACGGAATTGCTAGTTATTGGGTTCAAACGTTATTCAAAGAATCAAGCGGAGCTTTGCTTTTGGATAGTCAGCTTCATACTCATTCAAATGCTGAAAACATATATGCCACTGCAATTAAATGGACGGACAACAAGGACAAGAAAAGCTACATAACCATCAAGGTTTATAAAATTCTAACCATGCTTTATTAATTTGAAGGTTGTTCGATCAGGGTCGTAAAATCCATATTTGAGCGACACGGCCGCTTAGCTTGTGTCAGTGTGGGCCTAATAAATTAAAGATGGCCTATGAAATCTTAAGTGTACACTACAGGTTGTGAACTTCAATAATGTTTCAGCAAAAGTTAACGTTTCCATGGAGGGAGTAGGAGTTGATCCAAACTCCATTCAAGTGGTCAGCCAAACAGTACTTCATTCTGATGATTTACAAGCAGATAATTCATTTGATAATCCTACCAAGGTACTTAATTAAGTTTACTATGTATGTTAAAATAACATTACAATCACCCTGGCCTTTACATTTAGTTTATGTAGTACGTTCATGTGTTAGGTGGTACCACAAACAAGTAGATTCAAAGCCGGAGAGAAGGCCATTGATGACCTCAAGGTGGAGCCGTACTCTTTCACAGCTTTTGATTTCTTCTACTCCATTAATTAGCCGTCTATAAGTAGATGGATAATATCCCTAAGGCCTATGGGATTCATTGGCCTCCCTAAATTATTAAACTACATGCTGTATTCAATACGGAGTATTCCACAACTTAATGCTCAAAACTTTATTTTATTTTCACCATCAAACTCACATCACATCACAATAATTTGAATGTACTTGTATAAATCATTATAGTTTTCATTTATTTTAACCCAAATTCTTGTT
Organism: Silene conica; assembly: GCA_029255685.2. Taxonomy (NCBI): domain Eukaryota; kingdom Viridiplantae; phylum Streptophyta; class Magnoliopsida; order Caryophyllales; family Caryophyllaceae; genus Silene; species Silene conica. The sequence continues at coordinate 32,695,577 of CM055312.2, read as the reverse complement.
TCAAATCAAACATATCCGTTTGAAGCAATATGACGGATTAAATAACTACTATTTTATATATAAGAGAAAAGCAAAATGTCTAGATATTAACAAAAATCTTGTCTTATCTATGCAACTGGGTATATTTGACCCGTTTTAGTCCTAAAACAGTTATATCCGTCTTAAAAGAGACTTATTGTCATTTTAAATATAGTCAAGTCATATTTTCTCTTCAGTTACGAGTTTTAATACCTTTTATTCTTTTATACCGAGTATTAAGTAGTTTAGCGGTCTCTAATTTTCCTTTGTGTGTAATTCAAATAAGCCCTATGTAATAAACTAATAGTTCTATCTTTTTTTTTTTGATTTTTTTTTGTCGATGGGTAAGAAAGGTTACAACATGGCCTCCTGGGCCAGATTATGTGCTACAATATTAAGAGATCTAGGAATGAAAGAAAAACTAAGACAGTGAAAAAACGAAAAAAGAGTTTTGCAGTCTTCGATAATTCCCCTAATGTGTCGATTTGTCTTGGTCAAACCTGCAAAGGATAAGATAAGAGTTAGGCAGTCCGTCGAGATTCTAAAGTGGAGGATCCTGTTGTCTCTTGCCCATATAAGCGCTTCCCTCAACCCAAGAGCTTCTGCCTGTAAAGCAGATTCAGCTTTACACATTCTTCGGAAATTTAAATTAGTGGTTCCATCCGGTTCATAATGATACAGCCAAAAGCCGCAACCAGATTTGGTCTCCAAGCTGCATCCACCTTTGCATGGTAACCCACACATGTATTCTCCGGATTGATAATGTGAAGTGGAAATCCCTCACGTAATCTCATGGACTCTTCGCCATCAATATCCCCAGTTTCGGAAGGTGACTTATCCATTCCACCATTTTGTACAATTTTCTTGCAATTAGCCAAGGTAAGATCAGTGACATCCTGTCTTACAAGTTTGAAGAACGTTTCAATCGGAACACCTTCCTTGTTAAAGATACGTGAATTTCTCGCCTTCTAGATATGCCATAGGATGACAACAAAAAGTATAGTTCTATCCTCATCCTTTAGAACCTTCATGAGATAATCAACCATCCTATGATCCAGTCAGCTCCATTAATGTGAGAATTCCCACCGACCCGTATTCCCAATGGCGACCCAGCCCATATCCGAGCAGCGAAATCACAATCACGAAAAAGGTGAGACAAGGTTTCCTCATAATTCTGAGTCTCACTACAGAATGAACAGTTATTGTGTCCTCTCATGCCCCTCCTAGCAAATTCTGCCCCCACCGGTAGAGTACTAGAAATGATCTTCCAGACAAAAATTTTCAATTGGTTAGACACTGGTATATTCCAAAGAGTTCTTTTGCAAAACCGCTTACCAAGATCACCAATTCTGCTTTTGTCCCGGTCTGTAAGCTTTTTAGCCATCATCTCTTTATGGAATATGCCATATCCACTCTTAACCGTGTAAATTCCATGGTCACTGTAAGGCCAGTATGCCATATCTTGATCCTCTAAATTACATGTTGGCATTGCCATGATCCGATTGGCCCAAGAATGATCAAACAGAAAACGAATGAGGGGTTCATTCCACCGGTTTTGATCATTGATAAGCTGTTTGATCTGATATAAGCCACAGTTGACGAACTCGATTCTGAGTAAAATCGGATTAGGTTCCGGGAAGTCTCCATTAATCCATCTAGTTGACTAGACATTAAGAGAGGAATTAATACCAGGTTTCCAACCTAATCTAGGTCTGATTGCCTCAATCCCCTCAAGAATACTTCTTGCACCCCAAAATAGATTTTGACCCTTGTGGGGTAGGCTATCTGCATGCACAAGATTGCTACCATAGAATTTCATTCTAAAGGAACGACCAAAAAGGGAGTCTTCACCAGAAAGGATTCTCCAACCATTCTTAGCCAGAAGGGCTCAATTGAGACACCCCACGTCTCTGACACCGAGGCCGCCTTCACTTTTCACAAGTCCTAAGAAATTATTGCTACACCAATGGATTTTCTGACTCATCTTACATCCAGCCCACCAAAATTGTGACAAAAGAGAGTTCATCTTCTTTGCCACACTTACCGGAATTTTGAAAACCGATAGAAAGTAATTGGAGAGATTTGAAAGGACAGATGATATAAGAGACAGTTTACCCGCTGATGAGAGAAAGATGCCATTCCATGATGAAATCCGCTTCAATATATATTTTGTAACGGACTGGAAAATGCCCTTTTTTGCCTGTTGGAATTCCATAGGTAAACCCAAATATTTCCCGAACCCAGTTGAATTCCGAAAGCGGAGGACTCGAAGGGTGTCTTGAATAGAATTCAGGGTACTGTTAAAGCTAAAAATAATGCCAGATTTAGGTTCATTAAGCTTCTGCCCCGAGGCCAAACAGTAGCTGTTTAGACAGTTCATTAAATACCTGGCCGCGCCCGGTTTGTTTTCAAAAAAGAACACAGAATCATCTGCAAAGAGGAGACTTGAAATGGGTTCCGCCCCCCTACACATACATATCCCTTTAAGGTCACCCTCCTACTGGTACGCCTGAAGCATACTAGTCAACGCTTCCGAACAGAGGATGAATAAGAACGGGGAAAGTGGGTCCCCCGCCTCAGGCCACATTTAGGAGCGAAACGGTCCCTAGGAACCCCATTGATTAGGATTTCATATGAAACCGATGTGACACATTCCATAATGAGAGATCGGAATTTCTCAGGAAAACCAAACTTGATCAGGACGGTTTCCAAAAAATCCCACCGAATCCTATCATAGGCTTTACTCATATCAGCTTTGAACACGCAGAGACCATACCTACCCGACCTATGATGATTGACTTTGTGAATAAGTTCGTGAGCCAGCAGAATGTTGTCACTGATGTTCCGGCCCTTGATAAAGGCTCCCTGTGTTTCACTAACGAGGTTTCCCATGATCTTCGCCATCCGATTGGCAATGCATTTCGTTGTAATCCTCATAATGACATTACACAGACTAATCGGACGGTAGTCCGAATTAGTCTCTGGATTCTCAACCTTAGGGATGAGAGTAATAAAGGTTTTATTCAGCTCCTTGAGTACTCTCCCCGAGTTGAGAATAGAAAGAACAACAGTCGTCACATCTTTTTTAATAAGACCCCAAAATTTATGAAAGAAAATAGCCGGGATACCATCCGGCCCAGGGGACTTATAGGGGCCCATTTGAAAGACTGCTCTTCTGACTTCCTTAGCAGTGAAGGGATGCGAGAGTCTATCAGACTCATCCTCTGATAGTCGGTTCTTAATGCAGTTTACCACACAATTCGTACTTACCGACCTCTGATTATCATCACTCTCCTGGGACATAACTCTCAATATCATAGTTTTGTTATAAAATAAAATAAAATGAAGAAAATGCGACCACTTTGATTGTCAATTGCCACGGTTAACCATGGACATAACTCTCAACATCATAATTTTATGAATTTGCGTTCACATATAAAAGCACACACGATCATTGTGGTATTCTTTTTCTTCCTAACATTTGTTTATCCATCTTCTTTATTAAAGCAACAACCACAGTGCTGACGTGTCAGCCTGTGATTAATTGTATTTTTTTTATTTTTATTTTATTTTTTCAAGTAAAGCGCCCCACCCATGTTTAGCATTTTTTTTTATAAATTTAAAAGCAATTATGTCAATTTTGAAGTATAACTTGAAGCAATAAGTAAAATTACAAATATATAATCTCATGATTTGATATTAAATAATCATATAAATTAAGAATTTTTTGTAATCAGAGAACTAAAACATATTATGTACTCTAAATTCATAATTACAGCAAAAAAATACCCTGTACTAAGACAATAGATAACCAATATATCTTCATATTAAAAAATTAATCAAAGCGGATGATAAAAAATGCAAAAACAGAACGAGTTTACAGATCTACTTCCAAATTTATAATCACGATTGAGGAAAGAAATTACAATATTAATTAAATAAAATTAAAGAAATAGGGTTAAGAAATCACGTATAGTGAATATATAAATTCGAGTAATGTTTTTAATAAAGTAAGAATTAAGATTCTTTATTAAGTGAGGACAAAAAATACAAAATTAAATGAAAAGAAGAACATACAAAATGCAAAAGTATCCCTTACAAAAATGAAAAACTAAATGAACAAAATGCAAAAGTAAATGAACAAAATTCGAGGTGTATAAGTTAGATTGAATTAAAATTAGTTTTTAGCATTTAATTTGTACGGGTTTGTGACTTTATTAAGACCTGTCCAATTTTAAAAATTATTTTTCATCAGAATATTTTTGCCTCACATATAAGTCCAGTTTGTATGAAACCGCCTAAGTAAAAAAAAAAAACAAAGTAGAAACTCAAATTTGGTTAAGTAAGATGACGTATCACACTATAACAACTACTTAAGAAACTGACCATAATGATCATTTACGTTAATTGAAAACGTAGTTTTGGATTTAAATCTAAATAGTTAAATATGACTTTAATTTATAAAGACAATTGACTTTAGAAAAATATAATTAGTAAATATACTGATTGTGTAAAATATAATTTATTTTTGTATATACTTCAAATGTCGCACTGAATGACCATTTAGTAAAATAACATATTTGAAGTTTATGTGCTTCATGATATTACACGAGCAAACGTGCGATTGTACGTATATTCTGCTTTAAAATAATGATAAAGGCATGTTCAGCAGAACAAATAACGTAGTGTATAAAGAAATTTTCGAAAAGTTATAGTACAATCTACTTATGATTGCACTATGTAACAGTTCATTATTGTTTTTTTTTTCAAATTCAAATTTGAATACCTTTGTTATATTTTGATATATGATTATATAAATTATAGTTTTATTATTGTCATATTTTAGATATGCTCGATAGGTACAACTTTAGTTATTGCAAATTAAATTATCATACGGATTAACAACATAAAATATGACTTCGATCAATAAAAAACAATTACCATTATTAATACATTTTACAACAATACCTTAAATAGCAAACCCGTGCAATTTGCACGGGTTTAAGACTAGTTAGATACTACTTTTAAACCCGTACAAATTGCATAAACTTGTAACTATTAATAATAAGTTTTGCTTGCGACAGATCACCATTTATGACGCATATTTTGTGAGATAAAATGGATACAAAATGAGTTAGTGGAGAAAGGAGACCACATAAATAGTGTTGGAGAGAGAGAAAAAGTGGGTATTTTGTGAGAGGAAATGGTATCCGTCACAAGCTTGCGACGGATAGTGCCGTTGCAAATAAGAATTTGTGAACTATTAATATGTACATATTTGATATGATAAATAAAATTATCTTTTATGAAAGCAACGAGGTTTCTCTGTGATATCATATTTTATTTTACGGCGAATCTGAAGTTTCTTAACGTATGGAGATCTTGAAAGACTTAGGTAATTTTATTTCCTCTTTAACACATCTGTTTCTCATTTTGGGTGACTTTAATCAAGTCGAGTTCTCAAAAGATAAAGGTGGCAAAAATTCTACATCTATCCCAGGTGCTCTTAATTTTCACAAATGGAAACGACCTGGTTTTTGAAAGACTCGACAAAGCCTATGCCTCTTCTTCTTGGTTTCAAGTGTATCCGGATGTTGGAGTTAAGCACTTTCCTATACAAATTTCGAACCATATATGCACCTATTGAACTGGATCTAAATCTCACTAGTAATCGTATTAGGAAACCTTACAAACTCGAAGCTTGGTGTCTTGATAACGAGGATTGTCTATCCCTTATTAATTCGAAATGGTTTTTCAATGTTCAAAGACCTTATGCTTTTAGACTTGCACGAAGACTATCTCATATTCGGTTTATTCCGAAAAAAAGCTTAGATAAAAAGGTCAGTTGGTCTGCTAAATGGGATGATTTTGATATACGTACTTCGAAAGCCATGAATCAAGCTATCAGTTCTGGCAACGTTTCAGCTTTTTCCTCGATACAACATGAGATTAGGGATTATGCAAATGCGGTCAATTTTTTTAGGAAGCAACATGCAAAGTTAAAATGGACTGTTGATGGAGATACATGTACAAAATTCTTCTTCAATTGGGTAAAAGGTCGTGCTGGGAAAAATTTCATTCTGGGTATTAAGGATTCAGATGGTCTATGGGAATTTAATCCATCTAAAGTTGCTCATATTTTCAGAAATCACTTCTATCGTCGTTTTTCTTCTTTACCTTCGTCTACGGATAATGAATCTATGCTTTAAGGTTCTCTCAAACATAATTCTTGTCATCTTTTTTGACAAACCTTCAATACGTATTCAAGATGACGATGCTGATTATTTACGAAATTTTTTTTCGGTTAAGGTAGTCCGCAAAGCTGATTTTCAACTAAGCCCGCTTAAGTCGCCCGGTCCGGACGGAATACCAGCAATTTTCTTTCAAAGATGCTGGTACACTGTAAAAGATGATGTTACCAGGGTCGCTCTCGAAGTTCTTAACAAATGAAAAGTTTTAAAGGAATTAAACCAGACTTTCATTGTTCTTATTCCCAAGAATGACTCACCGGAGGGTGTGCATGATTTTAGACTTATTAGCCTTTGCAAAGTTATTATGAATATCATTACAAAATTTATTGCCAATCGTCTAGTAAGGGTAATGAAATATCTGGTGGGGGATTCCCAAAATGTCATTGTTTTCGGCAGGCACATCTCTGATAATATTCTCGTTGTTCACGAGCTTCTCGATAACGTTGATAAGCATAAAAAAAGGAAATTGTGGTCGTTTTGCGTTCAAAGCAGATATGAGTAAGGCTTTTGATCGAGTTAAGCGGGACTTCCTTCGCTCACTATGGTTTATTTTGGCTTTCCATGTTCTTTTATCAACCTGATTATGGAATGCACCTCATTAGTATCTTATGAAGTACTCCTTAATTGTTCTCCACTTAGACAATTTATGCCTTTTTTTGCTTGCGTCAAGGAGATCTATTATCTCCCTTCCTCTTTATTCTTTGTATGGAAATTTTATCAATTAATATTAAGGAAGAAGAGGACAATGGTCTTTTTTTCGCATCTTTTTTTCGCAGATAATTCTGTATTCTTTTTAAAGGACAAAGATGATGATTTCGACCGTTTAAAAGGTATTCTTGACATTTTTTTGTCATGATTCAGGCCAAGTTATCAATTCTTCTAAATCAGGAATTGTTTTTAGTCCTAGTACTTCTTTACATTCTGCTTTAATGGGTTTGCAAACATTGGAAATCAAGAATCACTGTGGTATTGGTAAATACCTGGGTATCCGCACTGACATGGGGACCTCTAAGAAACTCATCTACTCTGACATGATCGAAAAAGTAAAAAAAAAAACGACTTTGTTCTTGAAATGGTATTTTTCTTTCACCAGCTGGACGTTTAACTTTGATCAACTCTGTAACACCCCTTCTTTATATATGCTGAGTTGGGAACCAACTCGGCCGAGTATGAGTTACTCGGCCGAGTAGATCACACGGCCGAGTAAGTGGTACTCGGCCGAATAAGGGCAACTCGGCTGATTAAATGGTACTCGACCGAGTGAGTCTTACTCGGCCGAGTGTGTCTTTCAAGACGTCAGACCGCGTTTATTATAAAGGTTAAATCGAGGTTAAAAACCTCATTTACCTAAATCAGAAAAGGCAAAACCCTAATTCCCCTTCCCCTTTATCTCTTCCAAATCCTTCAAGAGTATTTAGCAAAGGCTTCGACGCACCGATCATCTAGCTAGACCGTATTCTATCAAGTAAGTGTTACCCTATCGCTTTTGTATCATAGTTTATGGTTGATTAGTGAGTAATTCGTATTTATATAATCCTTAGGAGGAGGATTCGTAGAGGAGCGTTGGTTGGACGATTGTGCAATGCATCCTGCGATACTGACAGTTGAGTTAGGGTTTCCCTACTCAGTTTCTGTGTATGATGATTGTGATGATGCCGTCTTATCATCTGATATCACTATATTATTGTATGCCTAATGATATGGAAAAGGTAATGTGTGGGACCGTTGCGGAAAACGGATCTCATTCCTCTGATCGCTCTTCGTGGGACCCGCCACAGAGAGGATGTGCACATTAATGGTTTAGGTACCCCTTGTTGCGGTAAGTGGGGGAATTGGCGAGGGGCTAAAGGCCACCACAGATGTTGTGTAACGGTGATAGCAGTGATAGGTGTTATCAGATTGTGTGTGCTTTAGTATTGTATCCGTCTTATTCAGTTGCTGACGCTTGTTGTTGTTTTACTGCGATGATCCATGTATTGGTCAGCATAGTCTCAGGTTCGTAGATGAGCAGTGCTTGTTGGCTTGGGAGGATGGGTCACCGACATTGTTGTAGAGTCATATGAGTTTTAGCTTCCGCAGTGTGTTTTGGTTTAAAGTTTTGGTTGTCAGACGGTTGTATTTCACATATAAACCTTTGTTCTTTAATTATAATAAAGTGGCTATTGTTATTTATCTTATATTGTACCTCAGGTAACAGAGATGATAATGTGCTCATAGTCTGATGGTCTTATCTAAAGGCCTTGGGCTATGACGATCTTGGCACTTAAAACCAATGAACCCAATGAACTTAGGATGTGTCTTAAATAAAATGAACCCAAGGTATATGTTTGTAAGGCTACTGTAAAGGTTTGGGAGACGTCCCGGAATAGCGAAATTGCTTACAACCTTGTACTTCGCCACTAAGGGTAGGTTAGGGTGTGTATATACATGTATGATTGAGGTATAATGATTTGGTGTATACTATACGGTAATAAACAAGTGAAAGATGCGAATGAAATGGTGATATGAGTTGTATGTTATAGGAAAGTTGATGATACCTGTTGTGCAAATGTTGTAGTATGCATATAGGGTGGCTTGATGCGTAGGATAGGTGAAGGGCGATTTCCCCTTCACAAAGCCTGACTGATGTTTATGACTCGGCCGAGTGTGAGGCACTCGACCGAGTGTGGGTTAGTCGAACGAGTAGGTGATACTCGGCCGAGTGTGTGTTACTCGACCGAGCTTGAGTGACTCGGCCGAGTAGGTAGAACTCGACCAAGTGGGTTTCACTCGGCCGAGTGAGAGGTACTTGACCTAGTACGGCTAACTCGGCCGAGTAGGGGTTACTCGACCGAGTTGGTTGTACATGTTGGGAAATGTGTCCTCAACAATAGTGCGATCACATAATTAAATCTCATGACGAGAATACGCAAGGGATGATACAAAATTATATTAGTCAACTGACCAACATTAATCGGTAATGATTGGCTAGCTAGAGTTTGACATTACTGTCGTATGACGGTGGTGGTCATTTGATCCCTTTAGGTCACACCTATAGGACAATTCCCTTAATTGATAAAATGATCAAATGTATATTGATACGAGTTGATCATACTCCTTAAACTCTTATACCGAGAAATCAGGGGTTAAATCTTATTGTAAGATTTATGTTTATAATTGAAACGTGTCAATTATTAAACAATGAACGATATTTTATAATATCGTAATTAGAATGAATCGGGTTAGAATTATCACAAAAGTTGTAGATCATATTGACGATTATTATGAATGACCATTTTATATTAGTAATTATGAATTACTTGTCAACTTGATAAATGTGATTTGTTTAATTTATAAATAATATTTATTTGATAAATATTTATGTTTTAAATTAAAACAAACATAAACTCTTATACCGAGAAATCAGAGGTTAAATCTTATTGTAAGATTTATGTTTATAATTGAAACATGTCAATTATTAAACAATGAACGATATTTTATAATATCGTAATTAGAATGAATCGGGTTAGAATTATTACAAAAGTTGTAGATCGTATTGACGATTATTATGAATGATCATTTTATATTAGTAATTATGAATTACTTGTCAACTTGATAAATGTGATTTGTTTAATTTATAAATAATATTTATTTGATAAATATTTATGTTTTAAATTAAAACAATTGTATTTTATAACATTATGACATATTGTATGTCACATAATGTACGAATTATACAATTGACAAAGTTGTAAAATGAAGTCCATTTTAAGCTAAGGTGGGACGGATTAGTGGAGGTAGTTGTGGGGGTGATTAGTGTGTTAATTGCTCTTAAGACACAATCATTAAAGGGTGCCTTGAGACTATTACCTATAGCCACCCTAGACACATTGAGAAGAGAAAATGTTCCCTTGTGTGTCTTCCCATACCCGGCCACCCACAACCCAAAAACACTACCAACTTAAATATTGTGACATGCTCACAAAATTCATTCATTCATAATCTTGGCAAAATTTTCTAGTAAGAAAATTATACTAAAACCTCTCAAATTATTATAAGATAATAACTTATACTATAATAAGTTGTAGTATTGATTTAATATTTCTAATAAAAGATTAGGATATTGTTTAAGGTAAAAACCGATTCTTGTACTACCATACCTAAAAGTTTCGGTTCATCATAAGGGGTGTCTTGGGTGCATCTTGGAGGAGGTGTTCTAGTTGAATACTAAGGAGGATCATCCTTGTGTTTATTTCGTCGGATTGTAAGTAATTCGAATCCTATTTTCCGCACATTTACTAGCATGCATAAGATCTAAAATTATAATAATTAAAATGTTAATTATCATATTTATTTAGTATGACTAAAATTTTAGGTCAAAAGGGAATTGCTTCTAATTCTCTTATTTAAGCTTAAGTCGTGTTTAGGGTTATTCATTCAGTTCTTAATCAGGTTCTAATCCAGAAAGTTTATTATTCAGTACCATCTAGTTTTTTTTTGTTTTAATCTTTCAATTATCATCACAATACTTGCTCTTTAGTTTTATTCATTGTAATCATCAATCTTTCTACGAGATTCAATAAAGTTTGTTCTTTTCTGCCTTAATCCTTATTTCCGGTAATTCTCTTCTTAATTTCAGTTTCATTATTGTTATTTTGTTAGGATTGCTTACATCCGGTTTAAGTTAGAATCCCAAAGCCTTTACTGTTATCGCATGCTTAGAATAATGATTGCCATGAATTCCGTTTTTATTAATGTTTTTATTATTATTTCAATTTCCATGAGTAGCTAAATTCCATATGTTAGGATGTAGGGAGTAATATGCGTAGATGGTGTGAATTCCGAGACCGACTGTAGCAGCACCTTGGTCGACCGACCTCCATTATAGGTCGGTCGACTAGGGTGTTGGTCGGCCGACTGGACTAGCTGGTCGGTCGACCAACGCGCGTATGTTTTCAGACCGTTTTTCTTTGTCGACCATAATAACCTACAATGAGACTGAAAGGAGACTTGTAGGATGTTAGTAATGACCTACCCAAGATTGAGAGATACGGGAAGGGCATTGGTTTACACTTTAAGACGGCTAGGTTTCTTATGACTGAAACGTATGTGACCTAGAATTTAGGAATCACCCTTATTGTTGACACCCAATAATTGTGAGACCTAGGAACTAATAGCATAAGCCGAAATGAGCTATTATGTATCATAGACCGAAAGGATATGTTACAACCCTTACGCGACTGCAATACATGTTGACTTAGGATTTACACCATCGTAGCTATTTACTACCCGAACTACCTAGCATCTTTTTTACTATAGTTTTAATCTCATCTTTATTTACATGTTTTATTTTATATTTATTTCTAGACTTAGTAATAATCAATCCAAACCCCCAAAATTGTTACCCTAAAAACATTGACATCAAACAATAAACATTCCCCACCTCTATGTGGTTCGACCCTGACTTTCGCTATCTATAGTTAAAGTTTAGGAAATTATAAATCTTATCTTTGGTGCCCTCAACGACGGGTATCAAATTTTGGCGCCGTTGCCGGGGAGGTGAAGCTAGTGTTTATTGTTTTTGTTTATGTTTTCCCGTTTTTTTGCCGTCACGACCATCACCCCTTTTCCACAACTCGAGCATGAACCATTGCATATCTATTGTAGTAGATTAACCTCTTTCCTTTCTTAGTCTGACTATCTTGTTAGTATTGGGGAGGTTTGTTGTATCTTTTATGATGGAGTTACTGGTCAGACATTAATCGAGATAGAGGGAAATTGTGGATGGGAATTTTTAGACTTACCCTACGAGAAGCAATGGGAGCTTCTCAAACCCCTTATCCAAGCCAGTGAAGATACGGAGAGGTATGAGGACGTCAATATTAGTAGCACGGATATTCCTGTCGAGTGTGATCCTATCACACCCGTTACTAAAGAGTCACTCATTCTTAAGGATGAGTATGATAGGTTACTTGATTCCCTTTCCCTCCCCGTTGACGATACTGACTTGGATTTAGATACAGCTAATGAGTTAGGCCTTCACCCCTTGACTGACCAACCTATTTTTATAGGTGTTAGTAATGAACATGTCCCTGACACGTTTGAACTCTCGGTTGATGAACCTTGCTTTTTGCAGGATTCATTTATTGAAAGTTCTGATGTTTTTAATAATATTAATGAATGTTCTATGCAAGGATCCTTTACAAAGGATCCTTCGGAGGCTTTGATGTGTTTTGAGACATGTGCAGGTGAATCTCTCGCTCAGGAGGCTGATTTGGATGCTCTAGAAATTGCGACACTAGTGGCAGAGTCTATAGGCGGTAGAAAGAGAGATGTTCTCGATCGAGTAGTACCACTTACTCGATCAAATGATGTAGAGAACGAGGTCACTCAAGCAAGGGATCATTTGGCTGAAGAAAAGAGCCCTAAGAAGAAGAAACCCAGGAAGGTGTCGGCCCACGACTTGGGAGTCGACAACTCCGGGAGATGGATGGCTAGAGCTATGGATGATGACCCACCTATCTACACGGTGGAGAGAAACTCATCTACCCAAATCACCATAGCTGAAGGGATAGCCTGTAGTCAGAACCCTTGGTCAAAGAAACCATACATCCTTCGCGGATGATTTCTTCTTTCTGCTCGTTTCTATTTTTCTTAAAGACAATTTTCGGTTTTTGTTAAGACTTTTCTGTTTGTTTTGCTTTAAGTTTTTAGGACAATTTTTGCTTTTGTTGCGTAATAGAGACAATTAGACTTGGTTCTGGATTTTTGCGCATGTTTTGGGCGCGTATATAATGTTTTTCAGGTTTGGGGAAGATTAACTTGGTTGATACAAGTTATTTTCGAAGAAACGGAGGCCACTGTACAGGAATGTCAGTCGACCGACCAGCACCATCAGTCGGTCGACCAGACCCCTGCAGATCAGAAGAAACTGTAAGTATGCAGTCTGGTCGGTCGACCAGAGAGGACGGTCGGTCGACCATTATGCCTGTACAGACTGTCCGTGATCTTCTTGGGAAGCGTGCAACCGTCATAAGGGAGTTCCTTTCTCTTTCCTTTATGCTTCCCCCTTTTCTTCTTCTATTCAAACCTTCAAAACATTATACATCACCCAAAACACGTTTAATCCCCGAAAAAGGTCTTTCTTTGTTTGACTTTTTTAGGTACTTGGAGTGGCATTGCTGGCCACCGAAACCTCCTAGCTTACGCTGGTTTGGGGAGGTTTCTCATGCGCTTAAAAATCCGGTGAGTTCTTTCCATTTTCCTTGGTCTTACTTTTTGCACTTTTTTCCTTTAATTTTATGAAACCTTTACTTAGGCTAATGCACAATGGGGACATTGTGCGGGTTGGTATGGGGAATTGGTTTCGTGTCACATGCATTGTTCCATTGCATTTTTGTCACACGTTTATTGCATTTCTGTATTGCATAGTTCTTTTCTTTATTTCCTTTGCATATACAAAATCCAAAAAAATAGAAAAAAAAATTCAAAAAAATTTCCAAAAAAATGCACGTTTATTTTAGCATATAGGTTGAGTCGGAACGAGAGTATTTCAAGGATGATTTTGTTATCTTACATGTTTATGCCTTTACCTTGCCTTGTCAACTTGTTTTAGTATGAGAGTCTTTTGCATATCTACGAGTTTTTGTCAATTTGTATATCTTGAGACTTGACTTATACCTTGGCAACCTACTATACTTTCTAAGTTTTAGAGTTTATTTCCTGGTTTCATTCTTAAACCAGCTGTCTAGGATGTGAGTAGTACTCCCCTTGGAACATGTTACATCAATATGCATAAACATGAACTTGAATTGCTATATACTTATTTACTATCTCGTTTTGTGAGTCTAGGTACGTGCATTTGGGATCCCTTTTCTCTTATTTACCCATAAGCCTTACATAGCCAAAATTGCCTTTTTATTTCCCCTAAACTACATCCCATACTTAGCCTACCCTTCCAAGCTAGTATTTGTGATCTTTGGTTTATTATTTTGAGGCATCTTGGTTTGTATGCTATCTTGAGCAAAAGGAGAAAATAAAGAAAGAAAGCAAGAAAAAGAAAAAAAGAAGAACAGAAAAATTCAGAAAAGGAAAGAAAGAAAAGAAAAACGAAATAAATCAAAAACGTACAGAAGTCAGTCGACCGACTACACCCTCAGGTTAGTCGACCAACTGATAGGGTCAGAATTCAAAAATTCGTTCTGAAATCCCTTTCTTTTATATGTTATCAATCTCATACTTCATTCAAAATATTTGGGAGTCCTGTCTTATTTTTAATGTGAGAGTTGTGCTACAAAAGAGCACTTTCTTAATGTCAAAAGTTTTGAAATATGTTGTTGGGAACCGGTTTTACTAGCTTGGCTACTAACCCCACAAATCCAAAAACATCTTAACCACTTTTTACCCTTCACCTCACATATCTTTCATTACCTCAATTGCATGTATCCGAGTCACTTGATGAGTGTATTTATACATAGTTGTAGAATTCTTGTTCATGTTAGATTGCAGGCATGTTTCCATGGGTCGCAGTTAGGTGAGTGTCTTTACAATATACTTCTTCCTTTCTTTTACATATACTCACCCTTTGCTTCATGAGTGTCTCGAGCGTACCGCGAGAGTCTATGGTATAAAGTCTTTATAGTCTTTATTTTTACAAGTTTGACAACACCATAACTCGTTTGCATGATTTGAATACTTTCTCATTTTGTACTCGGCATTGGTTTGGGCTTACATGTAAATTTCGCTCTGAGATTGAAATCGTTCCATTAGTGAAAATCGAGTTTATTTGTTGCTTGAGGGCAAGCAAGGTTTGGTTTGGGGAATTTGATGCGTGTCTATTTTATGATGTTTTAAATCTATTTTTACACGCATTTTGTCGCTCATTTACTATGTTTTAGCCTTTATTTCCCAACAATTGTCTACTTTCGTGTTTTTATGCTCTTTTGCAGATTAATGCGGAAAAGAGACGATTTTATACCAAATTTATGCCCTCGGGATTTTTCATAGCCAAGGAACGATGGAAAGTCAACTGAAAGCGCGACCCAAGTACCACAAAGTCAAACCAAGGCGAAATCAAAACTGACCAACAGGAAAGTAGGTCTACCGACCTCCTACCCTAGTCTACCGACCTGAGGACTCCTATCTTAAAAGACAGAAGTCCACCAAGCCCGACAGGAGGTCTACCGACCACATACCTAGGTCTACCGACCTCAGCGCAGTTTCTGAATTTCCGCAAAAACCCCGTGTACGCATTAGGTCAAAAGGGAATCGCTTCTAATTCTCTTATTTAAGCTTAAGTCGTGTTTAGGGTTATTCATTCAGTTCTTAATCAGGTTCTAATCCAGAAAGGTTATTATTCAGTACCATCTAGTTTTTTTTTGTTTTAATGTTTCAATTATCATCACAATACTTGCTCTTTAGTTTTATTCATTGTAATCATCAATCTTTCTACGATATTCAATAAAGTTTCTTCTTTTCTGCCTTAATCCTTATTTCCGGTAATTCTCTTCTTAATTTCAGTTTCATTATTGTTATTTTGTTAGGATTGCTTACATCCGGTTTAAGTTACAATCCCAAAGCCTTTATTGTTATCGCATGCTTAGAATAATGATTGCCATGAATTCCGTTTTTATTAATGTTTTTATTATTATTTCAATTTCCATGAGTAGCTAAATTCCATATGTTAGGATGTAGGGAGTAATATGCGTAGATGGTGCGAATTACGAGACCGACTGTAGCAGCGCCTTGGTCGACCGACCTCCATTATAGGTCGGTCGACTGGGGTGTTGGTCGGCTGACTGGACTAGCTGGTCGGTCGACCAACGCGCGTATGTTTTCAGACCGTTTTTCTTTGTCGACCATAATAACCTACAATGAGACTGAAAGGAGACTTGTAGGATGTTAGTAATGACCTACCCAAGATTGAGAGATACGGGAAGGGCATTGGTTTACACTTTAAAAGGGCTAGGTTACTTAAGACTGAAAGGTATGTGACCTAGAATTTAGGAATCACCCTTATTGATGACACCCAATAATTGTGAGACCTAGGAACTAATAGCATAGGCCGAAAGGAGCTATTAGGTATCATAGACCGAAAGGATATGTTACAACCCTTACGCGACTGCAATACATGTTGACTTAGGATTTACACCATCGTAGCTATTTACTACCCGAACATCCTAGCATCTTTTTTACTATAGTTTTAATCTCATCTTTATTTACATGTTTTATTTTATATTTATTTCTAGACTTAGTAACGATCAATCCAAACCCCAAAATTATTACCCTAAAAACATTGACATCAAACAATAAACATTCCCCACCTCTCTGTGGTTCGACCCTGACTTTCGCTATCTATAGTTAAAGTTTAGGAAATTATAAATCTTATCTTTGGTGCCCTCAACGACGGGTATCAAATTTTGGCGCCGTTGCCGGGGAAATCAAGACTGACCTACAGGAAAGCAGGTTTACCGACCTGAGGACTGCTATCTTAAAAGTCAGAAGTCCACCAAGCCCGACAGGAGGTCTACCGACCACATACCTAGGTCTACCGACCTCAGCGCAGTTTCTGAATTTCCGCAAAAAGCCCGTGAACGCATTAGGTCAAAAGGGAATCGCTTCTAATTCTCTTATTTAAGCTTAAGTCGTGTTTAGGGTTATTCATTCAGTTCTTAATCAGGTTCTAATCCAGAAAGTTTTTTATTCAGTACCATCTAGTTTTTTTTTGTTTTAATCTTTCAATTATCATCACAATACTTGCTCTTTAGTTTTATTCATTGTAATCATCAATCTTTCTACGAGATTCAATAAAGTTTGTTCTTTTCTGCCTTAATCCTTATTTCCGGTAATTCTCTTCTTAATTTCAGTTTCATTATTGTTATTTTGTTAGGATTGCTTACATCCGGTTTAAGTTACAATCCCAAAGCCTTTATTGTTATCGCATGCTTAGAATAATGATTGCCATGAATTCCGTTTTTATTAATGTTTTTATTATTATTTCAATTTCCATGAGTAGCTAAATTCCATATGTTAGGATGTAGGGAGTAATATGCGTAGATGGTGCGAATTCCGAGACCGACTGTAGCAGCGCCTTGGTCGACCGACCTCCATTATAGGTCGGTCGACTGGGGTGTTGGTCGGCCGACTGGACTAGTTGGTCGGTCGACCAACGCGCGTATGTTTTCAGACCGTTTTTCTTTGTCGACCATAATAACCTACAATGAGACTGAAAGGAGACTTGTAGGATGTTAGTAATGACCTAACCAAGATTGAGAGATACGGGAAGGGTATTGGTTTACACTTTAAGATGGCTAGGTTACTTAAGACTGAAAGTGTAATACCTCGTATTTTATGATTAAGTTTATTATTATTTTGACGTGTTAGTGGATATTTAGCGTTATACTCGACAATTTATTTATCGGATAAGGGTTATATTCTTTATATGTTATTAAGTGATGGGTCGAGTATACGAGTTAGTTAAATAGATCGTGTTTGAATAGACGCTTGGGCCTCGATATGTGAGCCAACCCAAAACAGCCATCTCGACTTTATCACCCAAACCCATATAACGTGATAAAAAAAGAAGTAAACCCCTCTTGACTGCCACCATATGCAAAGTCTCAAAACCCTAACCTAATCTATGTCGACACCTGACTACCCACTCACGTCAGAAGCCGCCACACCAGAGAACACGAAGGGGAGGTTACACGGTGGTTTAAGGGAGCCCAAGGGTGGTCGAACTCGCTATGATGTAAGCCTACTCACCACGTTTTTGGTTATTTTAGTTTCTCTTTCATTTTAATTCAATAAATTCAGTCGTGTAATGGTCAGTTTAAGTTCTGATTTTCAAGCAATATCAATCTAAGATGTATGTTAATTGTTTATAGACCGTAGCAGCGTCGTCTTTGACCACTTAGGACCGCTATCTATGGCGTTTTAATCACCTGTTCGCTCACGCGGGATTGTTTTCAGACTAGAGTTCTTTAACTCGCAGGGTTGTGGTTTAATTCGAAACTTATGCTATTTGTGTTGTTTATGGGAATTGGGATAGATGAACAAAGGGTAGTCCATAGTTTTGGGTGGTGGTTAGTGCGGTGGTTCGTGGTGCCTCACGGCAGTTCTTTGGGTGGTTTCCGTTAGGGGTGTTGTTGGTGTGAAAACAGGGTAATCGTGAGGATGCTGGGTTGTGAGGAGTCGTCTGGTGTTATGGGTGGTTGTCGGTGGCCACTGAACTCTCCCCTGGAACCACCACGGCTCAGGGGAGAGCCTGGTGGTGCCACCAGAGGGGGTCAGGGTCTGCATATGGCGTTGGGCAGGGTGTTTTACGCGGCAGTCAGGCGAGTTTGGGGGAGGCTGTAACGGGCTGTGGTGACGGAAATTGGGGGTTTGTTGTGTTGTTGGTCTTTACGTTGATTAGTGTTATTATTATTATTATTATTATTATTATTATTATTATTTTTATTAGTATTATGATTATTTTATTATTATTAATGTTGTTAATATTACTAATGATTAGTGATATTATTAGTGTATATCTATGTTTAGCAATTGTTATGATTAATATACTTGCCAAGGAACATTGTTTTATCATTAATTACTCGTATTGTTATTGTCGCTAATTTAGTAATATTTGCTCATTTGAGTCCTTGCTATAATTAGTAAGTTCTTAATTAGTAAAGTTTGTAATTTCTTATGTTGTTTTGTTTATGAGACCTTATGGGTCGGGAAGTTACTATTTTTAGAAGTTGCTATTTCGGGAAAGTTTCTATTTTGGGAAACTTTCCAATTTTAGAAAGTTAAGAAATTCGACACATTGTTACGATTTTACGTATAGGGTTTAGTATGGGTTGTTGATCGTTAAATATTATATGTTTAGGTGACGGTTTCCGCGGGGAACATCTTTCGGAGCTATTGACTGTCTTTCTGCAAGTTGAGGTAGGGGAATAACTGTGCACTCGATTATGATGTGATACACGCTTGTTAATTGTTGTGAATTATATACATCTTATTGAATGAATAATGTTGTAATGTTATTAATTGTCTGTATATTCCTATAATGAGGAAATTGTGATAATGGGTCTTGTGATATGGTGCGGAGTTTATTTGGCGTTGGATCGGTGCGGAATTTATTTGGCGTTGGATCGGTGCGGAGTTTATTTGGCGTTGGATCGGTTCGGAGTTTATTTGGCGTTGGATCGGTGCGGAGTTTATTTGGTGTTGGATCGGTGCGGAGTTAAGGGACGATTGATCCCAATATATATATTATAAGTTTGTTTATTTATTTTCCTCTACTCAACCTCGTGGTTGACCCTGTGTATTCGTGATCACCTGTGATGAACCAAATTATTGGGGAGCGGATTGACAGGTGGCTGAGACTATGGGAAGCTGTGGGAGGAGAGAGCTTGGATCCGGACCAGACTAGAATCTAGATCACCATAGTCAGTTTAGCATGAGTTGTACTTACTTTTCATAAGACAGTTTTCTTTTATAGTTGTAAGAACATGTTATGGAGTTTAACTTTTAATTAAAGTACTGTTTATCATTCCCTTGTATCTACTGCCTCGGGAAACCGAGATGGTAACACCCTTATTTATCTGGGAGTCCTAGTACAGGCCCTTAAATAAATGGGGGTGTTACAAAGTGGTATCAGAGCGAACGATCCTCATGCCTAAACCAAATGAATAATAATGAACGTAGGAAGAGTCTGATAAAATGAACCCCGAGATGAAACTGTTAGGAGCCCCAAAAAGGAACGGGATGAGTTAGGGGCCCCCTCACACCAAACCTGGGCCCTTTCAGTTCTGTCTCGGGAACCCAATGAGAGAAATTGAAAAGTGGGGTAGATTATATAGTGACCTAGTTATCGGGTACTAACGTTCTTGCAGGAGAAGGATTGAGGTAAGTAATGATGTGAAATATGGTTGGTAATATATATACTGTGAATCATGAGATTGATGTTGAATGTTGACTGAGATATACTATTTCTGGTATTGAGAACAAGAGATTTTGAATATGAGCTTTACTTGTATATATATGGTGTTATGCATGCGGCTGTATGGTCCCTGAACCGTTAGGTAGAGATATAGTGTAATGATATGTGTAATAAGTTGATGAGCTATAGTCACCAAAAAGGACAGATGTAGGAGAGATATGATCATGATTGACTGGAATGGTTAGTAGAGCCAGCTATGCTATGTCGTTATAGGATGTGGAACCAAGTTAAGTCTTATGGGTAAAGCTAGTAGACCGAACCAGAAGCCGTGCACGTTGATGATTGCCTGTACTATTCTATGTGTATACACTTCTTATATGCATGCCTTATACCTTGCAAGAGTTTACTGATTGGCATACCAGGCAAATGTGATCGGAATTTGAGATTTATGATTTTATTATTTTACTAATTGCTTTAGCAATCCATGTTTAGTAATATATAGAATGGGTGTTCTAAGCTATGTATGTATATAGTCATGTGTTGCGTATATCGTATTTAAAATTTTATGCCTGTTATATACATTTAAATTCGTTATGAAGTTTATCATCTGTATAACCGTCAAGTTATTTAATTAATTTTATTTTCAGTTTCGAAACCTTTACCGTATTTTCATGCCAACTACAATTGAAATGAAGAATGAATGATAATATGGTCCAAAGTGATGTCTATGCTTCAAATGATTGTCAATGTGTTTGGATGAGAAAGGTTGAGTGTGGATGTAGTAATGTGTAGTTACAAAGGGACCAAAATTTTAATAAATTTTCAGAATGTTATCTGGTTTGTCCGGGCTGTCACTTCATACGTGTTTCATAATTGAGGATGAAAATTTTATGTATGATAACCTTCTGAGTTGGGTTTACAATGCTAGTGATTTATCTTGATATGAGTTATGTCTTTGGGAGAAATAATTCTTTTATTCGACAGTAGTCAGACTGTTACTGCATAGTCCTGTTTTGACCTATCTTTTGTAACAGAAATCATTTAAAACTTGGTTATTGCTTGTGCATAGTTCCAACTCTATTGTTCAGAATGTTCGTTCACATTTTCAAAATGTTACACCATGTAAAATCTTAACGAGCTGTTATTCAATTGTGATTTTTGCAAGATGCCTAAAATTTTATTGAAATGCTGTAAAGTTATTGTTCAAATTGTTCGAGTTGTAAATATTGTAGTAAATAATTTCCTTGAGGTATGCATTCGATACTTTTCCTCTGTTTAACTAATTCCTTATATTTACTAAAAGATTATGTTTGCTCACACGTTAGCTAAGTTGTTATTTAATTATGGTTGGTAAGTTGCTGCATAATATTTAATTGATGAACTTATGAGATGTGTAAGTACATATAAAAGTTTAATCAAATGGGAATTATGTGATGCGACCACGTGAGATCCTGATATGACATTAGTAACATGAAAAGTAGGCATGTGGTATGAGTATGACCCTCATTACGTGATAGCATAACCTTGTTTATTTCGTCAAGTTTAATATAAAATCGTTCCAATTATATGTCCTATATTATGATCTCAAAATGAATATGTGCTGCTCGTATGTGATGTTAAAAGCATGTTTATCTGTGCCAAGTGGCAGAATGAAACCTAACTGGTAAATTTATTAGCATATTATAGCAACCTAATGGTTATACGTAATCGTGATTATTTGAGCAATGTGAATCTAGTTGATGTTCTTTCGTATATTGATGGTTTACCTCTGTCTAGTCCTCTGTGATTATAGTCCTTATAACTGTTTTTTTTCTCGGGTGTACTGTTATACCATACAGTGAATTGCATAATGCTATACCTAGAAATTGATCACGATGTGTTAAATTATCAATTGTTGACATATGATTTATGGAAGTACCAGTCTGGTGAATTCGTTTACTTTTATCGCTAATTTTGTTTTCATAATTCAAGAACTACAAGAACAATGTTTTTGTAAAGGAGAGTCAGAATGTCTCCGTGTAGTATTGTTTCGATTTATAGCTTGTAAATTGTCTTGGATTCGTGTTTATAAGTTGTCAGAATGTTTCAAACGTTTCAAAATACTTTCAAAGGTGGTAAACTGTGATAAAGCTTGATATTTGATAATTATGGTGATTGTTTGCAATATGACTATTCTGTAGCTAGGTGTCGATGAAATCCTGCTTGAATGTTAATTGCTGCGCATTGTATAAAACCCTTATTTTGCAAGTCGTATATAATAATAGCTCCATGATAAATGATGTAATATGAGTGGACGGGGAATGTACCTAAGTGACATATACTAACTAATTGATATCTTGGAAGGTTAAACGATCTTGCGAAGTCTATGAGTTATATATGTCTTGTGTGGCATGTCCATGTTCCATGTTTAATTACGTGAAATAATTTTGCGCTATGTCTTTTCCTAAATATGGTTTTGCTTGAAAAATATGTTTATAAACATGAAACGTTTTAAATTGTCAATTATGAACTGTGAGTTTTCCTAATTATTTATGTAGTTGTAAATACTAGCTTGCGTTGAAATTTCATGGGTGTGTAAGTGTTATCTATTCCGAATCTGTTTTACTGCGTAACACGATCCTACCGACCCTAATACTTTATTGTTGTTCGAGGTTATATGTTATATGATAATTGATATGAGCCTCTTTTGAATACTGATTTGAGTTGAATATTAGTAGTTGTTCTTTTATTTGATAGTTAAACTCTTCTATTGAGGTGATAATTCTTTTGTTTGTGAGATGGGAAAACTTTTAGTAATCAATTAGTCTGAGTTATGTACAAGTTCTTGTTTTATGGCGTACACGTTCTTGTTTTATGAATAGTGGAATGATGGGTATATATACAAGTATGACAACGAACTTGGGAGGTAAGTACTGAGGAGATTGAGTTACTCGTGAGTTTAGAACAAAGACCATGGTTGGTTTTGTTTTGAGTTTGAGATTGCAGTGCAGTGTTTTAGCATGTTGTCGCATTCTGGTGGAATATTTGATAATATCAATATTGAAATCGAGATGAGATTTGGTCTTTGGTACTGAGTTATGAGTTTGAAATCGACATTGAGACGAAGTATTGATTCCCAGTTTTTTTTTTTTTTTCGGCCAGTTCACTCATCCTTGTCTTTGGTCTTAAGTTCGACGATGATAATTCAATACTTGGCTTCTTAGAGTAAGATTTTATGAGATAGAGTAATGGTAAGACGGAGTAATGGCTGGAATTTTATAATGGGGTTACGGGGACGTAACCATGTTTTAAGGAGGATAGGATTGTAAAATCTTATGATTTATGACATGGCTAATTGGTATGTCGTGATTGTTTGAATATACTTGATATTCGTGATTACTTCTGTTATTCTAATTATTTCTTCTACGCACTACATTGTGAATCGTTAAGTGTCATGCTCTCTTTTGGCGATGTGTTAAACTTTGGGGACAAAGTATCTTAAGGGGGATGGAATGTAACATTTCACGTTTTGAAGATTATATAAGTCCTACTTGTGTTCTTTTGTGCTAGTTGGTGTTTCATTTCCTTACGGGCATCGAACTTCGGGACGAAGTTCATTTTAAGGAGGGAAGACTGTAATACCTCGTATTTTATGATTAAGTTTATTATTATTTTGACGTGTTAGTGGATATTTAGCGTTATACTCGACAATTTATTTATCGGATAAGGGTTATATTCTTTATATGTTATTAAGTGATGGGTCGAGTATACGAGTTAGTTAAATAGATCGTGTTTGAATAGACGCTTGGGCGTCGATATGTGAGCCAACCCAAAACAGCCATCTCGACTTTATCACCCAAACCCATATAACGTGATAAAAAAAGAAGTAAACCCCTCTTGACTGCCACCATATGCAAAGTCTCAAAACCCTAACCTAATCTATGTCGACACCTGACTACCCACTCACGTCAGAAGCCGCCACACCAGAGAACACGAAGGGGAGGTTACACGGTGGTTTAAGGGAGCCCAAGGGTGGTCGAACTCGCTATGATGTAAGCCTACTCACCACGTTTTTGGTTATTTCAGTTTCTCTTTCATTTTAATTCAATAAATTCAGTCGTGTAATGGTCAGTTTAAGTTCTGATTTTCAAGCAATATCAATCTAAGATGTATGTTAATTGTTTATAGACCGTAGCAGCATCGTCTTTGACCACCTAGGACCGCTATCTATGGCGTTTTAATCACCTGTTCCCTCACGCGGGATTGTTTTCAGACCAGAGTTCTTTAACTCGCAGGGTTGTGGTTTAATTCGAAACTTATGCTATTTGTGTTGTTTATGGGAATTGGGATAGATGAACAAAGGGTAGTCCATAGTTTTGGGTGGTGGTTAGTGCGGTGGTTCGTGGTGCCTCACGGCAGTTCTTTGGGTGGTTTTCGTTAGGGGTGTTGTTGGTGTGAAAACAGGGTAATCGTGAGGATGCTGGGTTGTGAGGAGTCGTCTGGTGTTATGGGTGGTTGTCGGTGGCCACTGAACTCTCCCCTGGAACAACCACGTCTCAGGGGAGAGCCTGGTGGTGCCACGAGAGGTGGTCAGGGTCTGCATATGGCGTTGGGCAGGGTGTTTTACGCGGCAGTCAGGCGAGTTTGGGGGAGGCTGTAACGGGCTGTGGTGACGGAAATTGGGGGTTTGTTGTGTTGTTGGTCTTTACGTTGATTAGTGTTATTATTATTATTATTATTATTATTATTATTTTTTTTTTTATTAGTATTATGATTATTTTATTATTATTAATGTTGTTAATATTACCAATGTTGTGATTAGTGATATTATTAGTGTATATCTATGTTTAGCAATTCTTATGATTAATATACTTGCCAAGGAACATTGTTTTATCATTAATTACTCGTATTGTTATTGTCGCTAATTTAGTAATATTTGCTCATTTGAGTCCTTGCTATAATTAGTAAGTTCTTAATTAGTAAAGTTTGTAATTTCTTATGTTGTTTTGTTTATGAGACCTTATGGGTCGGGAAGTTACTATTTTTAGAAGTTGCTATTTCGGGAAAGTTTCTATTTTGGGAAACTTTCCAATTTTAGAAAGTTAAGAAATTCGACACATTGTTACGATTTTACGTATAGGGTTTAGTATGGGTTGTTGATCGTTAAATATTATATGTTTAGGTGACGGTTTCCGCGGGGAACATCTTTCGGAGCTATTGACTGTCTTTCTGCAAGTTGAGCTAGGGGAATAAATGTGCACTCGATTATGATGTGATACACGCTTGTTAATTGTTCTGAATTATATACATCTTATTGAATGAATAATGTTGTAATGTTATTAATTTTCTGTATATTCCTATAATGAGGAAATTGTGATAATGGGTCTTGTGATACGGTGCGGAGTTTATTTGGCGTTGGATCGGTGCGGAATTTATTTGGCGTTGGATCGGTGCGGAGTTTATTTGGCGTTGGATCGGTGCGGAGTTTATTTGGCGTTGGATCGGTGCGGAGTTTATTTGGCGTTGGATCGGTGCGGAGTTTATTTGGTGTTGGATCGGTGCGGAGTTAAGGGACGATTGATCCCAATATATATTATAAGTTTGTTTATTTATTTTCCTCTACTCAACCTCGTGGTTGACCCTGTGTATTCGTGATCACCTGTGATGAACCAAATTATTGGGAAGCAGATTGACAGGTGGCTGAGACTATGGGAAGCTGTGGGAGGAGAGAGCTTGGAACCGGACCAGACTAGAATCTAGATCACCATACTCAGTTTAGCATGAGTTGTACTTACTTTTCATAAGACAGTTTTCTTTTATAGTTGTAAGAACATGTTATGGAGTTTAACTTTTAATTAAAGTATTGTTTATCATTCCCTTGTATCTACTGCCTCGGGAAACCGAGATGGTAACACCCTTATTTATCTGGGAGTCCTAGTACATGCCCTTAAATAAATGGGGGTGTTACAGAAAGGTATGTGACCTAGAATTTAGAAATCACCCTTATTGTTGACACCCAATAATTGTGAGACCTAGGAACTAATAGCATAGGCCGAAAGGAGCTATTAGGTATCATAGACCGAAAGGATATGTTACAACCCTTACGCGACTGCAATACATGTTGACTTAGGATTTACACCATCGTAGCTATTTACTACCCGAACATCCTAGCATCTTTTTTACTATAGTTTTAATCTCATCTTTATTTACATGTTTTATTTTGTATTTATTTCTAGACTTAGTAACAATCAATCCAAACCCCCAAAATTGTTACCCTAAAAACATTGACATCAAACAATAAACATTCCCCACCTCTCTGTGGTTCGACCCTGACTTTCGCTATCTATAGTTAAAGTTTTTTAAATTATAAATCTTATCTTTGGTGCCCTCAACGACGGGCATCAGTCATCCTGTTCGTGTGTTCAAGGGGGGGGGGGGGGGGGGGGGGGTTTGGGGGTGGTACCACCGTTGACTCGGGGGAGGTCGACGCGGTGGTACCACTGTGGTGTTCAGTTTTCGTGTCAGTGGTGAGGTGGTGGTGGTTTCAGGGGTTGTCGGTTGTGTCTTGGGGTGTCGATAGCGGGTCTGTTTTTACGGTCCAGAGAGTGCAAGAGGTGGATCAGGTCTGATTGCGTGGCCCTGTTCATTGCGCCGGTGTTGGTCGATGGTCAGGTGGTGTGTTGGCAGAGTGGCCGGTGTTTGTGGGTGTCTGGGTTGGTGGTTGTCGGCGGTGGGGAAGGTGTTAAGTGGCGGCTAGGGATCTGTTTAGTGGGTCTGTTGGTGTCGCGATAGGCAGGCCGTGGGGGGGGGGGGGGGGGGGTGAAGTTGTTTTTACTTATTATTATTATTATTACTTATTATTATTATCATTGTTAGTGTTGATATTGTTACAACCGTTTTTATTGTTTAGTATTCGTTAGTAATGTATGTCACCATCACTTTTGGTCACCGTTTTGTGTTAATCGAAGTTATGAGTCGGGAAAGATAACGAGTCATAATAATTTCTACTTTGGGAAAGTTTTCATTCTTGGAAACTTTCCATTTAAAGTAAGTTCTATTTATTGTAAGTTTGGGTTGTTTAAGAGGTTCGGGAAGTCTATTAATTCGTTACGAATACGTGTTTAGGTAGCGGTTTTTGCGTGGAACATTTCTAGCGAGCTTGGATTTGTCTTGTGATTGGTGCGGAGTTAATGGGTCTTGTGATTGGTGCGGAGTTAATGGGGCTTGTGATTGGTGTGGAGTTAATGGGTCTTGTGAACGGTGTGGGAAATAATGGGTCTTGTGATTCGGAGTGGAGATGATTGACTTTCTATTTATAGTAATGTTTGATTGTTTACTTTTCCTCTACTCAACCTCGTGGTTGACCCTGTGTATTCGTGATCACCTGTGATGAACCAATTTATTTGGTAGCAGATTGACAGGTGTTGAGACTATGGGAGCTAAGGGAAGGGAGAGCTTGGATCCGGACCAGACTAGAGTCTAGATCACTATAGTCTTTTATTTCATGAGTTGTATTTTATTTCGTAAGACAGTTTTGAAGTAAGGTTGTACAAACTTGCTTTTGAGTTTAACATTAATAATAAAGTACTGTATTTTTTTCCTTTGTATCTACTGCCTCGGGAAACCGAGATGGTAACACCCATATTTATCTAAGGAGTCCTAATTCAGGCCCTTAAATAAATGGGGGTGTTACGAAGTGGTATCAGAGCGAACGATCCTCAGGCCTAACCTAATGAATCTAATGAATATAAGAGGAGTCTAAATAAAATGAACCCCGGGATAGGACTGTTAGGAGCACACTAAAGGAAAAGTATGAGTCTGGGGCCCCTCACACCCAACCCTTGGCCCTCTCAGTTTTACCCGGGAACCCCGAGTGTATACAAGAGAAAAAGGGTAGAATAGGAGGAGATGGTAGTAATGGTGAATTGTGATGAGAATGTCCTCATATGTGAATAACTTGGATAAGCCAGTAAGGCTTTGAGCATGAAGGAATTTTATTTGTATGAATACAAAGGATGTATGATGTTATGAGTGCATAAGGTGATTTGAGTTATATCAGTAATTTTATCATGTCTAGCGATATGCGGTTATGTGATCCCCGAGCCATGTTATAGATAAGTATTACTCAATATGATAGTTGTTTATGGACTTTAATGCTTAGGGAACATAGCCCTAATCCAAGTGAGTGCCCACTTGAGCCGGGACTCATTTCTTTTCTTTGTGTTATAGTGATGCCTCCGAGGAGAAATAATGTCGCTAACATCACTCAAGAGGAGTTTGACCGTTTGATAGCAGAGAATGAGGCCCTAAAGGCCAAACGCATGGATTCCGCGAAGATGAGCACGATTATTGCGAGGCACAACCCTACCCAATTCTCCGAGGAGGGGAACCTCATCTGTTAGGAGCATGGTGCCGGGAATTCAGTAACTTGTTCAAACTGGTGGATTGCCCCGAAGAACTGAGGGTTGTCCAAGCAGCCCACTATCTTAGGGGTATGGCCGGTGATTGGTGGACTGGAAATAAAGGAGAAATTCGTGAAGCAGCTAGAGAGGATGGGACCGAGTTTGTCGCCTGGATCGCGTTCAAGAGGATCCTATATGAAGTGTTCCTACCAGAATTCCAGAAAAGTAAATTGAGGGAGGAGTTCGATACCTTCCGAATGACAGAAGATATGACGGTGGAGGCTTATTATCGGAAGTTCATCCAGTTGCTGAGCTACGTGGGAGAAATGGGTTTTGACGATGCAATGCTGGCAATGAAGTTTGAGAGGGGATTGACAATAAACATCAAGAAGAGGCTTATTGCGGCTCCGCCCACCACAGTCCGAGACATCTACTTAAGGGCTGGGGCGGCGGAGAGGCTTTCGGAAATGATCAAGGAGGATAAGAAGACTAAGTCTGAGAAGATGAAAGCTGAGGTGGTAAATGAAAGTTCTGGGTTGAAGAAGCAAAGCCCCAATAAGTATAGTGGGTACTTCAGCAACAATGCCTCAAGTGGCGTGAGGAATCAAAATGGGAGTAACTACAGGAGTGGAGGTTCTGGTAGTGGTTCAATTGGGATAGTTTGTTTTGGCTGTGGAAAGACGGGGCACAAGCAGGCGGTGTGTCGCTCATCTGGGGGAAACCAGTCCGGAGGTTAGCATACGCCGACATCAGGATATCATGGAGCACGCACTCAGTCTTATGGTAGCTGTTGGAAACTAAGTTCCCTTATATTATACTCAAATCTAATGTGAGTTTAATTTATTTAAGTTTAATCATAAAACTTAATTAGATCTCATGCATGCATGACGATATCATAAGATGTGATAGTCCTTACATTGGTTTTAGAAGGTTTATACTCAATAATCACCTATTATATGAGTCTTCAAACCACCGAAATACCCTTAAACGATCTAAGAAAAATCGTCTCCGAAAGATGCGTATCAAGGACCCGATCTCAAACTAATACTAATTTTTGTTACTAGAAAATTAGTATAAGTATACTAGAAATAATAATAATAATATTACTCTTAATATTATTAGTATAGGAAATAATTATTTCCTTAGTAAAAACTATTTTAGCTAAGGAATTATGAGAATAAGGTTGTAGTATGAAAGTGCTTGTAGTAAGGAGGTATGCACACAATAACCACTACTAATAGTGAGGTGTGTATATGGTATTATATAGAGAGAAATTCATGCTCTCTATTGAGTGTGTTAGGCCGGCCAAAACCAAGCCAAGAGGGAGCCAATGCATGCTCTCTATGCTCTTACATAAAGCATCAATTATGCCTTACACTCTTACACACTCTTACACATTTACTTACACACACAATCACCTTATTCATTCAAACACACAATCCTCATACATGCATGCTAGTACACGGCTGAAATGAGGTCTTAAATGGACCTATTTTATCTTTGTCAATTGTGTTAATTTGTAACATGTCACACATGTCTCATAACACATGACCCTATTTGTTAATTGTGCAATTTTAACTATTAAAATTCATAATTTACAAATTTTATTACATTTAAATAAATACAC
The DNA here is from genome assembly GCA_029255685.2 of Silene conica. NCBI lineage: Eukaryota > Viridiplantae > Streptophyta > Magnoliopsida > Caryophyllales > Caryophyllaceae > Silene > Silene conica. The sequence goes on along the minus strand of CM055312.2, from coordinate 32,665,391 downwards.
TAATAATTCGAAATTATTTTTGTACAAAAATGTAATGTCATAATTTAATTACAACTCTTTGTAATTTTATGATCAACCGTGTTCATTCTCAATTTAATCGTTTCCCAAACGAATAAATAAAACCGAGTAATAATACGATTTTATTACTTTGACTTTTATTATTATAATCCTATTATAAAAATATTCGTCATATAAAATTATTTCCAAAATTTCCAGTTATTAATTAATTTGTATCCAATACAATATTAATTAACTATTCCATTGAGACGGAATTCCCTAAAGATATGACCTTAAGGGATCAACTGATCACCACCATCATATGACGATAATGTCAAACTCTAGACAGCCAATCATTATCGATAAATGTTGATCAGTCGACTTTAAAAGAGTAACACTCCCAGTTGTGTTTCATTCAAATGAGTTTTAATTACGTCAACACACTATTGTCGAGGACACTTCCTCCAACAATCTCCCACTTGTCCGAGACAAGTGTGTGTCACCAATTCTCTTGCCCTATTACTATCTCCCACTCAATGCATGGCGTCCTCTCAGGTCGTGTCGGCAATTGATTAAAATCTAGAGTGGTTTATCTCGATCTGGAGTTATAACTACTGACCGGAATTATCTACCATAGATACCTTCCGAGCGTGGCCACGCATTTCTAGTTATTATTCTCCTCGAGTGGCCTAGAGATATTTCTCAACCCTGACAAGGGGTGGACAATTCCTAATTGACTTATTCCTTCCGGCTGGCCACAACCCATCATAACCCAAAATATGTCCTTATAAACCCCAGTTACGAAGGTGTTAGGACATAAATCAAAGTTAATCTGAAAACTATGCCACCTCAGAGAACAGTCATCGGTCCAAGAACTGACTCATGTGAAACACGATAGATGCTCCCGCCACGACCAGGCAGTCTTTTAATAAGAGTACGCCAGAGCTCTATCAGCGGTCATTAGCCCGGCAAATGTATCTTAACATGTCTATGCCTAGGTGATCGATTAGTCATCCCGTATGACTAATCGCCATCAATCGCATCACACATCCGGTTGCATTGAGATGTCACCTCACTTAAGCAACTAGGGGCGAGGTCATGATAATTCAATTCACTTTAATGGGGTTCAATATGGTCTTACCATCCCATTTGAATTTTACTTGACCTTTCGTGAGTTATAAATAACTCAAACAATTAGTGGATTCTACCATCCAAGTGGTCAACCTTTGAACACCATTTAATTTACAATCAGCTTTAGGGTCTCTCGTTTACATCCCTTAAAATTGTAATTATCTTCATTTTGAGTAAACCAGGTTTACCACGGTTCGTGCGAGCGTTCACTTTGCGGATCATATCCATACATGATCTTTCCTCTGAAAGAGACAAATCATTCTTATGACTAGCGAATAAGATTATGTGCATTGTGTAACTCCCAGCCACAGCAATGCCTTTACATAATTTGTGAACTTATACGTTTTGTAGAATCTTGTGATGACCATGTAGTTAAAATACAAGTCATTGAGATGCATAGTCAATGAATATAAGCCAAAGATTATCACAAATCTTTGCTTGGTTTCTTGGAACTTGAGTCGTTGCAAACCTTTTACCATACGACTAAGTTATCTTCCAAGATCTTGAATTTGTCTTTCATCTTCATTGGAGAATACTTTGACAATTGATCAAGGTTTAATCATTGATTTAAAACCTGCTCTACGGGTTGTCCTGTAAGCGGTGCGCATCCACTTTACACGATCATACTAATGGCGGAATCATTAGTGATTTAAGCTTGCAAACAATAGTTCTTAAGGTTCGATATATTTTCATGATCCCATCATGATTATACTATCTTCATCTCCATGAACAACCTTAACACTAACAAGATGTCTTTTATAATCTCAACTAAACATCCCATGTTCAATTAGATTTAATTCATATCAATATGTCATCTAGAACCAAAAACTCGTGTACCTTTCATGAGTATCAATGCTTCATTCCAAACGAGCACTGAGTTGTTTTAGATAACGTTTACTCCCACTAAACTCTTGTTCTTGCCTGATTCTGAAGATCCCGAAGTCATACCCATGACTTAATAGCTTCAAATCCTGGAGCGAGAACTCCCACTGAACTTTACATTTAACCGTAAATCATAAAGCTCCCACTCAATTCAATGTTCCTTAACATTTAATGAATTGAAATGGTAGGGACTTAACCATATGTGCTAATAGTCACATCCTTTTCAAATACCCTTTTGAAAAACGGTTACTGAGTTTACTGAATTCATTCTCATGAATTACTTTACTACTTTCAACAAAGTTACCCTTAACTTTGCAGACTGCTGACATCCACATGTCAACACATGCTTCTCCCAATAAATCTCATTTATTAGCATGTATGTCTTATAAATTTCATGGTCTTTAGAATTTGCATTGACATATTTAGATCACCATCTAAATCCAAGAACCCTTTCTTGAGCCTTTGCAAAATCTTTTGAATAATTTTCCTCGAGTGTCCTCCCGTAGTTTCTATAAGAGTCTTTTCTTATGGTATACAATTTCTGTGTGTAGGAACTTTCAGTTCCCCACATTTATCTTATCTTGTACTGTACGAGGACTATATCATGGATCTTATCCATGTATAGAATTTTTCCTTACAAACTTCAATAATTTATCCTTGAAGTATCCTCCAGGGCCGGGGCCGTTGGTATATAAGGCGTAGATTTTTACCAAACCGTAGATCTTATCCACAACCTTTGGGTTTATCCAAAACTTTTGGGACGATAAGGCTTAGAATCTTATCTATAGCCTAATCTACCTTTTACAACCATAAGGTGTAGATTGCTCTTGGGATATAAGGCGTAGATTTTCTTAAATCGTAGATCCCATCCACAACTTAATCTTCCTTCTTATCTTTCACATAACCAAAACACAATAAATCCTACTATTCACTAATAGATCATATCCATTGTGTTAATCAAAATCACTTGCTATTTGTGGCATTTTAAATTTCTCCCACTCTAACTTTGTAATAATAATCTCATTTTATTACAAAAGATAGCCACTAAGGCCACAAGCAATGACTTTGATGTTGGTTTGTGTGCCCTTATGATTTATTACAGAAATTATTCGTTTTAAAGCTTAGATAGTTTTGGATGGTTGATAACTTTTCCTCTTAATTGAGTTCTAAACTTAATTTGATTTTGATTTGATTTGAATTGGGTATCCTATACCAATTTGGCTTCAATGGTCATACATTGAAATGTCATAATCAATTGTATTTTATGTTTAAGATTTGCAAGTGTATGTTAAACTAAACAAGAACATAATTATAAACCGATAGTGACTTGGGTTGAAAACCAAGTCACTACATTATCCAAAATACAACATATTGTTCAAGGATTACCCTTTCCTTGTCCAACAAGGAAATAAAACATAGGTTTTAATTGTTCATACAACACTTGAAATACTAGCAAAATAAGCGAAAAACAAAGCTCCTTGATCATCCCAAGTGGAGCTACTCTTAGTTCCCTTGATCCATCAAGCTTGTTTCTCTTTTCCCTTATCTTTGCTTTCATGCCCTAATTCAAGTAAGAAGAGCATTCACATCACAACTTGTATCATGATACATTAGTTGAGATTAACATAAAATCGGGATAGTTATCGTTCCAACTGGAAGAATCTTCCCAGCTTTGAGATCGCTGAGATACTTGGAACAGTTCCTCTTCCAATGTCCTTTGCCATTGCAGTAAAAGCATTTGGCCCCTTGATGAGGGCTCTTCTTGGATTTGGAGGTGCTTGCCTCAGAAGACACTTTCTTTGAACCTTTGGAAGGTTGCTTCCCCTTTGCCTTACCCTTCCTTTTGAACTTTCCTTTGCTCTTAACATTAATGTTGAGCACATCCTTAGGGGCACTAACATTTAGTCCCATATCCCTTTCAGCTTGCACGATCATATTGTGCAATTCATCGAGAGAGATGTTTTGGTTTCTCATGTTGAAATTCACCCGGAATTGTACATAAGTTTTCACCTTAGACAAGGAGTGTAGGATTCTATCAATCACTAGTTCTTTAGGAATGTCCACTTGATTCATCCTTAGGGTTTCTACATGCTCAATTAACTTGAGCACATGTGGGCTAGCCTTTTGCCCCTCCTTAAGGTTGAGATCAAAGAAAGCCGATGCCGCCTCGTATTGGACAATTCTCGAAGCCTTTGAGAACATTGTCACAAGCCTGGAGTAGATCTCATAGGCCGTGCCAATCTTTATGGCACTCCTTTGGAGTTCCGGCTCCATCGAGAAGATCAAAACATTTTTGATTGCCGCAGACTCCTTCTGATAAGTATCATAGGGTCGTCATGCTGCGGCGGTGGCATTTTCTGCAGGTTCAGGAGGTGATTCTTCAATGAGGAATTCGGTCTTACCGTCTCCCTCTGCCGCTAACAATAGTTGGGCATCCCAATCGGCAAAGTTCGCCCCATTCTTTTCCAGCTTACAACGATCCATGAAGGAACGTAACCATGAAGTGTTTGTAGTAGTGGAAGTAGTCATGATTGATATTGATACGAAGACTACAAAATTTTAAACATATGAAGAAATTAAATGCTAATCGTTTTAATTTTCATTTTAACTTGTAAACATATTTACTAAGTTGATGCATCTATAAAATGACCTCTATCCAATTTTATAAATGATTCCAAGACCCAAACCCATACTATCGAAATCGTGAACCACTGGAACTCCGACCCAATGATATGGTTTGGTGGGTTAAAATAAACCGGTTCTACCCTAGAACTCTTGGTTGATGACAAATCATAATTTATTCATCTTAGCCCGGAACACATTGACCACTGATCCTCTACACTTCCGTTGAGTACAAACCAAATTTCAAATGCATCGGGATGCAATCCGCCCACTGGACTGAATCCATCCCATCGCCCCACTTATCCTACGTAATGGGGTTCGTACTGCCCACTGGACTAGCACCACCCCACGAAATAGAAGCTCATGGGTTCTACTATTTGGTAAGGCTAATTCTCAATTGTTTTGTTTAATATAGAGGTCTTGTCAATTTATTATCTATCTCCTTTAAGCGAATTAAATTGGTGAACTCGATAATTATAATTGACACGGTCGTTATTAACGATCTAAACTAATATGCATGTTTATGGCGATTTGGCTATGCATGCAAACATAATAAAATGCAAAAGTAAAAGCAATAAAGCAATAAAATCCTAGTATGGCCTTCCTAGTAATAGTAAAAACTAATTAACTATTACAAATTCGGAAACCAACTCCTTGGTCCCTTGAACTTCATTGGCACGTCATCCCAGAAAACACCGTCTTGTCGGAACTCCTTTCCGTATGGCACTGTCTTTTGGATCTTCGGAATTACAATAAAATAATACAACTATTCCATTGTAAAACTGAAAATTTAAATTACAAACCCGTGATTCGAGATCACATAAATTACAACCGAATCAATATTCCCTTTCATTACGGGTAATATTGATTAAAACTAAGGCCATACTAAGAAAAATTACATAATTCCAAATTATATAAATAACATTCAAAATATGACATTCATATTAAATAAATTGCAATAAATAAAATATGTATGCACATGCTCAATTTTTAATGCCAAATCGCCTTATGGGAGCAAATATCTCATATTTGTTTACGGTTTTTACGGATATGCGTGATTTTAACTATTAAAATCATCCAAAATTACATAAATCTCATTTATGTCCAAGTTAATCATCCTAACTTACTTTAGGAATCAATGTTTAGTCTCTAGTAATATTTGATCATGATCTAACTTGATTTTGCATTATTGTTCATAAATTACTTGTATTTTCGGGAAAAATAAACAAAATACGGCCAAATGAGTCAATAAAATTCGAAATTTAAAATTCAAAAATTTTAAACTTTCTGGAAATTTTCTAAAAATTCAGAAATTATTAAAATGGTCTTTTGCAAATATTTATGGTTTATTTGTTAAATAAATCATATAAAAGCCGTTTTTATGGTTAAAAATCCGATTTAAATTATAAAAACTTGCAACAATTTGCCATAAATTTTTAGTCATTCTAAAATATATATTAGAATCTGAAAATGACCAAAAATTACAGACCATACTCGAAATTTTATTTTTCCGACTCATAAATTACGATTATTAACTAATTAACTCATTAAAATTAATAATCATAAAAACAGAAACTTTTTGATATCCAACTTTTAGATCTGATGTTCCTATCATATAAGACATTTATGGGTAAAATTTCATGCCATAATATTAAGATTAACTATTTTTAACACAATAAGTCACTATTTATCCGATTTTAACCATTAAAATCATAAATCATGCATCACTTGAGAATAAATTCCCAAAACATACATACATACTTTAAATATTGCATGTGACATTGTGTAATGTTTTTATGGCAAAATTCCAACTATAACTATTAAAGTCGAATTTAAGTCACTATTAATACGATTTTTACTATAAAAATCATTAATCATGCAAAATAAGTCCAATAATTTCGAAAATTCATACAGGAACTTTATATATTGCATGTGACTTCTCATAAAATTTTTAAGGTTAAATTCGAAATATAACCATATATACCCATTTTTGTTCATATTATGACTATTTATCTCATAAACTTCATAATCCATGCATACTAATTCCATTTCTTACGAAAAATCATATACAATATATTAAATATGCATGTGAGAACATATCAAAAAATCTCGGCCAGAAACTAGTTTTAGCTATTTTTCCCATTAATTGTCGTTTAAAACCGATTTAAACTACAAAATATACAAATAAATATAAAAATGAACAATAAAAATCCATAAAATTATTTTTATGTCCTAAAACCATTTTAGAAACAGAAACTTTAACATGCAAAATTATTTTGTGATTTATCATAATAAACACAATAATTTCGAAATTTTCGAAATGTGTATGTTAAACCGATTTTAACATAAAACATGAATCCGATCATGCATGCAACAACCGTAATGCTCTGATACCAATTGTTGGAAACTAAGTTCCCTTATATTATACTCAAATCTAATGTGAGTTTAATTTATTTAAGTTTAGTCATAAAACTTAATTAGATCTTATGCATGCATGATGATATCATAAGATGTGATAGTCCTTACATTGCTTTTAGAAGGTTTATACTCAATAATCACCTATTATATGAGTCTTCAAACCACCGAAATACCCTTAAACGATCTAAGAAAAATCGTCTCCGAAAGATGCGTATCAAGGACCCGATCTCAAACTAATACTAATTTTTGTTACTAGAAAATTAGTATAAGTATACTAGAAATAATAATAATAATATTACTCTTAATATTATTAGTATAGGAAATAATTATTTCCTTAGTAAAAACTATTTTAGCTAAGGAATTATGAGAATATGGTTGTAGTATGAAAGTGCTTGTAGTAAGGAGGTATGCACACAACAACCACTACTAATAGTGAGGTGTGTATATGGTATTATATAGAGAGCAATTCATGCTCTCTATTGAGTGTGTTAGGCCGGCCAAAACCAAGCCAAGAGGGAGCCAATGCATGCTCTCTATGCTCTTACATAAAGCATCAATTATGCCTTACACTCTTACACACTCTTACACATTTACTTACACACACAATCACCTTATTCATTCAAACACACAATCCTCATACATGCATGCTAGTACACGGCTGAAATGAGGTCTTAAATGGACCTATTTTATCTTTGTCAATTGTGTTAATTTGTAACATGTCACACATGTCTCATAACACATGACCCTATTTGTTAATTGTGCAATTTTAACTATTAAAATTCATAATTTACAAATTTTATTACATTTAAATAAATACACTAATAATTCGAAATTATTTTTGTACAAAAATGTAATGTCATAATTTAATTACAGCTCTTTGTAATTTTATGATCAACCGTGTTCATTCTCAATTTAATCGTTTCCCAAACGAATAAATAAAACCGAGTAATAATACGATTTTATTACTTTGACTTTTAATATTATAGTCCTATTATAAAAATATTCGTCATATAAAATTATTTCCAAAATTTCCAGTTATTAATTAATTTGTATCCAATACAATATTAATTAATTATTCCATTGAGACGGAATTCCCTAAAGATATGACCTTAATGGATCAACTGATCACCACCATCATATGACGATAATGTCAAACTCTAGACAGCCAATCATTATCGATAAATGTTGATCAGTCGACTTTAAAAGAGTAACACTCCCAGTTGTGTTTCATTCAAATGAGTTTTAATTACGTCAACACACTATTGTCGAGGACACTTCCTCCAACAGTAGCAGTGGCTATCGTACACCCATGTCAAACTATGGTGGGGGTGCGAAGTCTGGAGGCAGCAGTAATTATCAGAGGAACTACAACAGTTATCAGAACCGTTCATATCTGAATCAGTATAGTGGAGGTGGGAGCAACCAGAAGACAGGGGCAGAAGGAAATCAGCAGGCTGGAACATCTACTGCCAGTCAGAGTGGAGCTAAATCCAGTGGCAAGCTTTTTGCCATGGGGAAGCAGGCAGCTAAAGATGATGCTCATGTTGTGACCGGTACTTTTCTTGTGAACTGTAAACCTACTTTCGTACTTTTCGATTCCGGGGCTACCCATTCTTTTGTGTCTAGGGAACATGTTAGGGCCTTGGAACTCGAGGGGTTCGACTGGGTCGCAGACTCAGTCACCATACCTTCAGCAGAGTCGATAACTTGTACTAGAGTCTATAGAAGTGTACCCTTCAAAATCGGGGAAACAATTTTCTATTGTGATCTCATAGAATTTCCACTAGGGGGTTTTGAGGTGATTCTAGGGATGGACTGGCTGGGGAAGTATCGAGCTTTTATTGATTGTCATCAAAAGAAGATTTCCTTCAAGGGACCTAAGGGAGTGAGGGTGTCTTACAAGGGATATCGAGTTAAACCTAAAATCAAATTCATTTCCGTCAATACCCTTACGTCTAGCTTGACGAAAGGAGAGAGTCTGATCTTATGCCAGATGTGAAATTGTGAGGCTGAGACCCCTAAGACTAGCGAGATACCTGTGGTGCGGGAGTTTGAAGGAGTATTCCAGGATGACATTCCAGGGTTACCGCCAAGGAGGGAAGTGGAATTTTCCATTGACCTGAAACCAGGGGCGGGACCAATATCTAAATCACCGTATCGTATGAGACCGAAGGAGATGGAGGAATTGAAGAAGCAGTTGGATGAACTAGCTGAGAAAGGATTCATCCGACCCAGTGTGTCGCCCTGGGGAGCACCCGTGTTATTTGTAAAAAAAAAAGATGAGAGTTTGCGGCTTTGTGTTGACTATCAAGAGCTGAATAATGTCACGATCAAGAACCGATATCCTTTGCCAAGGATTGACGATTTGTTTGATCAGTTGAGTGGAGCTGGGGTTTTCTCTAAGATTGACTTGAGATCCGGGTATCACTAGTTGAGGATCAAAGATGAAGATATTCCAAAGACCGCTTTCAGAACGAGGTATGGCCACTACGAATTTGTGGTTATGCCATTCGGATTGACTAACGCTCCAGCTGTGTTCATGGATTTGATGAACCGAGTCTTTAGCCCGTATCTGGATAAGTTCGTGGTGGTATTCATTGATGATATCCTAGTGTATTCCAAGAATGCGGAAGAGCACGAGGATCATTTGAGGAGAGTACTTCAAACCCTGGAGGAGCATAAGCTCAATGCTAAGCTGAGCAAGTGTGAGTTCTGGCTAGAGAAAGTCGCATTTCTGGGGCATGTAATTTCCAAGGAGGGGGTATCTGTCGACCCTAGTAAGATCGAGGCTGTGACTAAGTGGCAAAGTCCGAAGAATGTGAATGAGATACGAAGCTTCCTGGGATTGGCTGGGTATTATCGGAGGTTTGTCAAGGATTTTTCGAAGATAGCAAAGCCCTTGACGTCGTTAATGAGGAAGGAGAACCGTTTCATCTGGGATGAGAGTTGTGAGAAGGCATTCCTGACCCTTAAGGAACGTCTGACAACAGCTCATATCCTTGCTTTGCCTGTCGGGAGTGATAATTTTGAGGTTTATATTGACGCGTCGAAGCATGGACTAGGTTGTGTGCTAATGCAGAATGGGAGAGTGATCGTGTATCCTTCTCGTCAATTGAAGACCTATGAGGAAAATTACCCAACTCATGATTTGGAATTGGGAGCGGTGGTCTTTGCACTTAAACTATGGCGCCATTACCTTTATGGAGCCACTTTTAAGGTGTTCTCTGATCACAAGAGTTTGAAGTATATCTACACCCAGCGAGAGTTGAACATTAGGCAGAGAAGGTGGATAGAGTTGATTGGAGATTATGATATGCAGATTGTCTACCACGAAGGCAAGGCAAATGTGGTAGCAGATGTCCTAAGTCGGAAGTCTGTTCATGCTTTGAGTTGTGCCAGGTTGAGAGTGAGTTTGCATGGCGAACTAAGGGAGATGGGAATTTTCATGATCCGGAAAGGGGATGCTCTTAGTGATTTGATTGTGGAGCCTGAGTTGTATGGGGAGATTCGGGAATTACAAAAGAATGATGCGAGAATTCAGAGGTGGCGCAAGATGGTCGAGATTGAGGGTGGAGAGGCTGCATCCAAGTTCAGTATTCATACCGACGGCAGTTTGAGGTTCAGTGGGCGATGGTGTGTTCCAGATATTGAGGAGTTAAAGAATAAAATCCTGACTGAAGCCCATGCTACTCCATATTTCGTTCACCCAGGGGGTGATAAGTTGTATAAGGACCTTAAGAAGACGTTTTGGTGGCCAAATATGAAGAACGAAGTCGCTGAGTTTGTGTCGAGATGTTTGACATGTCAAAGAGTGAAAGGAGAGCATAAGAGACTACAAGGGAAGATTCAACCATTAGATGTACCAGAATGGAAGTGGGAGAACATCTCGATGGATTTTATTGTGGGGTTGCCTTGGACTCAGCGGGGCAACAACATGATTTGGGTGATTGTAGATCGATTGACTAAGTCTGCTCACTTTATTCCAATGAAAGATACCTGGAGTAAAGCTGAGCTGGCTAAGTCATATGTTCAGAATGTGGTCAAGTTGCATGGGGTGCCCAAGGAGATTGTTTCGGATCGGGACTCGAGGTTCATATCTAGATTTTGGCAGGAGTTGCAAGCCGCTTTGGGTACCCAGTTGAAGATGAGTACAGCTTTCCATCCAGCTACCGACGGTCAGACTGAGAGAACGATCCAGACCCTTGAGGATATGTTGAGAGCATGCGTACTTGAGTTCGGAGGATCTTGGGAGGATCGACTGGGATTGATAGAGTTCTCTTATAACAACAGCTATCATGCCAGTATAGGGATGGCCCCTTTTCAAGCATTGTATGGGAGGAAGTGTCGGAGTCCTGTGTGTTGGGATGATCGAGCTGATGTTGTAACTTTGGGGCCAGATATGATTCAAGAGATGGTGGAGCAGGTTCTTGTTATTCGACAGAAGATGAGGGCTGCCCAGGATAGACAGAAGAGCTATGCAGATCTAAAGAGGAGCGATATTTCATTCGAGTCGGGAGAGAAGGTAATGCTGAAGGTATCTCCAATGAAGGGTGTGATGAGGTTTGGAAAGCGTGGCAAACTGAGTCAGAAATTTATTGAGCCGTTTGAGATTTTGGACAGAGTTGGGGAGGTGGCATACCGATTAGCTTTACCTCCAGCCCTATCCAAGGTCCATAACGTATTCCATGTGTCTGAGTTACGGAAATATGTGAGCGATCCATCGCATGGTTTACGCCACGAGGTGATTGCGGTAGATGAGCAATTGTCCTACGTTGAGACTCCAAAGGAAATCCTAGACAGGAAAGTGCGAAAGACTCGTAATGGGGAGACGGCTTTGGTGAAAGTTCTGTGGACCAACAATAATCTAGAGGAAGCTACATGGGAAGCCGAGACATCCATGAGAGAGCGTTACCCGCATCTGTTTGACTGAGGTAAGTTACGGGGACGTAACTCTTCTTTAAGGGGGGTGGAATGTAACATTTCTGTGTTTTGGTTAATGGGTTGTGTTCCTAGTTCGCTTGCGAGCGATTGGTTGTCACCTAAGTGAGGTTGAACTTCGGGACGAATTTCATTTTAAGGGGGGAAGACTGTAATACCTCGACTATTTTAAGTTACGATAGTTTAGTACTTAATATGAGTACATGTTATATATGTTTTTAAGTCGTGATATGTGGCTCCCGTGGGGCTAGAACACGGGACCTTAAGGGTGGAGTTTTGGGCCTCGATTGTTGTGCATAGCACAACAGCCCATGTTGTCGAGAAACCCTAACAAAACCCTCACAAACACTCACACCTCACGGATACACTCCCCTGCCGCCATATAAGAGGTAACATCCACCCTAATTCTGACCTATCTTTCACATAACTATTACCCTAAGCTTACTGCCGCCACCACACAGAAGAGAAGGAGGGTTCTCACGGCCACTAACACTCTTGCGTTTTTCCCTAATTCTGATCTGAAGTCATGTATGCGTAATCGAAACTGACATTGTTTTAATCACTGTTGTGCCTAGTCGTTTTTGGCAGTAGTTTCGAAGGGTTGTGTCTGGTCACCTTAATCTGTTTAGTTTTGTTATGTGTTGCTGGTGGGAGAGGGGGCGTCAGGGAGGTTGTCACGGTGGTTCTGGTGCGTCAGTGTCGGTGTCGAAGAGGTGTTTGTCACCCCTGGTCGTAGGTGTAATTGCTATTTACAGGTGGTCATCATGTTCGTGTATTCAAGGGGGGAGTTTGGGGGTGGTACCACCGTTGACTCGGGGGAGGTCGACGCGGTGGTACCACTGTGGTGTTCAGTTTTCGTGTCAGTGGTGAGGTGGTGGTGGTTTCAGGGGTTGTCAGTGGTGTCTTGGGGTGTCGATAACAGGTCTGTTTTTACGGTCCAGAGAGTGCAGGAGGTGGATCAGGTCTGATTGCGTGGCCTGGTTCATTGCGCCGATGGTCGATGGTCTGGTGGTGTGTTGGCAGGGTGGCCGGTGTATGTGGGTGTCTGGGTTGGTGGTTGTCGGCGGTGGGGAAGGTGTTAAGTGGCGGCTAGGGGTCTGTTGGTGTCGCGATAGGCAGGCCGTGGGGGGGGGGGGGGGGGGTGTGTTAAGTTGTTGTTTTTACTTATTATTATTATTATTATTATTATTATTATTATTATTATTATTATTATTATTACTTATTATTATTATCATTGTTAGTGTTGATATTGTTACAACCGTATTTATTGTTTAGTATTCGTTAGTAATGCATGTCACCATCACTTTTGGTTACGGTTTTGTGTTAATCGAAGTTATGAGTCGGGAAAGCTAACGAGTCATAATAATTTCTACTTTGGGAAAGTTTCTATTCTTGGAAACTTTCCATTTAAAGTAAGTTTTATTTATAGTAAGTTTGGGTTGTTTATGGGGTTCGGGAAGTCTATTAATTCGTTACGAATACGTGTTTAGGTAGTGGTTTTCGCGTGGAACATTTCTAGCGAGCTTGGAATTGTCTGCGTTTCTGCAATTCGAGGTAGGGAAAATACTGTGCACATAATGATGAGTAATCTGTTGTTAATTGATGATAACCATGTTTAACTTCCATTATTATATGATTGATATATTGTATTATTTGGCTATATAATTCTGAGATACGATACGAGGTGATGATAAATGGGTCTTGTGATTGGTGCGGAGTTAATGGGTCTTGCGATTGGTGCGGAGTTAATGGGTCTTGTGATCGGTGTGGAGAATAATGGGTCTTGTGATTCGGAGTGGAGATGATTGACTTTCTATTTATAGTAATGTTTGATTGTTTACTTTTCCTCTACTCAACCTTGTGGTTGACCCTATGTATTCGTGATCACGTGTGATGAACCAATTTATTGGGGAGCAAATTGACAAGTGTTGAGACTATGGGAGCTAAGGGAGGGGAGAGCTTGGATCCGGACCAGACTAGAGTCTAGATCACTATAGTCTTTTATTTCATGAGTTGTATTTTATTTCATAAGACAGTTTTGAAGTAAGGTTGTAAAAACTTGCTTTTGAGTTTAACATTAATAATAAAGTATTGTATTTCTTTCCTTTGTATCTACTGTCTCGGGAAACCGAGATGGTAACACCCATATTTATCTAAGGAGTCCTAGTTCAGGCACTTAAATAAATGGAGGTGTTACACTATTGGAATTTGCAAGAGATCAATAAGGGAGATGAATATGTATATTTTGGCTTAAAAAGTGCAAAAAAGGATTTCGTCACGGTAGTTGGGAGGGATTTAGTGCCTGGTGAGTTTATGAGTTATAATCTTGGAACACTGAGTGAGCCTAGTGGTAAGTTAAGGAGTGGAATGGTCAGGGATACGTTTGGTATGGTTATTGAGATAATTTTGATGACAGAATTACTGGTGCACGCTAGTGGAGTTGGTATTAAAGGTTACAATAGAGTAGGATGCGGGAAAAAGAAACGGCTTAGTAGTGGTCAAATAGTGGTTACGTGGTCACATTGATCAATTAGTCGTGATTGTTTGGGTTGCGGAAGGTGTATGTGTGATGTATGTAGGTGATTATGTAAAGTGTCAATCTCATGAGTAGTGGTATAGAATGGTGTTCACACGATCGTTATTTGTATATTTCTTGTAACATTAGGCATATAATGGTTATATTTGGTATGCCATATTAATGCTACATAACAGACGTGGTCGTTTTACTTCGGAATGGATGTCGAGCTTGGTACTCCAAGATTGTGATATGAGTAGATTCGCGTTGCGATGCGAATGTCTGTGACGGTGTTGCGATGCCATCACCAAGAGTTGGTGGAAACGATATGGTTGTTTCGAGACCGTTTGCCCTTTTCTAGAGGAACTTTGGTTGGATGATTGTGTAGGGCATCCTACGATACTACCAGTTGACATAAGGTTTCCCTACTCAGTTTCTGTGTAATGATGATTGCGACGATGCCGTCTTATTATCAGATATCATTGTATTATTGTATGTCTATTGAGATGGAAAAGTTGATGTGTGGGACCATTGCGGGAAACGGATCTCTGTAAAACCCCTCGTCGCAGCGGAAAAATAAAACATACAAACATGCCAAAATTTACATGGAATTTAAACTTTAACATACATGATTAAGAACGAGGTGAATTAAACAAAACTATACATACTGAAATGAACAAAACACAGATAAGTATATAAGTCTAAGTACAAAACCATAAGTACAAAAACGCAGCCTAGGATAGCATATCCCTACAGGCACTCAATGTATATCAAAAGACTAGGTCTAGCTAAAACGATAAATGTGTATGTCATCGATGATAGGATCATCGCTCGCTAGCCTCAGTAACCCTCCAGCAACCGTCATGTACCTACATACATGAAAACATGTACGCCACAATCAGTGGGGAGTGACTAGAGTTCTCCTAGCCACTTATTGTTAGCAACACGTAACACATAAGAACATCCATCATACTCCAACATTACAATATGCAAAGTATTATCAACCTTCACATCAACAAACACCACTTAGCTTATGCAAAAACCCTTAACTAACTTCGGAAACTATTTGAAGCGAGAGCCGGTCTCCCTTCCGGTTGCCTGGCCGGGGGGGTCTTTCTCCTCAAACCATTTACGAACTCATAATAAGAGCCGTCCAATGCCTTGGACGAACAATACTCAATTATAAACAATACTCTAAGTAAACAACCGTTTTCGACGATTTTCGCGCCTATCTTTTCCTATATCCGCCCTCCATATTTCTAGGTAAGAAAGCTCTCAAGTTTCTTCATCGTTCTCCTCTGGTCGTGATGTTTGAGACACGAATTCTTATGCTAATTTCGTTTATTTGTATATCTAGTTGCGGAGTTGGACAACCGGAGTAGCTTTGAGTCGAAATCACGTTCACTGAAGAGCTATAAGGTAACTTTGAGAGGTTTCTCGACTTAATGTAAAAGATTGATTTTTACGTGATTTGTGTAATATTTAGTATACTAGAAATGTGTTTGATGAAATAGTGGTTTGACTATGTTTATAAATCATATATTTACATGAATTTCATCTTGAATGGTTGTGTTGGATGAGATTTTAGTTGTGGACAAAGGTTGGTATGATGTTCTTCACATTTTCATTGTGTCCATGTTGATAATATGGTTTTGGACGATTAATCTATGCTTAAGCTTGTTAATCTTACCTTAAATTATTTGTTTAAGTTTGTATGTTGGTGTAAGACATATTGATGTGGTTTACGTGTTGTTTACGCGAGCTTGAATATGTAAAAAATCCGTCTTAAGACCGTCACATGCTAGAAGTGTTGGTTTTCTAAAAATTGGGATATTCAAGTACCAGGTACTCCCAGTCGGGTTGCATGTTACTCATGCGAGGCCTTTGCTACTTTCATGGTTGTACTTCTTGGTTGATTGTATGGTAAACTGTTTCCTCTTTGTCTTAAATTCATTTCCTGGCCTAGTACCAATATGAGTATTATTATTCATCTAGGTGTATGCTTGTCTGGAATTTCGCCTGGGATATTTCCTGGTCAGGCAGGGAGTATTATGACTCAACAAGTACTATGGAATCAAATCTTGAATAGTTGAGATTTGGTTAAAAATAATATTTTCATGTACCGAAGCAATGGCATGGAAGGTGGGTAATGGCAAATCTATAAGGCGTAACCAGACATGGATAAACTGCTGCTTACCTTCTTTCAAGAATATCGAAACCTTTGCCTCTTCAACCTTTTCCATTTCCCATTTTCTTACGGCGACAGGTCACTAGAATCCGGGTAATATTTATGCCTATTTTACTCTAACCTGCGCCAAAGTATTACTTGAAATAGAACCTCCAATACTAGACTCAGATGATTTCCTGTACCGGAAATATACGGGGGATGGACGATATACCATTAAGGAGGGTTACAAATATCTTAATTCCAAGGAGTAACTCCCTGCGTCTCTTAGACCTCTGCATTATTTTTTATGTCGTGTTGTTTTGAATCTACCTGTCTACCGCAAATTTGCTATTTTCCTTTGGCGCCTAGTTAATAATTTTCTACCTCCTTCAACCAATCTATAGTGTCGTGGCCTTCAACTTGATAACACTTGTGTCTTCTTTCGCTCCAACCCAGAAACGACATATCATCTTTTCAGGTCATGTGATGTCATCCAACATGTCTGGCGCTCTTCAACTTTTGATTTAGTGTGTCACTCTAATTTTCTCAGGCCGTTGGAATGTTGGATTGGAGATCTACTCCTTTGCATGCGTAAACTTTCACCTGACTAGAGTTACGTCCTTCATTTCATCAGTCTCCTTAAAATGATTTGGATGTCCCGGATCAACATAGTGTTTCGCAATGCGCCATGTGATCCCATGCAAATTTTACGTCATACTGATTGCTTGATGATGACCCATTCTCAACTTCACTCAGTTAGATCTAATTTTCATCCTCCTGGCCTATCACTGATTCCCAATTCAGGTACATTAACTTCTCTTTTTGATTTCTCAGAACTATCATGGTATGTTTCTGTTCTCAGGATCTCCCATATGGATCTATACCAAGCACTCGCCTCAGTCTCGAGCACCAGAAGACTGATTACAATCAGGATTCAAGCTTTCTCCCTCTTTACAGGTCATTCCCAAGCACTACTTCGCCTCATGCGGTTAGTGGAGCATCAGAGTTTCCCCTCTATCACTTTCTGGGTGACAAGTAGAAAGCTATCTTCTGTTCTGGCTGATCTTCTGCCAGTCCCAATTGTAAACCAAAATACAATAGGAAGTATTCGTTTTTTCTTGCGCATGTATCTTAATTGGTCTATAAATCTAGCTACAAAATAATCTTTGTCTTTTCTCTTTATTTTATTTCTATAAAGTCTACCTTTGTCGGAAAAAAATTAAGAACTTATATTAGGAAAATAATTATTTAAAAATTAGGAAGATTAGGGACAATGTCATTTTTGATAGTGGGAGTGAGGGTTACTCGTAGAAGATTAGGGTTAATAGTGCTACTCCATCCATTTTATTATACCAAATTTAAAAAGTATGACAATTAATTTAAAATAAATATTAGGAAAAGGAGGACAATAGAAGATGAATGGAAGGAGTATACGATAAAAATAAGTAAAAACGATAAAGTCAAACACCAAAACTTGTTATTTTAAGTATTTTAGTTTAAAAAATTGTTTTATATCTTCCTCCATCCGGACTACTTATTTGCCTTTTTTTAGGTGTTTGAGTTAAATGGCCGGTTTCTATTTTACGAATGGCTTTGAGCCGGGTGAGTATTAAACTTTGGAGTAATAGTATTCATTAAAATTTGGGCTGAGCAAAAACAACCGATCCGAATTTAAAAACCGAATCTGAACCGAATACCGTAAAATGAAATCCTGAAATTCGGTTTTTTTGGATGCAGTACCCCAACTGAATTTTTAAGTGCTGAACAAGAGTAGATACGGTTCTCAATAATCCAAACCCGGGACTTGATTATTAAACTGGTTTAATAAAAGTTGCTAAAATCCTTTACCATTTAAAAGACTAAAACCCTAAATATCTAAACTCTTCTAAACAATAAACACACCCAACACGCCTTCCTTCTTCTCCTCTTCCAAATCGGTTTACTTAAGGATATTTAATTTTGAAAAACTAAGACAAGAGCTTTTATTTAAGAGGAAAACAGGCGAACAACTAACTTAGTGAAACCGGGGGCAAACCGGTGCGATTCATCCGGTTTCCAATTTTTTTTAAAAAGCAGATACCGAATTAAAACAATGCGGTACTGGTGTCATGAAATGAACAATTTTAAAAACCAATTATCGCTCCAAATTGCAAAATCGGTACAGTATACCCAATGACGAAGCTACCCCTGGGCCAAGCGGGCCATTGCCCGGGGTGAGCTTTGATGATCAATTAATAATTGAGTTACATAATAAGTGTGGGGAATAAAGCATGTATTCACCCTAAACTTGCAGGATTATAATGAAAAATACAGTTGTGTTTATAGTCATAAGTTAAAAAGGATAAGAAAAGAAGTACAACCTTTAGTCCTTGTGCGAAAGGCCTAAGAACAGGAATTAACACAAATTCCCTCCTATAACTTGCACCCAAGACTTAGAATGAGACGAGGCCGCGTGTGCTAGAAATCCTCTCCAACTGCCTTGCAATATTGGGAGAGCTATTTAGGTTTTAGATGTGAGATCTGAGGTTTTGGGAGAAGAAAGCTCTCAAAACCCTAATTTTTCCTTGAGATTTGTTTAAACAGTGAAACAAGAGTCCCTGACATAAGGAGAGTCCTCCTCCTTATGTAGCTCTTTTGGCCGAAATTTCCAATAGGGTAGGAGTGGGCTTTCCACTCTTACCTTATTCTAATTTGTGATTCGACCCATTTAGCTAAACTTTATTCGCGGGTTTTGTTTATAAATCGTATGCATGTTATCAGATATTAATGCAGTCGATGTATTAATAATGGTCTGATAAAATTACGATATTGTATAATTACCCAAATTAATATAACTGTTTATATTAATACGCGAATACAATATTTAATTAAATATAACCGTTTATATTTAATTTTACGAATTAATCATGCAATCCGTATTAGCTAAAATTATTTAATCCGTATTAAATAATAATCTCAACATCTTATTGACTAATTTAATAGTCAATACCTCTGACTAACTGTTTAGTCATATCCGGCATAAATGTGATTGTATTTTCATACCTTCACATCTCTCAAACGTGTCCTATAGGTGTGACGTATAGGGACCAGTTGATCACCGCCATCCGTATGACAATAACGTCAAACTTATCTAGCAAGCCAACCGTTATTGATAAACGTGGATCAACTGGTAATAATACAAAAGTATGCCCTTGTGATCCTTAAAGAGATTTAATAAGTCATTGTACTTAATTGTCAAGGACACCAGCCCAAACAATCTCCCACTTGTCCGTACAAGGGTATGTGCAATGACGTTATCACACTACATGTGGAGGACACAAGCTCCAACAATCTCCCACTTGTCCGTACAAGTGTAGGTGCGATAACCGAATCTCATATCCTTTTAAAATTTCTCCCACTCAATGTAAGACAATTTGCAAATCCGCATTCGCAAAGGTCGTATCTCACAAGCGATCTGTATCAAGAGTGGTTTCCCCGACTAGAGAGTAACTTAACTGATAAAACGAATCTGTATTCGAGCATGGCCATGCATTTCAGTTACTACTCCTCGAGTGGCCCTGAGAAATGATAAAATCCTGATAAGGGTTTGGATATTTCCCTCAACTCGAATCCTGCCGATATCGCCCAGCATGAAATAACCCAGAAAAAATCCTCTTGGCCCCTGTTACGGTGACCGTGGGAAAGAAACCAAAGTTACCCAAAATCTGTCTTAATCTCAAGAGACAGTTGAAGGTCAAAAGACTCGACTCTAAGGAACACTATGGAGGTCCTATCCACGACCAGGCACCCAATGTTATAAAACATTTAGGACTCCATAACGTTGTCACGGGGTGTCCTACGAGATATCCGTATAACTCGCCTTTGTGATTGGTCAGTCATCCACGTGACTTATGGCTCGTTGAACCCACCATCAACCAACGTCACAAAATGATTACCTGAGTTATCAGCTCAAGTGGGTAATCAAGGACCAAAACGATGTAATGTTAATCAGTTCACTTTGTGGTGTTCAAAATTGGCGTACAATTCCACATGAGAAACAAAACATTTTATATCATAACAATAAGGTTGAATAGAGTACACGAGAAAATGAATTATTACATGAATTCATAAAAGAGTACTACAACTTAGGAACACATCTAATTCCCATGGAATGAATGTGTCCTTCATGCTTATCACGTGGTAATGCTTTTGTGAGAGGATCAGCAATGTTGTCATCCGTAGCGATCTTTTCAATAAAAATCTCCTTTTGCTCCACGTAATCTCTGATTAGATGAGCTTTCCGTTGTACATGCCTAGCCTTGCTGCTAGACTTATGCTCCTTAGCTTGGAAGATGGCACCGCTATTGTCACAATAGACGGTGATTGGGTCATTCGAACTAGGCACTACTGATAGTCCTTGTAAGAATTGACGCATCCATATTGCTTCCTTAGCTGCTTCTGAGGCGGCATAGTACTCGGACTCAGTCGTAGAATCTGCTGTAACACTCTGTTTAGAACTTTTCCAGCTGACAGCAGCGCCATTAAGAGTAAAGACAAATCCAGACTGAGATTTTGAGTCATCTCGATCTGTTTGGAAGCTAGCATCTGCGTAACCCGTGGCGCAGAGCGTTGAGTCGCCTCCATAAGTCAATCCCCAATCTTTAGTCCTCCGTAGGTACTTAAGAATGTTTTTCACGGCCATCCAGTGTGGTTCACCTGGATGAGCTTGGAATCGACTGGTCATACTCAATGCATATGCAACGTCTGGACGTGTGCATATCATGGCATACATGATCGATCCTATTGCCGAGGCATAAGGAATCCGACTCATGCGCTCTTTCTCTTCCACTGACTTAGCTTCTTGAGTCTTGCTCAATTGAAGCCCAGGAGTCATGGGAAGGAACCCCTTCTTGGAGTTCGTCATACTGAATCTCTCCAGAATCTTCTCTATATAAGACTCCTGACTGAGAGACAACATCCGTCGTGATCTATCCCTGTAGATACGGATGCCCAAAATTCTTTGTGCCTCTCCCAGATCTTTCATCTGGAAATGGTTTTTCAACCATGCTTTAACCGAAGATAAGAGAGGTATGTCATTCCCAATCAAGAGTATGTCATCGACATACAGTACTAGGAATACAATCTTACTCCCACTCGACTTGATATAGAGACATGGTTCCTCGACTGATCGAATGAACCCATTCTTTTTTATCACTTGGTCGAAGCGATGATTCCAACTCCGCGATGCTTGCTTAAGTCCATAGATGGAACGCTTAAGCTTGCAAACTTTCTTAGGATGTGCTGGATCGATAAAATCCTCGGGTTGTACCATGTACAACTCTTCCTCCAAATAACCGTTTAAGAAGGCGGTTTTAACGTCCATTTGCCATATTTCATAGTCATGAAATGCGGCGATCGCTAAGATAATCCGAATGGAACGTAGCATGACTACGGGTGCAAAGATCTCATCGTAGTGCAAGCCTGGCACTTGGGTGAAACCTTTAGCAACTAGTCTAGCCTTATGGATATCTTGTTGTCCTTCCACGGCATGCTTTATCTTGTAAAGCCATTTGCATTGAAGGGGACGTACCTTTGCAGGTAGGTCCACAAGATCCCACACGTTGTTCTCATACATGGAGTCCATCTCGGATTGCATGGCTTCTAGCCATAGCTTTGAGTCAGAACTGGTCATGGCACCTTTATAGGTTGTGGGTTCATTACCCTCTAGGAGTAAGACGTCATCTGTATCGTGTTCCTCGACCATACCAATGTATCTGTCCGGAGGAATAGAGACTCTTCCCGACCTCCTAGGTTCCTCAGGGATATCTACCGCAGCCTCGGTTGAAGGAACCGTTTCCTCCAATGGTTGCTCGGTAGTTGGTTCTTGAACCTCCGATAACTCGAAGGTTCTATTACTCGACTTGTTCTCGAGAAATTCTTTCTCTAAGAACGTCGCACTAGCCGCAACAAAAACACGTTGTTCGGTTGGCGAGTAGAAGTAATGACCAAAAGTTCCCTTTGGATAACCTATAAAGTATGTCTTGACCGATCGCGGGCCGAGCTTATCCTCGTGTCTCCACTTGACATAAGCCTCGCAGCCCCAAACCCGAATAAAGGACAAGTTAGGGACCTTCCCTTCCATAATTCGTATGAAGTCTTGTCTACAGCTTTAGACGGACTTCGGTTAAGTATTAGAGCGGCCGACAAAAGAGCATAGCCCCACAATGAATCAGGCACGACGGTGTGACTCATCATGGATCGAACCATATCGAGTAGAGTTCGATTTCTCTTCGGACACACCATTTAATTGTGGTGTTCCAGGTGGAGTTAACTGTAGCACGATGCCACAGTCTTTAAGGTGTTGATCAAACTCGTGTGAAAGATACTCACCACCACGATCCAAGCGTAGTGCTTTAATCTTTCTACCCAGCTGGTTCTGTACCCGATTCTGGTATTCTTTGAACTTGTCAAAGGATTCACTTTTATGTTTCATCAAGTAGACATAGCCATATCTACTCAAATCATCCGTGAAAGTGATGAAATACCTATAGCCTTCTCGTGCGTTGATCGACATAGGGCCACATACGTCCGTATGTATGAGTCCTAATAGGTCGGCAGCGCGCATTCCAACACCTTTGAAGGAAATACGAGTCATTTTGCCGATGAGACATGATTCACACGTGCCATATGATTCGAAATCAAAGGGCGAAATAGCTCCATTCTGTATGAGCTGTTTTACGCGTTTCTCATTTATGTGTCCCACACGACAATGCCATAGGTAAGTTTGATCTTTGTCACCTACCTTTATTCTTTTATTATTCACATGTAATATCTCGGTAGTTTGATCTAAAACATAAATTCCATTCATGGAAACTGCCTTGCCATAAATCATATTGTGTAAGGAGAAAATACAGCTATTATTCTCTATTACAAATGAAAAGCCGAGTTTGTCAAGCGCAGAAACTGAAATAATGTTTTTGGACAAACTAGGAACATAATAACAGTTATATAAAAATAACTCGAATCCACTTGGAAGCTGGATCACGTATGTTCCCTTCGAGACTGCAGCAACGCGTGCTCCATTCCCGACACGCAGGTCCACCTCACCCTTGATTAGGGGTTCTTGGTTTCGGAGGCCCTGCACATGATTACATAGATGAGAACCACAACCAGTATCAAGTACCCAAGTTCCGCAACTTGCATGGTTAATCTCAATCATGTGAATAAAAGAAGAAGAAGACATACCAACAGGAGTAACACGGCCTGCTTTAATGTCCTCGCGATACACGGGGCATGAGCGCCTCCAATGCCCAGTCTTGTGGCAATGGTGACATTCCATGCTTGTATCCTTGCTCTTTGTCTTGCCTTGTGAGTTACTCGACTCACCAGGCCCACTCTTAGCAAATCCTGGTTTCTTGAACCTGGGCCTACCTACCGCTAGGTCGCCCTGAGCTTTAGCCTTCCCTTTACCTTTTCCCTTACTTGAGATCATGAGAACATCCTGCTTTAGACTCCCACTCAACTTTAGATCCTTCTCAGTCTGTACGAGAAGGGAGTGGAGCTCATGGGGAGTCTTCTTCATGTCGTTCATGTAGTAGTTGGCCCTAAAGAGGGCGAACCCATCATGAAGCGAATGAAGCATGCGATCAACGATGATGTTCTCACTGATCTTGCAGTTTAGGGTCTCCAGTTTCTCGATATTCTCAATCATGTTGAGAATATGTGGGCTAACAGCTTGGCCCTTCTGGAGTTTCGCCTCAAAGAAGCGACAGGTATGCTCATAAGAAACGATTCTCGGAGCCTTGGAGAATTCGTTAGTGAGCGTGGTGAAAATCTTGTTTGCACCATGGGTTATGAAGCGTCTTTGCAAATTAGATTCCATTGCATAGATGAATACGTTCTTTATCGCACCCGCTTCCATGACGAAGTCGCTATGAGCGCGAACATCGTTGGCTCTAGTTCCAGTTCCTGGGTGTGCCGGAATGGGCTCAGTTAAAAACTTAAGCTTTCCGTCAGCAATGGCAGCATTCCGTAGTGCTGCCTCCCAGTCAGAGAAGTTTGACCCATCATTCCTCAGTCTAGTTGACTGATTCATGGAGTCCATGAAGGCTTTTAGCCAGGATTCACGTGCTAGCTTGGCACTTGGCATTGGGTCTTCACCAGCCATTTTAGTTTTACAGCAGTTTTAATGAACGTGTTCTACACTGAAAGAAGATAAAACAAAACCATATAAGCAACTTATTGTTGTGATTTAAGTCTATATTAAATTGAATTTAAACTCGTAGACTCATGCATTTATATAATTGATCTCCCTCAAGAATTATATAAACGATCCCAAGACTCAATTTCCGTATATTGATAAGCCCACAGTTTGGCTAATTCCAATCGTTGGAACTCTTGGTCGATAGATTTCCGTAAATCCTATCTATTAGTCCATCTCAGTCACTGGAATATTATCGAGGAAGACCCCATCAACTTTTATTTATTCATATTAAGTGAACTAATATCTAGCAAATGCGTGAATGAATTAAATAAAGTGATGGCTTTGCAATTGACATGTGACATCTGTATTGTCACAGAAAACTAACGCGTAACCTCTACATGAGTCAGTTTTCAGGCATGATATAGGTGGTTTGGTTTTAGGCGGAATATGATGCAAGCTATTATCGATGAAAGCATAAAGATAAATGCAATAAACGTAAATAAAAGTCCTAGTGTGGCCTATCCTACCAAAATAAACATAAAACAACTTGGAATCCACCGTTGCACCCTAGAAGCTTGTCTTGATGTTCCATCTTGGTCCTTGCAGCGGGAGTGAGCATCCGGTCTCCGTCTTGTCTTTGGTCTTCACAAAATTACTAATTTAAATTACAAAAGTAGTCCTAGATACATTCTAATTTAAATACAAAAGTAATTACATGGCAAAAACCCAAAACGGAGATTCAAGATCTCAAGATTACAAGCAAGACTATGTCCCATCATTACGGTGACACAATCTTCTAAGGTCACACTAAGTTACAACCGTTTGCAAAATTAAATACGTTATTGAAAGCATTCATTAGACATTCAACAAGACGATAAATAAAATGCATCAACTAAATAAAATTCATATATGACATAATACTGTTATTATGATTAACAAATTTTTACCAAACCACCTTTTAGGATTAAAATTATGTGATTATACCGTTTTAACCACTTTAATTTTAATAAGTTTATAATCCTATTATTTTAAACCGTTTTAAAATAATATGTATCAAACGAGGGTGAACCGTTTCACTAAATAATACACTATTTCCGTATATAGTATATTATTTTAAGCCATGTGAAAATAAAACATGTTATTTTCGAAAAAAAAAAAAAAAAAAACGAGTCTGTTACAGGGGGGGAGGTCGACCGACCTAAACTTGTGGTCGACCGACCTCCTGCCGAAAAACGGAAAAATCTGCAACAGTAAAATCGGTCGACCGACCTATTAATTAGGTCGACCGACCAACAAGTAGTAAAAACGAATTTCAGAAAACGCAAAACGCTGCACTTTTTGAAATTAAAACAAGTTTTTACCTTTTAAACTTTGATTAAAACAAGTAAATCAAAATTAACATCAACAAGGGTTCACATATTGTTAAGAATATCGATTAATTAACAATATGTAAACAGGAATCGAAAAACAAGATCGAAAACTCATAAAGGAAACTGTTTTAAAAAAAAAACAGAAAACTCACACAGGGGCGGTCGACCGACCGCTAATACTGGTCGAC
The DNA here is from genome assembly GCA_029255685.2 of Silene conica. Classification (NCBI taxonomy): domain Eukaryota; kingdom Viridiplantae; phylum Streptophyta; class Magnoliopsida; order Caryophyllales; family Caryophyllaceae; genus Silene; species Silene conica. The sequence goes on along the minus strand of CM055312.2, from coordinate 32,638,981 downwards.
CGACCGACGCAGCGGCAGAAACGAGATTTTTCAAAATCTTTAAAAAAAACTTATGAAAAACACAAAAGTAAAATTTTCATGGCCTAAGGCTCTGATACCACTTGTGGGGAATAAAGCATGTATTCACCCTAAACTTGCAGGATTATAATGAAAAATACAGTTGTGTTTATAGTCATAAGTTAAAAAGGATAAGAAAAGAAGTACAACCTTTAGTCCTTGTGCGAAAGGCCTAAGAACAGGAATTAACACAAATTCCCTCCTATAACTTGCACCCAAGACTTAGAATGAGACGAGGCCGCGTGTGCTAGAAATCCTCTCCAACTGCCTTGCAATATTGGGAGAGCTATTTAGGTTTTAGATGTGAGATCTGAGGTTTTGGGAGAAGAAAGCTCTCAAAACCCTAATTTTTCCTTGAGATTTGTTTAAACAGTGAAACAAGAGTCCCTGACATAAGGAGAGTCCTCCTCCTTATGTAGCTCTTTTGGCCGAAATTTCCAATAGGGTAGGAGTGGGCTTTCCACTCTTACCTTATTCTAATTTGTGATTCGACCCATTTAGCTAAACTTTATTCGCGGGTTTTGTTTATAAATCGTATGCATGTTATCAGATATTAATGCAGTCGATGTATTAATAATGGTCTGATAAAATTACGATATTGTATAATTACCCAAATTAATATAATTGTTTATATTAATACGCGAATACAATATTTAATTAAATATAACCGTTTATATTTAATTTTACGAATTAATCATGCAATCCGTATTAGCTAAAATTATTTAATCCGTATTAAATAATAATCTCAACATCTTATTGACTAATTTAATAGTCAATACCTCTGACTAACTGTTTAGTCATATCCGGCATAAATGTGATTGTATTTTCATACCTTCACATCTCTCAAACGTGTCCTATAGGTGTGACGTATAGGGACCAGTTGATCACCGCCATCCGTATGACAATAACGTCAAACTTATCTAGCAAGCCAACCGTTATTGATAAACGTGGATCAACTGGTAATAATACAAAAGTATGCCCTTGTGATCCTTAAAGAGATTTAATAAGTCATTGTACTTAATTGTCAAGGACACCAGCCCAAACAATAAGTAGTAAAGAGGTTGTGGCATAGTGGTTTATGGAGTGTAAGTATACATTACCATGTTGAAGGTTGCATGTTCGACGCCTTGTAACCACAATTTTAATGCAATTTTTTTCTACCGCTTTTTTAACTTAATTTGTCTACGTAATATTTCATTCCTTATTTATATTTACATAATATTCTAGATTTAAAAAATAGGGATTCATTTTTAATTGTTGAAAATTATTTATTGCTTCTTCTTTAATGAATTTATAATTAGTAATCGCCTTTGTCTCATCTTAATAAACTTATTTTAGAACCGTTTTTAAGAGTTTATACAATTTAATTTCTAATTCAATACTTAAAACAAAAGTAAATATTAACTCTGTATTAAACAAAAGTAAATATTAACTTGTACTCCGTATGTTATATTTACTCCATCTGTCCTAGTCAATAATTTATTTATATTTCGTAGGAACGTAATAAATCTAAGAAATGTATGGAGTATTAGTTATCGACAATGTTATTCCAGTAGTGTTACATTTACGATGAATCGATAAATTAATTATACATCGACAAAAAGATCGGCCCTAGTCCATATTTTATCCTAGTTTCGTTCCTGGGTATACCCTCTTGCTCAACCTAATAATAATGGATGCTTCAAATTTCATAGATGGACATACTAAAAACATACAAAACTTTGGCAGTAGTATTTACTAGCGTGCAATCCAACAAAAAATGTGGGGACTAATTTTTGGTGGGGACTAATTACATTTAATGTAATTTGACTATGATGCATCACAATATTATTCCTTCCAAATTACGAACATATTTAGTAATTAGGACAATAATAAGGTTACTGGTGGATCTTGATTATTTGATCAACATAACAACCAACGTATGACATAATCCACCTCTTAATCCATATAAATCTCTTACTAAGATTTGCAGTCCATCGTAATATTATTTCCTATAAATACTAGACTACTTTTGTGAATGCAACTATCATATTGAATTGCCTTTAAAAAATTTATTAGTTTTGATTTTGACAAAAACAACAGGTTTATACGAATCATAAACACTCAACCTTTTAGTTTGGTGTTCTCATTTATTAGTTCTCTATTGTTAAGACGTAGATTTGGGTGAATATGTAGGATCTAATTTGTGATTAATTAATGTTGTTTACTAGTAGCGTACTATATATGCAATTAATTGTTGTATTGTCTACTATATATCCGACACTAAGACGCCAAATTCTCAAACATAATACATAACCTACTTGGTCCGAATTCTGTATTTTAATTTGTGACCAATTGAGATGATTATATTTTCATGAGGAATTCATGATTTGTATTTGATGTACACATTCGTAAGTGGCACCTTCATTATGTTTGATGCATGCATGCATATGATGCATGCATGCATGTAAGCACACTACTTGTTTAAGTACTCAACTCCTTTTATAACTTAATTACAGGTTCTTGGATAATCATTTGGATCACATTATGAGTGTTTGCCTTTTATTACTTGGGACATTACTCTTCATCTCCCAACCTTGCTCTGCCCAAAATCACCACAATAACTATCATCACAAAGCATTTCTCACTGTTGATGCTCTAAATGGACGTCCCATACCTAAAAACTTCTTCGGCATTTTTTTTGAGGTATGTACGTAATTCTTTACATTCCTAGTTTTTATTTATTTATTTAGGTCTACTTAACTTAATTATATCGCACCGTACGGTTGTAGGAGATTAATCATTCTGGCAGCGGTGGATTATGGGCTGAGCTCGTAAGCAACAGAGGTGCCATATTTATGTCTCCAATAACTATAATAATCACTAACTTAGAATTGATTGTATATATGCTAGAAATCTGAGATGCATGCGTATGTATTATCAAACTTTATTTAGGATTTGAAGCTGGAGGCCGGCATCAACCCTCAATGGTCAATCCTTGGGGTGCAATTGGAGATGAACGAGTCATATCAATAACTACGGAGATGTCATCTTGCTTTCAGAATAATCCAATGGCGCTTCGGATGGACATACTTTGTGACCCAACAACTTGCCCTCCTGGAGGAGTTGGGATCTACAACCCTGGCTATTGGGGCATGGTATCTCCTTATTAATAACCTTATCATTTATATTCTTTCCTGCCCTACTACAAATTAAATAGAGTTAAATATGAACAATTCAAAATTCTAAAAATAAATACATTAATCCACCTATCAAATGTTTGTTATTTTGTTTTGTCAAATAATTATTCGCAGAATATTGAAGAAAGGAAGACCTATAATGTAGTATTCTACATGAAATCATCCGGACCTCTCGAAGCTATTTTGTCCCTTGTAAATAAGGATGGGACTCAAGTGCTTGCTTTCGACAAAATAGTGTAAGTTATATCAAAATGTTATTTCTCAAGTCCTATTAATAACAAATCAAAACACAAAAAATGAAATATATGAAATTATGAATGAAGGGAGTATTACTTCAATCAGGTCCTTCCAATGCTCCAATACGCACAAATAAAGTATTTCGATTATACAACTACATCCTAAGTTACAAATCAAACAACAGTTGATGGATTATGTTATGCCATCTGAAACAATGCAGGGCTGCAGCAGATAAAGTTGGGAATTGGACAAGGATTCAGACCACATTAACGGCTGCAGGATCAGACCCGAAAGCAAGGCTTCAACTCACCACAACGCAAAAGGGCACCCTCTGGCTCGACCAACTCTCGCTCATGCCTACCGACACTTACAAGGTCCATCCTTAACATTTAATTATTAACTACTTACCGCCAAATCATATCTTTTTAAGTTTTATCACATTATTTTTAATTGTCATCATTATTTGTATATGTTGATGCCAAATCCTTGATTTTGTACGTACAGGGTCATGGATACCGAAAGGATCTTATGGAAATGCTACTTAATTTAAAGCCTCGCTTCCTTAGATTCCCAGGTGTGTGTCATATAAAAAGACGTACTGTATTATTTTTCTAAGAATATGAGTTATACGAGTTTCTAATTATTCATGATAGTATTTGAATTTGTGAATGCAGGAGGATGTTACGTGGAAGGTGGCAATTTAGTTAATTCCTATCGATGGAAGGAAACAGTAGGTCCATGGGAAGATAGGCCCGGACATATTAATGATATCTGGAATTACTTTAGTGACGATGGACTTGGTTACCTTGAATATCTTCAAGTACGTAGACACCATATAAAAAAGACATGCTCCGTATAGCATATGAATGGATAGAGCCGTTCACTAGCTCTTCCTACAAGTAACTAACTATATGTTTGTTGTTGATTCGTAGCTGGCCGAGGATCTTGGTGCAGAGCCCGTGTGGGTTGTTAACAACGGTTAGTTAGTTAGTTAGTTTATAGGAGTAGTCTATACTCTATACAGAATCGTCATGTTCATGTGTATATAATAGTAATACAGTGCTTAATTAATTAATTATGTAATCTGCTCTATTTCTAACGTATGCAACTAATTGAAGTCTTTGTTGCCGTTGTTGTATGTACTTGTAATGTGGCAGGAATCGGGCACGGTGATGAAGCAGTGGATCCTCGACTGCTAAAGCCTTTTGTGCAGGAAATGTTAGATAGCATTGAGTTTGCAAGGGGTAGTCCTAATTCTACATGGGGTTCTCTCCGTGCTAAACTAGGACATCCTTCACCTTTTACCCTCAATTATGTTGCCATTGGTAACGAGGATTGTGAAAAGCCGTATTATAGAGGTACCTACCTACCTACTCCTTCACAGTTTACTTCCAAATTTATTTGTATATATTCATTCTAAATAAAAGATTGGACTGTACATATGAATATATGATGGATGTTTACTAAATGATTGGACAGCAAATTATCTGAAGTTCTACAAAGCCATAAAAGAAGCGTATCCGGATATAAAAACCGTCTCTAATTGTGACCGGACAGCCAAGGAATTGGACCACCCTGCTGATCTATACGATGTTCATGTAACCACACCCACATTATTATTCAGCTTTATATTACATTATCATTTCCTAATTACTAAGCTAAGCTACTCTGTATTTAACAAGAACGATAAGTTTCAACTTTCAGAAGTACACAAATGCTGCGGAAATGTTTAAGCTATCACGTTTTTTCGACAAGGTTTCGAGGAACAATCCTAATTCGCCAAAGGTTTAATTTATTAATCAGCAAGTTGATTGTGTCATCAATTCAAGTTTATTAATCAATCAAACTTTAGGCAATTGTCGTTACTATTATGTAATTAATACGAAGTAATAATAATGCAGGCTTTTGTGAGCGAATACGCTGTGAATGAACCAAAATCAGAAGTCACGAATGGATCATTTAAGGGTGCATTAGCCGAAGCTGCGTTCTTACTTTCACTTGAGAGAAACAGGCATGTCGTCCTAACTTGTTATCCTTAGCTCGTTGGGCCACCATATATACATACATATATATGGACGATGTAGTTGAACATGCGATTATTAACTAAAACTATTTGATGTATGTGCATAACAACACAGTGATATTGTGGAAATGGTTAGCTATGCACCTCTTTTCGCGAACCAAAACGACCGAAGGTAATTAAAATTTTATTATCCCTGATCTGAATTAAGTAACCTTCTTGAATTGGGTTTTATTTTGGTAACAAATGTTTGCATTGTAGTCAGTGATGGACTGATCGTGTTGATTATGGAACATTATTTAGGTGGAATCCAGATGCTATTTTCTTTAATTCCACCTTAGTCTATGGAATTTCAAGCTATTGGGTTCAAACATTTTTCAAAGAATCAAGCGGAGCTTTGCTTTTGGAAACGGCTCTTCACTCTAATCCAACTAATTCAACGTTGGATGATAACATTTATGCTACTGCTATTAAATGGACCAACAAGGAGGAGAACATTGATTACGTCACCCTCAAGGTTTATTAATCACTTTCAAACTTCTTGTTTAATTAACTACAAATTAATTAGGCTTCATTCATTAGCTTTATTAACTTCAACCATTCTAACCATTTTGAGGTAACTAATTATAATTAACTCATCATCATTTAGGTTGTCAACTATAACAGTGCTCCGGCCAAACTAAACGTTTCCTTGGAGGGAATTGATCCCAACTCGCTTCGAGTCGTCAGCCAAACTGTGCTTTCTTCTCAGGACTTGCTTGGAGACAATACATTCGACAATCCTACCAAGGTACGTACTCCCTATTATAATTATTACTAGTTTTTTTGCCCATTGAAATAATATTGAAATAAATTGTAATTATAGTGTTTTATACTACTTATTTTAGTTGTAAAACATTAATTGTGCATTGTGCATTTAATGTTAGATATACTATTATTTTAGATTTTAGTCAATTACTAATTTAACGTAATGCCAATATTGGGAAGAAATAGAGAATTTCCTATTTAGTTGGCAAGTGAGGTATGAGAGAAATGGTGAAAGAACGAAAGATTCCAAACAATACAACTGAAATAATATAATGGGGCTAAGTATAGACATTTTCATCATGAAAAAAATAACCCAATTAAAAGTTAATCATAAAATATTGACATAATATATACCACTTCATTCTTATCCAATGCTTCAACATTCCATTTTTGTACAATTTTCCATTCATACTTGGTAAAATAATTGATATAAATTCTTAAATTTATAATGATACAATTGCAACTAAAAGTCCACATTACAACATCTTTTTATACACCCCTAAATATTTCAAAAACACCGACACAAAAAACATTATAAAGTCATTCGATATTAATGTTTGTTTAGTTTTGTGTCTAACAAAGAAATAAAATTGAGTTTATACGCATGATATTTTAAACATTTTTAGCTTATATTTATACTATTTGTCGATTCATATTTTCAAATTATGCACATTTTCAAATAAAATTTATTTATTTACCTTCTCCAATCAATATCTCACGTTATCTATCGTTTTCCATATTCAACCATTTTCACCCGACTTACCAACCAAACACATCAAAATCAACCTTAATCATATCCATATTCCTAAATAACTCATCCCCACATATAAATATATTTTTTTATCTCCTAAATCACACTGTAAACGCCAGGGAGTAATCCTACTTGTCGAGTACTATTCTCATCACTCACCTGACCAACTTAACCATCAAATCAATCGTAAAATGTATTCCTAAATCCCGGACATGCCGACATTTAGTTATATTACTAAAATTACACTCTTCAACATTATAGTGTAACCCTACCCCAAGATACTTACTTCCTCCCTCGAGAGTCGAGACCTATCTACCCCTACTAATAAAAAAATAGACACATCCAATTTAAAGTCAACCCTCACCCTATAATAATCAAAATTGAGTATATATACATGTTACAACATAGATTTTTAACCTATTTTCATAACATCTATGTTTGTGTTATTTTCACAAAATATAATTTTGAAATAAAATGTATCTATTTACTTTCTCACTTGTTCTAATCATTGTTTTAATACATATGTGTCTTTTTTCCATACCATTTAGGTATTCGTTGTTCTCTTCTCAACTAACTACCCAACTTGACCAATAGAATCAACCATATCTATGAACAACCCTAACTTTTAGACATTTTCATGTACAATTCAAATCACACTCTTAAACGTCAGAGAGTAACCCTATCCCCGAAAATACTTACCAACTCCCTCGAGACGTATCTATTCCCATCCTAAAAAAAATTGACACATCAAATGTAAAATCAACCCCTACCCCATAAGACAATGTTCGACCGTAAAGAATAAATTGAAAATGTGGAGGAAAAAAGGGAATATGCCCTATAATAAACTATAATCTAATATTAATTAAATAATAATTTTGATATTTTTACGACTTAATTTATCTGTTTCGAAAACACCATTTATTTGTCATTACTTTGTTGTTTATGAATACCTTCTAATACCCACTTACATTTTATCTCTTCACCACAATTATTCCACTTAACTCACCTACATCATTGTGTTTTTTTCATTATTATATTTATACTCTTTAAATCGTAATTTGATAACCCAACTAACCAACTTGATCATCAGAATCATCAATTGTATACCTCAAAAACCCGACCTATTTGTTTGTACTACTCAAATCACACTCTTAAACATCGAAGAGTAACACTAACGCTGAAGAAAATTACCTCCTCTCTCAAACCTATCTACCACGACCCATGTAAAAAATATGTCAATCTATAACACAATGTCCCATCGGTAAAGAATAAGGTGAAAATATGTCGGAACAAATATATTGTTGTTTATGAAATATATTTTAATGCTTATTTAAAATGCATGTCATCCACACAATTATTCCACTTGACCTATCTACATCATTACGGTCTTTAATATTTATATTTATTTATAGTCCTTAAATTGAAATTTGACATTTTTTGGATTTCTCTAAAGTATAATATATTTGACATTTATCTTATTTTCCTTTTTTACTTAATTAAAAATTATCTCATTTCTTTCGCATAATTAAGTACGAAAAATGTATAATATTCACTTGAATAATAATACTACTCTAGTACCAAAAAAATAGTAGTGTTGCTCTTAATTTGGTTGAATGTGTGATTGATACTTAACTACTTTTATTTTATTAGTTCCTTTTAAATAGAAATTTGTATATAGTTAAATACTTAACTACTTTCATTTTAGTTCATTTTAGTTCCACACATTCTGAATCCAGGCGTAGGTATTCATTTTAAATTTGAAGCGTCAAGTAATATGGAAAATATAAATACATAAGGAAAAATAACAGATATGTCTTCCTATCCCAATGTGGGACTATTTTTGACCAATTTTAATGTTAAGACGAAGACAAACTGATTAGTTATTTCTTCCGCTTTCTCAATTACATTTTTAATAGAATGTTGAATAAAGTTAATAACCTTAAATAGTAAGTATATAAATATTAAAAAAATAATATTTTAAGTCTAATAGAAAAATTGTAAATAATCAATTAAATAAAGTTAATAACCTTTAATAGTAAACATACAAATTTAAAGAATAATAATGCTCTAAATCTAACCGGAAAATTGTAAATAACCAACTATTTTTTATTTTTCTAATTCTAATAGAATTTTTTAAAATAATTTATTATTTTATTAATTTCTAATTCTAATAGAAAAATTATAAATAAATTATTTCCTAATTCTAGTAGAAAAATGTAAATAAATCATTATTTATTAATATCAGTGTTTTGTAAAAGTTGGAAACTACCACACGCTTAGAAAAATGCCTCCTTTAATTATATAGATTGATTGATTATTATTAGTCTAAAATCTTATCATTTGCAAGCAATCATCACCTAATTACACAATTTATTTATTAATATAAGGGTAAATTAGAAATGATTTCACTTTTAAAATTCGTTTTTTTTTTTAAATTACTCATTTTTTAAATGTTTTCTTAAACTTACTTCCTTATTTTCTATTCAGGCAAGAATTTGCTCCCAAATTACACATTCAGGCCTATACTCCGACTTTTTTACAAATTTCCGTCAATTTATATATTTTTATGACTAAAATACTCCTATAACAAACATTTCACCTTAATATGTTATATCCCCTCCTTCAACCCCATATTCTTCCAATTCATAATTCATCTTTCTAATTCACTTCAAATTTCTACTTATTTTGCAATTGTCAATTTCTGCAAAATTCAAATGTCGAATTTCAGTTTCTGCAAAATTGTGTTCGAATTTCTGAAAAGTTGAATTCGAATTTCTAGAAATATCAATTCAATACAAACAAAATCGAAATTGAAACTGAAATTACAAAACCGAAAAAGATAAAAAACAATATCATGAACTCACCTTAATTTGGGGAAAACGAACAAATTAGGGTTCTGAAGCTTCTACTTGTAATCGTCACAAAAAAAATTTGATTTGAAATGGTGAATTACAGATTTGGTTATGGCGAAATAATAAAGGGAATTACGGATTTCATTTGATTTAGAAAGGATGGAATATGAAATGGATTTGGGAAAGGGAGGGATTTTAGTTTATTTTAACTGAGGGGTAAATTAATTTAATTCTTACCTGAATAGAAAATAAGGTAGTAAGTTTAAAAAAACACTCTAAAAGGCGCCAATTTTTAAAAAAAGTCGATATTTTAAAAGGGAATAATTTCTTATTTACTTTTAATATAATAAACTAATAATGTCCATCCTAATTAATCCTCATATATTACATGCTGGTTTAATTAATACTCATATATTACATGCTGGTTTATGTGCATGTGTTAGGTGCTGCCACAAACGAAAACATTCAACGGTCAAGAGAAGGCCATACAAGATTTGGTGGTAGACTCCTACTCGTTCACGGCTTTTCAGCTGCTGCACTAAGTTGCCAATTATCACACAAATGCTCCTTGGGCTGGCTACGTTACTAACAAAACATAAACTACTCTATATTCTTATATAAATTTATCACTAAGGCTATTTCCATAAATAAATACTCATTTATATCACTAATAATATCAAATCATATGGAGATGTATTCATTTTGCAATATTTGACAATCATCATACTCATTCATCAACTCTACCTCTACCTTATTCGGATTTCTAATAATACTGCTTATCTTCTTTGTGCAAACATGAATTATACCGCCCCATTCTTATTTTCATATCAATATGAAAATATTTTCTTACCCTACTACTTACAAAAAACGTGTCTTAAAGATTACTAATTGCTCTTTCTTAAATTACTTATTTATGGATCTTAATTATCAAATTCATCATTTTAAATTTATTGATTAGGTTAGAAATAAATTCTTAATAAGACCATAATTTCATACTAAATTAATTGGTAAACCGGAGTAGCGAAAGCGTACCTGATGAATCCATAGGAACAGGATGAACGGGTGGATTATAGCCTTCTAGCAGACACTCTCCTTAGCGTTTCTCTCTAAGGATGGGATGTACGAAGTATAAGAGTTTAGGTAGAAGTGTGCTACTAGGACCATAACCCTGCGTATATATAGGAAAGGATATAAAACTCTATTACCCTATCACAACCGCCTTATTCTGATACGCCCATCATGTATCACTTAAAGCCGGTATCTACACAATTAAGACGTAATTAATTATGCTCGTAGTATATTATCCGAATGGATCACCTTATTGGGCTAAACTTACGATAACTAACAAATAAAATTAATATAATAATGTGTCCACATAAATAGTGTTGGACCCGATATATTCTTACAATCTCCCACTTGGGTTAAATATAATTGGTGTGTGACACCTGGAAAATTGTACTCATTTTGTAACTTTATGTGCTCATTAGTGCTATCAACATTCTAACCGTCTTATGCAATTGGTTCATCAATCATACTAACACAGGATCTAAGCGGCATTTGCTACAATTTGTCGTAACATGACCCTCAATGGTCACATATGCCAATACATCAAACGACGTGAATCTAATATAGGTGCGTAGCATGAAAATAACATCCAAATTGTAAGGTTCTTAGTCATACTAATCCTACTACAAAATTAGTCTTACTAACTATATTACTACATTTACATTTAAATTAGGTTTAGATCTTATGCATGCAAATGAAAATGCGGAAATATAAAGAATCGGACCCTTAAATTCGGTCCAAAAATAGCAAAGGACGATCCTCCACGGAGCAACCAAAGTAGCTTGCCTCCTTTACGATGCACCCAAGACGTGCCCTTAATCACCGAAGACTTACACGGACTAGGTGCCGAAATTCGATGTCCTTAAAACCGTGTTCTAATCCTATTAGAACAATAATCTAAATACTATAACAATTATAGTAAATATAATCACTATTATATATATGAATAATATGTAATATTATTTTAGAGGAATTATTGAGGTTTTTCTCTCTTACTAGAAAAATTAGGGTTAAGGTTAGAATAAAATGATATGTAAACATTTTACATACATGGTGAATGGGTTGGGGTTGAGTCGTGTATGAGGGGCTAGGGAAGGCCAATGAATGGCCTTGGTCTTACCCATGCACATAGGCTTGTAAGACTATCTAATAGTCATCATGCCCTAAGCAAATGATTATGTCTTATGGAATAATATTCTCATAATATTAACTCATACTACATACATTTACACGGTTCAAATATGTGTAAAATGGTTTTTCATTTTACATTTGTAATTGAGTCAATGTTGTGGCTTAGATTATAGAGAGAGGAGAGAGAAATACCTCAAAAAATCCCCAAATTAATTTTTTTTTTCAAAACCTTAGATCTCTTTCCTCGCCGGCGACTTTCCGACCGTCTTCCGTGCGTGGGTCGCCAGCGAGGATCCAACAATTCCTTTTCTCGTTGTTTCCTTGATGCTCACTGGTTTTTTTGTTCGTTTCGTCTTTCATTCATTAGCGTTTTTTCAGAGAGGTCCTCATCGTCTGCTGATCGATTGAGATCGTCTCTCCTTCTCTTTTTAGGTTATCGTTTCTTCTCTTTGTTTTTTTTTAATCGTGCTTCTTGCTGGTTTGGTTTTTTTTATGATCTGTCTGTTTGCCGTTCACCGATTGTTGTGCGGTGGCTTTCTCGGTCTGTGAGGTTGTGTTGGTTTGCTTATCTTTGTTTGCTTTTCTGAGTTTTGGTGGGTGGAAGAAGGCTCACATGCCTTTGTTTGGGATTGTTTTGCAGTGGTTGGTTTGAAAGAACAGGTTTCTTTGTTTTAGGTTTTTTAGTTTCTAAGGTTGGTTTTGGTTAGTTTTTTGGCCTTTTTAATGCTTGTCGGTTGAAGAGGCCTGTGCCTGTGAGTAGATTTCTTTCAGTTTTTTACTCGGTTTCCGTGGGTGTTGGGATCTTTCTTTCAGTTTTATTTTACTATGTCTTCTTCTATCAGTTCTCGTAAGTTTCTCGAACTTTTGCTTGTGCCCATGTTAGTGATGGGTTTATGGAGGATGATGGGGAAATGATGTTTGGATATTTGATGAAAATGCAGGGGTCATCCTTGTCGGCTTTACCTGAGGTGAGACAACTTAAAGATAGGGGTAACATCTTTTTTAGGCAAAATTATTTTGACAAGGCGGCAGCATGTTACGATGAGGCATGTAAACTTTTTGGGTTGAGTTTGGATTCCTTTGGAGGGGAGGACATTCAATGTTTATCAGACCTTGCTATTTCCCTTAATTCTAATCTACCTGCTTGTGCTCTGAAACTTAAGGAATATAGAGCTGCTACGGACTTGTGTTCCATGATTTTAGACACGTTTCCTCATAATGTTAAAGCTTTATTTCGCTGGGTGGTTGCTTTTATGAGATTGAGAAGATTCAAGGAAGCTGAAGTGGATTTGATTGAGGCATTGGTGGTGGAACCGAACAATAAGGATGTGCTAAGGGAATTGGATGTGGTAAAAGAAAATGTAACACCCCCATTTATTTAAGGGCCTGAACTAGGACTCCTCAGATAAATAAGGGTGTTACCATCTCGGTTTCCCGAGGCAGTAGATACAAAGGAAGATAAACAGTACTTTAAATTAACTTTAAACTCAAAACATGTTCTTACATATCCAAAGGTCTTAACAACATAAATAAAGTACAACTCGTATTAAACTGACTAAGGTGATCTAGACATCTAATCTGGTCCGGATCCAAGCTCTTCCTCCCATAGCTCCCCCTTAGTCTCAGCCACCTGTCAATCTGCTCCCCAATAATTGGTTCATCACAGGTGATCACGAATACACAGGGTCAACCACGAGGTTGAGTAGGGAAAACAATAATTATAACAATATAGTAAACTCCGCACCGATCCAACGTCAAATAAACTCCGCACCGATCCAACGCCATATATATACTCCGCACCGATCCAACACCATATATACTCCGCACCGATCCAACACCATATATATACTCCGCACCGATCCAACACCATATATACTCCGCACCGATCCAACGCCATATATACTCCGCACCGATCCAACACCGTATCACAAGACCCAATATACATATATATAGATATTCACATCGTATCAATATCTCAAAAGATATAAATAGCACAATATAACGTTCACATGAGATTACAACATGAACATGCTTATTAACACAAAGGAACAGATTACTCATTATTGTAAACCAGTATTTTTCCCCTACCTGAAATAGTAGGTACGCAGATAAACCCAAGGCTTGTTCAGAAATGTTCCACGCGGAACCCGCTACCTAAACAAATATTATATAATTAATAAACACCCTATATCTCGTAATACGTGTTCACATTCTATTTATAGAAACTTCCTATATTTAGAAAGCTTCCCAACACCCGAGGTTTCTCAAAATAGCAACTTTCTAAATATAGTAACTTCTAAAAATAGCAACTTCCAAAAATAGATACTTGGTTTTGAAATTCAAACTATACATTAATACCCATTTTAAAACTTCCCATAAAAGCTCCCAAAATCGTATCTCTTAACAAAATCTTTATTATTAATAAAAAGATATCAATACCATAATAACAATTATATTAAAAAAAAAAAAAAAATAATAATAATAATAATAATAAAAATAGAAATCATAAAACTAAATAAACTCAAAAGAAACGTGACCACCATAGCTAACAAAATACCCGACTCACCCTTTCTCTCGTCTTCAACCTACCACACCACCGTGTACCACCCCTTCGACCACCAGCGGACGCCCCCTGCCAACACCGCCAACACCCAACAGACCCCCTGGCACAACCAACCCACGCGACTCCTGCCGGAGAGTCAGACCAGACCCCAACACCCCAGGTCTGACTCTCACCCGTACCTCAACCAGCCTGAAAACAGGCTCCATCGACTGACTCAACCACCGCTAAAACCACCCACGAACACCACCAAAACAACCTCTGACACAAGACCCATAAACCACCGTGGTGACACCGCGTCGACCTCCCCCCGAGTCTACGGTGTCACCATCCCAATTAACCTTCGCATACCCAGAAACTCACCAAGACCCGAGACCTGTGGCCAACAAAACCTCCCTTTCGACTCTGTTCCCCCACCTGTAGCCACCAACCTAGCCACCCTGACACACCTCAAGGCACCACTGCCTTACCTAACCAACACCCAGACCGAAACCTAACCCAAACAGACTCCCACGCAAAACAACCGACACAAAACTCTGTTTTGAACGAGAAAGCAAACGCAGACGACAGTAAACAAAGCCACCACGACTGGTGGTTCTCGGTGGTCAATGGTGACTCCCTATACGTCAAAACGTGACTACCACATTCATAGGTCACAGTTATACAAATATCAGACTCATACATACGACCTACCTGACTCGAAAACCCATAGAAAAACGCAGGAAGAACAAGGGTGCAAGGGAAACACGCTGACATACCTACTTTCGACCAGATTCGACCGCCCTTAACCTGCCATATGGCCGCCGTGAAAACCTCCTATGAACCCCTTGCTATGACGGCTGTAAGATGAGTGGTTGTATGAGATATGTTGCTAGGTTTAGGTTTAGAATGGGATCCCAAGGTGGCGGCAGAAAGGCTGCTTAAAAAGAGTTTTGATGTTTGTGTTATCTTAAACCTGCCGTGGGCTTTGGAAAGTGCACGAGTTACGAGGCCCAACCTCCGTGTCACAGGTCCAGGGATCGATTCCCTCTAAAGACATAACATTCCTCTTAAGAAAGTATAGTTAGTATAGCTTTTATGCTAACGTAAACTTGGTTACTTAAACGTAAGTAATTATCTTTACCAAAGTAATCCTAACTGTCAAGTCTAAATTTTCGAGGTATTACAGAAAATCTTCTCATAAAGGATAATGGTAAAAGAATGTTGGAGGCTGTTGCTGAAGGTTGTGTTGATTTGACCAATAAGAAGCTTAATCAGGTCTCAGATGAGGAGGTGGGTACAAAGGGTAGTGAAAGTGTGATAACGGAGGTGATGGAAAGTCAGATTGATTTGAGTATAAAGGATAATGAAAGTGTGAATATGGAGATGAAGGTGGGCCAAAATGATGGTGAAATAGATATTATGACTGACGTTAATATGGAGGCGAAGGTGAAGATGGGTCAAAATAATGAGGAAATTGATCCGATGACTGACTTAAAGAAAAAGGAACATAGTTCTTGTGAGTCAGTTTTTGAGTTGTCCAAAATAGGAGAAGTTCTTGAACTTTCGAAAAAGGGAGAAGATGGTTCCCGTCTAAGGATTTCGGCACAATCTTATAAAATGTTGTTGGAGGGTAAAAATGTGAATTTTTACCATAAACGTGATTTCTCCACTTTGTCAATTAAGATCCTTAATGTTGAGGATACTGAGGAGGGTGAAGTTATAAGAGAACTTCCTAAGGTTAAGAAGAAGAGGAGGAGGAGGAGAAGATGTCCTAGAAAGCAAAAATCTAAGGAGGCGGAGGTCATGGTCATGGACAATGACATGAATCCTTTAGATACAGTCAATGTGCAGCCGGTTATCCCTAGCGTTGATATGTTCTTCCTGTGCTGTGAGCGCAAGTGCGTCATCGGTTTGTGACAGCTTCTCTCCTCCTGGTACTCATTTACACCATGATGATACTAGGTTCGTTACTAACGACTCAAGTGCTCTTGTATCGGTGGTGAATGAAAAGACAACCTCTAAGCGTTCTCCGGCTGAGAATGACCCTAAGGTCCACCAGTTTTTCATTTTTTCAGCCCGTCACAAGAAGTATAAGGTTGTTTCGCGTAGGAAACCATCCTGCACCTCTTTTTCTACTAAGCTTGGCAGGATAGCCAATTACAAGAAGAAACTTTGCCAAGGGGATGAATCTCCAAGACGCTTTTTATCTACTTTTTCTAAAAGTAGATCCTTTTCTCGAAAATTTCTACGTCCTTGTGGCGTAAGTGTGTCTTGTCGTAAGTACTCCCCCGAAGCACCGTTGAGGAAAAAGAGAAAAGTGGTGTCCGCTCATTTGGCAAGCTCCGATCGTCCTTTCAAAAAGCCGATGTTTGTTGTCAACCCCATATGTAATTTAGTCGCTTTTTCTTGTAATGTACTAATAAAACCCGACTCTGACAATGTCGGAAATGTAGGGTAGCTCTGTAGGCACCTTTTCTTTCGAGTTCCAAAAAAAAAAAAAAATATTACATTTGTAATTTGTACAATTGTGTAATATGTGACATCCTATGTGACATAATCCAATTGTATTAATTTAAAATATATATTTATCAAAGAAATATTAATTTTAAATTAATTAAATCACATTTAACAAATTATTTTAGTAATTCGTAATTACCGTCCCAATGTGCGGTTATTATAATAATCGTCGATACGATATTCAACGTTTGTTATAACGACGAACCTTTCTTATTCTAATTTCGATATTTCAAAAATATCGTTTAATATTTGACAATTGACATGTTTCAATTTCAAATATAAATCTTACATTAAGATTCAACCTCTGATTTCTCGATATTTGATTTTAATGAATTTGATCAATTCGTATCGTATACAATTGGCCAAAATATCAATTAAGGGGATTGTCCTATAGGTGTGACCTAAAGGGATCAATTGACCACCACCGTCATACGACAGTAATGTCAAACTCTAGTCAGCCAATCATTACCGATTAATGTTGGTCAGTTAACTATATAATATCGGATCATCCCTTGCATATTCTCGTCATGAGATTTAATTACGTGATCGCACTATTGTTGAGGACACATTTCCCAAAAATCTCCCACTTGTCCTCGACAAGTGTGCGTCACCATTTCTCTTGTCCTATTACATCATCTCCCACTCAATGCAAGGTGTCTTACAGGTCGTACTTGCACTTGAACATATCGTGAGCGGTTTACTCGATATGGAGATTTAACTGCTTTGACCGGAATTATCTACCACAGATACCTTCCGAGCGTGGCCACACATTTCCAGTTAAACTTCTCCTCGAGTGGCCCTGAGATTTAAAATAACCCTGACGAGGGACTGGACAATTCCTAAGTGACACCCCGCGATATAGCATAACAATAAACAAGTAATTTGCAGCGGAAAAATGATACTTTTAAAAACTTTTCGACATATTTATTAAAACTTTTTCGCGGAATATCAAAACAACAAGCGGAAGACTAAAACTAATAAGAAAGTATAAATTATACACGAATACTTAAATAGACGAGGGATAACGTATCCCACGATAACAACATGAATTAAATCTAAACTAAGCGTAAGGGTAATTGTCGAATGATCAACAATGCTCGCTAGCCACACGTCTTCCCCAAACAGCACCAACCGACATTCATGAAACATGAACGCCACAGTCAGTGGGGAGTAACACAGGGTTCTCCCAGCCAGTTTACGTCAGAATACAAATAGATAACGATAAGAACATATTGTATATGGAGTAGTACATGTGAATAAGAGAAATATCAAAGCATGATACTCAAAATCAGGTAAACAACCAGGTGATCGACTCAGAGACCAACACTTGATAGCATGTCCGATCACACAAACAAAAACAACCAAGAATAGAATGAACGTCATCAGAGCGCTTATGCATGACCTCTGACTAATGGAGTGCTTAGGCACGACCTCCAACTATCGGACCGCTTAGGCACGACCTCCAACCGGACCACTTAGGCACGACCTCCAACGACGGGAGCACTTAGGCACGACCTCCAACTACCGGAGCGCTTAGGCACGACCTCCAACGACGAGAGCGCTTAGGCACGACCTCCAACTACCGGAGCGCTTTGGCACGACCTCCAACGACGGGAGCGCTTAGGCACGACCTCCGAAACTATGTATAACGTATAACCACTGCCTATATGCATGCCTAAGACCTGGCCAGACCTCTTAGTGTAATAACCTACACCGAACGACACACGGGGACCGGAGAGCATATAGCACGACCCCTGACCAATGCCGAACATAGCTAAAATACCATTCCATGTGTGGCATTTGTTCATTACAATGGTACACAAATCGTACCACCGCTATCTATTCACAAACAAGGTAACATAACCGTCACCAACACAACTTAGGATGACGTAACCGTTAACCAACTCATTAACAATGCTTGAGCTAACCATTAATAAATAAGACAACACTTATATCCATTTCATGCGGAAAGAGAACACACGGGATTGAGTAATGAAACCAAAGTTCTAAATGCATTTCACATTACAGTTGTCCTCTGCCGTAAAATGCATAATTAATTCAAATAAAATCGAAATGATACAAGGCCAGTTGGGTCGGATTCATAAGACGTTTAGCTACAATAGGGGGTTATTTTCTGATCTTTACAGTGTGTCAGAAATCGTCACACAAAATGTATTCATAAAACGAGTTTAGAAAATAATTTTGGGGCAAACCAAACTTCTAACATCATCAAAACTCTTCAACGTTTAATTATTGAAAAGGACCAGAATAGTTTCAAAGTATAAAAATGGTTTTCGAAATAATCTTTGAGCTCCTGTCCATTCTGCGAGTATTTCAGCGCAATGTTCGTAAATAATTTATTGTGAAGAAACAACATGCAAGAAAATTACGAAATTTTAGAGGTAGATTCTACACTTAAAATTAACAGGGGTTTATTTTGAACATTTTCAAAGATGGATTGTAACACCCCGTAATTTCCTATTCATTATATATTATTTAAAATATTATTTTAGTAATAATAATGTTCTACATTAAATAAAATTCCATTTAAAATCTATCGTTTTTGACAATGATATTAATATGTCCGTCTTAAACTTATACTCCTTAAACTTGTAAAACGTTACTCTGTCCTTGTTGCTAATTTTAAGATATTTTACAGGCATATTTAGCTCTTGCTTATAAAATAAACGTTTTATATCTTTTTCTTAGCTTTCCAACGCCACCGAAAACACGTCAATCGGAGTTCTGTGGAGGAAATTATGTCGAAAATACGAAAGGCTGTCAAGGACCATCCGCTAACGAGACCCATGCTCGTTGCTTACTCTATACTCTTTTCCACATGTCCTTTAGGACACATGGCTGAGTACTAAGCCTTGCCTTGATGCCCAAGGTCATCCTCTACCTTCCTTCTTCTTCAAATCATTCATTTTTTTCAGAAGAAACTCACAAAAACACAAAGAAAACATGAGGACACCATTATTGTGCACAAACCATAAAACGGTCGTAAAATCTTCGTTTCTTATCCGTTTTCGACGATTTTTGCGCCTATCTCTTCCTCTCCTCGCCCTCCATCTTTCTAGGGAATAAAATTATCAAATTTCTTCCTTAATATACTCTAGTCGTGGCCTTTAAGGCACGGTTCTCTTAGCTAACCTCGTTTATTTATGTGTAGCTAGTTCGGTTGTCCAAACCGGAGTGGCTTTGAGTCAAAATCATGCTTATTGAAGAGCTATAAGGTAACGGTGATGGGTTACTCGACTTTATCGTCTTTGTTTGCATGACTATATGCTAGTAATGTTTAGTATACTAGGATTGTTTTTGATTAAGTAGTGGCATGATTAGGTTAATAAATCATATGTTTGGATGAATTTCATCATGCATGCTTGTGTTGGATGAGTTTTTAATTATGGAAATTCATTAAGGATTGTATGGTTAAATGATTTTATGATCATTGAGGATGATTATTTTAATAGTATTTCAAGTTCATAGTGTTATGCTTACAATGGTTAATTCATGATGTTTCAGCACCTTGACAAATCTGTCCATTGTCTTGTACAATTTATTTCGACATCTTAGAGTATCCTTCTTTGAAAATGATGAAAAGAGACCCCTGTTTATTTTGAGTTAAGAGTCTACCTCTGAATTTTCGTAACTTTCTTGCATGTCGTTTGTTCACAATAAATTATTTACGAACAGTGCGCTGAAATACTCGCAGAACGGACAGTAGCTCAAAGATTGTTTTGAAAACCATTTTTAAACTTTGAAATGATTCTGGTCCTTTTCAATAATTAAACTTTGAAGATTTTAGATGATGTTAGGAGTTTGCTTTGCCCCAAAATGATTTGTTAAACCCGTTTTATGAAGCAATACATTTTGTGTGACGGTTTCTGACACACTGTAAAGATCAGTCAATAACCCCCTGTTAAGTTCGTCTTTTGGAAATGTTTATTTGACAAATATTGTAGATAAAAGGCTTATTAAACCGACCCAATTGGCCTTGTATCATTTCGATTTTATTTGAATTAATTATAAATTTTACGGCAGAGGACAGCTGTAATGTCAAAATACGTTTAGAACTTTTAATTCATTATTCAATCCCGTGTGTTCTCTTTTGGCATGGAACGAATATAAGTGTTGTGTTATTCATATTTTATTGGCTCATGTATGTTTGAATGAGTGGGTTAGCGGTTGTGTTATCCTAAATTTGTGTAGGTGACGGTTATGTCATCCTAAAATTGTGTTGGCGACGGTTATGTTGTCTTATATGTCAATAGATAGCGGTGGTACGATTTGTGTATCACTGTAATGAACTAACGCCACCCATGCAATGGGAATTTATCTATGTTCGGGATTGGTCGGAGGCAGTGGTTATATGCTCCGGTCCCCGTGTGTCGTTCGGTGTAAGGCATTACATCGAGAGGTCTGGCCAGGTCTTAGGCATATAGGCAGTGGTTATACGCTATACATAGTATTCGGAGGCAGTGGTTATATGCTCCGTAGCTGGAGGCAGTGGTTATACGCTCCAGTAGCCAGAGGCAGTGGTTATACGCTCTGGTACGTCAGAGGCAGTGGTTATACGCTCTGACGGCGTTCATTCTATTCATGTATTCGGAGGCAGTGGTTATACGCTCCGTAACTGGAGGCAGTGGTTATACGCTCCAGTAGCCAGAGGCAGTGGTTATACGCTCTGGTATGTCAGAGGCAGTGGTTATACGCTCTGACTATGTGTGTTCTTTGCTTGGATGTTTCCTTGATTCTGATATTATCTCATATGCTGGCTTTAATTCTATTACACATGTTGATTCATGCTGTTATCACATGTTTTGGTTTATCGCTCATGCATTGATCATGTTGATTACGTTTAGTAATGCATATAAGGTTGTTTATGAAATAATATACATGTTCATATGTATAAGATGTTTTCTATTACCGTTTACATGTTTTCTGACGTAAAGTGGCTGGGAGAACCCTGAGTTACTCCCCACTGACTGTGGCGTTCATGTTTCATGAATGTAGGTTGGTGCTGTTTGGGGAAGACGTGTGGCTAGCGAGCATTGTTGATAATTCGACAATTACCCTTACGCGTAGTTTAGATTTAATTCAAGTTGTTATCATGGGATACCTTATCCCTCGTCTATTTAAGTTATTTTGTATATTTTATACTTTCTCATTAGTTTTTAGTCTTCCGCATGTTGTTTTGATATTCCGCGAAAAGTTTTAATAAATATGTCGAAAAGTTTTTAAAAGTATCGTATTTCTGCTGCAAATTATTTGTTTATTTTTATGCTATATCGCGGGGTGTCACAGTGGATACTCTAAGATGTTGAACTAAATTATACAAGACAATGGACAGATTTGTCAAGGTGCTGAAACTTTATCAAATAACCTGTAATACCCCGTATTTTAGCCTCGGTCAATGGCAGACAAACTCTGTTTTATACAAGTATTTCAAATGGAATGTTTATAAAGTATTTTACGTAAACTACTATTATTTTATAAATCGTATTTCTACGATCAATTCGTATTTCATAATAGTTTTATATTTGATGATTATTTTATAAAATGGCAATTCATTGTATTCCTTTAATTTTAATAATATAATTATAATTATAAATGTTTCTTATTTTTTTTTTATTAATTTCTCACTTATACTTCAATTCTATTCTTTTATTTAAGACGCATAATTTTATATTCTTATATTAATTTAATTAATATTTTACTAATTAATTTAATTGGTATAATTAATCATATGTACTCGTTTATTTTACATTACGGGTCGAGAATGGGATATAAACATATAAGTGTCTCGGGATGAGCTTTGGGCCGAATAAGAGAAGACTCGTTTACCTAGGCTACACTACATCGACTAAACCCTACCTCATCTCGAACCCTACATCGACAAAACCCTACCTCCTCACAAATCCAACATCGACAAACATACCTTACATCGATATATCACCCTCTGTGCCTCCCAACTTCGACAAACACGAAGAACCCTAATTTAACATAAGGAAGCGTGGGATTGACCGAGTTAGTAGGACTGAAATCACCATCATCGTCACCGGCAGCGAGTAAGTTTTATTGCATTCGTTATAGAGTCATCATCACCCTAGTACACGAATTTGAGTCGTAGAGTTATCATCGTCATCACTGTTGTAATTGCTTTCATGTATTGTTATAGTTTAATATATATTACGAGTTTATGAGTAATAGAGTTGGCTTTATCATCCCAATCTTCAGCAACTTTGGGTCGTTTTATATTAAGGAAAACAGGGGTTTCAGGTTATGTTATGGCGTTTTATAGTGCTGTTTCAGGTGGTTATGGGTGGTGTTGAGGTCTGGTGGAAACCACCAGGGAGTCGTGGGAGGTGAGTGGTGTCGAAGATGGTGTCAGGTGGTGGTTGGGTTAGCGGTGATGGCGGCTGGAATGAGGTTTATAGGGGGTGTTCACGCGGGTTATATTAGGAGGGAGGTCAGGAACAGTATAAATAGAGCAAATCGTGTAGAGCAGCGGGGTATGAGGGCGCTATTACCGTGGTTGGAGGTGAGACTAGAGGTTGATGGTACCACCTCTGGAACCACCGTGGGTAAGTGGCGACAACGGTGGTGGCCAGAGGTGGTGTGGGGCATGGTGGTGAGAGAAAATAACGTGAGAAGGAAGGGACCTGGTGCGGGTTTCTGGTTTTCTTTCTTTTAACAGGGCAGCGAGTTTGCGAGTCCAGGGGTTTTGAGTGGTCGTGGTGGTTGCGGTGGTGGCCCATGGGGCTGTCTAAGGCATGTAAGTGATATTTGGTAGTACATACTCGAGTTTAGGATTAGTGGTGGTGGCCGTCGGTGGCCAAGCAAGTGGTAGTGGCGTCGGAAAGTCTGTAACACACCTACTAATCTGTGTTTGGAGGTTGCTGTCGTAGCTGTTGCAAGGGTTATCGAGGGTGGTGACAGTTGGGTCAGGGTCAGTGGATGGTGCCTGGTGGTGCACGGTGGTGCAAGGGTGTCAGCCACCATGGTTAGTGGTGGTTGGCGCGGCTTATAGGGTGTCGTTGGGGACTGTTTTGAAGGCTGTCGCGGGGTTGTTTGCGTCGTCGGGTTATCTGTTTTGTGGGTCTGTTTTGGGTCACGGGTTGTTAGGGGTTTTTGCGTGATATTATTCTTATGACTATTACTATTATTATTATTACTAATATTGTTGTTAGTTGTTGGTAGCATTGTATCATTGTTATTTATAATATTGTTACTATTAGTATATTTAGTAAACATTGTTTATGTTTTTATTATTAAAATTGTCAAATGAATTTTTATATGTGACGGTTATCAATAGTTTGATTATATATTATATTTTCTATGTTCGATTATCTAATGGAAGTAATTATGTTTATATGTTTGTACGGTCACGTTATGTGTGATATACTATTTAAATAATTAATGTGAATACTAAATATATTAAAGTAGTTTGCATAATTGTATTAGTTAGTGATTATGTATATTATAATTGTTAGGTGACGATGTTGACAAGGCATAATTCGGTTTACTTGCTGGCTTGTTGTTGGATTACATTGCTATCCAGGTAGGATACACTGACACTATACTTTATGAAGTGATATGAATGGATGTTTACTCTGTGATGTGTTATGAAAGGATGTTGCCTTGTATGTGATGGATGCAAGCATGAATTAGATAAGAATGATATTGATTGGATTGATTGTGGATTATTGGCAATGGCATGAGTATTTCAGTATTTGAGAGCATGATTAAATAATTATATTGTGGCATTCATGAGCATAGCATATGCATTGGTTAATGAGAAAGTTATGGTCAGATATTGTTCTGATATAAAGCCCAGGGTGGTTCTGCAGACCAGGCCTGGTGTCTTATCAGCTATTGAGCTGGTGTTCGGTGACGACCGATTATAGTCTGCCGGGAGGTTCGGTATGGCTTGGTGCATGGGTATGAGTTTGAGATTGAGAATTGAGATTGAGATTGAGCTCGAGCATATCATTGCATTTGCATATCATAATTGTTGCATTATAATTATTGTGTTACCCTACTCAACCGCGAGGTTGACAGTGTATTCGTGTACACCTACGATGATCCGGAATGGGGAGTAGATTCTGCAGGTCAGAGACAGATGAGCTAGGAGCTGGGGCAGGAATGTGAGACGCGTACTTTGGACCGACTTAGAATTATATCACATCTAGAGAAGTCATCAGTTGTATTTTCTTTTCTGTTATGTAGTAATTGTAATAACCAAGTTTAAATTTTATTAGTTTTATAAAGTACTTTGGTTGTTTTACTTTGTTATTCACTACCTCGGACATTCCGAGATGGTAATAGCTCTATTTATTTGAGAATGTCTTGCTAAAGGCTCTTAAATAAATGGGGGTGTTACAAAGTGGTATCAGAGCGAACGATCCTCAGGCCTAAACCAAATGAAAAATAATGAACATAGGAAGAGTTAAATAAAATGAACCCCAGGCTAGTAACTGTTAGGAGCCCCAGGATTGGGATGAGTTAGGGGCCCCCTCAAACCAAGCCACTGGCCCTTTCAGTCTAACCTGGTAACCCTTGAGTGATGCAGAGAGTGGGTAGAATAAAATAAAAGGCTAGACCTTGCATATTGTTCTAACGTTTTCGCAGAAAAGGAATGAGGTAAGTTATGACGTTAAATATGGTTGATGATCTGTATTGTGAAGCATGATATTGATATTGAATGTTGGTTGATATATATGACTTCTAAGTATTGAGAACATGAAAATTGGAATGTGACTTTGAAATATAAGCTTGACTTGTATGATGATGTGCATTAGAAGAATACGACTGATCTTGAAATGCTGGTTGATCTGAATGATTGAATTGAAATTTGCAGAGAATGGTTGTATATTTATTGAACAATAATTTGGAGTGATATGATCATATGATTTTGGTGATTCGAAATGTCTATATGATATCTGGTTATTAAATGACTATCGCAATTATGTAATATATTGTTTGGTATTTGAATAAGAATGATCAGATTTGTATGTTATATTAATCCATGTCTGGTGATATGCATGTGGCTATATGATCCCTGAACCCGTAGGTAGAGATGTAGTAAAATGATATGTGTAATGAGTTGCTGATAAGTGGCACCTTAGTGACTTCTAGGATATATTTACGTACTTAAATAAATTGTGATTGTTACGAGGATAGAAACTACTTCATTGCCTATACATGCATGATGATTGAGTTATTTAGTTGATTTTATTTGCGATTTCGTAATCTTTACCGTTTTGATTTAGATGGCAGTTACATGTTAATATGGTGCAATGTGATTTCAATGCTTCAATGATATGTCAACATGTTTTGGAGAAAGTATGATTGTGTGATAAGGTGTAGTAATTTTAAAAGAACCAAATTTTTTAATAAATTCCTGGATATTACCTTGTTTGTACGGGCTGCCATTTAAAATGTGTTCTTTATATGAATGTGAAAATTTTGTGTGTGATAACCTTCTGATTTAGCTTTCCAGTGCTTTTGGTTTCATGTTAATACGAATTATAGTTTGAGAGAAATAAATATCTTAGTCGACAGTGGTCAGATTGTTATTGCACAGTTTTGTTTTGACCCATGTTTTTGCAAATGACACCATTTAAACCGTATTAATGTTTATGCATAATTCCAACTCCACTGTTTAGAATATTTATTCTTGTTTCAAAATGATAAGCCACGTAAAATCTTAATGAGTCGTTAATTAATTGTGATTTTTACAAGTTGCCCAATTTTCTGTTTATTTGCGGAAAATTTTGTTCAGACCAACTGAGTTGTAAAATTTGTTATAAATAATTCTCTTAAGCTTTGGAATTGATTCATTTTCCCATGATTATTTAATTCCATATATTTTCTAAAAACTATAAGAGTTTGCAAGATAGCTAAGCGGTTATTTAATTATGATTTTTGGATGTTGCAGCGTGATGTATGATTGTTGAAATTGTAAGTTATGTAAGTTTTCAATATAAAAGTTTAATCAAATATGAATTATGTGATGTAACCATATAATATTCTGATATGACATTAGTAGCATGAACAATAGACATATGATATGGATGTGAACTTTGTTATATAATAATATAACCTTAATTATTATTGGTGAGTTTTATATAAAGGTAGTTTTATTTATCAACACTATTGTTATGCCACAAGGTGAACTACATATTGTTATGTTTAAATCTGATCACAATGTATTGAATTAGTAATCTGGTTGATATGTGAATTATGGGAAGTGCTAGTCTAGTTTTCGATCTGTAGCTTGTAAAATTGTCAGTTGATTCGTGTTTATAAATTGTCATTAATTACAACTTCATTGTCAGAAAATTTCAAAATGTTTTCAGGGTGATAATCCATGATAAAGCCGATGATTGATAACTATGGTAATTGTTTTGCAACCTGACAAAATTTGTAGCTATGTGGTTATGAAATTATGCTTGAATATGAAATTGTTCCGCAAGATATAAACCTCTTATTTCGCAAGTCAAAATTACTAGTGTTTATGACAAATGATGTAATGTGAATGGATGAGAAGGGTACCTAAATGATTTTTAAGCCATTTAT
Source organism: Silene conica (assembly GCA_029255685.2). Taxonomy (NCBI): domain Eukaryota; kingdom Viridiplantae; phylum Streptophyta; class Magnoliopsida; order Caryophyllales; family Caryophyllaceae; genus Silene; species Silene conica. The sequence continues at coordinate 32,611,239 of CM055312.2, read as the reverse complement.
ATCTGGAATTGCTAAGTTGTCTTGCTAGTCTAAGATTGATGTATATCTCGCGAGATAAGTCAATGCTCCATGTTTAATTATATTGGTTAAATTTTGCTTTATGCCTTTTTTAGAATATGTTTTTGCTTCTATAATATGATTATGAGCATATAATGTTTTAATTTGTCGTTTATGAATTTTGAGTTATTGATTGTTTACATTGATATAAATATGTTAAGTTTGTCTTAAAATTTCAAGAGTATATAAGTGTTTGTTACTTGACCTTGTTTTAACTGCGTAGCATGAAATTGACAAGTATATGTTGTTGCTTGAAAGTCGGGCGCTAGTTGCCAGTATAGAGTAATTAGCTTATCAGATGATTTGTGACTGTGGTTGATAACTTCTTGAGCATTGGATGTGAAATTTTGTAATGGGGTTACGGGGACGTAACCATGTCTTAAGGAGGATAGGATTGTAAAATCTTAATGATCTTTGATTTGGCTAATTGATATGTCGTGCTTGTTTGAATATACGTGATAATCATGTTTACTTTTGTTATGCATTATATTGTAATTCGTGAATTATCTTTTAATTTAGTTATGCGTTAAACTTTGGGGACAAAGTTTTCTTAACGAGGGTAGAATGTAACATTTCGCGTCTTGAAGCCAGTATAAGTGTTGTTTGTGTTTGTTTCGTGCTTGTTAGATGTTCGTTACCATTACGGGGTGGTGAACTTCGGGACGAAGTTCAATTTAAGGAGGGAAGACTGTAATACCCCGTATTTTAGCCTCGGTCAATGGCAGACAAACTCTGTTTTATACAAGTATTTCAAATGGAATGTTTATAAAGTATTTTACGTAAACTACTATTATTTTATAAATCGTATTTCTACGATCAATTCGTATTTCATAATAGTTTTATATTTGATGATTATTTTATAAAATGGCAATTCATTGTATTCCTTTAATTTTAATAATATAATTATAATTATAAATGTTTCTTATTTTTTTTTATTAATTTCTCACTTATACTTCAATTCTATTCTTTTATTTAAGACGCATAATTTTATATTCTTATATTAATTTAATTAATATTTTACTAATTAATTTAATTGGTATAATTAATCATATGTACTCGTTTATTTTACATTACGGGTCGAGAATGGGATATAAACATATAAGTGTCTCGGGATGAGCTTTGGGCCGAATAAGAGAAGACTCGTTTACCTAGGCTACACTACATCGACTAAACCCTACCTCATCTCGAACCCTACATCGACAAAACCCTACCTCCTCACAAATCCAACATCGACAAACATACCTTACATCGATATATCACCCTTTGTGCCTCCCAACTTCGACAAACACGAAGAACCCTAATTTAACATAAGGAAGCGTGGGATTGACCGAGTTAGTAGGACTGAAATCACCATCATCGTCACCGGCAGCGAGTAAGTTTTATTGCATTCGTTATAGAGTCATCATCACCCTAGTACACGAATTTGAGTCGTAGAGTTATCATCGTCATCACTGTTGTAATTGCTTTCATGTATTGTTATAGTTTAATATATATTACGAGTTTATGAGTAATAGAGTTGGCTTTATCATCCCAATCTTCAGCTACTTTGGGTCGTTTTATATTAAGGAAAACAGGGGTTTCAGTTATGTTATGGCGTTTTATAGGGCTGTTTCAGGTGGTTATGGGTGGTGTTGAGGTCTGGTGGAAACCACCAGGGAGTCGTGGGAGGTGAGTGGTGTCGAAGATGGTGTCAGGTGGTGGTTGGGTTAGCGGTGATGGCGGTTGGAATGAGGTTTACAGGGGGTGTTCACGCGGGTTATATTAGGAGGGAGGTCAGGAACAGTATAAATAGAGCAAATCGTGTAGAGCAGCGGGGTATGAGGGCGCTATTACCGTGGTTGGAGGTGAGACTAGAGGTTGATGGTACCACCTCTGGAACCACCGTGGGTCAGTGGCGACAACGGTGGTGGCCAGAGGTGGTGTGGGGCATGGTGGTGAGAGAAAATAACGTGAGAAGGAAGGGACCTGGTGCGGGTTTCTGGTTTTCTTTCTTTTAACAGGGCAGCGAGTTTGCGAGTCCAGGGGTTTTGAGTGGTCGTGGTGGTTGCGGTGGTGGCCCATGGGGCTGTCTAAGGCATGTAAGTGATATTTGGTAGTACATACTCGAGTTTAGGATTAGTGGTGGTGGCCGTCGGTGGCCAAGCAAGTGGTAGTGGCGTCGGAAAGTCTGTAACACACCTACTAATCTGTGTATGGAGGTTGCTGTCGTAGCTGTTGCAAGGGTTATCGAGGGTGGTGACAGTTGGGTCAGGGTCAGTGGATGGTGCCTGGTGGTGCACGGTGGTGCAAGGGTGTCAGCCACCATGGTTGGTGGTGGTTGGCGCGGCTTATAGGGTGTCGTTGGGGACTGTTTTGAAGGCTGTCGCGGGGTTGTTTGCGTCGTCGGGTTATCTGTTTTTGTAACACCCCAAGAGTTTGAGAGGAAAGTTGTCCCACATCGGTAGAATGTGAGGCTTGTGATATGTTTATAATAGCTTCCACCCACCACTTAGTAACAAGGCCTTGTGCTTTTGGGCTTAAGTGAGGACAAATAATGGGCCCAAAGGCTTACCTCCCATCTTATTGGGGGTGTGTTACGACCGTGGTGGGTCGGGTTGTTACAAATGGTATCAGAGCGACCCTGCGACCGTGTGGTGCCTGTGGTCGGGAGTACCCGGGTCACACACCTGGCGGGGGAGGATTCTGGCCCTGGTTGTGGTCAAGGTTGAGGCACAACGAGGACGTTGTGTTCTTTAAGTGGGGGAGTTTGTAACACCCCAAGAGTTTGAGAGGAAAGTTGTCCCACATCGGTAGAATGTGAGGCTTGTGATATGTTTATAATAGCTTCCACCCACCACTTAGTAACAAGGCCTTGTGCTTTTGGGCTTAAGTGAGGACAAATAATGGGCCCAAAGGCTTACCTCCCATCTTATTGGGGGTGTGTTACGACCGTGGTGGGTCGGGTTGTTACAGTTTTGTGGGTCTGTTTTGGGTCACGGGTTGTTAGGGGTTTTTGCGTGATATTATTCTTATGACTATTACTATTATTATTATTACTAATATTGTTGTTAGTTGTTGGTATTATTGTATCATTGTTATTTATAATATTGTTACTATTAGTATATTTAGTAAACATTGTTTATGTTTTTATTATTAAAATTGTCAAATGAATTTTTATATGTGACGGTTATCAATAGTTTGATTATATATTATATTTTCTATGTTCGATTATCTAATGGAAGTAATTATGTTTATATGTTTGTACGGTCACGTTATGTGTGATATACTATTTAAATAATTAATGTGAATACTAAATATATTAAAGTAGTTTGCATAATTGTATTAGTTAGTGATTATGTATATTATAATTGTTAGGTGACGATGTTGACAAGGCATAATTCGGTTTACTTGCTGGCTTGTTGTTGGATTACATTGCTATCCAGGTAGGATACACTGACACTATACTTTATGAAGTGATATGAATGGATGTTTACTCTGTGATGTGTTATGAAAGGATGTTGCCTTGTATGTGATGGATGCAAGCATGAATTAGATAAGAATGATATTGATTGGATTGATTGTGGATTATTGGCAATGGCATGAGTATTTCAGTATTTGATAGCATGATTAAATAATTATATTGTGGCATTCATGAGCATAGCATATGCATTGGTTAATGAGAAAGTTATGGTCAGATATTGTTCTGATATAAAGCCCAGGGTGGTTCTGCAGACCAGGCCTGGTGTCTTATCAGCTATTGAGCTGGTGTTCGGTGACGACCGATTATAGTCTGCCGGGAGGTTCGGTATGGCTTGGTGCATGGGTATGAGTTTGAGATTGAGAATTGAGATTGAGATTGAGATTGAGCTCGAGCATATCATTGCATTTGCATATCATAATTGTTGCATTATAATTATTGTGTTACCCTACTCAACCGCGAGGTTGACAGTGTATTCGTGTACACCTACGATGATCCGGAATGGGGAGTAGATTCTGCAGGTCAGAGACAGATGAGCTAGGAGCTGGGGCAGGAATGTGAGACGCGTACTTTGGACCGACTTAGAATTATCTCACATCTAGAGAAGTCATCAGTTGTATTTTCTTTTCTGTTATGTAGTAATTGTAATAACCAAGTTTAAATTTTATTAGTTTTATAAAGTACTTTGGTTGTTTTACTTTGTTATTCACTACCTCGGACATTCCGAGATGGTAATAGCTCTATTTATTTGAGAATGTCTTGCTAAAGGCTCTTAAATAAATGGGGGTGTTACATAACCAAAGTAAACCAAGCATTATGAACTTGAAAAACTATCAAACTAATAATCCTCAAAGATCACAACCTCATTTTACAATACAATTCTTAATGAATTTCCAACTAAAATATCATCCAACACAACCATGCAAAATAAAATTCATCCAAACATATGATTTATGAACTAAATAATGTCACTATTTAACCAAACACAGTTCTAGTATACTAAACATTATTAGCATATAAAACACATGCAAACATAGACGATAAGTCGAGTAACCCATTACCGTTACCTTATAGCTTTTCAATAAGCATAAGTTTGACTCAAAACCACTCCGGTTTGGACAACCGAATTAGCTACACACAAATAAACGAGTGAAGAGTCTATTGATGTAATATACTCAAGAAGGGGGGGGGGGGGTTGAATTGAGTATGCCTTCTTTTTAAATCTTCCTCGATGTGTGTGTGGGTGTATGATGATCTTCGAGTAGAACAAATAGTAAAGAGAGACACAATATTTTTGAAGTGGTTCAGTCTCACACTTTGAGACCTACGTCCACTTTTCTCGATTAATAAAATTAGTACCAACTCTGGATTACAATTTTATCAACCCTACTCGTGCGACTTTGATGTTAGTCACAACTCTATCTAGATACCGTTAAATATCTAGCTACGACAAATACCGTTAAATATTTGTCTTACAATGAGTACCGCTAAATACTCGATCTATCTTACGTAAATAAGATAAAGTCTTCAATGTTCCATGATGTCACAATCTTGAATGAATAAGATCAATGCTTGAGCACTTGAATCTTGAATCGGATATGACAATGATGAGCTCGAATATTGAAGTAGATGAACGGCGGTTTCTCTCTTGATTTGCGTGTATATGTGTGTATGTGTTTCGTGTGGTTTAATGTATCATGGTAGTCTATTTATATAGAATATGTATCTAGGTAATTCAAACCCTAGATGATTTAGGAATATTACTAAAACTAGAATACTAGTCTTTTAGTAATACTACCTTAAATCTAATCTTAATATATTTAGGAAAGATTTAATAATATACTTTAAGTATTATATAAGGAATTAATTTCCTAATTCATATTTAGGAAAGATCTTTATATAATAAACAATTAGTATCCTTATTAAATCAACTTCCTAAACCATGTCAAAGATAATAAAATATATTACCATAATATAATCTTAGTTTGTTTTAGGATATTAAATAAATACATAATATTTACTTAATTTAATCCTACACGAATTATGGTAAACGTGACATATCACACGTTTCCCAAAGTCGAAACAAACTACATTTAGATTATATAAATTTGACAATAAAGATCATATAAAAAATCCTTAGTTTATTTTAGTAATAAATAATTATCTCATAAGACAATTATTTATTCCTTATTTAACTTAAAGATATTTTATATAATCCTATTAAGATTAACAATTCTATTTATTAAAATAGAATACCAATTAAACACTAATTCTACACGACACAGATTTGGAAACAAACGTTTCAACTTAAACACATATATATTCCGATCATTTCTTCATGATATAGAGTTATAGCTACGGGCTATAACTAGAACCAATCTTGAACTAAAGCTATAGTTGATAAGTATAACTTTAGTCTATTATACTTGATTGATTAGATCTTGTTACTAATGTTCTGTACACTTAGCACACGATTATACATACGAGTATATAATATATAAATAGCTAGACTTGTCATTATCAAAACATAAACATATATACTATATATATATATTTGAATATATGGTTCAACAAATTCCCCCTTTTTGATGATGACAAGTCTTTCTTAGATTTCGTGTCTAAGTGTATGGTCCCCCTCAATATAATAAAGGTTATTCATAGCAAAGATTAACTTAGGGTTTTTATCTTCTATCTATCCCATATTCTTTAAGGACCCTAAGAGACAATGGATTACGACAAGGAGCAAGCTTAGGCAAATTCTAATCTAAGTCGCATATTTCCCCCTCTTGACATCATCGAAAAGATGAGAACAAAGACATGAAACGACTAGAATAATATACGACGAAACATAAGCAAGCATATAAACGAGTCCAAAAATATGAACATAGAAAATATCACACAAGCACATACGGAATGTTAAAATATACACAACCAATCCGAATATACTATGCCAATGGGCTGAATTAGGAATAATAGTGGTTTAAGAAAATTGGGCCTGGCTAGGATTAGGATAGTATGGGCCAAAGCAAAAGATAACAAAACAAGATGGGCCAGAATAAAGAAATGTCAAGTTGGGCCACATCAAAAGAATAACAAGGCCGGTTAGGATTAAGAAATCCGAGGGAGGCAAAAAGAAATATGGCCTCGGATTCCTAATGGGCGAGGGAAAGGAATTGGGCCACAAAGTTATAGAGTTTATAAGTCCACCCCAGGACTTAAGCAAAAGAACAACAAACCAACTTCAATTCTGAAAAACAGAGACGGAGATGACGGATCACGAACGAGAACTTGAGCCCGGTGTCTTTGCATATGGGTTCACATAATCGGGTCGGGTACGGAATTCTAGGGTCTCCAACCTATCTAGGCAGCTATTGACGTTCCTCCCTTGAGCATTGAGCGCAATCTCGAAGTTAAGCACCTTGAGCGAGAGTGCCTTGACGGCCTCAAGTGCTTTAGAAGCATCCTCTCGCAATAGGCCATGATCACGCACCATTGCCCCTCCTTGTGTCGTGATAAAAGACAAGCGATCACTTATGGCGAGTAATTCGGAGCATACCACCGAGACCTCTGACCCAATCTTTACCAAGTGCTTATCAACTTTTTCCATCCAAACCTTAACATCTTCTTCAAATCCTCGACGACCCTCTGCACGACTTCCTGAGGCACCCAAATTCTCTTTTTCTTGCTTAACTTGGCACAGTCCAATAATTTGATCCATCTTAGCCGCCAAACCTTCGAAAGATGGAGATGGATTCGGGTTGGGTCCCTCCTCAACCGTCTTCCCAAAAGCCAAATCTACTCCATCACCCATAATACCCATCAACTTAAGCAATTTATCACACATCCGATCACGTGGCTTAACACCAAAACTCAAATCATCGACAACACCTTTTTTGAGCAAGATTTCTGAAACCCACATTCCATAGAGGATGTCTAGTGTAGAACTTGGTTTTTCTTTGATTAACACAGATGAAGTTTGACAAATCTTGGTACACAAAAGAAAGGCTAGGTTTATCTTGTTTCCTTCCAACCAATGATAAAGAACAATGGCCTCAATGCTCGACAACTTATCACGACCACCCCTCCTTGGTAAGATAGTGTTCCAAAGGAAGTTAACAAAGAGTTTTAATTTGGGTGAGAAAGAGTTTGTCAAGAGTGGAGTAATTTCAGTAGCATTGGGATCAAAGTATTGTTTGATGAGCATTTTTTGTTCTCGGGTTACCACTCCCCACTCCTTACGGGTATCAATTTCAAGACCATTAGGATCAAGGTGTAAAATTTCACAAATATCACCATAAGAAATCTCGACATTTTTTCCATTTACCACAGCTTTTAACCCAGATTCACTCAATTTAACAGAGGCAAAGAACTGTACCAACTCAATAGGAAATATCAAACCCGAAAAATTACTAATATACTTCCATCCCTGAAACTCCAAAAACTTTTTAAAGAAAAGCAGAGACTTCGACCCTTCGACCCAAGATGTCGGGTAGAACCGACCCGAATGAATGGAATAAGGAAGAAGACGATCAATAAGCATACCTTCATGTTTTGTCATACGAACTCGCTCGAGTCCTTCCTTGGTGGCTTCGATGGAGTAATCTTTAAACAGAGGACGAGGGTTCTTGAGGTTTGATCCTAGTTCTTGCATGTCATCAGAAACGGAGGATGAGACTCGGTTTAGTTTACGACGCTTGCCGTTGTCTAGGGTTGGACTTGCGGTGGCAATGGGTGTTGGGGATGGTGGTGGTGACGGAGTAGGTGAGGGTGGAGAGGGTTTCTTTTGTTGAGAGCGGGTTGCACGAGATGGAGGCATGATGAGAATGGTGTTTTAAGTTGACGGTTTTTGGTGGAGGTTTTGAGGATGTTTTAATGGAGGTTTGGTGTTTGTGGAGGTTTGAGAGTATTAATGGTTTTTACAAATTTTATGACGGTAATAATGGTGGGAGGGTGAGGTAAGTTGAGGGAGTTGGGGTAATAATGGGAAAGGGGTAAAGGTCAAAGGCTAGGGAATAGAGGGTAAGGCACGTGGCAGGTAGTAGTGGGACAGGTTTGGGGGGAGACGTGGCACGGGGGACCATCACACACACTTTGTGTGTTTAATTTTAGGTAAGTTTATTTTTTTTATTTTTGTAATATTTGTATATTATGATTTGATATAATTTATAATATATATATTGTAGGGAAATTATAATATGTGACGTAATATTATTGTGAGATTGATTGTGCACACATTCATATGTAAATCGTATAATATAACTATAATCACAAAATTTATTGTCGAATATACACATACACATGCAGCGGAGTATACGGACACAGTCATATAATCTCATCTAAACCGTAGTCAATCATTGGGTTATTTTTGCTTTTAAGATTTGATTAGGTGCCACCGATTAAACCAATTTCCAATCGCAAAGTCTCAAAGCGTTCTCTAGCCAATGGTTTAGTGAAGATATCTGCCCATTGTTTTTCCGTACTACAAAATTCCAATTTTATATTTTTCTTTTCAACATGGTCTCTTAGAAAGTGGTGTCTAATTTCAATATGTTTAGTTCTTGAGTGCTGGGCTGGGTTTTTAGATATAATTATAGCACTCGTATTATCACATAATATAGGCACACATCCAACATCAACACCATAATCATGTAACTGTTGCTTTAACCATAAAAGTTGAGAACATACCAGTGCGGCTGCAATATATTCTGCTTCAGCAGTTGAGAGAGCGACAGAATTTTGTTTCTTGGATCCCCAAGATATAATACAAGGACCTACAAAGGTAGCAAGTCCGGAGGTACTTTTTCTGTCTAAGGAACATCCTGCATAGTCCGCATCTGAATATCCTACTAGATTAAAGTTACAGTCCATAGGATACCATAGATATAATTTTGAGGTTCCGATTAGGTATCCTAAAATTCTTTTAACTGCAATCATATGTGATTCTTTTGGTGCAGATTGGAATCTCGCACAAACACAGACACTAAACATTATATCTGGACGACTTGCTGTGAGATAAAGAAGTGAGCCAATCATACCTCTGTAAGTAGTTTCATCTACAGACTTACCATCTTCGTCTTTAGTTAACTTCTTATCTGTGACCATTGGAGTAGGCATTGCATGAGAGGTTTCCATTCCAAATTTCTTTAGTAACTCCTTGACGTATTTTTGTTGATGAACCTTGATTCCTTCTTCAGTTTGTTGTATTTGAAGTCCAAGGAAAAACTTTAGTTCTCCCATCATACTCATCTCGAACTCAGAAGTCATCAACTCAGAGAAGTACTTGCACAACTTTTTATTAGTTGAGCCAAAAATAATATCGTCAACATAGATCTGAACGACTAGTAGATCTGAGTTTTCGCTTTTAAGAAATAGGGTTTTATCCACAGACCCTCTCTTGAATCCACTCTCCAATAGGAACTTTGATAATCTGTCGTACCATGCCCTAGGTGCTTGTTTCAGACCATATAGTGCTTTGTCCAATTTGAATACATGATCCTTGAGTTTGCTGTCAGGAAATCCAGGAGGTTGTTCAACAAATACTTCCTCTTGGAGATAGCCATTAAGAAATGCAGTCTTAACGTCCATCTGAAAAAGTTTCATTCCCTTGTGTGCTGCAAATGCAATGAGTAGTCTTATTGCCTCAAGACGAGCAACAGGAGCAAAGGTTTCGTCATAATCGACCCATTCCTGTTGTTGTTGTATCCTTGAACGACTAATCTGGCCTTATTCCGTACAATAACTCCAGTGTCATCCAGTTTATTTCTGAAAACCCATCTAGTTCCAATGACAGTTCTATCCTTAGGTCGAGGAACAAGATGCCACACTTTGTTTCTCTCAAATTGCTGGAGTTCTTCTTGCATGGCAACTATCCAGTCTGGTTCTGCGAGAGCTTCCTTGATATTTGAAGGTTCAATAGTGGAGAGAAAAGAGTAGAATGAGCAAAAGTTATTTAAGCTCCTTCGAGTTTGAACTCCATCTGTCAGGCTTCCTATGACATTGTCCAAAGGATGAGAGCCTTTATATCTCCAGTTCCTTGATTGATCATTTGCATTCCCTGAACTTGACTCGGGATCTTGACTTGTTCCCCCTGAATGCAAACCTGGGTTTATAGTAGGGTCAGGTATAACTCTGGCCTCTTCCCTTTGGTTTTGATTCAAAGTTACAGCTTCATTAGCTGTAACTCTGGGTTCCAAGTCATTGGTTTGAGAGTTATCTACAGTATCATCAACTGTAGTTTCATCTCTCGCACCATTTTCTCCCAAGTGGAGTTCATCATGAGTTCCTTGAGGTTCTCCTTCTTCAATTTCCATTTCAGGAGGATCTTCCCTTGATAACCTGAAATCAGGTTCGTCTAGGTTTTCCTCTATATCCTGTAATGGCTTATCGAAGACATTATTCTCATCAAAGATAACATGAATACTTTCCTCTATGCATAAAGTACGTTTGTTAAATACTTTGTAGGCTTTACTATGATCTGAATATCCTATAAAGATTGCTTCATCACTTCTAGGGTCGAATTTGCTTAATATGTTTTTACCATTGTTGTGAACAAAGCATTTACTACCAAAGCATCTTAAATGAGATATGTTTGGTTTACGACCACGAAGAAGTTCATAAGGAGTCTTTTTAAGGATAGGTCTAATCATAGCACGGTTATGAATATAACAAGCTGTACTAATAGCCTCAGCCCAAAAGTTTCTAGGTAGGCCACTACAAAGAAGCATTGTTCGAGCCATGTCTTCTAGGGTTCTGTTCATTCGTTCTACGACTCCATTTTGTTGTGGGGTTCTAGGGGCCGAGAAGTTATGTCCAACACCATTGGTTTTACAGAACTCAATAAAAGCATGATTGTCGAACTCAGTTCCATGGTCAGTACGGATTGTTACTAGGTTTGATTTATATTTGTTTTGGACAAGTTTCATGAGACTAACAAATTCATCGAATGTTTCGTCTTTAGAATGAAGAAAGATTGGCCAAACAAATCTAGAGTAATCATCAACTAGAACGAAAACGTACCTGGAACCACCTCTGCTTCTTACCTTCATAGGGCCACATAGATTCATGTGACAAGTTCAAGAGCTTGTTCTGTGCTTACCACTCTTTTTGGCTTAAAGGATGATCTGACGTGTTTACATCGTGCACATGTGTCACACATCTTTTCTTGATCAAATTTGATCTTTGGAAGACCTTCGACCAAGTCCCATCTTTTCAGCTTACTTAGAATAGGTGAGCTAATATGACCAAATCTCTTGTGCCATAGACATGGATCATCTAACGTAACTTTCATGCATGATAGAGAATCAGTAGGTACAACATTTAAATCAATCATATAAACATTTTTCATCCTGTGACCTTCAAGTATTACTTTAATGGTGCCTTCTAAGATTATACGACATATATCTGAATGAAAAACTACTTTATTTCCTTTGTCACATAATTGAGATATACTGATAAGATTGTGTTTGAGACCACTTACAAGGTATACATCATTTATAGCATGAGAGGATGAAATACCTATCTTACCAATTCCGATGATCTTTCCCTTTTTGTTATCACCAAATGTGACTTTACCTCCATCAAAGGGTTTAAGGGTTTGGAATAGATTTACGTCGCCTGTCATATGTCTTGAGCATCCACTGTCGAGATACCATAGGTTATTTTCCTTGGCGACAAACTGCACGAATAATTTCAAAGACAAGATTTAGGTACCCAAGCATACTTGGGTCCTTTGTTGTTAGTAATCACAAATACATCTTCCTTTTTAACCCAGACTTGTCTTACATAGGTCTTTCTATATTGATAGTAGTTGGGTTTTGATGTTCTTGTATAGGTCTTAGTTTGGACTCTAGGTGACCAATTTTTGTGTGTTGCTTGTTGAGGAGTTTGTTTGGTTCTATTTTTCTTTTCTTCGTAATCAAATATCATGTCATAGAACCATCTGTGGTCAATTTTTCTTTCCTCAGTTTTGTCATTATCACAATTAGAGGCAGAAATAGTGTCGTTTGGAATTCCTAAGGATTTAACAAACTTGACTCCGGTTTTAAAATCTTGTGCGTGTTTTACACAGTTTTCTCGGAGGTGTCCAGTATGGCCACAATAAGTGCATATTAAATACTCAGGAAGGTCGGCATATTTTCTTCTTCTAAAGTCTCTGTCTGTTGGGCTTTGCTTACACTTTGAGTGATCCCTTCTTCCATAACACTCGTGTCCTAACCCCATCTTCATGTTGTTGTCGGATTGTTCAGTTAGGAAGTTTAGAACGTTAGTGCTTCCTTCCCATTTGTCGTGAACCTTCCGAGCATGAAGAAGGAGGTCTTTTAGGGAGTCTATTTGTTTCTTGCATTCACTATGGTCAGTGTTGCTAGACTCTTTTAGGTTTTGAATGTCTTTATGGAAGTCAGACACAATTTTGGCATGTTCTTTCTTGATTTTAGATATACTGAATTCTAGATCCATGATTTTGCTTTCGAGAATCTCAACTTCTTCCAGATGAGTCTCATCTTCGACCATAATCGAAGATTCTGACTTAAGCCGCTCATTAGCCTTTCTTAATTCTGAAGTTATAGCTTCATTAGCTATAACTTTAGATTGAAGCTCTTTAATGTTGAGTTTTAGTTTTGAGGTTATAGCTTCATTAGCTATAACTTAGACTCAAGAACCTTTTTCTCAGACATAACTGTTTCCAACTTAGCATTTGCTTCAATGCTTATTTTGGATTTCGGTTTCTTAGCTTTGGCTTTCAGAAGTTGATTTTCCTCAGCAATATCGAGGATCTGTTCTTTCAAGTCATCTAACTCAAGACTTTGTTCATGACATTGGTCTAGTGTTTTCTCAAAATATTTAACCAACATAGCTTTAGATAAATTTTTAACTTGACTTTTTAGTTGAAGAAAATTTACCTCTTCATCGTCGTCGTCGTCGTCTGAGTCGGATTCTCCAAGGAGACACATATGGGATGCGTTGTCTTCGTTGTTGTCGTTTGAGATTAGATCTAGGCTGACGTTGCTTAGGCACAGGTTTGCTACCTCATCTTCTTCTGAGTCCTCGTCATCCTCGGATTTTAATTCTCCCCAACACGACGCAAGCATTACTTTCTTGAACTCCGTTTTGGTCTTTTCTCCTTTTGACTTATCTTTGATTTTGTCCCAACTTGGACAATCTTTGATCATGTGGTCTTGTTGTCCACACTTGAAACATCCTCTTTTGAAGAATGTTTGCTTTGTGTCAGTTTTCTTTTTGTCGACTGTTTTGTTGTTAGAGTTTTTGTATCTTCCCTTGAAGACAGCCTTTTTAAAACGTCTTGCGAATAGAACTGTCTCGTCTTCTAGTTCTTCTTCGCACACTTCACTTGTGGAGGCTTGTAAAGCGACGCCCTTTCCTTTGGGATCATCATCGTTTTTATTTAGTATGATCTCGTGTGCCATTAAGGATCCAATCAACTCTTGGTAAGTAATCTTAGATAGATCACGTGCTTCCTCTATGGCCGTGACCTTAGGTTGCCATTTTTTAGTGAGACTCCTAAGAATCTTACGAATGATATCCTCAGAATCGATCTTTCTGCCAAGGTTCCGCAGTTCATTAATAATACAAGAAAATCGTGCAGACATGCTATCAATAGATTCATTCTTTTCCATATTGAAAAGTTCATATCTTTGAACGAGCAAGTCTATACGATGTTTCCTGACTGCGGATGTTCCTTCATAAGCAAGTTCGAGACTATCCCATATTTCCTTAGCGGAACTACAAGTTGAGAATCTATCAAATTATGAGGTTATCATACCGTTCTATAGGAGGCTCATGGCCTTAGAGTTTTTCTCTGCAATTTTGTAGTCACTTTCCACATAATCGCTTTCCATCTTTTCATAGGTTGTTCCATTGGCGGCGGCGACCAAGATCTTCTTTGGTCCAGTTTGGATGATCTTCCAACATTCCCAATCACAACCTTTGATGTAATGAGTCATCATATTTTTCCATAAACTGTAGTTTTTGCCATCGAAGATAGGGCACTTGAGATGCTTGGAATCCATTGTTGAAGGAGTATATAATATAGAATAAATAGAAGGATAAAAAAACACGCGGCTAGGCGATCAAGAGCACGAGGCTCTGATACCAATTGAAGAGTCTATTGATGTAATATACTCAAGAAGGGGGGGGGGGGGGGGTTGAATTGAGTATGCCTTCTTTTTAAATCTTCCTCGATGTGTGTGTGGGTGTATGATGATCTTCGAGTAGAACAAATAATAAAGAGAGACACAATATTTTTGAAGTGGTTCAGTCTCACACTTTGAGACCTACGTCCACTTTTCTCGATTAATAAAATTAGTACCAACTCTGGATTACAATTTTATCAACCCTACTCGTGCGACTTTGATGTTAGTCACAACTCTATCTAGATACCGTTAAATATCTAGCTACGACAAATACCGTTAAATATTTGTCTTACAATGAGTACCGCTAAATACTCGATCTATCTTACGTAAATAAGATAAAGTCTTCAATGTTCCTTGATGTCACAATCTTGAATGAATAAGATCAATGCTTGAGAACTTGAATCTTGAATCGGATATGACAATGATGAGCTCGAATATTGAAGTAGATGAACGGCGGTTTCTCTCTTGATTTACGTGTATATGTGTGTATGTGTTTCGTGTGGTTTAATGTATCATGGTAGTCTATTTATATAGAATATGTATCTAGGTAATTCAAACCCTAGATGATTTAGGAATATTACTAAAACTAGAATACTAGTCTTTTAGTAATACTACCTTAAATCTAGTCTTAATATATTTAGGAAAGATTTAATAATATACTTTAAGTATTATATAAGGAATTAATTTCCTAATTCATATTTAGGAAAGATCTTTATATAATAAACAATTAGTATCCTTATTAAATCAACTTTCTAAACCATGTCAAAGATAATAAAATATATTACCATAATATAATCTTAGTTTGTTTTAGGATATTAAATAAATACATAATATTTACTTAATTTAATCCTACACGAATTATGGTAAACGTGACATATCACACGTTTCCCAAAGTCGAAACAAACTACATTTAGATTATATAAATTTGACAATAAAGATCATATAAAAAATCCTTAGTTTATTTTAGTAATAAATAATTATCTCATAAGACAATTATTTATTCCTTATTTAACTTAAAGATATTTTATATAATCCTATTAAGATTAACAATTCTATTTATTAAAATAGAATACCAATTAAACACTAATTCTACACGACACAGATTTGGAAACAAACGTTTCAACTTAAACACATATATATTCCGATCATTTCTTCATGATATAGAGTTATAGCTACGGGCTATAACTAGAACCAATCTTGAACTAAAACTATAGTTGATAAGTATAACTTTAGTCTATTATGCGCGCTTGTGATCTTCTATCAATCTTCGACTTAGTCAATTCTTTGACTAACATGCTTGAATCTTTTATACTTGATTGATTAGATCTTGTAACTAATGTTCTGTACACTTAGCACACGATTATCCATACGAGTATATAATATATAAATAGCTAGACTTGTCATTATAAAAACATAAACATATATACTATATATATTTGAATATATGGTTCAACAACGAGGTTAGCTAAGAGAACCGTGCCTTAAAGGCCACGACCAGAGGATTATAAGGAAGAAACTGATGCGTGTCTATTATATGATGTTTTACATCTATTTTTACACGCATTTGGTCGCTCATTTACTATGTTTTAGCCTTTATTTCCCAACAATTGTCTACTTTCGTATTTTTATGCACTTTTGCAGATTTATGCGGAAAAGGACAATTTTACACCAAGCTTATGCCCTCGAGATTTTTGCATAACTAAGGAACGAAGGACAGTCAACTGGAATCGTTAATCAAGTACCAAAAGTCAAACCGAGACAAATCGAAGCAATCTTACACGGGAATGGGTCGACCGACCTACTACTTGGGTCGGCCGACCAGACCTCTGTTTTGGAAAGCCCAGAATTGTCCTAAGCCCGTAAACAGGTCGACCGACCTACTTGGTGGGTCGACCGACCTCTGCGCGGATCAGAAGCCTTTTCGGAAAGTCCACAAGAAGTGTTAGAGTCTTTAGGAAACTCTATTTTTCCGCCTACTTAAGTAAATTAGGAGATTAGGGTTTAAGCATTGAGTCATATATTCAGTTCTTAATCTAGAAATCTACATCATCAAGTCCTGAATTCCAGTTTTCATCTTTAGTTTGTAATCTTTTAATAATTCTCAACACTTTTAGTTTGTTCTTCAATCTTTCACCATTCATCAATAAAGTTTGTTCCTTTTCTGCCTTAATCCTATTTCGGGTAATTACTCTCTCAATTTAAGTTTTATTAATGTTCTTATAATTACTTGTATTCGGTTAAGTTAGAATCCCAAAGCCTTCATTATAGATTGCATGTTTAGATTATCATTCATTATGTTTTCCATGTTTATTCCCGTTTTCATTGTTGTTTTAATGATCATGAGTAGCTAAATTCATATGTTAGGATGTAGGGGATGAATATGCGTAGGTAGTATAAGTTCCGAGACCACCTGTAGCAGAGCCGGGGTCGGTCGACCCACATAATGGGTCGGTCGACCAAGGCTGTGGTCGGCCGACTGGACTAGCCGGTCGGTCGACCCACTCGCGTTCGTATTCCGTTCGTTTTAATTCGTAAATTATAATACCCTACAATGAGACTGAAAGGAGACTTGTAGGATGCTAGTAATGACTTACCCAAGATTGAAAGATACGGGGAGGGCATTGGTTTACACCTTAAGACGGCTAGGTTACTCAAGACTGAAAGGTATGTGACCTAGAATTTAGGAATCACCTTTATTGTTGACACCCAATAATTGTGAGACCTAGGAACTAATAGCATAGGCCGAAAGGAGCTATTAGGTACCATAGACCGAAAGGATATGTTACACCCCTTACGCGACTGCAATAGATGTTGACTTAGGATTTATATTACCTTAGCTATTTGTTACCCGATCATCCTAGCATCTCTTTTATTATTGTTTTATTATCATCTTTATTTACTTGCTTTATTTTTATCTCTGTTTCTATATTTAGCAATAACCAATCAAAACCCCCAAAATTGTTACCTTTAAACATTAACATCAAACAATAAACATTCCCCACCTCCTTGTGGTTCGACCCTGACTTTCACTATCTATTGTTAAAGTTAGGAATTATAAATTTTATCTTTGATACCTCAACGACGGGCATCAAATTTTGGCGCCGTTGCCGGGGAGGTGACGCTAGTGTTTATTGTTTCTTGTTTTTGTTTCTTTTGTTTAAGGAACTTTTGTTCCTTAAACCTTCTCACTTTTTTCTTGTAGTTTCCGTCTTATGCGCAGGTCATTTCAAGGAGAACTTCTACCACTTGACCACGAGCTTGAGAGGACTTTAAGAGAAAGGAGAAAGCAACTTTTAGAGAGTAGGGAAGGAGGTTCACCATCTTCCCTATTCCAAGAAGACATCTTTGAACAACAATCATCACCACAAAATACACCTTCACCAAAAACACCCACTTCATAAACAAATTCACCCCACAGTCCATCTACACCACCAAATTCCTATTTCCCAGTTTTCGAAGTGAAAGAAGAAAAGATGGCTGAAGAAGCAAGCATTGCAAGTCACTCCATGCCACAGGCGAAGGATCTCTATAAGGGATTCACTCTACCTGCAGGTACAGGGAAACCATTTGAGGCTAAGCCTTCTTACATCTCCATGGTGGAGAGGAACCAGTTGGGAGGCGCAGCCAATGAAGATGCAGCTAGGCATATTGAAATCTTTACAGATTATATATGCTGCATAGCACCCCCAGATGGACTGACCCAAGATCAAATAAAAGAAACCATGTTCATCTTCTCCCTCCGAGATTCAGCACGAGAATGGTATAGGGATCTGGATCGCACTGCTGCGGGAGTTACAGATTGTAACACATTGGCTTTAGCTTTTTACAGGAAATATTATTCTGCAGCCAAGACTAATGCATTGAGAGCGCAGATAACAAGCTTTAAACAGGGGCCTAATGAAGACTTCAGTGAGGCTTGGGACAGGTTTAAGAGACTTGTTCGATCCATACCACATCATGGATTTGAACAATGGTTTCTTTGCAACCAGTTCTATAATGGTCTCTACGACGACAACAGGGCTTACTTAGATGCTGCGGCTAATGAAAGGTTCCAAGACAATTCCGGAGAGACTAAGGGTCTCAAGATAATAGAGGATGTTGCTGTGCACCGTGCTGAACATGGAACTTCCCGCGGTAACCAAAGGAAAGCTGAGTCTAACGTAGCTGCTATTGAGGCCTTGATGGCCAAGTTAGAGAAGCTAGAGAGTGGTTGGAAGTTCGACATTGGGAGTGGGAGCAAAGGAGGTATGTACCAGGTAAATGCCGTTCAAGACGGACCCTTTGCTTGTGAGAGGTGTGGTGGAGAGGGCATGTGTCAAAATTTTGTACCTCATCTAATGAGACATGTGCCGCCTTTCAGCATTATAGAGGGAACAACTTTTATGACCCAAATAACAATAATGTCCATGCCAACATGAGGTGGACAAGCCAGAATGTTCTCAACCCATAACACCTACAACCTCAGCAAAATCCCACATACATCCCTCCACATAAGCAAGGTTTTCAAAAACCACCCTTCAACCCTCAACCACCTTCAAACCCACCACCCAATACGGATGCTCTCATCCAAAACCTCATTGGGTTGGTTCAGAAGGAATCACAGGCTAGGGAAGCAAGAATGAAGATGTTAAAGTCCCAGATTGCTCAAATCGCGAGCAAGAATGATACTAGGGCTCCGGGTCAACTTCCCACCAAGACGGACCAGAAAAAAGAGACTCTAATCATCATATCGCTAAGAAGTGGAGCTAAGGTGGGAGGCGAGAAGGATAAGGCGAAACAACTGAAGCCGATTAACAGCGAGGAAGGTCGACTGACCCAGGAGCCAGGTCGACCGACCTCCGAGCAGAATCCAGAAAATCCCGCTGTACAGGAAACAGGTCGATCGACCGAGGAAGAGGGTCGACCGACCCCCGATGCGGAACATGAGGCTGCCTTTCGTCCCGAATTGCCAAACAACTTAAGGGATTTTTTTTTCGGGGTGATAAGACCCCTGGATTTCTGAGAAGGGCTGCAAATACTGACTCTTTTGCCCCTCCTTTCCCGGAGAGACTCATACCTACAAAGGAACAGGTATCTTTTGAGAAATGTAAAGACGTAATTCGTTCATTGAATGTTCAAGTTCTGTTTTTAGAATTAGTTCAGCAGGTTCCTTCTTATCTTAAATTTATGAGACAACTTTTGTCAAGAAAGAGGTCTTTAGATAAGGTTGAGTCAGTGGCCCTCACTGAAGAGTCATCCAGTTTTTTATCACATGTTATCGCCCCTCACAAGCTCGAGGACCCTGGGAGTTTCTCTGTACCTTGCAATATAGGGACCTTTCCTGTAAAAAAGGCATTATGTGACCTAGGGGCTAGTATCAATGTCATGCCTTTAAGTGTTGCCCTAAAACTAGGAATGACCAATTTTGCAGTAACTAGCATGACTGTCCAGATGGCAGACCGTACATCTATGGAACCCATAGGGGTGTTGGAAAACATCCTTGTGCGTATAGACAGGTTTTTCTTCCCAGTTGACTTTGTATTACTGGACATCCCTGAGGATGCCCATATACCTATAATACTAGGGAGACATTTCCTTCACACTGCGGGAGCCATCATAGATGTAGGTACTGGAACCTTAACTTTCAAAGTAGGGAAGCATTCTATTATTTTTGGATTATCTTATTGGAAAAAGGATGTTATGACCCCTATTACTTGTAATGCAATTACGTCTGAAAAGAAGTATAAGGTCATCACTACTTCTCCTGCTTTATTACCTACTCCTATACCTATTTTTTCACCTCCGCCCCAGATTGGGAGCAATATGGAGGACACTTCTATTTTGACTAATGCAGGAACTGGTTTGGGGAAACCCATAACTAAGGAGGCCACGGTGCAGAGAGGAGGACTGGGATTCCTAAGCTACAAGGAGGATGAGGATCCAGATATTGTGGATAAAGAGGACAAGAAAAAGAGAAGAGAAGCTCAAGAGAAGAGTCTGTCACATATGCTTTGCGACGTAGAGGAGACGTGTTTCGCCATTCAAGCAAACACTGTGGAGACTACGGCATGTCGTCAAAAGCCGTGGTCTGAGATATTCCGCATCTTTAGCGGATAGTTGTTAAAGTTTTCAGCCCTTTAAGACAATTTACTTTTTGTTTGTTTAGACTTTTTAAGTTTGTTTGCTTTTAGTTTTAGAACTTTTTCCGTTGTGTTTGCATAGTTAAGACTTTTGGACTTGGTTCTAGGATCTCGCGCACTTGTTGGGCGCGTGTTTGATGATTTTTCAGGATTAACGAAGAAACGAAGACCGCTGTGCAGCAGAGGGGTCGACCGACCCGAAATATGGGTCGATCGACCTGGTCCCTGCAATTCTGGAATTCCTGCAGTCCGCAGGAAGGTCGGTCGACCTAAAACATAGGTCGGTCGACCTACCCATCCGCCACAGCCTGTTCGCTTCCTCCTCGGAAATCGTGCACCATCTTGGGTACTTGAGTGGCACTGCTGGCCACCAAAACCTCCCAGCTTACGCTGGTTTGGGGAGGTTTTTCTCATATGCTTAACAATCCAGTGAGTTCTTTCCAGTTTTCCTTGGTTTTTATTTCCTTGCATCTTTCTTTTAATTTTATGAAACCTTTACTTAGGCTAATGCACAATAGGGACATTGTGCGGGTTGGTTTGGGGAATGGTCTCGTGTCACATGCATTGCATTTTGTCACACGTTTACTGCATTTCTGTATTGCATCGTTCTTTTCTTTATTTTCCTTACATATGCAAAAATAAAAAAAATAATATAGAAAAATTTCAAAAATTCCAAAAAAATGCACGTTTATTTTAGCATATAGGTCGAGTCGGAATGAGAGTATTTCAAGGATGATTTTTGCTATCTTACATGTTTATGCCTTTGCCTTGCCTTGTCAACTTGTTTTAGTATGAGAGTCTTTTGCATATCTACGAGTTTTTGTCAATTTGTATATCTTGAGACTTGACTTATACCTTGGCAACCTACTATACATTCTAAGTTTTAGAGCTTATTTCCTGGTTTCATTCTTAAACCAGTTGTCTAGGATGTGAATAGTACACCCCTTGGAACATGTTACATCAATATGCATAAACATGAACTTGAATTGCTATGTACTTGTTTTACTATCTCGTTTTGTGAGTCCTGGTACGTGCATTTGGGATTCCCTTTTCTCATATTTACCCATAAGCTTCACATAGCCAAAAATTGCCTTTTTTATTCCCCCAAAACTACATCCCATACTTAGCCTACCCTTCCAAGCTAGTATCTGTGGTGTTTGGTTTAATCTTGAGGTATCTTGGTTTGTATGCTATCTTGAGCAAAAAGAGAAAAGAAAGAAAGAAAGCAAGAAAAGAAAAAGAACAGAAAAATTCAGAAAAAGAAGGAATGAAATGAGAAAAACGAAAAAAGTCAAAACGTACAGGAAATAGGTCGACCGACCACCTTCATGGGTCGGCCGACCACCTGTCAGGATCAGAGTTTCAAAATACGCTCTAATATCCCTTTCTTTTATTATCACTCCCGCACTTCATTCAAAAATATTTGGGAGTCCTTTCTTACATTTAATGTGAGAGTTGTGCTACAAAAGAGCACTTTCTTAATATCAAAAAGTTGCGAAATATGTTGTTGGGAATCGGTTTTACTAGCTTGGCTACTAACCCCACAAATCCAAAAAACATCTTAACCACTTTTTACCTTTTACCTCACATATCTTTCATTACCTCAATTGCATGTATCCGAGTCACTTGATGAGTGTGTTTATACATAGTTGTGGAATTCTTGTTCATATTAGATTGCAGGCATGCTTTCATGGGTCGCAGTTAGGTGAGTGTCATGACAAATTTACTTCTTTCTATCTTTTACATATACACACCCTTTGCTTCATGAGTGTCTCGAGCGTACCGCGAGAGTCCATGGTATAAAGTCTCTATTGTCTCTAGTTTTGCAAAGTTTGACAACACCATAACTCGTTTGCATGATTTAAATACTTACTCATTTTGTACTTGGCATTGGTTTAGGCTTACATGTAAATTTCGCTCTGAGATTGAAATCGTTCCATTAGTTCAGATCGAGTCTATTTCTTGCTTGAGGGCAAGCAAGGTTTGGTTTGGGGAATTTGATGCGTGTCTATTTTATGATGTTTTACATCTATTTTTACACGCATTTGGTCGCTCATTTACTATGTTTTAGCCTTTATTTCCCAACAATTGTCTACTTTCGTATTTTTATGCACTTTTGCAGATTTATGCGGAAAAGGACAATTTTACACCAAGCTTATGCCCTCGAGACTTTTGCATAACTAAGGAACGAAGGAGAGTCAACTGGAATCGTTAATCAAGTACCAAAAGTCAAACCGAGACGAATCGAAGCAATCTTACACGGGAATGGGTCGACCGACCTACTACTTGGGTCGGCCGACCAGACCTCTGTTTTGGAAAGCCCAGAATTTTCCTAAGCCCGTAAACAGGTCGACCGACCTACTTGGTGGGTCGACCGACCTCTGCGCGGATCAGAAGCTTTTTCGGAAAGTCCACAAGAAGTGTTAGAGTCTTTAGGAAACTCTATTTTTCCGCCTACTTAAGTAAATTAGGAGATTAGGGTTTAAGCATTGAGTCATATATTCAGTTCTTAATTTAGAAATCTACATCATCAAGTCCCGAATTCCAGTTTTCATCTTTAGTTTGTAATCTTTCAATAATTCTCAACACTTTTAGTTTGTTCTTCAATATTTCAACATTCATCAATAAAGTTTGTTCCTTTTCTGCCTTAATCCTATTTCCGGTAATTACTCTCTCAATTTAAGTTTTATTATTGTTCTTATAATTACTTGTATTCGGTTAAGTTAGAATCCCAAAGCCTTCATTATAGATTGCATGTTTAGATTATCATTCATTATGTTTTCCATGTTTATTCCCGTTTTCATTATTGTTTTAATGATCATGAGTAGCTAAATTCATATGTTAGGATGTAGGGGATGAATATGCGTAGGTAGTATAAGTTCCGAGACCACCTGTAGCAGAGCCGTGGTCGGTCGACCCACATAATGGGTCGGTCGACCAAGGCTGTGGTCGGCCGACTGGACTAGCCGGTCGGTCGACCCACTCGCGTTCGTATTCCGTTCGTTTTAATTCGTAAATTATAATACCCTACAATGAGACTGAAAGGAGACTTGTAGGATGCTAGTAATGACTTACCCAAGATTGAAAGATACGGGGAGGGCATTGGTTTACACCTTAAGACGGCTAGGTTACTCAAGACTGAAAGGTATGTGACCTAGAATTTAGGAATCACCTTTATTGTTGACACCCAATAATTGTGAGACCTAGGAACTAATAGCATAGGCCGAAAGGAGCTATTAGGTACCATAGACCGAAAGGATATGTTACACCCCTTACGCGACTGCAATAGATGTTGACTTAGGATTTATATTACCTTAGCTATTTGTTACCCGATCATCCTAGCATCTCTTTTATTATTGTTTTATTATCATCTTTATTTACTTGCTTTATTTTTATCTCTGTTTCTATATTTAGCAATAACCAATCAAAACCCCCAAAATTGTTACCTTTAAACATTAACATCAAACAATAAACATTCCCCACCTCCTTGTGGTTCGACCCTGACTTTCACTATCTATTGTTAAAGTTAGGAATTATAAATTTTATCTTTGGTACCCTCAACGACGGGCATAAGAAACAATAGAATTTTCTTATCTATAAAGATGAAGGGCGAGGAGAGGAAGATATAGGCACGAAAATCGTCGAAAACCGATAAGAAACGAAGATTTTACGATCGTTTTACGGTGGAGGTGCACAAGCAACAATGGTGTTTCTTATTCTTTTGTGTTTAGTGTGCATGGCTGAAAAATAAAGGAATGAAGAAGAAGGAAAGAGAAGGGGTGAGACCTTGGGCTGCAACGCAAAATTGGTATGTTTAGACAAGTGTCCCAATGGACAAGTGGAATGAGTAAAGAGTAAGCAACGAGCGAGATTTTGTTAGCGGATAGTCCGCGACAGCCTTTCGTATTTTCGGCATAATTTCCTTTACAGAACTCGGAATGAGGTGTTTTTGGTGGCGTTAGAAATCTAAGAGAAAGAGCTAAAAATTTTATTTTATAAGAAAGAGCTAGATATGCCTTTAAAATATCTTAAAATTAGCATAAAAGCCACGGTAGCTGTTCGCAAGATTAACAAGTATAAGTTTAAGACGAGCATTTAAATATCATTATAAAAAAACGATAGACTTTAAATGGAATTTTATTTATTGTGTAACATTATTATTATTAAAATAAGATTTTAATAATATATAAAGACTTGGAAATTACGGGTTGTTACAATCACCCCAACTTTTAAAAAGTTTCGTCATCGAAACTTGAAAGCAGAAAAACGGCAAGTTGTAAAAACAAGGTAAAATAACCAAAGCGTTTACCAAAATTTGATATTTCAAAACTTAGATTTCTTTCAAATATTTCGCTTTTTTTTCCAAAGGAGCCAGTCCTTATCAATGGAGTGTTAGGGTTCTCGTTACGTATTCAAGAACCCGACATTCCAAACAAAGGATAATTCCAAAAGCTAAATCAAATCAGGCGCTGACGAGTGTAATACAAGTTATTAGACGTCTCCAATAATTAGTCTTACATAAAATCAACACTAAAACCAAACAATATTATAAACCATTTCAAGCTTTTCAAAACACGTCATTTCGAAAGTAAACTTGTATTTTTGAATTCGTAAAAAGTAAGGGTTGTAACAGAAATTTATGTTTTCAACAACAAAAGTAAGGTGACTCAAATCGGTTATAAATTATATAAATGGAAAAAAAATATTTTGAATATCACTTCAAACAAATCACAACGATGAAAGCTACATATCATCAACCAAAGAGGGTCGGGTCGGTACTTCAAAGATCGAAAAGCACAAAGAGGTCAACAAGGAAGCTAACCCAAAACAAGGCATCATAAACTACCATCTTCAAGGTTAAGGACGGTGCTCAACAAGAGAGTAAAGAGGTAAAAACAACAAAAGAACAAAAGCATGAACAAAAGAGGTTTATGGTTAAGGAGGAAGATAATTCTTCGGATTACGGAAATCACTCATCACTCAATCCATAAATGAGTCATCATCATCATGGTTTCTTACACACCTCAAAACTCAACTCTTTCAATCACACAACTCTCAAGGCTCCCTCAACTCAATTTGGGTCACTCACTTCTAGGTCATTCACGATACAAGTTATCACATTACCAAAGGGACTTCATAACTCTCGATTATTACTCACCAACCAAAATCCTTGATAGTTCTAGATCCAAAATTACTAACAAGGTCGAACTCATACCCAACTAGCATAGGCTATATGTCCCTAAACAAGGTAAAACACCAGACAAGGATATTAGACTAGATTCCATCGTACTTCCATACCTCTAAACAAAAGTCCGTTACACTCATATCGACAACCAAAGATATGAACGCGACACTCTGGGCACTGTACTTACTCTCATACATAGGATTATGAGATAATCATGTAAAAAATCTAATCCCAAAAGTATAAACACGGTATTCTTCAAACCGTAACTATTCCAAAACGCATGACTACGAATTAAACATCCAAGACATTCAGTCCCAAACATGTCAAATCTCATCGACCCAGATCACGAAAAACATCTCTTAAACCTTGACTACCATAATTACCGTAAAGTTATCATCCCAAAATAAAGTCACATAAAAGAAACAACTTTCACCCAAACTGTCTCTACGTAACCATCAACACTCTCATATAGATAACACCAAAATTATTAGTCTCACGTTTGATACCAATCCACAAGAAGCACTTATACAGTCAAACCTTTAACACGAAACCATCATGACGGCACACTACGTAGTATTACCCAAACGTCACCAAACGCTAACTCTCTCAACTAAGTCCGATAAAAGAAGACCAAGGATCCTCGAAGCATATATCACTATTCCACAAACGAAGTCAACCTCATAACTAAACCAAAAGACAGAGGGCAAGGTTCACAAGGGTAAAGATATGACACAAACTCAGAGATAAACGCGATACAGGAACTTGAGAGAGAGATACATAAGATGACGGCTAAGAGACTCCAGGCTATGGACTCCAACAATAGCGAAGCCATGAGGAGAAGAATGACCATTAGAGGTAAGAAGATATATGACATAAAGAAAGGTCAAGTAAGCTTTGTTATGAAAGCATAACTCGACATAATTAGCATGGAAGAAGAAAGAAGAAGAGAAGCGTTGAGGAAAGGTTATGATATGAACTTACACAATTCTCAAGGCTTAGGGTTCCCAAAATCCTCACAAGGCTTTCATTTCCTATTTACCAATTCAGGCATGCCGAACTTGCACTTACCAAGAAGAATTTTCCCAGATGATTCAACATACTATAAGTTCTTTCAAAGTTAAAAGGTGTATGATTATCCCAATTTCGACTATTCCATAAAGTTTCGGGTATCTATACTTCTTAAATCCCTCAAGCAACATTTCTGTAATACTCCTGGATAGACCATTTATATACCATTGCTACTTCCCAATCTTTATACTCCATAGGTTATCAACTCTCTATTTCCTTCAATTCCCAAAAATTTCACCTTTCATCGAATCACTCTATTCTAATCCCACACGATCGCTAAATCCTTACAAATTCTCAGATACCTCAAAATGTGAACACCAAGGTCAATAATAGATATTTCACACATCTCTATTTACGACTCCAAACGTCCTTTAAACATCGCAACTTCGAAATCTCACAAATCCATAAGTTGCACCTTACTACATCTATCAGACATCCAAAGATATTATCTTTTGGTAACTCCTCTAAGGTTACACCACTACTTTTGTTCAAACAACTAAAAGCATAAACTTTAATCAATTCTACCAAAATTACCTCATAGATCCTTTCAATACTCATCCATCATTATAAACGATTCTTATTCTTAAACGTCACATCCCAAGTATATTTTCCAAATTCTTTTTATGACTTATAATACCTTATCCATACTCTTAAAGCGACACATATTAACCCACTGGTTCTAAATCCCAATTATGATTACCAAGGTTAAATTCTTCCAAAAGCTACGTATACCATTCAAACTTTAATCTAGGAATTTCACCAACCAATGCCACCCACCAATTGGGTAAACAACTAAACATTAGGATTACCAAGACATCGCTTACTACACTCCCTAAACGTTTTTAGTCATATTACTTCTCAAAATAAGGGCTAGGGGTTATCCTCGAACAAAATCCTCAATATCCAACTAAGCTAGGCTACCTAAAAAGCGCCATCGGAAAAGACAAGTAATAAGGATAAGGTTAAGTCGGGAAGTTACGAAAGTAGCTTCCGAGTTAAGATAGAAAAGAGTTCGGGAAAAGGAGGATATGCATCAAGAAATAAGGAAGAAGGTGATGCATGATGAGCTAGGAGTATCTTCAGGGACATAAAAGTATCCTTCAAAGATAGCACAAACCTTCCATCTTCGGTATTAGATAATAATCTTGATCGCCATCCAGGTAAGCTCATGGTTCACCAATCCTTGAGCACAAAAATAAAATCTTTGACATTTAACAAACATGTTAGACCTAACAAGGAGCAATCACATTACAGACTACCCTTTGGTCCTTAAATCTACCCCTCTCTCATTCATTATTTCATATCAAGTTGATAAATAAATTTGGGGTACACGTGCGTGCGTCGGGAGCATTACTGCTCTGATACCAACTGTGACACCCCGCGATATTGCATAAAAATAAACAAGTAATTTGCAGCGGAAAAATGATACTTTTAAAACCTTTTCGACATATTTATTAAAACTTTTTCGCGGATTATCAAAACAACAAGCGGAAGACTAATACTAATAAGAAAGTATAAATTATACACGAATATTTAAATAGACGAGGGATAATGTATCCCACGATAACAACATGAATTAAATCTAAACTAAGCGTAAGGGTAATTGTCGAATGATCAACAATGCTCGCTAGCCACACGTCTTCCCCAAACAGCACCAACCTACATTCATGAAACATGAACGCCACAGTCAGTGGGGAGTAACTCAAGGATCTCCCAGCCACTTTACGTCAAAATACAAATAGATAACGATAAGAACATATTGTATATGGAGTAGTACATGTGAATAAGAGAAATATCAAAGCATGATACTCAAAATCAGGTAAACAACCAGGTGATCGACTCAGAGACCAACACTTGATGGCATGTCCGATCACACAAACAAAAACAACCAAGAATAGAACGAACGCCATCAGAGCGCATATGCACGACCTCAGACTAATGGAACGCTTAAGCACGATCTCCAACTACCGGAGCGCTTAGGCACGAGCTTCAACCGGAGCGCTTAGGCACGACCTCCAACGACGGGAGCGCTTAGGCACGACCTCCAACTACCGGAGAGCTTAGGCACGACCTCCAACGACGAGAGCGCTTAGGCACGACCTCCAACTACGGGAGCGCTTAGGCACGACCTCCAACGACGGGAGCGCTTAGGCACGACCTCCGAAACTATGTATAGCGTATAACCACTGCCTATATGCCTAAGACCTGGCCAGACCTCTCGGTGTAATAACCTACACCGAACGACACACGGGGACCGAAGCACATATAGCACGACCTCCGACTAATCCCGAACATAGCTAAAATCCCATTCCATGGGTGGCATTTGTTCATTACAATGGTACACAAATCGTACCACCGCTATCTATTCACAAACAAGGTAACATAACCGTCACCAACACAACTTAGGATGACATAACCGTTAACCAACTCATTAACAATGCTTGAGTTAACCATTAAAAAATAAGACAACACTTATATCCATTTCATGCGGAAAGAGAACACACGGGATTGAGTAATGAAACCAAAGTTCTAAATGCATTTCACATTACAGCTGTCCTCTGCCGTACAATTCATAATTAATTCAAATAAAATCGAAATGATACAAGGCCAGTTGGGTCGGATTCTTAAGACTTTTAGCTACAATAATTTTCAAATAAACATTTTCAAAATACGAACCTAACAGGGGGTTATTGTCTGATCTTTACAGTGTCTCATAAATCGTCACACAAAATGTATTGCTTCATAAAACAGGTTTAAAAAATAATTTTGGGGCAAACCATACTCCTAACATCATCTACACTCTTAAAAGTTTAATTATTGAAAAGGACCATAATAGTTTCTAAGTATAAAAATGGTTTTCGAAATAATCTTTGAGCTACTGTCCATTCTGCAAGTATTTCAGCGCAATGTTCGTAAATAATTTATTGTGAACAAACGACATGCAATAAAATTACGAAATTTTAGAGCTAGTTTCTACACTTAAAATAAACAGGGGTCTATTCTCAAAATTTTCAAAGATGGATAATCTAAAATGTCGAAATAAATTGTACAAGACAATGGACAGATTTGTTACGGTGCTGAAACTTTATCAATAACCAAAGTAAACCAAGCATTATGAACTTGAAAAACTATCAAACTAATCATCCTCAAAGATCACAACCTCATTTTACAATACAATTCTTAATGAATTTCCAACTAGAATATCATCCAACACAACCATGCAAAATAAAATTCATCCAAACATATGATTTATGAACTAAATCATGTCACTATTTAACCAAACACAGTTCTAGTATACTAAACATTATTAGCATATAGAACACATGCAAACATAGACAATAAGTCGAGTAACCCATTACCGTTACCTTATAGCTTTTCAATAAGCATGATTTTGACTCAAAACCACTCCGGTTTGGACAACCGAACTAGCTACACACAAATAAACGAGGTTAGCTAAGAAAACCGTGCCTTAATGGCCACGACCAGAGGCTTATAAGGAAGAAATATTAGAATTTTCTTACTTATAAAGATGAAGGGCGAGGAAAGGAAAAGATAGGCAACAATGGTGTTTCTTATTTACGATCGTTTTACGGTGGAGGTGCCCAAGCAACAATGGTGTTTCTTATTCTTTTGTGTTTAGTGTGCATGGCTGAAAAATAAAGAAATGAAGAAGAAGGAAAGAGAAGGGGCAAGACCTTGGGCTGCAAGGCAAAATTGGTATGTTTAGACAAGTGTCCCAAAGGACAAGTGGAATGAGTAAAGAGTAAGCAACGAGCGAGATTTTGTTAGGGGATAGTCCGCGACAGCCTTTCGTATTTTCGGTATAATTTCCTCTACATAATTCTGAATGAGGTGTTTTCGGTGGCGTTAGAAAGCTAAGAGAAAGAGCTAAAACTTTTATTCAATAAGAAAGAGCTAGATATGCGTTTAAAATATCTTAAAATTAGCATAGAAGCCACGGTAGTTGTTCGCAAGATTAACGAGTATAAGTTTAAGACGAGCATTTAAATATCATTGTAAAAAACGATAGACTTTAAATGGAATTTTATTTATTGTGTAACATTATTATTATTAAAATAATATTTTAATAATATATAAAGACTTGGAAATTACGGGGTGTTACATCCTATCCTACCGTTCCCTTCGACTAACTCAGTCCATTATGACCCAAAAGATGCCCATTTGACCCCTTTTACGGAAGATCGTAGAGCATAAATCAAAGTCACTCTGAAACTGTGCCACCTTGGGCGAATAGTCTCTATTATAAGAATAAACTCATGAGAATAATATAGTAGCTGTCGCCACTACCGGACTATTATAAAATTTCCAGAACTCTATAAGCGGTCACTTATTGCCCGACAGAGTGTCTTCTGCAGTCTGCCTATGTGATCGACTAGTTATCCCATATGACTCTATGGCATTTGAACTTGCCATCAATCGCCTCACACTCTAGTCGCTTCGAGACGTCACCTCATACAAGCGACTATGGGCCATACTAAGTTAATCAAGTTCACTTCATGGGGTTCAAAATTGTCTCCCACAACCCATTTGATTTGGCAAAGTATTTATCAATAGTTAGTTAATTGATAACTCAAACGATAAAAGTGATTGTCATGTACGAACAGTCAATACTATATTACTGTTCCATATTATACAATCTATGATGCTCATCCATCAATTTGTATTAATGGTTTGATATGTGAATACACCATTTACTCACGTCATATAAACCTACAAATTTCAGTTTCCTTTACTCATGTCATCCCGTATAACATGATCTTATTCAAGTACATGTCTAGTCCTCATACTAGATTCGAGTCTCCTTTCCTGAAGGAAGCTCCCACTGTTATCTTATAACTCGTGATATGTTGTTCTCACGTACACAGTCACATTGTATTAGAATTCATATTGTAGTTTACCTAGATCCGATCCACTAGTTCTCCTCGAGAACTTATATCGAAATAAGGTTTTTATTTCAACATTTTGGCATGTTAATCAAGATCGTACGAATCAACACTTTCATCTCTAGGTGATTCCACATTCATCGATATGAATAATTTATCCAACCTTGTTAATCATCAATAGGTGACGTTTCATTATCATACAATAAACTCACTTATGATTGTCCATCATCCTATGATGTTTTTAATATATTTACAAATCTAGAACTAAAAACCTTACATTCTTTTCATAAAAGAATTATCATTCTCTCTTAATGATAGGTTCAACTTTCTAATGACATTTTCTCCCACTGAATTTGTATCACTATCTTTATAGTTAAATAACTCCCACTATCTCTGTAGTGATTAGCTCCTACTCAATCAACATCTTTTCATCTCATATGAACATTTCATTTTTCGTCCTCGCTCCCTTGGAAAGCACCATGACATGATTTATCCTCTATAATCCTTTAGAATAAGAAACACTATCATCAAGAAGATGGGAGACGATTTCTGCTCTATTATCTTATAAAATTAGAAACATTAACTTCACATAAACGTTTTCCTCCCGTTTATACACGCGGTTCCTTTTGTCCTCTCTAGGAACTAATGACATAAAAAAACATTTCCTTTTGTGTCCTCGCGTAGTTTCTTCTGTGTCCTCTCATAGTTTCTTCTATCCCTTCATTTAGGGTTTTTGATGCCCGTCGTTGTAGGCACCAAAAATAAACCTAATGCACTGTAACAACCCGACCCATCACGGTCGTAACACAACCCCAATAAGATGGGTGCACACTTTTGGGCCCGTTATTTGTCCTCACTTAAGCCCAAAAGTACAAGGCCTTGTTACTAAGTGGTGGGTGGAAGTTATTATAAACATATCACAAGCCTCACATTCTACCGATGTGGGACAAATCTCCTCTCATACTCTTGGGGTGTTATATGCACAACTAACTTACGCTAGTGGTAAATATGGTCAGTCTCCACAGGGAAGCGAACTTGTTAACTATTGGTTTCTACCTATTGGTCACGATTGGGGGGATTTTGGGAAATGATAACTAAACTACAAGATAAGAGATGCACAAAGGAGAATAAAATTACGAAACAAGCGCCATATGAGATAAAATCAAGAATAAAGGGAATATGTTGGGAACTCGGGTCGTTGTGTCTTATGTATAATTGGTATAATTGGGATAGGCCAGTTTATTGGTGGGAAAGGCTAGGTTATTACGGTCAAGTCTCAAACCCGACTATACCTTCCGGTCTTAAGTCGCCCTAAGGTCGTTTTTGCTTAACTTCCGCTCTCACAAAACTAATTAAAATCGTTAAGTAAGTCTTACCCTTCCAACCTTCCGGTCTAGGTCGGGAATTAACTAGATGTAAGGTCTCATGCGTGCACTCACTAAACCGAACATGGATTATATTATTTAATGATTAGTCCCACCATAAATGGTCCATCCTGACTACTACTTATCATACATTTGACACAAGTTCCCTTATCCCAAAATATTAAGAAATTTAGCTACTCATGACGGTATTGACAATGATTACGACTACCATACTCGAACTAGCATATGACATGATGAATCGGGAAATAAAATCAGATTATGAAAGCAGGGACATGGGACACAAAAATGACGAAAAAGAGTAGAGGAAAGGGGCACGGACTTCGATGCTCATAAACGAAAACGAAGGAACGTAAACAAGCATACAAAACGTGATGTTAAGGGATTCTAAAACAGAGATATTGTTTAGCTAAACTGAACCATTAATAAGAGATTATAGGGGAAGGGAAAACAGAAACAGGAAATATGAATAGGAGTAGAAAACGAACGAGAAACAACAATGGAACGGAGCATACGAAAACAGAGCATAAACGCGATAGTGATGGTAAACAGAGAACGAAAACAGTGGTTAAGATTACGAATGATAAATAACTGAATAAAAGAGAAAAGAAAGAAGGAATTACGAGTGAGAAATGGCTAGACAAGTAATACGATCCTTGAGAACGAAAATGGCGAAAACTAAATTATTGTGAAAAATATTGTGACGGCTACAAGTTTCTGGAAAATAAATCTAAGAACAGTATTAAATGAGAGGCTAATGATCAGTAAAAACTTAACCTAATTAACTCAAGAAGAGTTCTTAAATAAAGAAAAACAAAAACTGATGTAATAAGTTCTGTGAACACGAAGAGTCAGCGAAAGTTCTCGATCGAGAGAAATTTCCTCTCGATCGAGCACAAAGCTTTCAAAACTGGTCGATCGACGAGATGTGGTTCTTGATCGACTCTTCTAGCTTATCTTCAAAAGCTCTCGATCGAACAACGGGACTATCGAGCGAGCACTCTACATCTTGGGAACCTCTCGATCGAGCACAGGACAGCTCGATCGAGGACTTCTCTTCCTCGATTGGGTCCTCGACATGCCTAAAGTTGGTCGATTGCCTAGATTTCTCCTCAGATGGTTGATTAAACACCTCACGCTTCTCGATAAATGCGCAACCAGCCACGTTTCTTCCATCGTCTACTAAAATGCAATGCTTTGAGGCAGAAAAAGCTCGGTTTCCACTACGCTTTGGTCAATATCTGTAAAACAACAATACAAACACAAAGTAGCAAATACGGGGCATAAAGTGATATAAAATCACCAAATTACGTGAAAATGTGTGCCAAAACAAGACTAAAAAGTCTATACAAAATGCACACATCAAACTTCCCCAAACAAAACCTTTGCTTGTCCTCAAACAAACTAAATGCAAACTAAAAGTAAACTACGGACCTAATGGACGGAGTAAGACTCAAAGCTACTAAATAGTCAATGCCAAATGCACATTATGCACAAAATTCAACCAATGCCAAGATCAGAAATGAGCGAACGAATTTGTACACACCATGGAAAACATGTAAACTTTCAACCTTGCTAGACTCATATAGTTTCAGACTCTCCCGGAATCTCTCTTCTCTCAATCAAACAAATGGCAAATTATATGTGAAGAGAAGAAGAAGAAAGTATAGACTCTCGCCTAAACTACGACCAATAAATCAGGTATGCTAGACTAGTATGAATAAAGGTTTCAAGCACCGTACACACGCACAACCACCGTCAATGTCCATTACACGCCGAACTATTGCAAATTTGGGGAAAGTGAGGCTAAGTGGGACAAAAGGGGCAAAAACAAGTATGGGTTAGTGAGGTTTAAGCCGAGCTAGAACATACAAACCAAATGAAAACGCATCCCCAAATTTCCGACTAGACATTAAGCACATTGCCTTTGATTAGGCAAACAAAACACAACCCAAATTATTCTTCCCAACAGTCTACCAATTATTTGATTTTTCCATTTTTTTCATCATTTTTTTTTGAATCTCTTTTTTTTTTCTTTTTTTTTTCTCCTTTTTTTTTGATTTTTTTTTTTTAAAATTTTATCTTCGGTTGTTAAATAGTGGTAATTCCTCTCGATCGACCAAAAATGCTGGTCGATCGAGAGCTTTTCTTTCCCAATTCTCGACCGACCAAAAGGCTCTCGATCGAGAGCAATTGTTCCAAAAGCTCTCGATCAAGCAATTTTTACCAGGAAACCTCTCGATTGAGCATCAGAAACCCTCAATCGAGCTTCAGAAGCTCTCGGTCGAGCAAAACTCAGTGGAAATTCCCCAATTCCTTCGTACACACTCCAATAGCAGTGAAAACAGGCCAAAACTGATGCGAACAAGTAAATTCCTTCACTAATTCCTAGCTCTGCACAAAGGTAGGCAAAATGTAGGATGTAGTTAGGGGACAAAAGGCAGTTTTTGGCTAAAAGTGGAGCTAATTGGGTAAACGAGGAAAGGGTGATGCAATAGTTCTCCTAACGTGTAATACCGACCTCAAACCGGTGCGTGTAGGCAATAAGAAACCAAACTCATACACATGCAAGACATGAAATGCAGCGAGTACTACTCACAATCCTAATGTAACCGGTCATAGATGTCACCAGTTTAAAGGCTCTAAGCTTAGAATGTGTAGTAGGTTGCCAAAACTATGAGTCAAGTCTAATGATCTAACATGAAATCCGTGACAAAATTCGAGATAACGCTTAAAACGCACAAGGCAATGATTGAAATAGGCATGGCATGACATATGGTTCACTTTAAAAAGCTTTGTCATCATCGAAAACTTCAATCCGACTCAACTAAATGCAAAAATAAACGTGATATTTTTGTAATTGTTGAAATTTACATGAAAACAGTAAACGTGAATGCAAAACGATATGCAAATGCAGACGCAAAAGGATGCATACCCTTCCCAAACTAAAACAGATAACGCCCTTGTTGTCTTCGCAGCACAGAAAAACCAGCAAACAATGGGAAAAGGGTGAACAACCTAATACATGCTCCTAAAACAAAAAGTAAAACTGAAAAGATGGAAGAAAAAGGTGGCACTCACAAAATTGGCTTCCCCAAACCATTACCGAACAAGGGGAGCCCTAATCATCACCACCAGGCGGCCCCGCCTCTCGATAAGTGGGATCCTCCTCCTCCTCTCTAGTAGCACGCCGCGCTGCTGCCTCTGCACCTAGGCGAACCTCCCTTGCTACTGGTGTCTCCTCCCTCTCCTTATCAGATGAAAGACATGCAGGGTACCCACCCTCTGGGTATTGGTAGAAAGAGGGGTGAAGCCATCCCGCTGGAAGGGGACGTGCTGTGTGGATGTAGTCCTCATAAATAGGGAACAAGGCCAAAGCCTGGTCCCGGCGCATCTCGGTGAGGTACCTGCAAATGCCATCAAGCACATGATCACAACGCCCTTGGTCTGAGACCGCAGGCGCCTCAAAGGCAGGAGGTAAAAAAAAATTGGGAGGATAAACCATCCTAGAAGAAGCAGGAGTAGGGGTAGGTGTAGGTGCGGGCGAAGGTGAAGGTGAGTGAGTGGTAATGGTGGGGGTAATGGGAGAAGGAGTGGGAGTAGGACTGAGTGATGGTGTAGGCATGAAGGTGAACGCGGGCGTGGACGTGGACGTGGACACGAGCGTGGACATGGACGTGCGTCCAGTGTGGGGAATAAAGCATGTATTCGCCCCAAACTTGCAGGATTATAATGAAACATACAATTGTGATTATAGTCATAAGTTAATTAAAAGCATGAAAAAGAAATCAACCTTTGGTCCTTTGTGCTTATGGCCTAAGAACAGGAATTAAAGTAAATTCCCTCCTATAACTTGCACCCAAGACTTGATTGAGATGATGCCGCGTGTGCTAGAAAATACTCTCCAATTGCCTTGCAATATGGGGAGAGCCTTTTGAGGTTTTAGATGTGAGATCTGAGTTTTGGGAAAAGAATGTTCTCAAAACCCTAATTGTGAGAATAATAAATCACCAGTGTCTGACATAAGGAGAAAGACTCTCCTTATGTAGCCATAGGGTCGGCCGAATGGTCTTTTGGTAAGGGTGGGCTTTTTCAACTCTTACCTTATTCCTTTGCGTGATTCGACCCATTTAGCTATAAGTTATTCGCGGGATTTTTATTATAAATCGTATACGTGTTATCAGATATTAATGCAGTCGATGTATTAATAATGGTCTGATAAAATTACGATATTGTATAATTACCCAAATTAATATAACTGTTTATATTAATACGTGAATACAATATTTAATTAAATATAACTGCTTATATTTAATTTTACGAATTAAACATGTAATCCGTATTAGCTAAATTATTTAATCCGTATTAAATAATAATCTCAACATCTCATTGACTAATTTAATAGTCAATACCTCTGACTTACTGTTTAGTCGTATCCGGCATAAATGTGACTGTATTTTTATACCTTCACATCTCTCAAACGTGTCCTATAGGTGTGACGTATAGGGACCAGTTGATCACCGCCATCCGTATGACAATAACGTCAAACTTATCTAGCAAGCCAACCGTTATTGATAAACGTGGATCAACTGATAATAATACAAAAGTATGCCCTTGTGATCCTTTAAGAGATTTAGTAAGTCATTGTACTAACTGTCAAGGACACCAGCCCCAACAATCTCCCACTTGTCCGTACAAGGGTATGTGCAATGACGTTATCACACTACATGTGGAGGACACAAGTCTCCAACAAACTCCCACTTGTCCGTACAAGTGTAGGTGCGATAACCGAATCTCATATCCTTTTAAAATTTCTCCCACTCAATGTAAGACAATTTGCAAATCCGCATTCGCAAAGGTCGTATCTCACAAGCGATCTGTATCAAGAGTGGTTTCCCCGACTAGAGAGTAACTTAACTGATAAAACGAATCTGTATTCGAGCATGGCCATGCATTTCAGTTACTACTCCTCGAGTGGCCCTGAGAAATGATAAAATCCTGATAAGGGTTTGGGTATTTCCCTCAACTCGAATCCTGCCGATATCGCCCAGCATGAAATAACCCAGAAAAAATCCTCTTGGCCCCTGTTACGGTGACCGTGGGAAAGAAACCAAAGTTACCCAAAATCTGTCTTAATCTCAAGAGACAGTTGAAGGTCAAAAGACTCGACTCTAAGGAACACTATGGAGGTCCTATCCACGACCAGGCACCCAATGTTATAAAACATTTAGGATTCCATAACGTTGTCACGGGGTGTCCTACGAGATATCCGTATAACTCGCCTTTGTGATTGGTCAGTCATCCACGTGACTTATGGCTCGTTGAACCCACCATCAACCAACGTCACAAAATGATTACCTGAGTTATCAGCTCAAGTGGGTAATCAAGGACCAAAACGATGTAATGTTAATCAGTTCACTTTGTGGTGTTCAAAATTGGCGTACAATTCCACATGAAAAACAAAACATTTTATATCATAACAATAAGGTTGAATAGAGTACACGAGAAAATGAATTATTACATGAATTCATAAAAGAGTACTACAACTTAGGAACACATCCAATTCCCATGGAATGAATGTGCCCTTCATGCTTATCACGTGGTAATGCTTTTGTGAGAGGATCAGCTATGTTGTCATCCGTAGCGATCTTATCAATGAAAATCTCCTTTTGCTCCACGTAATCTCTGATTAGATGAGCTTTCCGTTGTACATGCCTAGCCTTGTTGCTAGACTTATGCTCCTTAGCTTGGAAGATGGCACCTTTATTATCACAATAAACGGTGATTGGGTCATTCGAACTAAGCACTACTGATAGTCCTTGTAAGAATTGACGCATCCATATTGCTTCCTTAGCTGCTTCTGAGGCGGCATAGTACTCGGACCCAGTCGTAGAATCTGCTGTAACACTCTGTTTAGAACTTTTCCAGCTGACAGCGGCACCATTAAGAGTAAAAACGAATCCAGATTGAGATTTCGAGTCATCTCGATCCGTTTGGAAGCTAGCATCTGCGTAACCCGTGGCGCAGAGCGTCGAGTCGCCTCCGTAAGTCAATCCCCAATCTTTAGTCCTCCGTAGGTACTTAAGAATGTTTTTCACGGCCATCCAGTGTTGTTCACCTGGATGAGCTTGGAATCGACTAGTCATACTCAATGCATATGCAACGTCTGGACGTATGCATATCATGGCATACATGATCGATCCTATTGCCGAAGCATAAGGAATCCGACTCATGCGCTCTTTCTCTTCCAATGACTTAGCTTCTCGAGTCTTGCTCAAGTGAAGCCCAGGAGTCATAGGAAGGAACCCCTTCTTGGAGTTCGTCATGCTGAATCTCTCTAGAATCTTATCTATATAAGACTCCTGACTGAGAGACAACATCCGTCGTGATCTATCCCTGTAGATACGGATGCCCAAAATTCTTTGTGCCTCTCCCAGATCTTTCATCTGGAAATGGTTTTTCAACAATGCTTTAACCGAAGATAAAAAGGTATGTCATTCCCAATCAAGAGTATGTCATCGACATACAGTACTAGGAATACAATCTTGCTCCCACTCGACTTGATATAGAGACATGGTTCCTCGACTGATCGAATGAACCCATTCTCTTTTATCACTTGGTCGAAGCGATGATTCCAACTCCGCGATGCTTGCTTAAGTCCATAGATGGAACGCTTAAGCTTGCAAACTTTCTTAGGATGTGCTGGATCGATAAAACCCTCGGGTTGTACCATGTACAACTCTTCCTCCAAATAACCGTTTAAGAAGGCGGTTTTAACGTCCATTTGCCATATTTGATAATCATGAAATGCGGCGATCGCTAAGATAATCCGAATGGAACGTAGCATGACTACGGGTGCAAAGATCTCATCATAGTGCAAGCCTGGCACTTGAGTGAAACCTTTAGCAACTAGTCTACTCTTGTGGATATCTTGTTGTCCTTCCACGGCATGCTTTATCTTGTAAAGCCATTTGCATTGAAGGGGACGTACCTTTGCAGGTAGGTCCACAAGATCCCACACGTTGTTCTCATACATGGAGTCCATCTCGGATTGCATGGCTTCTAGCCATAGCTTTGAGTCCGAACTAGTCATGGCACCTTTATAGGTTGTGGGTTCATTACCCTCTAGGAGTAAGACGTCATCTGTATCATGTTCCTCGACCATACCAATGTATCTGTCCGGAGGAATAGAGACTCTTCCCGACCTCCTAGGTTCCTCAGGAATATCTACCGCAGCCTCGGTTGAAGGAACTGTTTCCTCCAATGGTTGCTCGGCAGTTGGTTCTTGAACCTCCGATAAATCGAAGGTTCTATTACTCGACTTGTTCTCGAGAAATTCTTTCTCTAAGAACGTCGCACTGGCCGCAACAAAAACACGTTGTTCGGTTGGCGAGTATAAGTAATGACCAAAAGTTCCCTTTGGATAGCCTATAAAGTATGTCTTGACCGATCGCGGGCCGAGCTTATCCTCGTGTCTCCACTTGACATAAGCCTCGCAGCCCCAAACCCGTATAAAGGACAAGTTAGGGACCGTTCCCTTCCATAATTCGTATGGAGTCTTGTCAACAGCTTTAGACGGACTTCGGTTAAGTAATAGAGCGGCCGACAAAAGAGCATAGCCCCACAATGAATCAGGCACGACGGTGTGACTCATCATGGATCGAACCATATCGAGTAGAGTTCGATTTCTCCATTCGGACACACCATTTAATTGTGGTGTTCCAGGTGGAGTCAACTGTAGCACGATGCCACAGTCTTTAAGGTGTTGATCAAACTCGTGTGAAAGATACTCACCACCACGATCCGAGTGCTTTAATCTTTCTACCCAGCTGGTTCTCTACCCGATTCTGGTATTCTTTGAACTTGTCAAAGGATTCATTTTTATGTTTCATCAAGTAGACATAGCCATATCTAATCAAATCATCCGTGAAAGTGATGAAATACCTATAGCCTTCTCGTGCGTTGATCGACATAGGGCCACATACGTCCGTATGTATGAGTCCTAATAGGTCGGCAGCGCGCATTCCAACACCTTTGAAGGAAATACGAGTCATTTTGCCGATGAGACATGATTCACACGTGCCATATGATTCGAAATCAAAGGGCGATATAGCTCCGTTCTGTATGAGCTGTTTTACGCGTTTCTCATTTATGTGTCCCATACGACAATGCCATAAGTAAGTTTGATCTTTGTCACCTACCTTTAACCTTTTATTATTCACATGTAATATCTCGGTGGTTTGATCTAAAACATAAATTTCATTCATGGAAACTGCCTTGCCATAAATCATATTGTGTAACGAGAAAATACAGCTATTATTCTCTATTACAAATGAAAAGCCGAGTTTGTCAAGCGCAGAAACTGAAATAATGTTTTTGGACAAACTAGGAACATAATAACAGTTATATAAAAATAACTCGAATCCACTTGGAAGCTGGATCACGTATGTTCCCTTCGAGACTGCAGCAACACGTGCTCCATTCCCGACACGCAGGTCCACCTCACCCTTGATTAGGGGTTCTTGGTTTCGGAGGCCCTGCACATGATTACATAGATGAGAACCACAACCAGTATCAAGTACCCAAGTTCTGCAACTTGCATGGTTAATCTCAATCATGTGAATAAAAGAAGAAGAAGACATACCAACAGGAGTAACGCGGCCTGCCTTAATGTCCTCGCGATACACGGGGCATGAGCGCCTCCAATGCCCAGTCTTGTGGCAATGGTGACATTCCATGCTAGTATCCTTGCTCTTTGTTTTGCCCTGTGAGTTGCTTGACTCAACTGGCCCACTCTTAGTAAATCCTGACTTCTTAAACTTGGGCTTGCCTACTGTTAGGTCGCCCTGAGCTTTAGCTTTACCCTTACCCTTACCCTTACTGGAGATCATGAGAACATCTTGCTTCATGCTCCCACTTAATTTCAGATCCTTCTCAGTCTGTACGAGAAGGGAGTGGAGCTCATGAGGAGTCTTCTTCATGTCGTTCATGTAGTAGTTGGCCCTAAAGAGGGCGAACCCATCATGAAGTGAATGAAGCATTCGATCAACGATTATGTTCTCACTGATCTTGCAGTTTAGGGCCTCCAGTTTCTCGATATTCTCAATCATGTGAAGAATATGTGGGCTAACAGCTTGGCCCTTCTGGAGTTTCGCCTCAAAGAAGCGACATGTATGCTCATAAGAAACGATTCTCGGAGCCTTTGAGAATTCGTTAGTGAGCGTGGTGAAAATCTTGTTTGCACCATGAGTTATGAAGCGTCTTTGCAAATTGGATTCCATTGCATAGATGAGTACGTTCTTTATCGCACCCGCTTCCATGACGAAGTCGCTATGAGCGCGAACTTCGTTAGCTCTAGCTCCAGTTCCTGGGTGTGGCGGAATGGGCTCAGTTAAGTACTTGAGCTTTCCGTCAGCAATGGCAGCATTCCGTAGTGCTGCCTCCCAGTCAGAGAAGTTTGACCCATCATTCCTCAGTCTTGTGGACTGATTCATGGAGTCCATGAAGGCTTTTAGCCAGGATTCACGTGCTAGCTTGGCACTTGGCATTGGGTCTTCACCAGCCATTTAGTTATACAGCAGTTTAATTGAACGTGTTCTAGACTGAAAAGAAGATAAAACAAAACCATATAAGCAACTCATTGTTGTGATTTAAGTCTATATTAAATTGAATTTAAACTCGTAGACTCATGCATTTATATAATTGATCTCCCTCAAGAATTATATAAATGATCCCAAGACTCAATTTCCGTATATTGATAAGCCCACAGTTTGGCTAATTCCACCGTTGGAACTCTTGGTCGATAGATTTCCGTAAATCCTATCTATTAGTCCATCTCAGTCACTGGATATTATCGAGTGACCATGATGTTGAGATAAAATAAATCATCTGTTCCCACTTACCCGACGTAGAAGGGGTCATATTATGCCTACCGACGAAGAAGGGATTCATGGGAGGCTGATTTATAAAGACTAGTCTCAATTTTTGGTTATACGAGGAAGACCCCATCAACTTTTATTTATTCATATTAAGTGAACTAATATCTAGCATATGCGTGAATGAATTAAATAAAGTGATGGCTTTGCAATTGACATGTGACATCTGTATTGTCACAGAAAACTAACGCGTAACCTCTACATGAGTCAGTTTTCAGGCATGATATAGGTGGTTTGGTTTTAGGCGGAATATGATGCTAGCTATTATCGATGAAAGCATAAAATGAAAGCAATAAACGTAAATAAAAAGTCCTAGTGTGGCCTATCCTACCAAAATAAACATAAAACAACTTGGAATCCACCGTTGGACCCTAGAAGCTTGTCTTGATGTTCCATCTTGGTCCTTGCAGCGGGAGTGAGCATCCGGTCTCCGTCTTGTCTTTGGTCTTCACAAAATTACTAATTTAAATTACAAAAGTAGTCCTAGATACATTCTAATTTAAATACAAAAGTAATTACATGGCAAAAACCCAAAACGGAGATTCAAGATCTCAAGATTACAAGCAAGACTATGTCCCATCATTACGGTGACACAATCTTCTAAGGCCACACTAAGTTACAACCGTTTGCAAAAATTAAATACGTTATTGAAAGCATTCATTAGGCATTCAACAAGACGATAAATAAAATGCATCAACTAAAATTAAAATTCATTCATGACATAATACTGTTATTATGATTAACAAATTTTACCAAACCACCTTACGGGATTAAAATTATGTGATTATACCGTTTTAACCACTTTAATTTTAACAAGTTTATAATCCTATTATTTTAAACCGTTTTAAAATAATATGTATCAAATGAGGGTGAACCGTTTCACAAAATTAATAATATAATATTTCCGTATATAGTATATTACTAAAGGCCATGTGAAAATAAAACATGTTATTTTCGGAAAATAAAAAAAAAACGAGTCTGTTACAGGGGTGGTCTACCGACCCAATAAACAGGTCTACCGACCACCTGGCGAAAAAAAAAAAAATTTATTTTTATTTTTTATTTTTATTTTTTAAGCAGAATGGTCGACCGACTCGAAAAACAGGTCGACCGACCACAAAACACGAAACCGAGTTTCTGAACACGATTTCTCACAAAAGATAAACTGTCGAAACAGAAAAACACGCAGGAGGCGGTCGACCGACCGCAACGGGGGGTCGATCGACCGACTTAGCGGCAGAAGAC
Source organism: Silene conica (assembly GCA_029255685.2). Classification (NCBI taxonomy): domain Eukaryota; kingdom Viridiplantae; phylum Streptophyta; class Magnoliopsida; order Caryophyllales; family Caryophyllaceae; genus Silene; species Silene conica. Next base: position 32,566,737 of record CM055312.2, on the reverse strand, counting down.
GATTTTTCAGGTTTTAAAACTTACGAAAAACACAAAGGTAAAATTTTCATGGCCTGGCTCTGATACCACTTGTGGGGAATAAAGCATGTATTCGCCCCAAACTTGCAGGATTATAATGAAACATACAATTGTGATTATAGTCATAAGTTAATTAAAAGCATGAAAAAGAAATCAACCTTTGGTCCTTTGTGCTTATGGCCTAAGAACAGGAATTAAAGTAAATTCCCTCCTATAACTTGCACCCAAGACTTGATTGAGATGATGCCGCGTGTGCTAGAAAATACTCTCCAATTGCCTTGCAATATGGGGAGAGCCTTTTGAGGTTTTAGATGTGAGATCTGAGTTTTGGGAAAAGAATGTTCTCAAAACCCTAATTGTGAGAATAATAAATCACCAGTGTCTGACATAAGGAGAAAGACTCTCCTTATGTAGCCATAGGGTCGGCCGAATGGTCTTTTGGTAAGGGTGGGCTTTTTCAACTCTTACCTTATTCCTTTGCGTGATTCGACCCATTTAGCTATAAGTTATTCGCGGGATTTTTATTATAAATCGTATACGTGTTATCAGATATTAATGCAGTCGATGTATTAATAATGGTCTGATAAAATTACGATATTGTATAATTACCCAAATTAATATAACTGTTTATATTAATACGTGAATACAATATTTAATTAAATATAACTGCTTATATTTAATTTTACGAATTAAACATGTAATCCGTATTAGCTAGATTATTTAATCCGTATTAAATAATAATCTCAACATCTCATTGACTAATTTAATAGTCAATACCTCTGACTAACTGTTTAGTCGTATCCGGCATAAATGTGACTGTATTTTCATACCTTCACATCTCTCAAACGTGTCCTATAGGTGTGACATATAGGGACCAGTTGATCACCGCCATCCGTATGACAATAACGTCAAACTTATCTAGCAAGCCAACCGTTATTGATAAACGTGGATCAACTGATAATAATAAAAAAGTATGCCCTTGTGATCCTTTAAGAGATTTAGTAAGTCATTGTACTAACTGTCAAGGACACCAGCCCCAACATCCAGCCTGAGGTGGTGTCTGGGTCGGAGACTGGAAGACTGCCCAGTCTCGCGCTTCCTCTTCTTGCCAGAAGAAGAGGGGGGTGCGGTGGTGAATGGGAGGTGGTAGGTGGTAGGGTCGGTCTTGCTCCCTCAATAGTAGGGAGCGGCAAGAGATGAGGAAGTGTGGCACAAGGTAAGGTCACAGATGGGTAGCCACAAATCTTCCACGTCATACCATCTAGTCATCGAAAAACGCGCATGGCCTCTATGTCAAGTCGGCCACCCTCCCCCACTAGGCCAACGGTCTCAAGGTAGGCAGGACGAATGTGACGGAGGATCCTAGTGACCAATCCGCCGCAGACTACATCAGTCTCGACCTTCCTCCCAATACCACCCCAATACTGAGCCACCATGTAAGAAATGTTAAGAACGAAAGGGGTACGTGAATCGATGTTCAGGTACCCGGCTAAGATGACAAGCTCAGTGTTGGTGATGTTATTGGGCTCAGGTCGCCCAAAAAGTGTCTCACCAAACAAACGAAGGAAATAACGAGGGGCAGGGGTGTGGACATGGGCTTCCTTATGACCAGAAAACGTAGTGTGAGAAAGGGCATCCCATAACTGAGGTACGAGCTTCTTAGGAGGCTCGATAAGTCCATCAATAACGAGTGCTAATGCCTCCCCAAACTGCCCCAAGGTCCAGTCAAACGACTAATTCATAAGTCGAAAATGAATGCAGGGGCGACTGCGGTCCTCCCTAAAACTCTCGAGGTCAAAGGAGAAGGAGCTAAAGAACTCAATTGTCGGTCTATCCAAAGTAAGCTCCCCCATCCATATCATGCCAGACATCCCCGTCCCGTTAAGCAAACTACAAACCTCCTTACAAATACCTAGAGTCTTTAGGTTAGTATGTGCGAGGAAACGGGTCGGGGTGAGGGGAATAGTCAAAAGGGCAGACAACCTAGAACGGTGATCTGCGAAAATGAAGCGTACCTCAGGCCTTTTAGGCAAATGAGCGAGGTCTGTCCCTCGTGGAATGACAACAGCCCTGGATGAAGTGGGCTCAGCAGCAGGAGGCGTAACAGTAGTAGCCTTAGAAACGTGGGGCGCGGTAGTAGTGGCCCAAGGTGTAGTAGTGAGCTCAATGGATGTAGCAGTGGAGCTCGTAGTAGCGGCCATAGGAAGACTAGGAGAAGTGGTGGTAATGGCCATAGGTTGAGGACGAGGGACTGGAGGAAGCTTGGAGTACCTAGGTGTGGCACCCGCTGCTAGCAAAGAAAACGGAGGACGCAGCTTGCCAGCATCCTCACTCTCATCTGAATCGCTCTCCTCCTCGGAGCTACTCTCGGACTCCGTCTCGACATCCTCTACTAAAACAGGGGTACTAGAAGTTGCTTGAGGAGCAACTATACCCTCAACAGCCGGTAAACCTACAGCAGACTCTCCCCCAGAAATGACGGTGTCGGAAGACACCATCGCAATGTCAGTGGCAGCGACAGGGGGCTGCTCCGGTACCGCGATAGTTGCAACAGAGTGTTGCTCTGTTATCTCGTGCACAACATTCGAGACGATTGTCTCGATAGAAGGTTCGGGAGCAGGGATTTCAGCTACTGGGTCCATAAATACACATAAATCAACTAAGAAACGAAATAAGTATATGAAGAACACGGTTCATAGCTCCCTCACTAACACCCTACAAATCGAAAAATTTGGGAATGGGGGTGTTAAATAAGCAAAAGGGGAGTTAGAACACTTACTTGATAACCTTCGTACCGACAAACTGCAAAGAGATCAGAACAAAAACCACGAATTCGAAAAAATCGAAGTGGAAACCCTAGAAGTCGAAAATTTCGAATTGGGGCACGAAATGGAGTTTTCAGAAAGGGCTTTTTGTTAAATGGATGTAGATAGCAAGTGGGTAACACAATGTAGTGATCAATTTGGGCAAAAAGCGCTTAATTTGCAAGTTAGGATGAAAAGCTCGAAAAATTTGGGGAAGAACAGAAAATGCCGATCGAATAAAATGAAGGTCAAGGGACAAAAATTTTCATTTATAGACCGAAAAAGTGCCCGATCGAGAGATAAATCTCCTCGATCGAGAACTTTTAATACCTGAGATGGCTCGATCGAGAACAATGACTTCTTGATCGAGGGAACTGTGACCTTCGATCTTCCTTCTTCTCGATCGAGAGGTAAACCTCTCGATCGATCATTTCTTTCTGTAAAACCCCTCGCGAAAGCGGAAATATAAAACATACAAAGTACTAAAAATGCAGCGGAATTTAAACTTCTTAACTTAAACAACATGCGAGGCGAATTAAAACTGAAAACTGAAACTGACATAAACTGAAATAGATAAGTATAACAGTTCTAAGTACGGGAACCAAATATATACAAAGCCTGGGATGGAACATCCCTACAGGCACCAAGAGATAACAACTGTATCAACTAGAGTCTAGCTACTCGAAAGTGTAAGTCATAAGATGACAATGGATCATCACTCGCTAGCTCTCAAGTGAACCCCGTCCAACCTGCATGTACCTACATACATGAAAACATGTACGCCACAATCAGTGGGGAGTGACTAGAGTTCTCCTAGCCACCTTTTGTAACGACACGTAACAAGCAATACAAACAGAACACTCCAACATATATAAACATGTGAAGTATAACAATATCTCAATAACTAATCCTCAACTATCATGCAATCACTAATGCACGGCTCTCAACCAACTTCATAAACCGTTTGGAAGGAGAGCTGGTTTCCCTACTGGTTACCCAGTCGGGGGGTCTTTCAGTCCAACTATTTATGAAACCGATCAAAGAGTCATCCAATGCCTTGGATGAACAAACTATAACTCAAGTAATACAATCATTAACTTCATCATGCATATCTGACACTGTACCAATCTCAAGGCAAGCAGATATAAAACAACAATGAACACTAGCAATGGGTCCAGAGGTGAACTTAACACATATCCCACTACCAAACAATGTCGGGTCCAGAGGTGAACTTAATACATATCCCAACATGCAATTCAAGTAAAGGGTCCAGAGGTGAACTTAACACATATCCCTATACACACAATTCAAGTAAAGGTTCCAGAGGTGAACTTAACACATATCCCTATACAACCACAAGCAAAGGGTCCAGAGGTGAACTTAACACATATCCCAATGCTACAAACAAGTATTGGGTCCAGAGGTGAACTTAACACATATCCCAATACACAGCTATCGCACACCGGGTCCAGAGGTGAACTTAACACATATCCCGTGTACGACAATCGATCACGTGTCAGGTCCAGAGGTGAGCTTAACACATATCCTGACACGCCACAAGCAAAACACGTAATGGGTCCAGAGGTGAACTTAACACATATCCCATCACGCGACATACAAACATGTAATGGGTCTAGAGGTGAACTTAACACATATCCCATCACGCGACATACAACTCAACCATTAACAACCAAAGATAGAAACTAACCTATAGCTCTAACTTCTTAAACCACTAAACAACACTTAATTGATCCCGGGAACTAAGATGAGGGAGAGCCGGTTTCCCTTTCGGTTACCCGACCGGGGGGACTCTATCCTCACTCCATTCTCGAACCCAATATAGTGTCGCCCATCCTCCGGGGACCTCAAACACATATCAAAGGTACGAAGAACGAGTTTCAATCAAAACCGATAAACCGTTTAAAAGTTACGGACCAATTACGAATTCAAAGTAAAGACAATCATCAGGGGTCCCCAGCCGGTCGGCAGGCAGCCGGACTACCGGCTGGACACTCCTTCTCTATTTCTTTCCAAAACAAATGAACCAAAGGACAAAGGGTTCCCAGCCGGTCGGCAGGCGACCGGTCCACCGGCTGGGGGACCAAATTCTATGTGTCAACTTTTGCAAAACTTATCACAAAGGGCTCCCAGCCGGTCGGCAGGCAGCCGGCCCACCGGCTGGGAAGCCAACTCCCTATTTTCTACGCATATCGCAAAAATGACAACTCGCGCTCCCAGCCGGTCGACCGACGGCCGGTCGGTCGACCGGCTCAGAGTGCCTGAGCCCAAAAATCGCGTTTACAGTAACTTGCAAATTCGACCTAAATCGATTCAAGACTTCTAATCTAGCAACATACAATGTTTACCCATTATCTCAAATCGTCAAATACACTATCTATCAGCACGTAAACCCACAAACAGTCCTCAATACGAATATTAATTTGTATCCGTCGCAAGTATACAATTTATGAATTTTGACAATAAGCATGTGGAACATCATCTAAGCACAAGAACGTCACACACATATATTCCTAGCATGATTTCTAAGTCCTTTGACATAATCCTCAAGCAAAATCAGAAACTTAAACAAGAACACATCACAAACTTGCTATTTTAACAAAAAGGCCGAGTTACTCGTAATCGTCACCTTTTAAGCGTTTAAGCTCCAATCTCTTCTTCAATCTTGCCACTAACCTCCTTGTGATCTTCTAGGTCTTCACCTACAACAAGCAAAAAGGTTTTAAGAGGCTAAAATTCGAATTACCCAAAACAGGCCAAATTTCGAATTGAAGGAAACGGAAAACGGAAGTGACGGATGGCTTGCAAATTTCATAAGGATTCCGAAAATGTGTTTATTACCTTGATTCGGTGAACGGATGATGAAGAAAAATGGGTAAGAAGATGAAGATTTAAGAGGGTTTAAGGAGAAATATTATTACAGTGTTCTTATTTTTGGAATGGAGGGTTATGTCGACATATAGGAGTTTAGGGGGTTTATGAGTTGTCCTTTCCGTTTAAATGAAACGGCTCGGAATAAACAGGTTTTAAGATGAATTCTTAAGTTGCCAAGTTTGTATTCGTCTTAAGGACTTAAGGTTCTTAAGACGGATCTTACTATTTATTAAAAATACTTCCCAATAAATTATTAAAATATTATTTTATTACTTAAAATAATTAAAAGCCTTTAAATATAAATCACGAAAATACGGGATGTTACACTTTCTCTCGATCGAGGAGACAACCCCTCGATCGATCACTTCTTCCTCCAACTTTACTCGATCGGGAGAATTAATCCTCTTGGTCGAGTACTTTTCAGCTGGCACGCACTTTGATGAGTTTCTGTTTGCTGCGGCTTATTCGTACCTGCAAAAAGCGTAATAAAAACATCCCAAAATCACAAAAAAAATTCCGAGTCATCAAAACCAGTTCAAACTAACTACTATCGTCTAATTACGGATGTCCTATCGAAAACAAATCAAACAAGTCTAAAATCGTAAATCCAAAAGAAATTATCCTATTTACAAACTGCACGGGGTTGCAAACCTGGCTAATCTTCCATAAAATCATTTTGGCCATCCTCCGGCCTTTGCTGCGACGAACTTATTTCACCTTTATTGGCCTTCACCTTCCTACGCCACACGGGTGGTTCATTTTCCGCTTTCCTTTCTTCTTTGTATTCTTTGAATAATTCCGCCACACTCTTCTCCTTTTCCGTGCTTGGCTCTATTGCAAAATTGCCCCATCCTGGTCCTGTGCACTTAAAAAAGGAAATGCGGACCTTTCTTTTGCTCTCTTTACGAGGCAAAGGCGTTAGTGGGGTTGGAAGAGTAACAACATGTGGGGGTACATCAACAATCATAGAGTCGGTAGACGGTGTCACATCCATGGGAGTAGAATCGGAATCAACGACATGAAGGACATTGCACTCTAATATGCGCATTGGCCCTTTGTGGGTTGTGGGTTGCGGGTTTAGCGAAAACAAGCTCCTCACCCCCAACTCTAAAGGTCAAAGTACGCAACCCAACATCGACGATAGCTTGGGCTGTGTGCAAAAACGGTCGGCCAAGAATTATAAGTGTATATGAATCCTCAGGAATGTTAAGTACGACAAAATCAACCGGTATAAAGAATCCTCCAACCTTAACTGGTATGTCCTCTAAAACTCTTAGAGGTCTGGTCATTGATTAGTTAGCCATTTGAACGGACATGTTTATATAATGAAATTGATTAAAACCCAACCTCTTAGCCAAGGACAACGGCATGACGCTAATACTAGCGCCCAAATCGCATAAGGCTCTGTCGATAAAATGAAGTCCTATATGGCATTGAATAGAAAAACTACCCAAGTGGGACAATTTAATTGGGGTTCAGTACTGAAGATGTGCGGAGCACTCTTCAGTAAAGGCAACGGTCTCAAATTCATTAATTGTACGTTTACGTAACAAAATATCCTTCATAAACTTGAGGTAGGACGGTAGCTTTTTCACCAAGTCTAGAAAAGGGATATAAATATTCAGGCCTTGGACGAGTTTACCGAATCTGCGAATTCCGGTTCTGTCTTCTTTTCTTTCCTTAAACGACCTGGGAATGGAACCTGCTGTTGGAGTAAGTGTCCTCCACAATAATTTGCTTACGTCAATAATCTAATTAATTGACAAATCTCTATAAAAGAATATACAGGGGATGTTTCTTTATCATAAGTCAACTGGTAAACATTAATCGTTAATGATTGGTTTGCTAGAGTTTGACATTACTGTCGTAATGACGGTGGTGACCAATTGATCCCTTTAGGTCACACCTATAGGTCAACTCTCTTAATGTTAAATGAAATAACTGTATATTGATACGAGTTAGTTCATTTCTAGTTTATAAATAATATGAGGAGAAAATTTATAATAAGATTATAAATTAAAATGTTTTAGTGATCGAAATGTCATCACTATTAGTTGTATGTTTATGAAACATAAAATTGCTTGAATGAATTAATTTAGCTACAATTGTTGTAGTAATAAAATATGATTAATTAGATATAAGTAATTATTTGAATTACTTCTAAATTTACGATTAAGGAGTTTAAGAGTTAAACTACAAATTACGTAAATTAAATAATCCTAACTAATGTTATGTATGGGTCCATTTTCGTGCCATGGACCGTGTGATATAACACACATACAAACATACACATTATTTTATAATGGGAACATTAGAGGAACATCAATTGAATGCATAAACAAGTGTGGGAGACAAGTGTGTGTTTTGAGGAACCCTTCATTGGGCACATTCACCACCTTAGCCGGCCTCCTCTTTTGTGAAGAACAAAAGAAGGCTTGGTCTCCTTTGCTCCGGTAGCCATGCTAAGATCCATTAGGATAATGTTAGCGATTGATACATTTCATGACTATGAAGTGTGGCAAATGGACGTCAAAACCGCCTTCTTAAATGGGAATTTAAAGGAGGATGTGTATATGATACAACCTGAGGGTTTTGAAGATCCTAAAAATCCTAACAAGGTATGCAAACTTAAGAGATCCATTTATGGTCTTAAGCAAGCAACCATGAGTTGGAATCATTACTTCAATGAAGTCATAAATGGTTTCACTCGAAGTGTCGAGGAACCTTGTCTATATATGAAATTCAGTGGGAGCAATGTTGTACTCATTGGAAATGATGTTCTAATGCTTTCATCAGTTAAAGGATGGTTAGGTAACCATTTTCAGATGAAAGATCTAGGAAATGCACAATGCATATTAGGTATCCGGATCTATAGAGATAGATCCAAGAGGATATTGACACTAAGTCAAGAATCTTATATCAATAAGATTCTAAGACGGTTCAACATGGGAAATTCTAAGAGAGGGTTTATCCCAATGGGAAGTGGAATTATATTGACAAAATCTCAAACTCCCACGGAGCCCAAAGATGTTGAACGCATGAAAATGATCCCTTATGCTTCCGCCGTGGGATCTATCATGTACGCCATGATATGCACTCGTCCAGATGTCTCGTATGCCTTGAGCATGACTAGTAGATATCAAGCGAATCCAGATGAAAGTCACTGGATTGCAGTCAAGAATATCCTTAAGTACTTAATAAGAACTAAGGATTCATTTTTAGTGTTTGGAGGGGAAGAAGATTTGTGTGTAAAGGGTTACACAGATGCAAGCTTCCAAACAGATAAAGACGATTTTAAATCCCAGGCTGGATTTGTCTTTATCTTGAATGGTGGTGCCATTAGTTGGAAAAGCTTCAAAGAACCGGTCGTTGCGGATTCTACAACGGAAGCAGAGTACATTGCAGCATCAGAGGTTGCTAAGGAAGCAGTATGGATAAGGCAATTTATCGAGGGACTAAGGGTAGTGCCAAATGCTGAAGATCCTATCACCCTGTACTGTGATAACAGTGGTGCTGTCTTTCAGGCTAAGGAGCCAAAGTCTAGTAATAAGTCTAGACATGTACCAAGAAAATATCATGTAATTCGGGATTTCATTGATAGGAGGGAAATAGCGATTTGTAAGGTTGGGACAGATGATAATGTGGCTGATCCCTTAACCAAACCTTTATCGCAAGTTAAGCATGATTCTCATGCTCGTTCTATTGGTCTGAAGTGTTTACCCAATTTGTAATCGATTATATGATATGAAATGAAAAATGTTGTTTTTGCGTTCATATAAGATTATCTTGTTCATCATTTAAATTTTATATAACTTGTTTTATTTTACATACTTTGTTAAATCCAAAGAGGATTGTATGACAATTACTGAACCCTGTCAATGAACTGGATTAACTTAGTAATGCCCCTAGTCACTTATATGAGGTGACATCTCGAAGTGACTAGATTATGATGCGATTGATAGTGAGTTCTAACACCATAGAGTCATAAGAGATAACTAGTCGGTCATATAGACAAACTGTAAGGTACACTTGTGTCGGGCAGTGACCTCTTATAGAGTTCTTTAGAATTCAATGGAGCCTGGTCGTGGCAAGAGCTGCTATATATATATATATATATATATATATATATTCTTATGAGTCGATTCTTAGACTAGAGACTAGTTGCTCTAAAAGTGACATAATTCAAAATGACTTTAATTAATGCTCTACGATCTTCCGTAAAAGGGGTCAAATGGGTATCTTTTGGGTCACAATGAACGATGTTTGCCAAGGAGGACAGTTGGATAGGAATTGTTCTACCCCTTTTCAAAGTTATCTCAAATCTCAAGGCCACTCGAGGAGTAGTGAACTGGAAATGCGTGGCCACTATGGTAGATAATTCCGGTCTATCAGTTACACTCCATATCGAGAAAAACCACTACTGATTTAATCACGTGCAAGTACGACCTGTAAGACACCTTGCATTGAGTGGGAGATGATGTAATAGAACAAGAGAATCGGTGATCCACACTTGTGAGTACAAGTGGGAGATTGTTGGAGTAAGTGTCCTCCACAATAATGTGATCACGTGAATAATCTAATTAATTGATAAATCTCTATAAAATAATATACATGAGATGATTCTTTATCATAAGTCAACTGGTCAACATTAATCGGTAATGATTGGTTTGCTAGAGTTTGACATTACTGTCGTAATGACGGTGGTGACCAGTTGATCCCTTTAGGTCACACCTATAGGAAAACTCTCTTAATGTTAAATGAAATAACTGTATATTGATACGAGTTAGTTCATTTCTAGTTTATAAATAATATGAGGAGAAAATTTATAATAAGATTATAAATTAAAATGTTTTAGTGATCGAAATGTTATCACTATTACTTGTATGTTTATGAAACATAAAATTGCTTGAATGAATTAATTTAGCTACAATTGTTGTAGTAATAAAATATGATTAATTAGATATAAGTGATTATTTGAATTACTTTTAAATTTACGATTAAGGAGTTTAAGAGTTAAACTACAAATTACGTAAATTAAATAATCCTAACTAATGTTATGTATGGGTCCATTTTCGTGCCATGGACCGTGTGATATAACACACATACAAACATACACATTATTTTATAATGGGAACATTAGAGGAACATCTATTTAATGCATAAACAAGTGTGGGAGACAAGTGTGTGTTTTGAGGAACCCTTCATTGGGCACATTCACCACCCTAGCCGGCCTCCTCTTTTGTGAAGAACAAAAGAAGGCTTGGACTCCTTATTGTCTTTCATTCTCGCTTTGGATTAGGGTTTTAATTAGAGAGAAAAAGAAAGAAAAACATTCTCTTATTCACACCCTAAACCGTGCACCCTCCTTCATGAACTAGCAAGTTTTGTATTGTGTTCTAGCAAAATAAAATACAAAATTACATTGAGTGTAGTGTGTCTTGGTGTTCATCTTTTGGAGGTCATCTCTTTGAAGGCTCAAGGAGGATCATTCCGTGTAGAAAGCTCAAGAACAAGTGAAGAAGGTGTCTTCACTTGTGCCCTAATATTGCCGTGAATAGCATTGTAAGGGTGCTTGATTTTCTCTCTTGAATCTCGTTTGTTTTAAGTTAAGCATGCATAAGTTCATCACATTATAAGATAATCACATTAGTATGACTATATTAGGTATTTAAACCTAACACATGCACATCAGAATTTACCTTGTGCATATCACGAATCAGCTCGTTGTTCAGCATTCTTTGATTGGGTCCTCTCGATCGAGCACTTTCAGGCTCCATTTCGCTCGGTCGACTGGTTTCAGCAGCAGATTTGCTCGATCGACTTTCCAACGTTCTCGATCGAGCATCATTTTCATCAACAGTGTTCGATCAAAAACATTCATCATTCATATTACTCGCTCGAGGATGTTGTGGCTCTCGATTGAGCAGTTCTTCAGAAATTCCTCTCGATCGAGAGTCTGAAACCTCTCGATCGAACTCTTCAACAGTACTTTCAACTTCTTTCACGATTTCTTTTCCTGAAACATCGACAACAACAGTACGGTCAGCAAGTTTATCTTCGGAATACGTGTTCCCTGACCTGAGGGTCACACTAGTAGAAAAATATTTTTTTGCTGCTCCATATAAAGGCCTAATTGCTACTTTTTTAGTGTAGCATCAAATAATGGGGTAGCAAATAGAATATTTATTTGCGGCGGTAGAAAAACGCAACAAATCAATGGGCTATTTGCTGCTCCATCTTCAAAAAACACAGCAAATAAATAGGTTATTTGCTGCGTTTTTTCGAGGGTGGAGCAGCAAATAAATTTATTTATTTGAGGCGCTTTTTTGCAAAGGAACCACAAAATAATGTTTTTTTTTTAAAAATAATAATAATTGTAATGGGTGCTTTCGCCCAAATACACCTATACACAGAAAAGTCAACCAAATACCATTATATATATAACGATAACTTTCATCCAATAGATACACCGTATTACCGTTTGTCATAGCACATAAACTTAGAAAGAAAAAACAAAAGACAAATGAAAATCTAAACTTAGAGAGCAAAGAGCTCATCAAAAGGCTTGAGCAATCTGATAAATGGCACAAGCAAGCGAGTTGTCTTCCATGTATTCATATACAAGCAACAACTATTTCCCTTCAATGCAACATCCATGTAGCTTTACAAGATTTGTGAGTTGCGAGGCATAAATCATTCCATCTCATTGACAAATTCATGTTCCCTTGCTTTGATTTCGAGGACAGTTGTTTAACAGCGATTACCGTGCCACCTGGCTGTACACCTTGGAGTCCTGGACCAATGACAAGAGTTGGAAAGACAATTACAAAAAATAGTGGGAGTAACAGATTAGTTCCTTGAAATTAATGGTGAAGATACCTTACGAATTGCTCTTTGCAGACGAATAGCTAGCAACAAAATTCTTGTCATGTTAATGAAAAAAGAGATTAAATCAGAGACACTATAGGACAAAACTTGGTGTAATGAAGTACAATTTATTTTGTCAAACTATAATCTTACATATTTGATTGCTGACAACTAACAGGAGATGAGCTAGTGAAATTTTTGTACGATACATCACTGGAACAGGCAAGAAAGTAGCACTAAAAATTTTGCTTTTTATAATAAACCTGCTGTTTTTACAGACAGTAGTTTACTTACAACTTCTGCTTGCTGTATAATATCCAACTTGGCAATGCTCCAGAAAATGAATTGTTGGTGAGGAACCTATATTAGTAAAATCAAAAGATCCTTACATAGTCAATGGGTCAATAGTTACTCAGTATTTTGTTTATTGGCTCATTAATTGCAGATTGACTTTGACTTACAGGTACGCTAAACGGGGCATACTTTGCATTATTGTTTCTGGAATTGGACCGCTTAACTGATTATAGGTCAGATCTCTGCAATGCACATATAGATTTGGAGCATTAAGCATTTACGATCATGCAAGACACAATTTCAACGAAAGGTTGGCTATAATCCATGACACACAAGAAAATTACTCACAGGAGCTTCAAGTTCTGAAAGTTTTGCATATAATCAGGGATTTGACCTGTTATTGAGCAGTTCCTCGGTACACTGAAAACAAACTACACAAGTTCAGAAATTCACCCATGAAAGAATATATATGCTGCAAAATAGCCGAAATATATTATGCAATCATGCAACATTGACTCACAGATATTGTAGATTTGCCATATCAATCAGGTTTGGGAAATATATACTTTTTGCATTGAGATCTGAAATTGTCCTGAACATTAGAGTAAACTCATCAGGATTCATAACTTTCCCATACAGATCTGAAAGCCAAAAACTTAGAAATAATAAACAGGAATGCCATAGTAGTTTTGCACTCACAAAATTTGCAAATTTTTTAGAGAGGAAAAGGTAGATGGAATCGGAGCCTCCATAGAAGTGCCTTGCATATCCCTGTAAGATGTAAACAAAAAGGCTAGCATGAAACAAAGTCAAAAGCAAAAGGTAAAGGCTCCAATGAGGCTCTAACAAACTGTTTGATGTGCACTCAAATTAAGAAATCTCACAGCAAAGTAAGGTTGGTCAACCTGCCTATAAAACTTGGTATTTTCCCAGATATCTTGTTTCCATTAATCCTTCTATAAGTATTACACAAGCACAGCAGTAAGCAATAGAGGGCGATGAAATTCCCATCAAAGCAAGGGTGACTTACAGTTCAGTCAAGTTCTTTAGATTGACTAGTGTATCAGGCAAAGTCCCATTGAAGAAGTTTGAAGCGAGCACCCTGTATGTAGGAAAAGGAAATACTGATGTATAAGAACTCCAATGTTTTTTGAGTGAAACTGTTCTATAATCTACATTTAACTTTAAAATGTAATTCACATTGTCCGCGGGTTTTTTAAACTCCCAAGAGTCTTTGGAACTGGTCCTTCAAATTTATTGTCCTCCAAGGTCCTGAAAATATCAATTACAGAATAATTGGAGACAAAATAGTGATGAAAGAACAGAATGTAGTGCAAACTTACAACTGTTCAAGAGTGGTTATCTTCCCAATTTCATCCGGAATTGGACCAGTGATACGATTCCCCACCAATGATCTGTAGTACATACAGAACCCATTACACTTAGTAAACAACCTCTCAAAACATAAGAAAAGGCACCAAGTCAGATTACAAGTGGAAGATAAACATACAAGATGACAAGTGGAATATTTGATAGACCTTTGGCAATCCTTCCAGAAATATAGTTTATGGCGAGATCACTGAGAATTGATGAACCGTGTCAATGTCTAGCAGTTTAGTTAAGACTAATAGTTTGTAACACCCCCATTTATTTAAGAGCCTTTAGCAAGACATTCTCAAATAAATAGAACTGTTACCATCTCGGAATGTCCGAGGTAGTGAATAACAAAGTAAAACAAACCAAAGTACTTAATATAAAACTGACCAAATTTAAACTTTTGATATTACAAGTACTACGCAGTACGCATCAATTAAAGTAAAACTGATAACATCTAAGTATCTGATCTAAATCTAAGTAGGTCCAAGCCATGTCTCTCTCCATGCCCGAGCTCATAGTCCATCTGTCTCTGACCTTTAGATTCTACTCCCCGTTCCGGATCATCGTAGGTGTACACGAATACACTGTCAACCTCGCGGTTGAGTAGGATAACACAATAAGAAATAATAGAACAATGATGATATGCAAATGCCATGATATGCTCGAGCTCAATCTCATCCTCAATCTCAAACCCGTAACACCATGCCATACCGAACCTCCCGGCAGACTATAATCGGTCGTCGCCGAACACCAGCTCAATAGCTGATAAGACACTAGGCCTGGTCTGCAGAACCACCATGGGCTTTATATCAAAACAATATCTTATCCACATCTTTCTCAGTAACCAATGCATATGCCATGCTCATGAATGCAACACTAATAACAATTAAGTACCATGCTCATATAACTCATACTTGCATCCATAATATACAAGGCAATCTCCATTCATAACACATCACAGAGTAAACATCCATTCATAACACTTCATAGAGTATAGTGTCAGTGTATCCTACCTGGATATCAATATAATCCAATGGTAAGCCAGTAAGTAACAAAATTATGCCACTTCAAAACCATCACCTAATAAATATAATATGAATAATAATTACTAACTAATATAACTACGTAAACAAAATATAATATAAGAACTATTCAATATAATTAGTTAATTAATACATCAAGCATATCGAACTATATCAATCGTAATAACACTAATCAACAATTAATTAGTCGATATATAAAATAGCATCTCAAGATAAATACAAACAACTAATATAATTATGTAAACAAATGTAATATATCCATTATTCAAATTAACGATTTAAATAATATATATTACGCATAACGAAACCGTATCAAACATGACTATTTCAATTAACTTAACCAACCCGACCTTATTACTTTTATAACTAACTTCAATTAAATAACCAAACATGGGGATATAAACGAACTATTGATAACCAAACATAGAAAATATAAGCGTACTATTGATATCCGTCACATTCTTATTTTGAACTTACTTAACAACTCATATAATTAAATATCATGAACACCATTTACTAATAATAATAATAATAATAATAATAATAATAATAATAATAATAATAATAATAATTATCTAACCATACTTTAACAATAACAATAATATTACTAATAATAATAATAATAGCAGTAGTAAAATAATAATAACATAGTAATAATAATAATAATAATAATAATAATAATAATAATAATACTAGTAGTAATACTACGTAGTACGTACCATTATATTGGTACCAACACACAAACAACCCAAACACAACTCCGTATGCTACGTACCACAGCCCTTCGACCAACACCCAAACAGTCCTCGAATCACCATCCTACACGACACCTATCACCGCCCCACTCACCACCACCCTCAACCTCACACTGCATCCGTCACCACCCCCCATTCTACCTCACCGTCACTCCTACTATCTAGCCAACAAAACAGCCCCAAATCAGGATATTCGAACCCGCTTGAAACCGCTATCTCTCTGTTTTCCTTTGCTAGTCACCAAACAAAACACCGGTCACCACCACGTTATCCACCTACCCAGAACCACCTTCCACCGTAAGGCTTAACCACAGCAACTACCACTCCTCTCGTGACCCACACTACACGAAACACGCACTTCAGGCCCACGACCCAACTCCGTTGTTTGCCCCTGTTTTCACGATTTATCATAACTTACCGTGGTGACCATCGCTGCCACCATTGGCCACCACCACCGTACCTAAGCCGTCGACCTCAACCTAGTACCACTGGTGTTGACAGACCCCTGCTGCTACTACTCACCCAAACACCCCCGACTCCGTCTGTAAAACCCCTCGCGAAGCGGAAATAAATAAACACACAAAGTACTAAAAATGCAGCGGACTTAAAACTTTTTAACATAATTAAACATGCGAGGCGTCCTACTACAAAACTGAAACATAAATAAGTACATAAGTGTAATACAAAAGCAGCCCGGGATGGCACATCCCTACAGGCACTCAAGAACTGAAATGTAAATCTAAAGTCTAGCTAACGTAAAGGTGTAAGTCAATCGATGAAGGATCATCGCTCGCTAGCTCCATGCAACCCCTCTGCCAACCTATCATGTACCTACATACTTGTAAACATGTACGCCACAATCAGTGGGGAGTGTTTAGAGTTCTCCTAGCCACCTTTTGTAACGACACGTAACACAACAAGGCAAACAGAATACTCCAGCATAGATAAACATGTGAAGTATACAATATCTCAATAACTAAATCTCATATCATCATGCAATTACTAATGCACGGCTCTCAACCAACTTCGGAAACTATTTGGAAGGAGAGCCGGTTTCCCTACCGGTTGCCCGGTCGGGGGGTGTTTCAGTCCAAACCATTTACGAAACAGACTAAAGAGTCATCCAATGCCTTGGATGAACAATATCAAAGTCAAGTATCATACTCATCAATATCAACATCTATATCTGACACTGTACCAACTCTAGGCAAGTAGATAAAACTCAGCAAGTATAAGGTTCAGCGGTCAACTTAAGACATAACCTAAATACCAATCATACAGCAAGTATAAAGGTTCAGCGGTCAACTTAAGACATAACCTAAATATCAATCATTCAGCAAGTATAAAGGTTCAGCGGTCAACTTAAGACATAACCTAAATACCAATCATTCAGCAAGCAAGGACTCAGAGGCCAACTTAAGGCATGGACCTGCCAATCAGCAAGACACTAGACTCAGAGGCCAACTTAAGGGATAGACTAGCACCCAAAAGTAAAGGACTCAGAGGCCAGCTTAAAGCATGTCCTAGAATCAAACATCTGCACTCCGGGCAAGGTGTCAGTTCCTTTGCTACCCTGTTGTGCAGCTGCTATACTCGTCAGACTCAGAGGCCAACTTAAGGCATGTTCCGACGCGATCACAATCAAACATGTCTGGGCTCAGAGGCCAGCTTAAGGCATATCCCAGACACGACAACCATACACATATAGGGCTCAGAGGCCAAGTTAAGGCATATCCCCATATATGACAACCATCTCACGTATTAAGCCCAGAGGCCAACTTAAGGCATACCTTAATACGCATCAATACAATATCATCCAAGTCTAGGAACTAATCTATAGATCTACTTCCTTATACTTCTAATCAACACTTAATTGATCCAGGGAACTAAGTTGAGGGAGAGCCGGTTTCCCTTTCGGTTACCCGACCGGGGGGTCTCTATCCTCTCTCCATTCCCGAACCCAATATAGTGTCGCCCATCCTCCGGGGACCTCAAACACACATCAAAGGTACAAGGAACGAGTTTCAATCAAAACCGAATAAACCTTTGAAAGTCATAAACAAAACAATAGGAACAGGGGCTCTCAGCCGGTCCCAGACCGTCTGCCGGTCCACCGGCTGGGAGTCCCTTCCCATAAGCCTTTACAAAATCTGAAATGAATGAGAAGAGGCTCTCAGCCGGTGGACCGTCCGCCGGCCAGCCGGCTGGGAGTCCCTTCCCATAGCCACTCTTCAAAAATCCGAAATACAAGGAATGACTCTCAGCCGGTGTACCGGCTGCCGGCTTGCCGGCTGGGAGTCACTTCCCAAGCCTGAAAATCTTCACCAACACACAAGAGGTATCCTGAGTCGGTCGACCGGCGGCCGACCTACCGGCTCAGGACCCTTTTCCTAAAATCCTGAACATACGAAATTTTAACACACCGACTCTGAGTCGGCCGACCGGCTGCCGGTCAGCCTACCGGCTCAGAGTCATCTGTACGCGAAAATCGCAATTCTCTACTATACACAAAACTCTTCAAATCGGTTCAAGACTTCTAATATCACAACATACAAAGATTGCCCAGCATATATAATCATCAAATACACTAACTACCAGCAATTAATTCCACAAACAATCCTCAACAAGAATATTATTTGTATCCGTCTTAAGCACAAATTTCTGAAAATCAACAACTAAGCATGTGAAACACCATCAAGGCAAATGAACATCATACACATGTATTCCTAGCGTGATTTCTAAGTCCATTGAACATAAACCATATGTAAAATCAGAAACTTAAACATCCAAACCAAGAAAAGTGCTAATATTACAAATAAGGCCGAGTTTCTCTTTATCGTCACCTTTACTTAGCGAAATCTTTGAAATCTTCAAGATCTTCTTCAATAATCATCAAGACTTCTTCCGGGTTAACACAAACACCGTCTAAAACAACACAAACATCGAAGAAAATCACGAATTTCGAAACTACAAGAGCAGGCCGAAATTTTGACGGAAAGATTATGAGATAAAACTTACCTAGAAAGAAGGAGGGTGAGAAGAGGAATCCGTGGCCGCGAAATTCGTCTCAATCGGATAAGAAACGAAGATTCTATGAGCATTTTAAGATTGAAGGAGAAGTTCATAAAAATGGTGTTTGATGTTATGTTTACAATCTGAAAAATGAAATGAAGGAGGGAGGTAGAGGATGGTGGGGTTAGAGTTTTGTGAGGAAAAAGAGGGGAAATGGGTCCATTAACAAGTTAGGCCCATAAGACAAGCTTTAAGGCAGTTTAAGCTAAGAACACCGACTTAAGGTCACTATAAACTTAAGACGATATAAATATTTTCCGGATTATTAAATTAAATTGCTAAGACGCAAATTACGCAATTAAATGAAATCTTATTTAAATCCTTTAAAAATATACTCACATAAATTAATCAGTTATTTAAATGAAATCCCAAAAATTACGAAATATAAATTATTTCTCGCGCTTGAACTTAAAACCTCTAAATATTGTTTACGAAAATGTGGGATGTTACAATCACCCCATCTTTCAAAAAGTTTCGTCCTCGAAACTTGAAGACAGAAATAAGTACTAAAACAGCATTAACTACCAAAACGTACTACTGGGTTATGGTAACCCAAAACTTTATCTTTCAAAAATTTCCCAGAAGAAAAGATTTTAAGGCACCAGTCTCTGTCAATGGACATTGGGATTCTCGTTACGTATTCAAGAGTCCGACATTCCAAATCTGAGACAAGTCCCAAATTTAAATCAGTCAAAATTCAAAATTTAGATTGATTCCGTGTTGATAAGCACAACACAGGTTATCAGACGTCTCCAATAACAAGTTCCAGTGGCAATCAACGCTGAAATTCCTCAAAGTCGTAAAACATTCGGCTCTTTCAAACCAGGTTCCCTTCAAAATTAACTTTTATTGCCAAATCCTTGAAGGAGTAAAATTGTAAAAATGACAAAAGGTTACCTCCAACGGAAGAGGAAGTAGCTTCAAACTCCAAAAGCAATAAGATTTTCCAAAAACAGAAAATTTAGAGCCAACAATAGGGAAATGAATTTCAAAAACAGTCACTGGGAGCGCAGAAACAGTCATAGAGATGACTTTCGACACGAAGAATTGTGAGTTTCCAGTTTCACAGCTGACAGAACACACGAGAAAGGATCGAAGGAATGAAACAACCAGGTTAGAGGTCAAGGAAAACGGTAACTTTTGCCAAACATGGGTACACTAACCGCTCAATCCATAATCAAAACATCGTTACAACGATTTGTAGTATATCCCTAGGAGGACAATTCAAGTGATCTCTAAACTCTCAATGGTTTCACGATCCCTCTTACCATTATCTCCTCCACAGAACAAGGTATTCCTCAACAAGAAGGCTTTCAAATCTCTGGACTGGGATTCTAATACCATAACAACGAACCTCAAAACCCAAGATAGGGCATTGTTATCCTATAACCTTAAATCCTTAACAGTTCGATCCTACCAAACCTATTCCACAAGGTTCGATATCTTAAATTCCCAAATCTTCATTATCACAATGAACATTCAAAACAAGATCTTACTAAGGTAACAACTTCTAAATCCTGTAATTTCCAACCATTTACCAACAATATACATCTCAAAGAAAGTTCCAAAGAAGTAACAACTTTCACTCTTATAGTTTCCATAAGACTTAGGCATTCACATTCCGAGATTCCTCAATTGATATTTATGAACACTTATAAGTTTCAAATTTCTACTCTACGATTACCTCAAACATCAACGGTTACCTGTAAGTACATCAATAGGCAAATGCCGAAGTTCCATAAGTAACTCAAGGTCAACACTCAGTCAGCTCTATAAGTCCACTTGTAAATATCTCAATATTCTCACACCGTTACCAATAACTCTCACTCCTCAAATATGTGGTCCTTTCTGCAATTAAGCAATTCCTCAAGATCAAGTAGCACTAACTTACCTCATTCATCCATTTGACCACATCATCATTATCTAAGGCACATTCCTCTAAATTCATCTATAACTCCAAGCATTCTATTCAAATCCTCAAATGGTGCTTAAAAATCTACAAATACCACTTACATCTAGCCACTTACCATGAAACTTTCAAGATGGCACACTATCCAATATCACCCGAACATTATTATCATAAACTTCCTCAACCCAATTATGACAACGTGAAATCAAGCATTCCTCAAGGCACGTATCACTATACCCAGAACAAGTCAATCTCGCCACTAATCTAAATGAAAAGGAACAAGGCTCACAGAAGAAGAGATGAGATACGAATCTCAGAGACAAACACGATACAGATTCCGAGAGAGTCATAAGAAAACGACTCGAGGAACAACGAGATGAGAAGGTAAGAAACTTTAGGCTATGGACTCCAATAAAATTGAAGCCATGATCAGAAGGAGAAGCAAACGAGAGGAAAGAAGAGAAGCGATATGAAAGAAACGATTACGGACATCTCCCAAGGTGCTGGTCTCTCACTATTCTCACGGGGTTCTCACTTCTTACTTTCCACATCAAGTCGTTCAATTATCGGTTCTCACGAACAATTCCTCCAATGATTCATATACCCTTATCTTTCAACTCTAAACGGTATCATCATTATAACCACCTATTCCCAAAAGTTTAAGAGGTCTCATCTCTGCTAGTCCCTCAAATGACAATTCAATAATACTTTTAGGTCATCACCCTTATATGCTATATCCACTTTACTTACCTCACTGTCCACAAGTTAACAATTTTTAAACCATCAAGTTTTTCCCGAACTTACATCTCTCAATGAATTACTTTATTCCATTCACAAACTAGCGGTGCATCCTCAAGTTTCTCTTAAGTTTTTCATTAAACAAACGTTAAGATTCGATAGGCAGCCTAGGGTAAAGTAGTGATCCACTTCTTCTAAGCTTAAGTCAATAACTCTTCAAGTATTCAACCATTGTAGCCAATGATTCGCATTCCTCAACAACAGACCTTTCTCAACTCGTTCACTCACCTGAGTCAATTGATACTAACTCACTTTACTCATCTATTCTTTTTTATTATCATCTTAAGCCTATTCTTCTAGGTCACTCTATATCCTCAATTATCTTATCTAACTCCTTAACAGTACTCTACAATCCACAAACTTTCACGATCTAAGCATGGTTCTCAAGGTAGGTTCCACGGAATACTAAGTATACAACTCAACCTTCAAGCAAGTATCTTATCACTCACTTTCACTTTCCCAATTGGATAGACAACTAGACCCTTGGATCACCAAAACATGTCTTTCGATACCTCTTAAGTTATTCCTCAAATAACAATATTTCTCATAACACAACTTACGGTTATGCTAAGACTAGTTCCTCCAAATCCAATAAAAGGGAAGGTTACCTAGAGGGCACCTTAAGAAAGAAAGCAACAAGGTTAAGCTGAAAATATATGAAGATCTGTTCAAGCAAGATAGACAAATATTCTAAAAGAAGGATGTGCATCCAGAGTTATCAAAGAAAGTGATGCACAAGGAAAGGGGAGTATCTTCAAGACTCGGAAGTATTTTCCAACAGTAGCACAAATCTTCTATCTTCGGTAGAAACTCCGGTCTTCATCGCCAAATGGTAAGTCCACGGTTCGTCGATTGGAAGGCAATAAAGTATTATTAATGACAATCAACAAACACGTCAGAACCTAATAAAAGCAATCACAAAGAAGACTACAATTTAAGTCCTTAAATCTACCCCATCTCTCATTCATTATTCAATTATATGGTCAAGTTAAGGTTGGGGGTCACATGAGTGCGTCGGGAACAATAATGCTCTGATACCAACTGTAAAACCCCTCGCGAAGCGGAAATAAATAAACACACAAAGTACTAAAAATGCAGCGGAATTAAAACTTTTTAACATAATTAATCATGCGAAGCGTCCTACTACAAAACTGAAACATAAATAAGTACATAAGTGTAATTGTAAAACCCCTCGCGAAAGCGGAAATATAAAACATACAAAATTCTAAAAATGCAGCGGAATTAAAACTTTTTTAACATAAACATGCGAGGTGAATAAAAACTGAAACTTAAGTAAAATATATATATACAATCAGCCTGGGATGGCACATCCCTACAGGCACTCAAAACTGAAATGTAAACTAAGTCTAGCTAATGTAAACGTGTGAGTCAATCGATGAATAGGATCATCGCTCGCTAGCTCCATGCAACCCTCTGCCAACCACCTGTCATGTACCTACATACATGTAAACATGTACGCCATAATCAGTGGGGAATGACTAGAGTTCTCCTAGCCACCGTTTGTAACGACACGTAACACAGAAATACAAACAGAATACTCCAACATATATCAACATGTGAAGTATAACAATATCTCACCAACTGATCTCATACTATCATGCAATAGCTAATGCACGGCTCTCAACCAACTTCATAAACCGTTAGGAAGGTGAGCCAGTTTCCCTACTGGTTACCCAGTCGGGGGGTCTTTCAGTCCAACTATTTATGAAACCGATCAAAGAGTCACCCAATGCTTTGGATGAACAATAACAAAGTCAAGTATCATTCTCATCAATATAATCTTCTACACCATCAATATCAACATCTATATCTGACACTGTACCAACTCTAGGCAAGCAGATAAAACTCAGCAAGTATAAGGTTCAGCGGTCAACTTAAGACATAACCTACATACTAATCATTCAGCAAGTGTAAAGGTTCAGCGGTCAACTTATGAGATAACCTAAACACCAAAACATTCAGCAAGTGTAAAGGTTCAGCGGTCAACTTAAGACATAACCTAAACACCAAAACATTCAGCAAGCAAGGACTCAGAGGCCAACTTAAGGCATGGACCTGCCAATCCGCAAGACACTAGACTCAGCGGCCAACTTAAGGCATAGACTAGCATCCAAAAGTAAAGGACTCAGAGGCCAGCTTAAGGCATGTCCCTTCACTACATCACAAGATACTAAACTCAGAGGCCAACTTAAGGCATGTTCTAGCATCAAAAATCTGCACTACGGGCAAGGTGTCAGTTCCTTAGCTACCCCGTTGTGCAGATGCTCTACTCGTCAGACTCAGAGGCCAACTTAAGGCATGTTCCAACGCGATCACAATCAAACATGTCTGGACTCAGAGGCCAGCTTAAGGCATGTCCCAAACACGACAAACATACACATATGGAGCTCAGAGGCCAGCTTAAGGCATATCCCCAAATATGACAAACAACTCACGTATTAAGTTCAGAGACCAGCTTAAGGCATAACTTAATACGCATCAATACAATATCATCAAAGTCTATGAACTAAACTATAGTTCTACTTTCTTAACCTCTAGTCAACACTTAATTGACCCCGGGAACTAAGTTGAGGGAGAGCCGGTTTCCTTTTCGGTTACCCCACCGGGGGGTCTCTATCCTCTCTCCATTCCCGAACCCAATATAGTGTCGCCCATCCTCCGGGGACCTCAAATACATATCAAAGCTACACGAAACGAGTTTCAAGCAAAACCGATTAACCGTTTAAAAGTTACAAACGAATTACGAATTCGACACAAAAATAAGCTTCAGGGATCCCTAGCCGGTCGGCAGGCAGCCGGCCTACCGGCTGGCAATCCATTCATGCCTTCCTTTTCTTTCAATACGCAAAACCTAAAAAGGGCTCCCAGCCGGTCGGCAGGCAGCCGGCCTACCGGCTGGGAAGCCAACTCCCCTAAATTCGCAATTTCCTAAAGCTTACCAAAGAGACTCCCAGCCAGTTGGCAGGCGGCCGGTCTACCGGCTGGGCACCTCATTCCCTACACTTACAATTTACGCATTAAACCCAAAGAGGCTACCAGCCGGTCAGCAGGCAGCCGGCCTACCGGCTGGCAGCTTAAAACTTATTTTCTCCAAAGCCCGCAGAACCCACTAAAGACGCTCCCGGCCGGTCGGTCGACCGGCTCAGAGAGCCTGCTCGCCAAAAAACGCATTTTCCGTGAACTCAAACACTCCAATAACTCGATACCAAACTTAAGAATCGCAACATGTGAAGTTTACCCAATATCACAAATCATCCATTAACACTATCTAACAGCAAACAAACCCATAACAATCCTCAATACGATTATATTTTGTATCCGTCGCAAAACATAAATTTCAGAAATTAAACCACTACTCATATGAAACATCAAGTAAGCATATAATCCTTAGGTAAGGTCATTCCTAACATGTTACTAAGTCCATTAATCATCAACCTTAAACAAAAATCAGAAATAATGACAAGAACACAACAAAACTTGCTATTTTAACAAAAAGGCCGAGTTACTCGTAATCGTCACCTCTTAACTTCTTAAACCAACATGAATCCGACTCCAAGCTACTCCTTTTGTCCAAGTCCGCGCTAGAAACACAACAAACTCCGCAAACCTCGAAAAACGTGTCCTTAGGGTCACGGACAGAATATAAGACAGAATTATTTTGGGTAAAAACTTACCTAGAAAGATGGAGGGCGAGAAGAGGAATCCGTGGCCGCAAAAATCGCCTCAATCGGATAAGAAACGAAGATTCTATGAGAGTTTTTAAGATTGAAGGAGGAGGAAATCAAAAATGGTGTTTTGATTAAATCAGAAAAATGAATTGGAGGAGGGAGGTAGAAGATGGTGGGGTTAGGGTTTTGTGAGGAAAAAGAGGGGAAATGGGTCCATTAACAAGTTAGGCCCATAAGACAAGTTTTAAGACGGTTTAAGCTAAAAACACCGACTTAAGGTAACTATAAACTTAAGACGATATAAATATTTCCGGACCCTGAAATTAAATTGCTAAGATGTAAATTACGCAATTAAATGAAATCTTATTTAAATCCTTTTAAATATTCTCACATAAATTAGTCGGTTATTTAAAAGAAACTCCAAAAATTACGAAATATAAGTTATTTCTCGAACTTGGACTTAAAATCCTTAAATTTCTATGTCCCGAAATATTGGGATGTTACAATCACCCCATCTTTCAAAAAGTTTCGTCCTCGAAACTTGAAAACAGAAGTAAGTACGAAACAACTTTAACTACCAAAATGTACTACCGGGTTATGGTAACCCAAAACTTTCTCTTTCAAAAATTTCCAAGAAGAAAAAGATTTTAAGGTACAAGTCTCTGTCAATGGACATTGGGATTCTCGTTACGTATTCAAGAGTCCGATATTCCAAATCTGAGACAAGTCCCAAAATTAAATCATTAAAAATTCGAAATTTAGATCGATTCGGTGTTGATAAACACGGCACAGGTTATCAGACGTCTCCAATAACACGTTCCAGTGGCAACCAACGCTGAAATCCACCAAAGTTGTAAAACGTTCTGCTATTTAAAATCAAGTTTTCTTCAAAATCGACTTTTATTTACTTTCAACAAAAGAGGGAGCAGTTTCCAAATCCTCAAAACAATTAAGATTTTCCAAAAAATACAACTTTTAGGGTTAACAGTAGTGAACAAATTCCAAACACAGTCACCAGGAGCGTAGAAACGATCATAGAGATTACTTTCGACACGAAGGATTGAGAGTTTCTAGTTTCACAGCTGTCAGAACACACGAAGAAGGATCGAAGGAGTGAAACAACCAGGTTAGAGGTCAAGAAAAACGGTAACTCTTGCTAAACATGGGGTCACTAACCACTCGATCCATAATCCAAGCACCGTCACAACGATTCCCAATATATCCCAAGAAGGACAATTCAAGTGACCTCTAGACTCTCAATGGTTTCACGATCCCTCTTACCATGATGTCATCCACCGAACAAGGTATTCCTCAACAAGAAGGTTTCCAAAACTCTCACTCAGTTCACACTAAAATCCGTTCAACCACGGTTAAGGATCTCTCACCCAAGGTGGAAGCCTAAAACACATACCTCAGACCAAGGTTCACGCACTTTCAACATTTTAAACCAGAATTCTAATACCATGACACCGAACCTCGAAACCCGAAATATTGCATTCATCAACCTATAACCTTAACTTTTAATAGTTCGATCCTAGCTAACCTATTCCACAAGGTTCGACATCCTAAATTCTCAAATCTTATTACCACAATGAACATTCAACTCAAGACCTTACTAAGGTAACAACTCTTAAATCCTCTGGTTTCTAACCACTTACCAACAATACACATCCCAAGGAAAAGCACCAAAGAAGTAACCACTTTCACTCTTACAGTTTCCATAAGGTTTAGTTATTCAAATTTTGAGATTCCTCAAATGATATTTATGAACACTTATAAGTTGCAAACCTTTATACTATTGTAACTACCCGACCCACCACGGTCGTAACACACCCCCAATAAGATGGGAGGTAATCCTTTGCGCCCATTATTTGTCCTCACTTAAGCCCAAAAGCACAAGGCCTTGTTACTAAGTGGTGGATGGAAGTTATTATAAACATATCACAAGCCTTATATTCTACCGATGTGGGACAACTTTCCTCTCATACTCTTGGGTGTTACAAACTCCCCCACTTAAAGAACACAACGTCCTCGTTGTGCCTCAAACTTGACCACAACCAGGGCCATAATCCTCCCCCGCTAGGTTTGTGACCCGGGTACTCTCGACCACAGGCTCACCACACGGTCGCAGGGTCGCTCTGATACCATTTGTAACTACCCGACCCACCACGGTCGTAACACACCCCCAATAAGATGGGAGGTAAGCCTTTGGGCCCATTATTTGTCCTCACTTAAGCCCAAAAGTACAAGGCCTTGTTACTAAGTGGTGGGTGGAAGTTATTATAAACATATCACAAGCCTTATATTCTACCGATGTGGGACAACTTTCCTCTCATACTCTTGGGTGTTACAACTATGATTACCAAAACGTCAATGGTTACCCATCGATCACCATGGAGTACTATTAAGCCGACGGCTCCCATTATCCCACAAGTTATCATAAACGATTCACCTAACAGTGGGTGCATATTACAATTCCTCAAGTATCTCAACAGGTAAATGCTGAGGTTCAACAAGTAACCTCGGGTCCAACACTCTGTCAACTTCATAAATTAAGTCGTAAATGTCTCAACACTCTCACACCGTTACCAATAACTCTCGTTCCTCAAATATGTTGTATTTTCTGCATTCAAGAAGCTCCTCAAGATTAAGTGTCACTAACTTTCCTCATTCATCTAATCAACAACATCATTATCTTAAGAATGTACCTCCAAATCTACAATTACCACTTACATTTAGCCACCTAACACGAAACTCTCAAGACGTCACAATATCCAAGATCACCCGAATATTATCAAAAACTTTCTCAACCAAATTCTGACAACGCAAGACCAAGCATTCCTCAAGGCAGGTATCACTACTCCAAGAACAAGTCGATCTCACCACTAATCTAGATGAAAGGGACAAGGCTCACAGAAGAGGGGATGAGATACGAACTCCAGGGATATACACGATACATATCTCGAGAGGGTCACTCGAAAACGACTCGAGGAACAACGAGATGACAAGGTAAGGAACTTTAGGCTATGGACTCCAATAAAATTGAAGACAAGATCAGAAGGGGAAGTAAAGGAGAAAAAGTGAGAGAAGCGACATGAAGGAACGATTACGGAAATCTCCCAAGGTGCGGGTCTCTCACTACTCTCACGGGGTTCTCACTTCTTATTTTCCAAATCAAGTCATTCAATTAGGGGTTCTCACGAACAATTCCTCCAATGATTTCTATACCCTAATCTTCTAAACTCTAAACGATGTCATCATTATAACCACCTATTCCCAAAAGTTTGAGATGACACGTCTCTGCTAGTTCCTCAAATGACAATTCAATAACACCTTCAGGTCACCACCCTTATGTCAAATACACTTTACTTACCTCACCGTTCACTAGATAACAATTCTTAAACCATCAAGTTTTTCCGAACTTTCGTCTCCCAATGACTTACTTTATTCCATTCGCAAACTGGCGGTGCATCCTCAAGTTTCCTTTAAGTTTTTCAATAGAAGAACGCTAAGATCCATTAAATAACCTAAGGCCAGATAACGATTCACTTCCTCCAAGTTTAAATCATAAATTTTTCGAGTACTCAACTATTATAACCAATGATTCGTATTCCTCAACCACGGACCTTTCTCAGCTCAATCACTCATCTAAATCAAGCGTACTAACTCACTTCAATCATATATTCTTCATCTTTAGCATCTTAAGCCCATCCTCTCAGGTCGCTCTATATCCTCAAATGTCTTATCTAACTCCTTAAACAGTACTCTTCAATCCACAAATTTTCACAATCTAAGCATGGTTCTCAAGATTAGGTTCCACAGAAGACTACGTATACGACTCAACTTCAAGTAATTACCCTATCACACACTCTCACTCTCCCAATTGGATAGACGACTAGACACTTGGATCACCAAAACATGTCTCTCGATACCTCTTGAGTTATTCCTCAAATAACAACGCTTCTCAGAACACCGCTCATGGTTATCCTAAAACTAGTTCCTCCAAATCCAATAAAAGGAAAGATTACCTAGAGGGCACCTTAAGAAAGCAAGCAACAAAGTTAAGCTGAAAATATATGAAGATCTGTTCAAGTAAGATAGACAAATATTCTAAAAGCAGGATGTGCATCCGGAGTTATCAAAGAAGGTAGTGCACAAGTAAAGAGGAGTATCTTCAACGCTCAGAAGCACTCTCCAACGGTAGAACGAGTCTTCTATCTTCGGTAAAGCAATCACAAAACAGACTACGATATAAGTCCTTAAATCTACCCCCTATCTCATTCATTATTTGATTATATGGTCAAGTTAAGGTTGGGGGTTACATGAGTGCGTCGGGATCAATAATGCTCTGATACCAACAGTAAAACCCCTCGCGAAAGCGGAAATATAAAACATACAAAATACTAAAAATGCAGCGGAATTAAAACTTTTTAACATAAACATGTGAGGTGAATTAAAACTGAAACTTAAGTAAAATATATATATACAATCAGCCTGGGATGGCACATCCCTAAAGGCACTCAAAACTGAAATGTAAACTAAGTCTAGCTAACGTAAACGTGTGAGTCAATCGATGAATAGGATCATCGCTCGCTAGCTCCATGCAACCCTCTGCCAACCACCTGTCATGTACCTACATACATGTAAACATGTGCGCCACAATCAGTGGGGAGTGACTAGAGTTCTCCTAGCCACCGTTTGTAACGACACGTAACACAGAAATACAAACAGAATACTCCAACATATATCAACATGTGAAGTATAACAATATCTCAACAACTGATCTCACACTATCATGCAATCGCTAATGCACGACTCTCAACCAACTTCATAAACCGTTAGGAAGAAGAGCCGGTTTCCCTACTGGTTACCCAGTCGGGGGGTCTTTCAGTCCAACTATTTATGAAACCGATCAAAGAGTCACCCAATGCCTTGGATGAACAATAACAAAGTCAAGTATCATTCTCATCAATATAATCTTCTACACCATCAATATCAACATCTATATCTGACACTGTACCACTCTAGGCAAGCAGATAAAACTCAGCAAGTATAAGGTTCAGCGGTCAACTTAAGACATAACCTACATACTAATCATTCAGCAAGTGTAAAGGTTCAGCGGTCAACTTAAGACATAACCTACACACAAAAACATTCAGCAAGTGTAAAGGTTCTGCGGTCAACTTAAGACATAACCTAAACACCAAAACATTCAGCAAGCAAGGACTCAGAGGCCAACTTAAGGCATGGACCTGCCAATCAGCAAGACACTAGACTCAGCGGCCAACTTAAGGCATAAACTAGCATCCAAAAGTAAAGGACTCAGAGGCCAGCTTAAGGCATGTCCTTTCACTACATCACAAGATACTAAACTCAGAGGCCAGCTTAAGGCATGTTCTAGCATCAAACATCTGCACTCCGGGCAAGGTGTTAGTTCCTTAGCTACCCCGTTGTGCAGCTGCTCTACTCGTCAGACTCAGAGGCCAACTTAAGGCATGTTCCAACGCGATCACAATCAAACATGTCTGGACTCAGAGGCCAGCTTAAGGCATGTCCCAGACACGACAAACATACACATATGGAGCTCAGAGGCCAGCTTAAGGCATATCCCCATATATGACAAACAACTCACGTATTAAGTTCAGAGGCCAGCTTAAGGCATAACTTAATATGCATCAATACAATATCATCAAAGTCTATGAACTAAACTATAGTTCTACTTTCTTAACCTCTAGTCAACAATTAATTGACCCCGGGAACTAAGTTGAGGGAGAGCCGGTTTCCCTTTCGGTTATCCGACCGGGGGGTCTCTATCCTCTCTCCATTCCCGAACCCAATATAGTGTCGCCCATCCTCCAGGGACCTCAAATACATATCAAAGATACACGAAACGAGTTTCAATCAAAACCGATTAACCGTTTAAAAGTTACAAACGAATTACGAATTCGACACAAAAATAAGCGTCAGGGGTCCCTAGCCGGTCGCCAGGCAGCCGGCCTACCGGCTGGCAACCCATTCATGCCTTCCTTTTCTTTCAATACGCAAAACCCAAGAAGGGCTCCCAGCCGGTCGGCAGGCAGCCGGCCTACCGGCTGGGAAGCCAACTCCCCTAAATTCGCAATTTCTTAAAGCTTACCAAAGAGACTCCCAGCCGGTTGGCAGGCGGCCGGTCTACCGGCTGGGCACCTCATTCCCTACACTTACAATTTACGCATTAAACCAAAAGAGGCTACCAGCCGGTCAGCAGGCAGCCGGCCTACCGACTGGCAGCTTAAAACTTATTTTCTCCAAAACTCGCAAAACCCACTAAAGACGCTCCCAGCCGGTCGACCGGCTCAGAGAGCCTGCTCGCCAAAAACACATTTTCCGTGAACTCAAACACTCCAATAACTCGATACTAAACTTAAGAATCGCAACATGTGAAGTTTACCCAATATCACAAATCATCCATTAACACTATCTAACAGCAAACAAACCCATAACAATCCTCAATACGATTATATTTTGTATCCGTCGCAAAACATAAATTTCAGAAATTAAACCACTACTCATATGAAACATCAAGTAAGCATATAATCCTCAAGTAAGGTCATTCCTAACATGTTACTAAGTCCATTAATCATCAACCTTAAACAAAAATCAGAATTAATGACAAGAACACAACAAAACTTGTTATTTTAACAAAAAGGCCGAGTTACTCGTAATCATCACCTCTTAACTTCTGAAACCAACATGAATCCGACTCCAAGCTACTCCTTTTGTCCAAGTCCGCGCTAGAAACACAACAAACTCCGTAAACCTCGAAAAACGTGTCCTTAGGGTCACGGACAGAATATAAGACGGAATTATTTTGGGTAAAAACTTACCTAGAAAGATGGAGGGCGAGAAGAGGAATCCGTGGCCGCAAAAATCGCCTCAATCGGATAAGAAACGAAGATTCTATGAGAGTTTTTAAGATTGAAGGAGGAGGAAATCAAAAATGGTGTTTTGATTAAATCTGAAAAATGAATTGGAGGAGGGAGGTAGAAGATGGTGGGGTTAGGGTTTTGTGAGGAAAAAGAGGGGAAATGGATCCATTAACAAGTTAGGCCCATAAGACAAGTTTTAAGACAGTTTAAGCTAAAAACACCGAATTAAGTTAACTATAAACTTAAGACGATATAAATATTTCCGGACCATGAAATTAAATTGCTAAGACGTAAATTACGCTATTAAATGAAATCTTATTTAAATCCTTTTAAATATTCTCACATAAATTAGTCGGTTATTTAAAAGAAATTCCAAAAATTACGAAATATAAGTTATTTCTCGAACTTGGACTTAAAATCATTAAACTTCTAAGTCCCGAAATATTGGGATGTTACAGTAATACAAAAGCAGCCCGGGATGGCACATCCCTACAGGCACTCAAGAACTGAAATGTAAATCTAAAGTCTAGCTAACGTAAAGGTGTAAGTCAGTCGATGAAGGATCATCGCTCGCTAGCTCCATGCAACCCCTCTGCCAACCTGTCATGTACCTACATACATGTAAACATGTATGCCACAATCAGTGGGGAGTGACTAGAGTTCTCCTAGCCACCTTTTGTAACGACACGTAACACAACAAGGCAAACAGAATACTCCAGCATAGATAAACATGTGAACTATACAATATCTCAATAACTGAATCTCATATCATCATGCAATTACTAATGCACGGCTTTCAACCAACTTCGGAAACTATTTGGAAGGAGAGCCGGTTTTCCTACCGGTTGCCCGGTCGGGGGGTCTTTCAGTCCAAACCATTTACGAAACTGACTAAAGAGTCATCCAATGCCTTTGATGAACAATATCAAAGTCAAGTATCATACTCATCAATATCAACATCTATATCTGACACTGGACCAACTCAAGGCAAGCAGATAAAACTCAGCAAGTATAAGGTTCAGCGGTCAACTTCAGACATAACCTAAATACCAATCATTCAGCAAGCATAAAGGTTCAGCGGTCAACTTAAGACATAACCTAAATACCAATCATTCAGCAAGTATAAAGGTTCAGCGGTCAACTTAAGACATAACCTAAATACCAATCATTCAGCAAGTATAAAGGTTCAGCGGTCAACTTAAGACATAACCTAAATACCAATCATTCAGCAAGTCAGGACTCAGAGGCCAACTTAAGGCATGGACCTGCCAATCAGCAAGACACTAGACTCAGAGGCCAACTTAAGGCATAGACTAGCACCCAAAAGTAAAGGTGTTGAACCATATATTCAAATAAATATATAGTATATATGTTTATGTTTTGATAATGACAAGTCTAGCTATTTATATATTATATACTCGTACGTATAATCGTGTGCTAAGTGTACAGAATATTAGTAACAAGATCTAATCAATCAAGTGTAAAAGATTAAAGCATATTAGTCAATTAATTGACTAAGTTGAAGATTGATAGAAGATCACAAGCGCGCATAATGAACTAAAGTTATATTTATCAACTATAGCTTTAGTACAAGATTGATTCAAGTTATAGCTCGTAGCTATAACTCTATATTATGAAGAAATGATCGGAATATATGTGTTTGGATGAAACGTTTGTTTCCAAGTAATATCGTGTGCAATTAATGTTAATTGGTATTCTATTTTAAGTATGGAATTGTTAATCTTAATAAGATTATATAAAATATCTTTTGGTTAAAATAGGAATAAATAATTTTCTTATGAGATAATTATTTATTACTAAAATAAACTAAGGATTTTTATATGATCTTAATTGTCAAATAATATAATCGAAAAATATAGTATGTTACGACTTTGGGAAACGTGTAACATGTCACGATTACCATAATTCGTATAGGATTAAATTAAGTAAATATTATGTATTTATTTAATATTCTAAAACAAACTAAGCTTATATTATGATAATATATTTTATTATCTTTGACATGGTTTAGGAAGTTGATTTAATAAGGATACTAATTGTTTATTATATAAAGATCTTTCCTAAATATGAATTAGGAAATTGATTCCTTATATAATACTTATAGTATATTATTAAATCTTTCCTAAATATATTAAGAATAGATTTAAGGTAGTATTACTAAAAGACTAGTATTCTAGTTTAAGTAATATTTCTAAATCATCTAGGGTTTGAATTACCTAGATACATATTCTATATAAATAGACTACCTATGACATATTAAGTACACACGAAATATACACACACACATATACACGCAAATCAAGAGAGAACCGCCGTTCATATACTTCAAGTTCGAGCTTATCATTGTCAAATCCGATTCAAGATTCAAGTGCTCAAGCATTGATCTTATTCATTCAAGATTGTGACATCAAGAAAACAGTGAAGACTTTATCTTATTAACGTAAGATAGAACGAGTATTTAGCGGTACTCATTGTAAGGCAAATATTTAACGGTATTTGTCGTAGCTAGATATTTAACGGTATCTAGATAGAGTTGTGACTAACATCAAAGTCGCACGAGTAGGGTTGAAAAAATTGTAATCCAAAGTTGGTACTAATTTTATTAATCGAGTATAGTGGACGTAGTTCTCAAAGTGTGAGACTGAACCACTTCAAAAATATTGTGTCTCTCTTTATTATTCGTTCTACTCGAAGATCATCATACAACCATACATACATCAAAGATCATTGAAAAAGAAGGCATACTCAATTCAACCCCCCCCCCCCCCCCCTTCTTGAGTATATTATATCAATAGACTCTTCAAAAGGACTCAGAGGCCAGCTTAAGGCATGTCCCTTCACCACATCACAAGACACTAGACTCAGAGGCCAGCTTAAGGCATGTCCTAGCATCAAACATATGCACTCCGGGCAAGGTGTCAGTTCCTTAGCTACCCCGTTGTGCAGCTGCTCTACTCGTCAGACTTAGAGGCCAACTTAAGGCATGTTCCGACGCGATCACAATCAAACATGTCTGGGCTCAGAGGCCAGGTTAAGGCATATCCCAGACACGACAACAATACACATATAGGGCTCAGAGGCCAACTTAAGGCATATCCCCATATATGACAACCATCTCACGCATTAAGCTCAGAGGCCAACTTATGGCATACCTTAATACGCATCAATACAATATCATCCAAGTCTAGGAACTAATCTATAGATCTACTTCCTTATACTTCTAATCAACACTTAATTGATCCCGGGAACTAAGTTGAGGGAGAGCCGGTTTCCCTTTCGGTTACCCGACCGGGGGGTCTCTATCCTCTCTCCATTCCCGAACCCAATATAGTGTCGCCCATCCTCCGGGGACCTCAAACACACATCAAAGGTACAAGGAACGAGTTTCAATCAAAACCGAATAAACCTTTGAAAGTCATAAACAAAACAATAGGAACAGGGGCTCTCAGCCAGTCCCAGACCGTCTGCCGGTCCACCGGCTGGGAGTCCCTTCCCATAAGCCTTTACAAAATCTGAAATGAATGAGAACAGGCTCTCAGCCGGTGGACCGTCCGCCGGCCAGCCGGCTGGGAGTCCCTTCCCATAGCCACTCTTCAAAAATCCGAAATACAAGGAATGACTCTCAGCCGATGTACCGGCTGCCGGCCTGCCGGCTGAGAGTAACTTCCCAAGCCTGAAAATCTTCACCAACACACAAGAGGCATCCTGAGATGGTCGACCGGCGGCCGACCTACCGGCTCAGAACCCTTTTCCTGAAATCCTGAACATACGAAATTTTAACACACCGACTCTGAGCCGGCCGACCGGCTGCCGGTCAGCCTACCGGCTCAGAGTCATCTATACGCGAAAATCGCAATTCTCTACTATACACAAAACTCTTCAAATCTGTAACACCCCCATTTATTTAAGAGTCTTTAGCAAGACATTCTCAAACAAATAGAGCTGTTACATCTCGGAATGTCCGAGGTAGTGAATAACAAAGTAAAACTAACCAAAGTACTTTATATAAAAGTGATTAAATTTTAACTTTTGATATTACAACTACTACGCAAAGAATAAAAGTACAACTGATATCATCTAAGTATGTGATCTAATTCTAAGTAGGTCCAAGCCATGTCTCTCTCCTTCCCCAAGCTCCTAGTCCATCTGTCTTTGATCTGTAGAATCTACTCCCAATTCCGGATCATCGTAGGTGTACACGAATACACTGTCAACCTCGCGGTTGAGTAGGATAACACAATAATAAATAATGCAACAAATATGATATGCAAATGCCATGATATGCTCGAGCTCAATCACAATCTCAATCTCAACTCATACCCTTGCACCAAGCCATACCGAACCTCCCGGCAGACTATAATCGGTCGTCACCGAACACCAGCTCAATAGCTGATAAGACACCAAGCCTGGTCTGCAGAACCGCCCTGGGCTTTATATCAGAACAATATCTGATTCACATCTTTTCTCAGTGTCCAATGCATATGCCATGATTATGAATACAACACCAAATAAATAACCATAAATTATCATGCTCAGAATTGAAACTTGCATTCAACAGACAATGCACATCCATACATAACTTAATACAGAGTAAAGCACTGGTGTAACCTACCTGGAATAGCAGTATGTAGTTAAGCAGTCACCGTTTAGTAGTGTTCCACCTCGAATTCCGTTCCTATGGTCATTACTTAATATTAAATTCTACTCGTTAAATCACATGGTATTAATTAATTATAACTTACTAAATATGGATTTACCAAAAATAGCACTTACCGAAAATAGCATATGATTTCCAAATTGATTATTACCAAATCACTATTACCTCACTAAATAATATCCGATAAGCCAGTTAATAATAGTAGTAGTATCAAACATGTTTTCACTACACTTTACTATATAACAAGTATGTATTAATAATAATAATAAGGATATTAAGAGTAGTAATAATAATAATAATAATAATACTAATAAACAATAGTAGAATAATAATCAATAGTAGCAAAAATAGTGTAACCAACATGATTAATTAAATCATTACTAGAAGAGATGGTAGGATGACAACATACGTAAACAAAGCCCAACCAAACACACGACAACGCAAGTAAACAGCCCCCTCAAAACCCAGTCGTGACCCTCGGCAACCACCTCTCTCAACACCATCGGCAGCCCCTGGCCTCCCCACTGGCACCACCGGGCTCGCCCCTGAGTCGTGGTGGTTCCAGGGAGAAGGTCAGGGGCCGTCGACCGATGCCCACGGCACCAAACCTCGGTAACGAACATGGCAGCACCACCCAGTACTCCCTGTTCACGGTTCTGCATCCAGTTTTAAACTCAATACAAATACTCCCACAACCACCACGAACAATCGCGAGACCAACCTTTACAACCCTCATACTACCCACTAACATACTACCCCGACACACATGGCAAAAGTGAACAGGAAACGAATTATATACTAGTATAAAGGTTCATGTCTAAAACACTGTTTTGAAACGACTCACAACCGACTCGTACCCCCACAACGAAACCCGCTACAACACTATCAGCACACACCGACAACCACCGTGACAACAGCCACGTGAACCCCCTGACTACCCCCTTCCAGACACTAAAAGAACGCATACAAAAACTATACATATTATCAAACAAATCATTCCATAAACTCCCTTGTTCATCACAAAAATACTGAAACAGTGAAAAAAAAACGACTCTGACAGCCACCTTAAATCACTATATACAACGGTCAGTGAAGGTTAACGGTGACTCTACCCTGACCCAAACGATTACGGACATCTCCCAAGGTGCTGGTCTCTCACTATTCTCACGGGGTTCTCACTTCTTACTTTCCACATCAAGTCGTTCAATTATCGGTTTTCACGAACAATTCCTCCAATGATTCATATACCCTTATCTTTCAACTCTAAACGGTATCATCATTATAACCACCTATTCCCAAAAGTTTAAGAGGTCTCATCTCTGCTAGTCCCTCAAATGACAATTCAATAATACTTTTAGGTCATCTCCCTTATATGCTATATCCACTTTACTTACCTCACTGTCCACAAGTTAACAATTTTTAAACCATCAAGTTTTTCCCGAACTTACATCTCTCAATGAGTTACTTCATTCCATTCACAAACTAGCGGTGCATCCTCAAGTTTCTCTTAAGTTTTTCATTAAACAAACGTTAAGATTCGATAGGCAGCCTAGGGTAAAGTAGTGATCCACTTCTTCTAAGCTTAAGTCAATAACTCTTCAAGTATTCAACCATTGTAGCCAATGATTCGCATTCCTCAACAACAGACCTTTCTCAACTCGTTCACTCACCTGAGTCAATTGATACTAACTCACTTTACTCATCTATTCTTTTTTATTATCATCTTAAGCCTATTCTTCTAGGTCGCTCTATATCCTCAATTATCTTATCTAACTCCTTAACAGTACTCTACAATCCACAAACTTTCACGATCTAAGCATGGTTCTCAAGGTAGGTTCCACGGAATACTAAGTATACAACTCAACCTTCAAGCAAGTATCTTATCACTCACTTTCACTCTCCCAATTGGATAGACAACTAGACCCTTGGATCACCAAAACATGTCTTTCGATACCTCTTAAGTTATTCCTCAAATAACAATATTTCTCATAACACAACTTCGGTTATGCTAAGACTAGTTCCTCCAAATCCAATAAAAGGGAAGGTTACCTAGAGGGCACCTTAAGAAAGCAAGCAACAAGGTTAAGCTGAAAAGATATGAAGATCTGTTCAAGCAAGATAGACAAATATTCTAAAAGAAGGATGTGCATCCAGAGTTATCAAAGAAAGTGATGCACAAGGAAAGGGAAGTATCTTCAAGACTCAGAAGTATTTTCCAACAGTAGCACAAATCTTCTATCTTCGGTAGAAACTCCGGTCTTCATCGCCAAATGGTTAAGTCCACGGTTCGTCGATTGGAAGGCAATAAAGTATTATTAATGACAATCAACAAACACGTCAGAACCTAATAAAAGCAATCACAAAGAAGACTACAATTTAAGTCCTTAAATCTACCCCATTTCTCATTCATTATTCAATTATATGGTCAAGTTAAGGTTGGCGGTCACATGAGTGCGTCGGGAACAATAATGCTCTGATACCAACTGTAAAACCCCTCGCGAAGCGGAAATAAATAAACACACAAAGTACTAAAAATGCAGCGGAATTAAAACTTTTTAACATAATTAATCATGCGAGGCGTCCTACTACAAAACTGAAATATAAATAAGTACATAAGTGTAATTGTAAAACCCCTCGCGAAAGCGGAAATATAAAACATACAAAATTCTAAAAATACAGCGGAATTAAAACTTTTTTAACATAGACATGCGAGGTGAATAAAAACTGAAACTTAAGTAAAAAATATATATACAATCAGCCTGGGATGGCACATCCCTACAGGCACTCAAAACTGAAATGTAAACTAAGTCTAGCTAATGTAAACGTGTGAGTCAATCGATGAATAGGATCATCGCTCGCTAGCTCCATGCAACCCTCTGCCAACCACCTGTCATGTACCTACATACATGTAAACATGTACGCCACAATCAGTGGGGAGTGACTAGAGTTCTCCTAGCCACCGTTTGTAACGACACGTAACACAGAAATACAAACAGAATACTCCAACATATATCAACATGTGAAGTATAACAATATCTCAACAACTGATCTCATACTATCATGCAATCGCTAATGCACGGCTCTCAACCAACTTCATAAACCGTTAGGAAGGAGAGCCGGTTTCCCTACTGGTTACCCAGTCGGGGGGTCTTTCAGTCCAACTATTTATGAAACCGATCAAAGAGTCACCCAATGCCTTGGATGAACAATAACAAAGTCAAGTATCATTCTCATCAATATAATCTTCTACACCATCAATATCAACATCTATATCTGACACTGTACCAACTCTAGGCAAGCAGATAAAACTCAGCAAGTATAAGGTTCAGCGGTCAACTTAAGACATAACCTACATACTAATCATTTAGCAAGTGTAAAGGTTCAGCGGTCAACTTATGAGATAACCTAAACACCAAAACATTCAGTAAGTGTAAAGGTTCAGCGGTCAACTTAAGACATAACCTAAACACCAAAACATTCAGCAAGCAAGGACTCAGAGGCCAACTTAAGGCATGGACCTGCCAATCAGCAAGACACTAGACTCAGCGGCCAACTTAAGGCATAGACTAGCATCCAAAAGTAAAGGACTCAGAGGCCAGCTTAAGGCATGTCCCTTCACTACATCACATGATACTAAACTCAGAGGCCAGCTTAAGGCATGTTCTAGCATCAAAAATCTGCACTACGGGCAAGGTGTCAGTTCCTTAGCTACCCCGTTGTGCAGATGCTCTACTCGTCAGACTCAGAGGCCAACTTAAGGCATGTTCCAACGCGATCACAATCAAACATGTCTGGACTCAGAAGCCAGCTTAAGGCATGTCCCAGATGTTGGAGCTTGTGTCCTCCACATGTAGTGTGATAACGTCATTGCACATACCCTTGTACGGACAAGTGGGAGATTGTTGGGGCTGGTGTCCTTGACAATTAAGTACAATGACTTATTAAATCTCTTTAAGGATCACAAGGGCATACTTTTGTATTATTACCAGTTGATCCACGTTTATCAATAACGGTTGGCTTGCTAGATAAGTTTGACGTTATTGTCATACGGATGGCGGTGATCAACTGGTCCCTATACGTCACACCTATAGGACACGTTTGAGAGATGTGAAGGTATGAAAATACAGTCACATTTTGCCAGGTATGACTAAACAGTTAGTCAGAGGTATTGACTACTAAATTAGTCAATAAGATGTTGAGATTATTATTTAATACGGATTAAATAATTTTAGCTAATACGGATTACATGTTTAATTCGTAAATTAAATATAAACGGTTATATTTAATTAAATATTGTATTCGCGAATTAATATAAACAGTTATATTAATTTAGGTAATTATACAATATCGTATTTTATCAGACCATTATTAATATATCGACTGTATTAATAACTGATAACATGTTACGATTTATAAATAAAACCCGCGAATAAATTATAGCTAAATGGGTCGAATCACGCATTGGAATAAGGTAAGAGTGGAAAGCCCACTCCTACCCGACATCAATTTCGGCCGGCCAAGTGTAGTATATAAGGAGAGTCCTTCTCCTTATATCAAAGACTCTTGTTGCACTGTTTAATAAATCTCAAGGTAAAATTAGGGTTTTGAGAGCTTTCTTCTCCCAAAACCTCAGATCTCACATCTAAAACCTTAATAGCTCTCCCAATATTGCAAGGCAGTTGGAGAAGATTTCTAGCACACACGGCCACGTCTCATTCTAAGTCTTGGGTGCAAGTTATAGGAGGGAATTTGTGTTAATTCCTGTTTCTTAGGCCTTTCGCACTAGGACTAAAGGTTGTACTTCTTTTCTTATCCTTTTTAATCTTATGACTATAAACACAACTGTATTTTTCATTATAATCCTGCAAGTTTAGGGTGAATACATGCTTTATTCCCCACACCAGACACGACAAACATACACATATGGAGCTCAGAGGCCAGCTTAAGGCATATCCCCATATATGACAAACAACTCACGTATTAAGTTCAGAGACCAGCTTAAGGCATAACTTAATACGCATCAATACAATATCATCAAAGTCTATGAACTAAACTATAGTTCTACTTTCTTAACCTCTAGTCAACACTTAATTGACCCCGGGAACTAAGTTGAGGGAGAGCCGATTTCCCTTTCGGTTACCCCACCGGGGGGTCTCTATCCTCTCTCCATTCCCGAACCCAATATAGTGTCGCCCATCCTCCGGGGACCTCAAATACATATCAAAGATACACGAAACGAGTTTCAAGCAAAACCGATTAACCGTTTAAAAGTTACAAACGAATTACGAATTCGACACAAAAATAAGCTTCAGGGGTCCCTAGCCGGTCGGCAGGCAGCCGGCCTACCGGCTGGCAATCCATTCATGCCTTCCTTTTCTTTCAATACGCAAAACCTAAAACGGGCTCCCAGCCGGTCGGCAGGCAGCCGGCCTACCGGCTGGGAAGCCAACTCCCCTAAATTCGCAATTTCCTAAAGCTTACCAAAGAGACTCCCAGCCTGTTGGCAGGCGGCCGGTCTACCGGCTGGGCACCTCATTCCCTACACTTACAATTTACGCATTAAACCAAAAGAGGCTAGCAGCCGGTCAGCAGGCAGCCGGCCTACCGGCTGGCAGCTTAAAACTTATTTTCTCCAAAACTCGCAAAACCCACTAAAGACGCTCCCAAAAACTCGCATTTTCCGTGAACTCAAACACTCCAATAACTCGATACCAAACTTAAGAATCGCAACATGTGAAGTTTACCCAATATCACAAATCATCCATTTACACTATCTAACAGCAAACAAACCAATAGCAATCCTCAATACGATTATATTTTGTATCCGTCGCAAAACATAAATTTCAGAAATTAAACCACTACTCATATGAAACATCAAGTAAG
Organism: Silene conica; assembly: GCA_029255685.2. Taxonomy (NCBI): domain Eukaryota; kingdom Viridiplantae; phylum Streptophyta; class Magnoliopsida; order Caryophyllales; family Caryophyllaceae; genus Silene; species Silene conica. Next base: position 32,523,750 of record CM055312.2, on the reverse strand, counting down.
CATATAATCCTCAGGTAAGGTCATTCCTAACATGTTACTAAGTCCATTAATCATCAACCTTAAACAAAAATCAGAAATAATGACAAGAACACAACAAAACTTGCTATTTTAACAAAAAGGCCGAGTTACTCGTAATCGTCACCTCTTAACTTCTTAAACCAACATGAATCCGACTCCAAGCTACTCCTTTTGTCCAAGTCCGCGCTAGAAACACAACAAACTCCGCAAACCTCGAAAAACGTGTCCTTAGGGTCACGGACAGAATATAAGACAGAATTATTTTGGGTAAAAACTTACCTAGAAAGATGGAGGGCGAGAAGAGGAATCCGTGGCCGCAAAAATCGCCTCAATCGGATAAGAAACGAAGATTCTATGAGAGTTTTTAAGATTGAAGGAGGAGGAAATCAAAAATGGTGTTTTGATTAAATCAGAAAAATGAATTGGAGGAGGGAGGTAGAAGATGGTGGGGTTAGGGTTTTGTGAGGAAAAAGAGGGGAAATGGGTCCATTAACAAGTTAGGCCCATAAGACAAGTTTTAAGACGGTTTAAGCTAAAAACACCGACTTAAGGTAACTATAAACTTAAGACGATATAAATATTTCCGGACCCTGAAATTAAATTGCTAAGATGTAAATTACGCAATTAAATGAAATCTTATTTAAATCCTTTTAAATATTCTCACATAAATTAGTCGGTTATTTAAAAGAAACTCCAAAAATTACGAAATATAAGTTATTTCTCGAACTTGGACTTAAAATCCTTAAATTTCTATGTCCCGAAATATTGGGATGTTACAATCACCCCATCTTTCAAAAAGTTTCGTCCTCGAAACTTGAAAACAGAAGTAAGTACGAAACAACTTTAACTACCAAAATGTACTACCGGGTTATGGTAACCCAAAACTTTATCTTTCAAAAATTTCCAAGAAGAAAAAGATTTTAAGGTACAAGTCTCTGACAATGGACATTGGGATTCTCGTTACGTATTCAAGAGTCCGATATTCCAAATCTGAGACAAGTCCCAAAATTAAATCATTAAAAATTCGAAATTTAGATCGATTCGGTGTTGATAAACACGGCACAGGTTATCAGACGTCTCCAATAACACGTTCCAGTGGCAACCAACGCTGAAATCCACCAAAGTTGTAAAACGTTCTGCTATTTAAAATCAAGTTTTCTTCAAAATCGACTTTTATTTACTTTCAACAAAAGAGGGAGCAGTTTCCAAATCCTCAAAACAATTAAGATTTTCCAAAAAATACAACTTTTAGGGTTAACAGTAGTGAACAAATTCCAAACACAGTCACCAGGAGCGTAGAAACGATCATAGAGATTACTTTCGACACGAAGGATTGAGAGTTTCTAGTTTCACAGCTGTCAGAACACACAAAGAAGGATCGAAGGAGTGAAACAACCAGGTTAGAGGTCAAGAAAAACGGTAACTCTTGCTAAACATGGGGTCACCAACCACTCGATCCATAATCCAAGCACCGTCACAACGATTCCCAATATATCCCAAGAAGGACAATTCAAGTGACCTCTAGACTCTCAATGGTTTCACGATCCCTCTTACCATGATGTCATCCACCGAACAAGGTATTCCTCAACAAGAAGGTTTCCAAAACTCTCACTCAGTTCACACTAAAATCCGTTCAATCACGGTTAAGGATCTCTCACCCAAGGTGGAAGCCTAAAACACATACCTCAGACCAAGGTTCACGCACTTTCAACATTTTAAACCAGAATTCTAATACCATGACACCGAACCTCGAAACCCGAAATATTGCATTCATCAACCTATAACCTTAACTTTTAATAGTTCGATCCTAGCTAACCTATTCCACAAGGTTCGACATCCTAAATTCTCAAATCTTATTACCACAATGAACATTCAACTCAAGACTTTACTAAGGTAACAACTCTTAAATCCTCTGGTTTCTAACCACTTACCAACAATACACATTCCCAAGGAAAAGCACCAAAGAAGTAACCACTTTCACTCTTACAGTTTCCATAAGGTTTAGTTATTCAAATTTTGAGATTCCTCAAATGATATTTATGAACACTTATAAGTTGCAAACCTCTATACTATTGTAACTACCCGACCCACCACGGTCGTAACACACCCCCAATAAGATGGGAGGTAATCCTTGTGGGGAATAAAGCATGTATTCACCCTAAACTTGCAGGATTATAATGAAAAATACAGTTGTGTTTATAGTCATAAGATTAAAAAGGATAAGAAAAAGAATTCAACCTTTGGTCCTTTGTGCTTATGGCCTAAGAACAGGAATTAAAGTAAATTCCCTCCTATAACTTGCACCCAAGACTTGATTGAGATGATGCCGCGTGTGCTAAAAAATACTCTCCAATTGCCTTGCAATATGGGGAGAGCTTTTGAGAGGTTTTAGATGTGAGATCTGAGTTTTGGGAAAAAGATGTTCTCAAAACCCTAATTGTCAGAATTATGAATTACCAGTAAGTGACAAAAGGAGAAAGACTCTCCTTTTGTATTACTTAGGTCGGCCGAATTGGTCTTGGGTAAGGGTGGGCTTTTTCCACTCTTACCTTATACCTTTGCGTGATTCGACCCGTTTAGCTTTAAGTTGTTCGCGGGTTTTATTTATAAATCGTAACATGTTATCAGATATTAATACAGTCGATATATTAATAATGGTCTGACAAAATACGATATTAATATAACTGTTTATATTAATACGCGAATACTATATTTAATTAAATATAACCGTTTATATTTAATTTACGAATTAATCTTGTAATCCGTATTAGCTAAAATTATTTAATCCGTATTAAATAATAATCTCAACATCTTATTGACTAATTTATTAGTCAACACCTCTGACTAACTGTTTAGTCATATCCGGCATAAATGTGACTGTATTTTCATACCTTCACATCTCTCAAACGTGTCCTATAGGTGTGACGTATAGGGACCAGTTGATCACCGCCATCCGTATGACAATAACGTCAAACTTATCTAGCAAGCCAAACGTTATTGATAAACGTGGATCAACTGGTAATAATACAAAAGTATGCCCTTGTGATCCTTAAAGAGATTTAATAAGTCATTGTACTTAATTGTCAAGGACACCAGCCCCAACAATCTCCCACTTGTCCGTACAAGGGTATGTGCAATGACGTTATCACACTACATGTGGAGGACACAATCTCCAACAAACTCCCACTTGTCCGTACAAGTGTAGGTGCGATAACCGAATCTCATATCCTTTTAAAATTTCTCCCACTCAATGTAAGACAATTTGCAAATCCGCATTCGCAAAGGTCGTATCTCACAAGCGATCTGTATCAAGAGTGGTTTCCCCGACTAGAGAGTAACTTAACTGATAAAACGAATCTGTATTCGAGCATGGCCATGCATTTCAGTTACTACTCCTCGAGTGGCCCTGAGAAATGATAAAATCCTGATAAGGGGTTGGATATTTCCCTCAACTCGAATCCTGCCGATATCGCCCAGCATGAAATAACCCAGAAAAAATCCTCTTGGCCCCTGTTACGGTGACCGTGGGAAAGAAACCAAAGTTACCCAAAATCTGTCTTAATCTCAAGAAACAGTTGAAAGTCAAAAGACTCGACTCTAAGGAACACTATGGAGGTCCTATCCACGACCCGGCACCCAATGTTATAAAACATTTAGGACTCCATAACGTTGTCACGGGGTGTCCTACGAGATATCCGTATAACTCGCCTTTGTGATTGGTCAGTCAGCCGCGTGACTTATGGCTCGTTGAACCCACCATCAACCAACGTCACAAAATGATTACCTGAGTTATCAGCTCAAGTGGGTAATCAAGGACCAAAACGATGTAATGTTAATCAGTTCACTTTGTGGTGTTCAAAATTGGCGTACAATTCGACATGAAAAACAAAACATTTTATATCATAACAATAAGGTTGAATAGAGTACACGAGAAAATGAATTATTACATGAATTCATAAAAGAGTACTACAACTTAGAAACACATCCAATTCCCATGGAATGAATGTGCCCTTCATGCTTATCACGTGGTAATGCTTTTGTGAGTGGATCAGCTATGTTGTCATCCGTAGCGATCTTATCAATAAAAATCTCCTTTTGCTCCACGTAATCTCTGATTAGATGAGCTTTCCGTTGTACATGCCTAGCCTTGTTGCTAGACTTATGCTCCTTAGCTTGGAAGATGGCACCGCTATTGTCACAATAAACGGTGATTGGGTCATTCGAACTAGGCACTACCGAGAGTCCTTGTAAGAATTGACGCATCCATATTGCTTCCTTAGCTGCTTCCGAGGCAGCATAGTACTCGGACTCAGTAGTAGAATCTGCTGTAACACTCTGTTTAGAACTTTTCCAGCTGACAGCAGCGCCATTAAGAGTAAAAACGAATCCAGACTGAGATTTCGAGTCATCTCGATCCGTTTGGAAGCTAGCATCTGCGTAACCCGTGGCGCAGAGCGTCGAGTCGCCTCCGTAAGTCAATCCCCAATCATTAGTCCTCCGTAGGTACTTAAGAATGTTTTTCACGGCCATCCAGTGTTGTTCACCTGGATGAGCTTGGAATCGACTAGTCATACTCAATGCATATGCAACGTCTGGACGTGTGCATATCATGGCATACATGATCGATCCTATTGCCGAAGCATAAGGAATCCGACTCATGCGCTCTTTCTCTTCCATTGACTTAGCTTCTTGAGTCTTGCTCAAGTGAAGCCCAGGAGTCATAGGAAGGAACCCCTTCTTGGAGTTCGTCATGCTGAATCTCTCCAGAATCTTCTCAATATAAGACTCCTGACTGAGAGACAACATCCGTCGTGATCTATCCCTGTAGATACGGATGCCCAAAATTCTTTGTGCCTCTCCCAGATCTTTCATCTGGAAATGGTTTTTCAACCATGCTTTAACCGAAGATAGGAGAGGTATGTCATTCCCAATCAAGAGTATGTCATCGACATACAGTACTATGAATACAATCTTGCTCCCACTCGACTTGATATAGAGACATGGTTCCTCGACTGATCGAATGAATCCATTCTCTTTTATCACTTGGTCGAAGCGATGATTCCAACTCCGCGATGCTTGCTTAAGTCCATAGATGGAATGCTTAAGCTTGCAAACTTTCTTAGGATGTGCTGGATCGATAAAACCCTCGGGTTGTACCATGTACAACTCTTCCTCCAAATAACCGTTTAAGAAGGCGGTTTTAACGTCCATTTGCCATATTTCATAGTCATGAAATGCGGCGATCGCTAAGATAATCCGAATGGAACGTAGCATGACTACGGGTGCAAAGATCTCATCGTAGTGCAAGCCTGGCACTTGGGTGAAACCTTTAGCAACTAGTCTAGCCTTATGGATATCTTGCTGTCCTTTCACGGCATGCTTTATCTTGTAAAGCCATTTGCATTGAAGGGGACGTACCTTTGCAGGTAGGTCCACAAGATCCCACACGTTGTTCTCATACATGGAGTCCATCTCGGATTGCATGGCTTCTAGCCATAGCTTTGAGTCAGAACTGGTCATGGCACCTTTATAGGTTGTGGGTTCATTACCCTCTAGGAGGAAGACGTCATCTGTATCGTGTTCCTCGACCATACCAATGTATCTGTCCGGTGGAATAGAGACTCTTCCCGACCTCCTAGGTTCATCAGGGATATCTACCGCAGCCTCGGTTGAAGGTACTGTTTCCTCCAATGGTTGCTCGGTAGTTGGTTCTTGAACCTCCGATAACTCGAAGGTTCTATTACTCGACTTGTTCTCGAGAAATTCTTTCTCTAAGAACGTCGCACTAGCCGCAACAAAAACACGTTGTTCGGTAGGCGAGTAGAAGTAATGACCAAACGTTCCCTTTGGATAGCCTATAAAGTATGTCTTGACCGATCGCGGCCCGAGCTTATCCTCGTGTCTCCACTTGACATAAGCCTCGCAGCCCCAAACCCGAATAAAGGACAAGTTAGGGACCGTTCCCTTCCATAACTCGAATGGAGTCTTGTCAACAGCTTTAGACGGACTTCGGTTAAGTATTAGAGCGGCCGACAAAAGAGCATAGCCCCACAATGAATCAGGCACAACGGTGTGACTCATCATGGATCGAACCATATCAAGTAAAGTTCGATTTCTCCGTTCGGACACACCATTTAATTGTGGTGTTCCAGGTGGAGTCAACTGTAGCACGATCCCACAGTCTTTTAGGTGTTGATCAAACTCGCGTGAAAGATACTCACCACCACGATCCGAGCGTAGTGCTTTAATCTTTCTACCCAGCTGGTTCTGTACCCGATTCTGGTATTCTTTGAAATTGTCAAAGGATTCACTTTTATGCTTCATTAAATAGACATAGCCATATCTACTTAAATCGTCCGTGAAAGTGATGAAATACCTATAGCCTTCTCGTGCGTTGATCGACATAGGGCCACATACGTCCGTATGTATGAGTCCTAATAGGTCGGCAGCGCGCATTCCAACACCTTTGAAGGAAATACGAGTCATTTTGCCGATGAGACATGATTCACACGTGCCATATGATTCGAAATCAAATGGCGATATAGCTCCATTCTGTATGAGCTGTTTTACGCGTTTCTCATTTATGTGTCCCATACGACAATGCCATAAGTAAGTTTGATCTTTGTCACCTACCTTTAATCTTTTATTATTCACATGTAATATCTCGGTAGTTTGATCTAAAACATAAATTTCATTCATGGAAACTGCCTTGCCATAAATCATATTGTGTAAGGAGAAAATACAGCTATTATTCTCTATTACAAATGAAAAGCCGAGTTTGTCAAGTGCAGAAACTGAAATAATGTTTTTGGACAAACTAGGAACATAATAACAGTTATATAAAAATAACTCGAATCCACTTGGAAGCTGGATTACGTATGTTCCCTTCGAGACTGCAGCCACACGTGCTCCATTCCCGACACGCAGGTCCACCTCACCCTTGATTAGGGGTTCTTGGTTTCGGAGGCCCTGCACATGATTACATAGATGAGAACCACAACCAGTATCAAGTACCCAAGTTCCGCAACTTGCATGGTTAATCTCAATCATGTGAATAAAAGAAGAAGAAGACATACCAACAGGAGTAACACGGCCTGCTTTAATGTCCTCGCGATACACGGGGCATGAGCGCCTCTAATGCCCAGTCTTGTGGCAATGGTGACATTCCATGCTTGTATCCTTGCTCTTTGTCTTGCCTTGTGATTTACTCGACTCACCAGGCCCACTCTTAGCAAATCCTGGTTTCTTGAACCTGGGCCTACCTACCGCTAGGTCGCCCTGAGCTTTAGCCTTCCCTTTACCTTTTCCCTTACTTGAGATCATGAGAACATCCTGCTTTAGACTCCCACTCAACTTTAGATCCTTCTCAGTCTGTACGAGAAGGGAGTGGAGCTCATGGGGAGTCTTCTTCATGTCGTTCATGTAGTAGTTGGCCCTAAAGAGGGCGAACCCATCATGAAGCGAATGAAGCATGCGATCAACGATGATGTTCTCACTGATCTTGCAGTTTAGGGTCTCCAGTTTCTCGATATTCTCAATCATGTTGAGAATATGTGGGCTAACAGCTTGGCCCTTCTGGAGTTTCGCCTCAAAGAAGCGACAGGTATGCTCATAAGAAACGATTCTCGGAGCCTTGGAGAATTCGTTAGTGAGCGTAGTGAAAATCTTGTTTGCACCATGGGTTATGAAGCGTCTTTGCAAATTGGATTCCATTGCATAGATGAGTACGTTCTTTATCGCACCCGCTTCCATGACGAAGTCGCTATGAGCGCGAACATCGTTGGCTCTAGCTCCAGTTCTTGGGTGTGCCGGAATGGGCTCAGTTAAAAACTTAAGCTTTCCGTCAGCAATGGCAGCATTCCGTAGTGCTGCCTCCCAGTCAGAGAAGTTTGACCCATCATTCCTCAGTCTAGTTGACTGATTCATGGAGTCCATGAAGGCTTTTAGCCAGGATTCACGTGCTAGCTTGGCACTTGGCATTGGGTCTTCACCAGCCATTTTAGTTTTACAGCAGTTTTAATGAACGTGTTCTACACTGAAAGAAGATAAAACAAAACCATATAAGCAACTTATTGTTGTGATTTAAGTCTATATTAAATTGAATTGAAACTCGTAGACTCATGCATTTATATAATTGATCTCCCTCAAGAATTATATAAACGATCCCAAGACTCAATTTCCGTATATTGATAAGCCCACAGTTTGGCTAATTCCAATCGTTGGAACTCTTAGTCGATAGATTTCCGTAAATCCTATCTATTAGTCCATCTCAGTCACTGGAATATTATCGAGTGATCATGATGTTGAGATAAAATAAATCATCTGTTCCCACTTACCCGACGTAGAAGGGGTCATATTATGCCTACCGACGAAGAAGGGATTCATGGGAGGCTGATTTATAAAGACTAATCTCAATTTTTGGTTATACGAGGAAGACCCCATCAACTTTTATTTATTCATATTAAGTGAACTAATATCTAGCAAATGCGTGAATGAATTAAATAAAGTGATGGCTTTGCAATTGACATGTGACTTCTGTATTGTCACAGAAAACTAACGCGTAACCTCTACATGAGTCAGTTTTCAGGCATGATATAGGTGGTTTGGTTTTAGGCGGAATATGATGCAAGCTATTATCGATGAAAGCATAAAGATAAATGCAATAAACGTAAATAAAAGTCCTAGTGTGGCCTATCCTACCAAAATAAACATAAAACAACTTGGAATCCACCGTTGGACCCTAAAAGCTTGTCTTGATGTTCCATCTTGGTCCTTGCAGCGGGAGTGAGCATCCGGTCTCCGTCTTGTCTTTGGTCTTCACAAAATTACTAATTTAAATTACAAAAGTAATCCTAGATACATTCTAATTTAAATACAAAAGTAATTACATGGCAAAAACCCAAAACGGAGATTCAAGATCTCAAAATTACAAGCAAGATCGTGTCCCTTCATTACGGTGACACAATCTTCTAAGGCCACACTAAGTTACAACCGTTTGCAAAAATTAAATACGTTATTGAAAGCATTCAAGGCATTCACAAGACGATAAATAAAATGCATCAACTAAAAACAATTTATACATGACATAATACTGTTATTATGATTAATAAATTTATACCAAACCACCTTTTAAGATTAAAATTAAGTGACTATACCGTTTTAATCACCAATTTTAACAAACATATAATCCATTATTTTAAACTGTTTTAAAACAATATGTATCAAACGAGGGTGAACCGTTTCACTAAATAATACACTATTTCCGTATATAGTACATTATTTTAAGCCATGTGAAAATAAAACATGTTATTTTCGAAAATAAAAAAAACGAGTCTGTTACAGGGGGGAGGTCGACCGACCTAAACTTGTGGTCGACCGACCTCCAGCCGAAAAACGGAAATTTTCTGCAACAGTAAAATCGGTCGACCGACCTATTAATTAGGTCGACCGACCAACAAGCATTAAAAACGAATTTCAGAAAACGCAAAACGCTGCACTTTTGAAATTAAAACAAGTTTTTACCTTTTAAACTTCGATTAAAACAAGTAAATCAAAATTAACATCAACAAGGGTTCACATATTGTTAAGAATATCGATTAATTAACAATATGTAAACAGGAATCGAAAAACAAGATCGAAAACTCATAAAGGAAACTGTTTTAAAAAAAAAACAGAAAACTCACACAGGGGCGGTCGACCGACCGCTAATACTGGTTGACCGACCGACGCAGCGGCAGAAACGAGATTTTTCAAAATTTTTTAAAAAAAAACTTATGAAAAACACAAAAGTAAAATTTTCATGGCCTAAGGCTCTGATACCACTTGTGGGGAATAAAGCATGTATTCACCCTAAACTTGCAGGATTATAATGAAAAATACAGTTGTGTTTATAGTCATAAGATTAAAAAGGATAAGAAAAAGAATTCAACCTTTGGTCCTTTGTGCTTATGGCCTAAGAACAGGAATTAAAGTAAATTCCCTCCTATAACTTGCACCCAAGACTTGATTGAGATGATGCCGCGTGTGCTAGAAAATACTCTCCAATTGCCTTGCAATATGGGGAGAGCTTTTGAGAGGTTTTAGATGTGAGATCTGAGTTTTGGGAAAAAGATGTTCTCAAAACCCTCATTGTCAGAATTATGAATTACCAGTAAGTGACAAAAGGAGAAAGACTCTCCTTTTGTATTACTTAGGTCGGCCGAATGGGTCTTGGGTAAGGGTGGGCTTTTTCCACTCTTACCTTATACCTTTGCGTGATTCGACCCGTTTAGCTTTAAGTTGTTCGCGGGTTTTATTTATAAATCGTAACATGTTATCAGATATTAATACAGTCGATATATTAATAATGGTCTGACAAAATACGATATTAATATAACTGTTTATATTAATACGCGAATACTATATTTAATTAAATATAACCGTTTATATTTAATTTACGAATTAATCTTGTAATCCGTATTAGCTAAAATTATTTAATCCGTATTAAATAATAATCTCAATATCTTATTGACTAATTTATTAGTCAACACCTCTGACTAACTGTTTAGTCATATCCGGCATAAATGTGACTGTATTTTCATACCTTCACATCTCTCAAACGTGTCCTATAGGTGTGACGTATAGGGACCAGTTGATCACCGCCATCCGTATGACAATAACGTCAAACTTATCTAGCAAGACAACCGTTATTGATAAACGTGGATCAACTGGTAATAATACAAAAGTATGCCCTTGTGATCCTTAAAGAGATTTAATAAGTCATTGTACTTAATTGTCAAGGACACCAGCCCCAACAATCCTTTGCGCCCATTATTTGTCCTCACTTAAGCCCAAAAGCACAAGGCCTTGTTACTAAGTGGTGGATGGAAGTTATTATAAACATATCACAAGCCTTATATTCTACCGATGTGGGACAACTTTCCTCTCATACTCTTGGGTGTTACAAACTCCCCCACTTAAAGAACACAACGTCCTCGTTGTGCCTCAAACTTGACCACAACCAGGGCCATAATCCTCCCCCGCTAGGTTTGTGACCCGGGTACTCTCGACCACAGGCTCACCACACGGTCGCAGGGTCGCTCTGATACAATTTGTAACTACCCGACCCACCACGGTCGTAACACACCCCCAATAAGATGGGAGGTAAGCCTTTGGGCCCATTATTTGTCCTCACTTAAGCCCAAAAGCACAAGGCCTTGTTACTAAGTGGTGGGTGGAAGTTATTATAAACATATCACAAGCCTTATATTCTACCGATGTGGGACAACTTTCCTCTCATACTCTTGGGTGTTACAATTATGATTACCAAAACGTCAATGGTTACCCATCGATCACCATGGAGTACTATTAAGCCGACGGCTCCCATTATCCCACAAGTTATCATAAACGATTCACCTAACAGTGGGTGCATCTTACAATTCCTCAAGTATCTCAACAGGTAAATGCTGAGGTTCAACAAGTAACCTCGGGTCCAACACTCTGTCAACTTCATAAATTATGTCGTAAATGTCTCAACACTCTCACACCGTTACCAATAACTCTCGTTCCTCAAATATGTGGTATTTTCTGCATTCAAGAAGCTCCTCAAGATTAAGTGTCACTAACTTACCTCATTCATCTAATCAACAACATCATTATCTTAAGAATGTACCTCCAAATCTACAATTACCACTTACATTTAGCCACCTAACACGAAACTCTCAAGACGGCACAATATCCAAGATCACCCGAATATTATCAAAAACTTTCTCAACCAAATTCTGACAACGCAAGACCAAGCATTCCTCAAGGCAGGTATCACTACTCCAAGAACAAGTCGATCTCACCACTAATCTAGATGAAAGGGACAAGGCTCACAGAAGAGGGGATGAGATACGAACTCCAGGGATATACACGATACATATCTATAGAGGGTCACTCGAAAACGACTCGAGGAACAACGAGATGACAAGGTAAGGAACTTTAGGCTATGGACTCCAATAAAATTGAAGACAAGATCAGAAGGGGAAGTAAAGGAGAAAAAGGGAGAGAAGCGACATGAAGGAACGATTACGGAAATCTCCCAAGGTGCGGGTCTCTTACTACTCTCACGGGGTTCTCACTTCTTACTTTCCAAATCAAGTCATTCAATTAGGGGTTCTCACGAACAATTCCTCCAATGATTTCTATACCCTAATCTTCTAAACTCTAAACGATGTCATCATTATAACCACCTATTCCCAAAAGTTTGAGATGACACGTCTCTACTAGTTCCTCAAATGACAATTCAATAACACCTTCAGGTCACCACCCTTATGTCATATACACTTTACTTACCTCACCGTTCACTAGATAACAATTCTTAAACCATCAAGTTTTTCCGAACTTTCCTCTCCCAATGACTTACTTTATTCCATTCGCAAACTGGCGGTGCATCCTCAAGTTTCCTTTAAGTTTTTCAATAGAAGAACGCTAAGATCCATTAAATAACCTAAGGCCAGATAACGATTCACTTCCTCCAAGTTTAAATCATAAATTTTTTGAGTACTCAACTATTATAACCAATGATTCGTATTCCTCAACCACGGACCTTTCTCAGCTCAATCACTCATCTAAATCAAGCGTACTAACTCACTTCAATCATATATTCTTCATCTTTAGCATCTTAAGCCCATCCTCTCAGGTCGCTCTATATCCTCAAATGTCTTATCTAACTCCTTAAACAGTACTCTTCAATCCACAAATTTTCACAATCTAAGCATGGTTCTCAAGATTAGGTTCCACAGAAGACTACGTATACGACTCAACTTCAAGTAATTACCCTATCACACACTCTCACTCTCCCAATTGGATAGACGACTAGACACTTGGATCACCAAAACATGTCTCTCGATACCTCTTGAGTTATTCCTCAAATAACAACGCTTCTCAGAACACCGCTCATGGTTATCCTAAAACTAGTTCCTCCAAATCCAATAAAAGGAAAGATTACCTAGAGGGCACCTTAAGAAAGCAAGCAACAAAGTTAAGCTGAAAATATATGAAGATCTGTTCAAGTAAGATAGACAAATATTCTAAAAGCAGGATGTGCATCCGGAGTTATCAAAGAAGGTGGTGCACAAGTAAAGAGGAGTATCTTCAACGCTCAGAAGCACTCTCCAACGGTAGAACGAGTCTTCTATCTTTGGTAAAAACTCCTTTCTTGATCGCCAAATCGATAAGCCCACGGTTCGTCGGTTAAAAGACAATAAGGTAAAATCAATGACAATCAACAAACACGTTAGTCCTAATAAAAGCAATCACAAAACAGACTACGATATAAGTCCTTAAATCTACCCCATCTCTCATTCATTATTTGATTATATGGTCAAGTTAAGGTCGGGGGTTACATGAGTGCGTCGGGAGCAATAATGCTCTGATACCAACTGTAAAACCCCTCGCGAAAGCGGAAATATAAAACATACAAAATACTAAAAATGCAGCGGAATTAAAACTTTTTAACATAAACATGCGAGGTGAATTAAAACTGAAACTTAAGTAAAATATATATATACAATCAGCCTGGGATGGCACATCCCTACAGGCACTCAAAACTGAAATGTAAACTAAGTCTAGCTAAAGTAAACGTGTGAGTCAATCGATGAATAGGATCATCGCTCGCTAGCTCCATGCAACCCTCTGCCAACCACCTGTCATGTACCTACATACATGTAAACATGTGCGCCACAATCAGTGGGGAGTGACTAGAGTTCTCCTAGACACCGTTTGTAACGACACGTAACACAGAAATACAAACAGAATACTCCAACATATATCAACATGTGAAGTATAACAATATCTCAACAACTGATCTCACACTATCATGCAATCGCTAATGCACGGCTCTCAACCAACTTCATAAACCGTTAGGAAGGAGAGCCGGTTTCCCTACTGGTTACCCAGTCGGGGGGTCTTTCAGTCCAACTATTTATGAAACCGATCAAAGAGTCACCCAATGCCTTGGATGAACAATAACAAAGTCAAGTATCATTCTCATCAATATAATCTTCTACACCATCAATATCAACATCTATATCTGACACTGTACCACTCTAGGCAAGCAGATAAAACTCAGCAAGTATAAGGTTCAGCGGTCAACTTCAGACATAACCTACATACTAATCATTCAGCAAGTGTAAAGGTTCAGCGGTCAACTTAAGACATAACCTAAACACCAAAACATTCAGCAAGTGTAAAGGTTCTGCGGTCAACTTAAGACATAACCTAAACACCAAAACATTCAGCAAGCAAGGACTCAGAGGCCAACTTAAGGCATGGACCTGCCAATCAGCAAGACACTAGACTCAGCGGCCAACTTAAGGCATAAACTAGCATCCAAAAGTAAAGGACTCAGAGGCCAGCTTAAGGCATGTCCTTTCACTAGATCACAAGATACTAAACTCAGAGGCCAGCTTAAGGCATGTTCTAGCATCAAACATCTGCACTCCGGGCAAGGTGTTAGTTCCTTAGCTACCCCGTTGTGCAGCTGCTCTACTCGTCAGACTCAGAGGCCAACTTAAGGCATGTTCCAACGCGATCACAATCAAACATGTCTGGACTCAGAGGCCAGCTTAAGGCATGTCCCAAACACGACAAACATACACATATGGAGCTCAGAGGCCAGCTTAAGGCATATCCCCATATATGACAAACAACTCACGTATTAAGTTCAGAGGCCAGCTTAAGGCATAACTTAATACGCATCAATACAATATCATCAAAGTCTATGAACTAAACTATAGTTCTACTTTCTTAAGCTCTAGTCAACACTTAATTGACCCCGGGAACTAAGTTGAGGGAGAGCCGGTTTCCCTTTCGGTTATCCGACCGGGGGGTCTCTATCCTCTCTCCATTCCCGAACCCAATATAGTGTCGCCCATCCTCCGGGGACCTCAAATACATATCAAAGATACACGAAACGAGTTTCAATCAAAACCGATTAACCGTTTAAATGTTACAAACGAATTACGAATTCGACACAAAAATAAGCGTCAGGGGTCCCTAGCCGGTCGGCAGGCAGCCGGCCTACCGGCTGGCAACCCATTCATGCCTTCCTTTTCTTTCAATACGCAAAACCCAAAAAGGGCTCCCAGCCGGTCGGCAGGCAGCCGGCCTACCGGCTGGGAAGCCAACTCCCCTAAATTCGCAATTTCTTAAAGCTTACCAATGAGACTCCCAGCCGGTTGGCAGGCGGCCGGTCTACCGGCTAGGCACCTCATTCCCTACACTTACAATTTACGCATTAAACCAAAAGAGGCTACCAGCCGGTCAGCAAGCAGCCGGCCTACCGACTGGCAGCTTAAAACTTATTTTCTCCAAAACTCGCAAAACCCACTAAAGACGCTCCCAGCCGGTCGACCGGCGGCCGATCGGTCGACCGGCTCAGAGAGCCTGCTCGCCAAAAACGCATTTTCCGTGAACTCAAACACTCCAATAACTCGATACTAAACTTAAGAATCGCAACATGTGAAGTTTACCCTATATCACAAATCATCCATTAACACTATCTAACAGCAAACAAACCCATAACAATCCTCAATACGATTATATTTTGTATCCGTCGCAAAACATAAATTTCAGAAATTAAACCACTACTCATATGAAACATCAAGTAAGCATATAATCCTCAAGTAAGGTCATTTCTAACATGTTACTAAGTCCATTAATCATCAACCTTAAACAAAAATCAGAAATAATGACAAGAACACAACAAAACTTGCTATTTTAACAAAAAGGCCGAGTTACTCGTAATCTTCACCTCTTAACTTCTTAAACCAACATGAATCCGACTCCAAGCTACTCCTTTTGTCCAAGTCCGCGCTAGAAACACAACAAACTCCGTAAACCACGAAAAACGTGTCCTTAGGGTCACGGACAGAATATAAGACGGAATTATTTTGGGTAAAAACTTACCTAGAAAGATGGAGGGCGAGAAGAGGAATCCGTTGCCGCAAAAATCGCCTCAATCGGATAAGAAACGAAGATTCTATGAGAGTTTTTAAGATTGAAGGAGGAGGAAATCAAAAATGGTGTTTTGATTAAATCTGAAAAATGAATTGGAGGAGAGAGGTAGAAGATGGTGTGGTTAGGGTTTTGTGAGGAAAAAGAGGGGAAATGGATCCATTAACAAGTTAGGCCCATAAGACAAGTTTTAAGACAGTTTAAGCAAAAAACACCGAATTAAGTTAACTATAAACTTAAGACGATATAAATATTTCCGGACCATGAAATTAAATTGCTAAGACGTAAATTACGCTATTAAATGAAATCTTATTTAAATCCTTTTAAATATTCTCACATAAATTAGTCGGTTATTTAAAAGAAATTCCAAAAATTACGAAATATAAGTTATTTATCGAACTTGGACTTAAAATCATTAAACTTCTAAGTCCCGAAATATTGGGATGTTACAGTAATACAAAAGCAGCCCGGGATGGCACATCCCTACAGGCACTCAAGAACTGAAATGTAAATCTGAAGTCTAGCTAACGTAAAGGTGTAAGTCAATCGATGAATGATCATCGCTCGCTAGCTCCATGCAACCCCTCTGCCAACCTGTCATGTACCTACATACATGTAAACATGTATGCCACAATCAGTGGGGAGTGACTAGAGTTCTCCTAGCCACCTTTTGTAACGACACGTAACACAACAAGGCAAACAGAATACTCCAGCATAGATAAACATGTGAAGTATACAATATCTCAATAACTGAATCTCATATCATTATGCAATTACTAATGCACGGCTCTCAACCAACTTCGGAAACTATTTGGAAGGAGAGCCGGTTTTCCTACCGGTTGCCCGGTCGGGGGGTCTTTCAGTCCAAACCATTTACGAAACTGACTAAAGAGTCATCCAATGCCTTGGATGAACAATATCAAAGTCAAGTATCATACTCATCAATATCAACATCTATATCTGACACTGGACCAACTCTAGGCAAGCAGATAAAACTCAGCAAGTATAAGGTTCAGCGGTCAACTTCAGACATAACCTAAATACCAATCATTCAGCAAGCATAAAGGTTCAGCGGTCAACTTAAGACATAACCTAAATACCAATCATTCAGCAAGTATAAAGGTTCAGCGGTCAACTTAAGACATAACCTTAATACCAATCATTCAGCAAGTATAAAGGTTCAGCGGTCAACTTAAGACATAACCTAAATACCAATCATTCAGCAAGCCAGGACTCAGAGGCCAACTTAAGGCATGGACCTGCCAATCAGCAAGACACTAGATTCAGAGGCCAACTTAAGGCATAGACTAGCACCCAAAAGTAAAGGTGTTGAACCATATATTCAAATAAATATATAGTATATATGTTTATGTTTTGATAATGACAAGTCTAGCTATTTATATATTATATACTCGTACGTATAATCGTGTGCTAAGTGTACAGAATATTAGTAACAAGATCTAATCAATCAAGTGTAAAAGATTAAAGCATATTAGTCAATTAATTGACTAAGTTGAAGATTGATAGAAGATCACAAGCGCGCATAATGAACTAAAGTTATATTTATCAACTATAGCTTTAGTACAAGATTGATTCAAGTTATAGCTCGTAGCTATAACTCTATATTATGAAGAAATGATCGGAATATATGTGTTTGGATGAAACGTTTGTTTCCAAGTAATATCGTGTGCAATTAATGTTAATTGGTATTCTATTGTAAGTATGGAATTGTTAATCTTAATAAGATTATATAAAATATCTTTTGGTTAAAATAGGAATAAATAATTTTCTTATGAGATAATTATTTATTACTAAAATATAGTATGTTACGACTTTGGGAAACGTGTAACAGGTCACGATTACCATAATTCGTATAGGATTAAATTAAGTAAATATTATGTATTTATTTAATATCCTAAAACAAACTAAGATTATATTATGATAATATATTTTATTATCTTTGACATGGTTTAGGAAGTTGATTTAATAAGGATACTAATTGTTTATTATATAAAGATCTTTCCTAAATATGAATTAGGAAATTGATTCCTTATATAATACTTATAGTATATTATTAAATCTTTCCTAAATATATTAAGAATAGATTTAAGGTAGTATTACTAAAAGACTAGTATTCTAGTTTAAGTAATATTTCTAAATCATCTAGGGTTTGAATTACCTAGATACATATTCTATATAAATAGACTACCTATGACATATTAAGTACACACGAAATATACACACACACATATACACGCAAATCAAGAGAGAACCGCCGTTCATATACTTCAAGTTCGAGCTTATCATTGTCAAATCCGATTCAAGATTCAAGTGCTCAAGCATTGATCTTATTCATTCAAGATTGTGACATCAAGAAAACAGTGAAGACTTTATCTTATTAACGTAAGATAGAACGAGTATTTAGCGGTACTCATTGTAAGGCAAATATTTAACGGTATTTGTCGTAGCTAGATATTTAACGGTATCTAGATAGAGTTGTGACTAACATCAAAGTCGCACGAGTAGGGTTGATAAAATTGTAATCCAAAGTTGGTACTAATTTTATTAATCGAGTATAGTGGACGTAGTTCTCAAAGTGTGAGACTGAACCACTTCAAAAATATTGTGTTTCTCTTTATTATTCGTTCTACTCGAAGATCATCATACAACCATACATACATCAAAGATCATTGAAAAAGAAGGCATACTCAATTCAACCCCCCCCCCCCCCCTTCTTGAGTATATTATATCAATACACTCTTCAAAAGGACTCAGAGGCCAGCTTAAGGCATGTCCCTTCACCACATCACAAGACACTAGACTCAGAGGCCAGCTTAAGGCATGTCCTAGCATCAAACATATGCACTCCGGGCAAGGTGTCAGTTCCTTAGCTACCCCCGTTGTGCAGCTGCTCTACTCGTCAGACTTAGAGGCCAACTTAAGGCATGTTCCGACGCGATCACAATCAAACATGTCTGGGCTCAGAGGCCAGGTTAAGGCATATCCCAGACACGACAACAATACACATATAGGGCTCAGAGGCCAACTTAAGGCATATCCCCATATATGACAACCATCTCACGCATTAAGCTCAGAGGCCAACTTATGGCATACCTTAATACGCATCAATACAATATCATCCAAGTCTAGGAACTAATCTATAGATCTACTTCCTTATACTTCTAATCAACACTTAATTGATCCCGGGAACTAAGTTGAGGGAGAGCCGGTTTCCCTTTCGGTTACCCGACCGGGGGGTCTCTATCCTCTCTCCATTCCCGAACCCAATATAGTGTCGACCATCCTCCGGGGACCTCAAACACACATCAAAGGTACAAGGAACGAGTTTCAATCAAAACCGAATAAACCTTTGAAAGTCATAAACAAAACAATAGGAACAGGGGCTCTCAGCCAGTCCCAGACCGTCTGCCGGTCCACCGGCTGGGAGTCCCTTCCCATAAGCCTTTACAAAATCTGAAATGAATGAGAACAGGCTCTCAGCCAGTGGACCGTCCGCCGGCCAGCCGGCTGGGAGTCCCTTCCCATAGCCACTCTTCAAAAATCCGAAATACAAGGAATGACTCTCAGCCGATGTACCGGCTGTCGGCCTGCCGGCTGAGAGTAACTTCCCAAGCCTGAAAATCTTCACCAACACACAAGAGGCATCCTGAGATGGTCGACCGACGGCCGACCTACCGGCTCAGAACCCTTTTCCTAAAATCCTGAACATACGAAATTTTAACACACCGACTCTGAGCCGGCCGACCGGCTGCCGGTCAGCCTACCGGCTCAGAGTCATCTGTACGCGAAAATCGCAATTCTCTACTATACACAAAACTCTTCAAATCTGTAACACCCCCATTTATTTAAGAGTCTTTAGCAAGACATTCTCAAACAAATAGAGCTGCTACATCTCGGAATGTCCGAGGTAGTGAATAACAAAGTAAAACAAACCAAAGTACTTTATATAAAAGTGATTAAATTTGAACTTTTGATATTACAACTACTACGCAAAGAATAAAAGTACAACTGATATCATCTAAGTATGTGATCTAATTCTAAGTAGGTCCAAGCCATGTCTCTCTCCTTCCCCAAGCTCCTAGTCCATCTGTCTCTGATCTGTAGAATCTACTCCCCATTTCGGATCATCGTAGGTGTACACGAATACACTGTCAACCTCGCGGTTGAGTAGGATAACACAATAATAAATAATGCAACAAATATGATATGCAAATGCCATGATATGCTCGAGCTCAATCACAATCTCAATCTCAACTCATACCCTTGCACCAAGCCATACCGAACCTCCCGGCAGACTATAATCGGTCGTCACCGAACACCAGCTCAATAGCTGATAAGACACCAAGCCTGGTCTGCAGAACCGCCCTGGGCTTTATATCAGAACAATATCTGATTCACATCTTTTCTCAGTGTCCAATGCATATGCCATGATTATGAATACAACACCAAATAAATAACCATAAATTATCATGCTCAGAATTGATACTTGCATTCAACACACAATGCACATCCATACATAACTTAATACAGAGTAAAGCACTGGTGTAACCTACCTGGAATAGCAGTATGTAGTTAAGCAGTCACCGTTTAGTAGTGTTCCACCTCGAATTCCGTTCCTATGGTCATTACTTAATATTAAATTCTACTCGTGAAATCACATGGTATTAGTTAATTATAACTTACTAAATATGGATTTACCAAAAATAGCACTTACCGAAAATAGCATATGATTTCCAAATTGATTATTACCAAATCACTATTACCTCACTAAATAATATCCGATAAGCCAGTTAATAATAGTAGTAGTATCAAACATGTTTTCACTACACTTTACTATATAACAAGTATGTATTAATTATAATAATGAGGATATTAAGAGTAGTAATAATAATAATAATAATAATAATAATAATAATAATAATAATAATAATAAACAATAGTAGAATAATAATCAATAGTAGCAAAAATAGTGTAACCAACATGATTAATTAAATCATTACTAGAAGAGATGGTAGGATGACAACATACGTAAACAAAGCCCAACCAAACACACGACAACGCAAGTAAACAGCCCCCTCAAAACCCAGTCGTGACCCTCGGCAACCACCTCTCTCAACACCATCGGCAGCCCCTGGCCTCCCCACTGGCACCACCGGGCTCGCCCCTGAGTCGTGGTGGTTCCAGGGAGAAGGTCAGTGGCCGTCGACTGCTGCCCACGGCACCAAACCTCGATAACGAACATGGCAGCACCACCCAGTACTCCCTGTTCACGGTTCTGCATCCAGTTTTAAACTCAATACAAATGCTCCCATAACCACCACGAACCATCGCGAGACCCACCTTTACAACCCTCATACTACCCACTAACAAACTACCCCCGACACCCATGGCAAAAGTGAACAGGAAACGAATTATATACTAGTATAAAGGTTCATGTCTAAAACACTGTTTTGAAACGACTCACAACCGACTCGTACCCCCACAACGAAACCCGCTACAACACTATCAGCACACACCGACAACCACCGTGACAACAGCCACGTGAACCCCCTGACTACCCCCTTCCAGACACTAAAAGAACGCATACAAAAACTATACATATTATCAAACAAATCATTCCATAAACTCCCTTGTTCATCACAAAAATACTGAAACAGTGAAAAAAAAAAACGACTCTGAAAGCCACCTTAAATCACTATATACAACGGTCAGTGAAGGTTAACGGTGACTCTACCCTGACCCAAACATAACTATTAACATCATAGTTCTACCCCCCCCCCCCCCCCCCCCCCCCCCTCCCCCATGATAAACAGAACCAAGCGTCCTTATAACATATGTAAAATGCATCATAAAAGTGGACAGAACAGCGAAAACAAAAGGAAAACAAGGTGAGTGTATTGTATCTTAGAAGCAATCGACCACCGTTGACCACCCCTAAACCACCGTGAACCCCTTCTCCCTAATCCCTGATGCGGCGGCGGCAGCTTTGCGTGAGGTTTGAGAATTTTGGATGCTAGGGTTAGGTTTTCTAGGTGAGTTTATATAAGGAGGCTGATAGAATTTGTGTTTTTCCTCTTGTTTTGAGCGTGAGAGGGTTGAGACAGAATTTGTGTTTTTTCCTCTTGTTTTGAGCGTGAGAGGGTTGAGACGAGTTGGGCTTGTTTAGTCCTTGGGACGCTTCTCAAGGCCCAACTAAGTAAGACACGCGTTTCGATGGCTAAATACCCGTTCCCGACACTTACTCAACATATAAGATATAAGAAACTTATTCGCTAAAACTAATTGTCGAACTTAACGTTCAAAATAGTTATCAACACGTCAGATTAAATTAAATAAGACGTACTAAAAATACGGGGTATTACAGTCTTCCCTCCTTAAAATGAACTTCATCCCGAAGTTCGCTATCCCGTAACGATAAGGCAACCAATAACAAGCATGAGACAATCACAAGTAGCACTTACACGAGTCCCCAAAAAGCGAAATGTTACATTATTTGTAACAACCCGACCCACCACTGTCGTAACACACCCCCAATAAGATGAGAGGTAAGCCTTTGGGCCCATTATTTGTCCTCACTTAAGCCCAAAAGCACAAGGCCTTGTTACTAAGTGGTGGGTGGAAGCTATTATAAACATATCACAAGCCTTTCAATCTACCGATGTGGGACAAATCTCCACACATCTCAATTTCAACCTCATAATCGGATGGAGTGTTACAATATCCCCCACTTAAGAACACAACGTCCCTGTTGTGCCTCAAACTAGACCGCAGCCAAGCCCAGAATCCTCCCCCGCTAGGTGTGTGAACCGGGTACTCCCGACCACAGGCTCACCACACGGTCGCAGGGTCGCTCTGATACCATTTTGTAACACCCTCATTTATTTAAGAGTCTTTAGCAAGACATTCTCAAACAAATAGAGCTGCTACATCTCGGAATGTCCGAGGTAGTGAATAACAAAGTAAAACAAACCAAAGTACTTTATATAAAAGTGATTAAATTTGAACTTTTGATATTACAACTACTACGCAAAGAATAAAAGTACAACTGATATCATCTAAGTATGTGATCTAATTCTAAGTAGGTCCAAGCCATGTCTCTCTCCTTCCCCAAGCTCCTAGTCCATCTGTCTCTGATCTGTAGAATCTACTCCCCATTTCGGATCATCGTAGGTGTACACGAATACACTGTCAACCTCGCGGTTGAGTAGGATAACACAATAATAAATAATGCAACAAATATGATATGCAAATGCCATGATATGCTCGAGCTCAATCACAATCTCAATCTCAACTCATACCCTTGCACCAAGCCATACCGAACCTCCCGGCAGACTATAATCGGTCGTCACCGAACACCAGCTCAATAGCTGATAAGACACCAAGCCTGGTCTGCAGAACCGCCCTGGGCTTTATATCAGAACAATATCTGATTCACATCTTTTCTCAGTGTCCAATGCATATGCCATGATTATGAATACAACACCAAATAAATAACCATAAATTAATATGCTCAGAATTGATACTTGCATTCAACACACAATGCACATCCATACATAACTTAATACAGAGTAAAGCACTGGTGTAACCTACCTCGAATAGCAGTATGTAGTTAAGCAGTCACCGTTTAGTAGTGTTCCACCTCGAATTCCGTTCCTATGGTCATTACTTAATATTAAATTCTACTCGTGAAATCACATGGTATTAGTTAATTATAACTTACTAAATATGGATTTACCAAAAATAGCACTTACCGAAAATAGCATATGATTTCCAAATTGATTATTACCAAATCACTATTACCTCACTAAATAATATCCGATAAGCCAGTTAATAATAGTAGTAGTATCAAACATGTTTTCACTACACTTTACTATATAACAAGTATGTATTAATTATAATAATGAGGATATTAAGAGTAGTAATAATAATAATAATAATAATAATAATAATAAACAATAGTAGAATAATAATCAATAGTAGCAAAAATAGTGTAACCAACATGATTAATTAAATCATTACTAGAAGAGATGGTAGGATGACAACATACGTAAACAAAGCCCAACCAAACACACGACAACGCAAGTAAACAGCCCCCTCAAAACCCAGTCGTGACCCTCGGCAACCACCTCTCTCAACACCATCGGCAGCCCCTGGCCTCCCCACTGGCACCACCGGGCTCGCCCCTGAGTCGTGGTGGTTCCAGGGAGAAGGTCAGTGGCCGTCGACTGCTGCCCACGGCACCAAACCTCGATAACGAACATGGCAGCACCACCCAGTACTCCCTGTTCACGGTTCTGCATCCAGTTTTAAACTCAATACAAATGCTCCCACAACCACCACGAACCATCGCGAGACCCACCTTTACAACCCTCATACTACCCACTAACAAACTACCCCGACACCCATGGCAAAAGTGAACAGGAAATGAATTATATACTAGTATAAAGGTTCATGTCTGAAACACTGTTTTGAAACGACTCACAACCGACTCGTACCCCCAACACGAAACCCGCTACAACACTATCAGCACACACCGACAACCACCGTGACAACAGCCACGTGAACCCCCTGACTACCCCCTTCCAGACACTAAAAGAACGCATACAAAAACTATACATATTATCAAACAAATCATTCCATAAACTCCCTTGTTCATCACAAAAATACTGAAACAGTGAAAAAAAAAAACGACTCTGAAAGCCACCTTAAATCACTATATACAACGGTCAGTGAAGGTTAACGGTGACTCTACCCTGACCCAAACATAACTATTAACATCATAGTTCTACCCCCCCCCCCCTCCCCCATGATAAACAGAACCAAGCGTCCTTATAACATATGTAAAATGCATCATAAAACTGGACAGAACAGCGAAAACAGAAGGAAAACAAGGTGAGTGTATTGTATCTTAGAAGCAATCGACCACCGTTGACCACCCCTAAACCACCGTGAACCCCTTCTCCCTAATCCCTGATGCGGCGGCGGCAGCTTTGCGTGAGGTTTGAGAATTTTGGATGCTAGGGTTAGGTTTTCTAGGTGAGTTTATATAAGGAGGCTGATAGAATTTGTGTTTTTCCTCTTGTTTTGAGCGTGAGAGGGTTGAGACAGAATTTGTGTTTTTTCCTCTTGTTTTGAGCGTGAGAGGGTTGAGACGAGTTGGGCTTGTTTAGTCCTTGGGACGCTTCTCAAGGCCCAACTAAGTAAGACACGCGTTTCGATGGCTAAATACCCGTTCCCGACACTTACTCAACATATAAGATATAAGAAACTTATTCGCTAAAACTAATTGTCGAACTTAACGTTCAAAATAGTTATCAACACGTCAGATTAAATTAAATAAGACGTACTAAAAATACGAGGTATTACAGTCTTCCCTCCTTAAAATGAACTTCATCCCGAAGTTCGCTATCCCGTAACGATAAGGCAACCAATAACAAGCATGAGACAATCACAAGTAGCACTTACACGAGTCCCCAAAAAGCGAAATGTTACATTATTTGTAACAACCCGACCCACCACTGTCGTAACACACCCCCAATAAGATGAGAGGTAAGCCTTTGGGCCCATTATTTGTCCTCACTTAAGCCCAAAAGCACAAGGCCTTGTTACTAAGTGGTGGGTGGAAGCTATTATAAACATATCACAAGCCTTTCAATCTACCGATGTGGGACAAATCTCCACACATCTCAATTTCAACCTCATAATCGGATGGAGTGTTACAATATCCCCCACTTAAGAACACAACGTCCCTATTGTGCCTCAAACTTGACCGCAGCCAAGCCCAGAATCTTCCCCCGCTAGGTGTGTGAACCGGGTACTCCCGACCACAGGCTCACCACACGGTCGCAGGGTCGCTCTGATACCATTTTGTAACACCCCCATTTATTTAAGAGTCTTTAGCAAGACATTCTCAAACAAATAGAGCTGCTACATCTCGGAATGTCCGAGGTAGTGAATAACAAAGTAAAACAAACCAAAGTACTTTATATAAAAGTGATTAAATTTGAACTTTTGATATTACAACTACTACGCAAAGAATAAAAGTACAACTGATATCATCTAAGTATGTGATCTAATTCTAAGTAGGTCCAAGCCATGTCTCTCTCCTTCCCCAAGCTCCTAGTCCATCTGTCTCTGATCTGTAGAATCTACTCCCCATTTCGGATCATCGTAGGTGTACACGAATACACTGTCAACCTCGCGGTTGAGTAGGATAACACAATAATAAATAATGCAACAAATATGATATGCAAATGTCATGATATGCTCGAGCTCAATCACAATCTCAATCTCAACTCATACCCTTGCACCAAGCCATACCGAACCTCCCGGCAGACTATAATCGGTCGTCACCGAACACCAGCTCAATAGCTGATAAGACACCAAGCCTGGTCTGTAGAACCGCCCTGGGCTTTATATCAGAACAATATCTGATTCACATCTTTTCTCAGTGTCCAATGCATATGCCATGATTATGAATACAACACCAAATAAATAACCATAAATTATCATGCTCAGAATTGATACTTGCATTCAACACACAATGCACATCCATACATAACTTAATACAGAGTAAAGCACTGGTGTAACCTACCTGGAATAGCAGTATGTAGTTAAGCAGTCACCGTTTAGTAGTGTTCCACCTCGAATTCCGTTCCTATGGTCATTACTTAATATTAAATTCTACTCGTGAAATCACATGGTATTAGTTAATTATAACTTACTAAATATGGATTTACCAAAAATAGCACTTACCGAAAATAGCATATGATTTCCAAATTGATTATTACCAAATCACTATTACCTCACTAAATAATATCCGATAAGCCAGTTAATAATAGTAGTAGTATCAAACATGTTTTCACTACACTTTACTATATAACAAGTATGTATTAATTATAATAATGAGGATATTAAGAGTAGTAATAATAATAATAATAATAATAATAATAAACAATAGTAGAATAATAATCAATAGTAGCAAAAATAGTGTAACCAACATGATTAATTAAATCATTACTAGAAGAGATGGTAGGATGACAACATACGTAAACAAAGCCCAACCAAACACACGACAACGCAAGTAAACAGCCCCCTCAAAACCCAGTCGTGACCCTCGGCAACCACCTCTCTCAACACCATCGGCAGCCCCTGGCCTCCCCACTGGCACCACCGGGCTCGCCCCTGAGTCGTGGTGGTTCCAGGGAGAAGGTCAGTGGCCGTCGACTGCTGCCCACGGCACCAAACCTCGATAACGAACATGGCAGCACCACCCAGTACTCCCTGTTCACGGTTCTGCATCCAGTTTTAAACTCAATACAAATGCTCCCACAACCACCACGAACCATCGCGAGACCCACCTTTACAACCCTCATACTACCCACTAACAAACTACCCCCGACACCCATGGCAAAAGTGAACAGGAAATGAATTATATACTAGTATAAAGGTTCATGTCTGAAACACTGTTTTGAAACGACTCACAACCGACTCGTACCCCCAACACGAAACCCGCTACAACACTATCAGCACACACCGACAACCACCGTGACAACAGCCACGTGAACCCCCTGACTACCCCCTTCCAGACACTAAAAGAACGCATACAAAAACTATACATATTATCAAACAAATCATTCCATAAACTCCCTTGTTCATCACAAAAATACTGAAACAGTGAAAAAAAAAAACGACTCTGAAAGCCACCTTAAATCACTATATACAACGGTCAGTGAAGGTTAACGGTGACTCTACCCTGACCCAAACATAACTATTAACATCATAGTTCTACCCCCCCCCCCCCTCCCCCATGATAAACAGAACCAAGCGTCCTTATAACATATGTAAAATGCATCATAAAACTGGACAGAACAGCGAAAACAGAAGGAAAACAAGGTGAGTGTATTGTATCTTAGAAGCAATCGACCACCGTTGACCACCCCTAAACCACCGTGAACCCCTTCTCCCTAATCCCTGATGCGGCGGCGGCAGCTTTGCGTGAGGTTTGAGAATTTTGGATGCTAGGGTTAGGTTTTCTAGGTGAGTTTATATAAGGAGGCTGATAGAATTTGTGTTTTTCCTCTTGTTTTGAGCGTGAGAGGGTTGAGACAGAATTTGTGTTTTTTCCTCTTGTTTTGAGCGTGAGAGGGTTGAGACGAGTTGGGCTTGTTTAGTCCTTGGGACGCTTCTCAAGGCCCAACTAAGTAAGACACGCGTTTCGATGGCTAAATACCCGTTCCCGACACTTACTCAACATATAAGATATAAGAAACTTATTCGCTAAAACTAATTGTCGAACTTAACGTTCAAAATAGTTATCAACACGTCAGATTAAATTAAATAAGACGTACTAAAAATACGAGGTATTACAGTCTTCCCTCCTTAAAATGAACTTCATCCCGAAGTTCGCTATCCCGTAACGATAAGGCAACCAATAACAAGCATGAGACAATCACAAGTAGCACTTACACGAGTCCCCAAAAAGCGAAATGTTACATTATTTGTAACAACCCGACCCACCACTGTCGTAACACACCCCCAATAAGATGAGAGGTAAGCCTTTGGGCCCATTATTTGTCCTCACTTAAGCCCAAAAGCACAAGGCCTTGTTACTAAGTGGTGGGTGGAAGCTATTATAAACATATCACAAGCCTTTCAATCTACCGATGTGGGACAAATCTCCACACATCTCAATTTCAACCTCATAATCGGATGGAGTGTTACAATATCCCCCACTTAAGAACACAACGTCCCTATTGTGCCTCAAACTTGACCGCAGCCAAGCCCAGAATCTTCCCCCGCTAGGTGTGTGAACCGGGTACTCCCGACCACAGGCTCACCACACGGTCGCAGGGTCGCTCTGATACCATTTTGTAACACCCCCATTTATTTAAGAGTCTTTAGCAAGACATTCTCAAACAAATAGAGCTGCTACATCTCGGAATGTCCGAGGTAGTGAATAACAAAGTAAAACAAACCAAAGTACTTTATATAAAAGTGATTAAATTTGAACTTTTGATATTACAACTACTACGCAAAGAATAAAAGTACAACTGATATCATCTAAGTATGTGATCTAATTCTAAGTAGGTCCAAGCCATGTCTCTCTCCTTCCCCAAGCTCCTAGTCCATCTGTCTCTGATCTGTAGAATCTACTCCCCATTTCGGATCATCGTAGGTGTACACGAATACACTGTCAACCTCGCGGTTGAGTAGGATAACACAATAATAAATAATGCAACAAATATGATATGCAAATGTCATGATATGCTCGAGCTCAATCACAATCTCAATCTCAACTCATACCCTTGCACCAAGCCATACCGAACCTCCCGGCAGACTATAATCGGTCGTCACCGAACACCAGCTCAATAGCTGATAAGACACCAAGCCTGGTCTGTAGAACCGCCCTGGGCTTTATATCAGAACAATATCTGATTCACATCTTTTCTCAGTGTCCAATGCATATGCCATGATTATGAATACAACACCAAATAAATAACCATAAATTATCATGCTCAGAATTGATACTTGCATTCAACACACAATGCACATCCATACATAACTTAATACAGAGTAAAGCACTGGTGTAACCTACCTGGAATAGCAGTATGTAGTTAAGCAGTCACCGTTTAGTAGTGTTCCACCTCGAATTCCGTTCCTATGGTCATTACTTAATATTAAATTCTACTCGTGAAATCACATGGTATTAGTTAATTATAACTTACTAAATATGGATTTACCAAAAATAGCACTTACCGAAATAGCATATGATTTCCAAATTGATTATTACCAAATCACTATTACCTCACTAAATAATATCCGATAAGCCAGTTAATAATAGTAGTAGTATCAAACATGTTTTCACTACACTTTACTATATAACAAGTATGTATTAATTATAATAATGAGGATATTAGGAGTAGTAATAATAATAATAATAATAATAATAATAATAATAAACAATAGTAGAATAATAATCAATAGTAGCAAAAATAGTGTAACCAACATGATTAATTAAATCATTACTAGAAAAGATGGTAGGATGACAACATACGTAAACAAAGCCCAACCAAACACACGACAACGCAAGTAAACAGCCCCCTCAAAACCCAGTCGTGACCCTCGGCAACCACCTCTCTCAACACCATCGGCAGCCCCTGGCCTCCCCACTGGCACCACCGGGCTCGCCCCTGAGTCGTGGTGGTTCCAGGGAGAAGGTCAGTGGCCGTCGACTGCTGCCCACGGCACCAAACCTCGATAACGAACATGGCAGCACCACCCAGTACTCCCTGTTCACGGTTCTGCATCCAGTTTTAAACTCAATACAAATGCTCCCACAACCACCACGAACCATCGCGAGACCCACCTTTACAACCCTCATACTACCCACTAACAAACTACCCCGACACCCATGGCAAAAGTGAACAGGAAACGAATTATATACTAGTATAAAGGTTCATGTCTAAAACACTGTTTTGAAACGACTCACAACCGACTCGTACCCCCACAACGAAACCCGCTACAACACTATCAGCACACACCGACAACCACCGTGACAACAGCCACGTGAACCCCCTGACTACCCCCTTCCAGACACTAAAAGAACGCATACAAAAACTATACATATTATCAAACAAATCATTCCATAAACTCCCTTGTTCATCACAAAAATACTGAAACAGTGAAAAAAAAAACGACTCTGAAAGCCACCTTAAATCACTATATACAACGGTCAGTGAAGGTTAACGGTGACTCTACCCTGACCCCAAACATAACTATTAACATCATAGTTCTACCCCCCCCCCCCCCCCCCCCCCTCCCCCTCCCCCATGATAAACAGAACCAAGCGTCCTTATAACATATGTAAAATGCATCATAAAAGTGGACAGAACAGCGAAAACAGAAGGAAAACAAGGTGAGTGTATTGTATCTTAGAAGCAATCGACCACCGTTGACCACCCCTAAACCACCGTGAACCCCTTCTCCCTAATCCCTGATGCGGCGGCGGCAGCTTTGTTTGAGGTTTGAGAATTTTGGATGCTAGGGTTAGGTTTTCTAGGTGAGTTTATATAAGGAGGCTGATAGAATTTGTGTTTTTCCTCTTGTTTTGAGCGTGAGAGGGTTGAGACAGAATTTGTGTTTTTTCCTCTTGTTTTGAGCGTGAGAGGGTTGAGACGAGTTGGGCTTGTTTAGTCCTTGGGACGCTTCTCAAGGCCCAACTAAGTAAGACACGCGTTTCGATGGCTAAATACCCGTTCCCGACACTTACTCAACATATAAGATATAAGAAACTTATTCGCTAAAACTAATTGTCGAACTTAACGTTCAAAATAGTTATCAACACGTCAGATTAAATTAAATAAGACGTACTAAAAATACGGGGTATTACAGTCTTCCCTCCTTAAAATGAACTTCATCCTGAAGTTCGCTATCCCGTAACGATAAGGCAACCAATAACAAGCATGAGACAATCACAAGTAGCACTTACACGAGTCCCCAAAAAGCGAAATGTTACATTATTTGTAACAACCCGACCCACCACTGTCGTAACACACCCCCAATAAGATGAGAGGTAAGCCTTTGGGCCCATTATTTGTCCTCACTTAAGCCCAAAAGCACAAGGCCTTGTTACTAAGTGGTGGGTGGAAGCTATTATAAACATATCACAAGCCTTTCAATCTACCGATGTGGGACAAATCTCCACACATCTCAATTTCAACCTCATAATCGGATGGAGTGTTACAATATCCCCCACTTAAGAACACAGCGTCCCTGTTGTGCCTCAAACTTGACCGCAGCCAAGCCCAGAATCCTCCCCCGCTAGGTGTGTGAACCGGGTACTCCCGACCACAGGCTCACCACACGGTCGCAGGGTCGCTCTGATACCATTTTGTAACACCCCCATTTATTTAAGAGTCTTTAGCAAGACATTCTCAAACAAATAGAGCTGCTACATCTCGGAATGTCCGAGGTAGTGAATAACAAAGTAAAACAAACCAAAGTACTTTATATAAAAGTGATTAAATTTGAACTTTTGATATTACAACTACTACGCAAAGAATAAAAGTACAACTGATATCATCTAAGTATGTGATCTAATTCTAAGTAGGTCCAAGCCATGTCTCTCTCCTTCCCCAAGCTCCTAGTCCATCTGTCTCTGATCTGTAGAATCTACTCCCCATTTCGGATCATCGTAGGTGTACACGAATACACTGTCAACCTCGCGGTTGAGTAGGATAACACAATAATAAATAATGCAACAAATATGATATGCAAATGCCATGATATGCTCGAGCTCAATCACAATCTCAATCTCAACTCATACCCTTGCACCAAGCCATACCGAACCTCCCGGCAGACTATAATCGGTCGTCACCGAACACCAGCTCAATAGCTGATAAGACACCAAGCCTGGTCTGCAGAACCGCCCTGGGCTTTATATCAGAACAATATCTGATTCACATCTTTTCTCAGTGTCCAATGCATATGCCATGATTATGAATACAACACCAAATAAATAACCATAAATTATCATGCTCAGAATTGATACTTGCATTCAACACACAATGCACATCCATACATAACTTAATACAGAGTAAAGCACTGGTGTAACCTACCTGGAATAGCAGTATGTAGTTAAGCAGTCACCGTTTAGTAGTGTTCCACCTCGAATTCCGTTCCTATGGTCATTACTTAATATTAAATTCTACTCGTGAAATCACATGGTATTAGTTAATTATAACTTACTAAATATGGATTTACCAAAAATAGCACTTACCGAAAATAGCATATGATTTCCAAATTGATTATTACCAAATCACTATTACCTCACTAAATAATATCCGATAAGCCAGTTAATAATAGTAGTAGTATCAAACATGTTTTCACTACACTTTACTATATAACAAGTATGTATTAATTATAATAATGAGGATATTAAGAGTAGTAATAATAATAATAATAATAATAATAATAATAATAAACAATAGTAGAATAATAATCAATAGTAGCAAAAATAGTGTAACCAACATGATTAATTAAATCATTACTAGAAGAGATGGTAGGATGACAACATACGTAAACAAAGCCCAACCAAACACACGACAACGCAAGTAAACAGCCCCCTCAAAACCCAGTCGTGACCCTCGGCAACCACCTCTCTCAACACCATCGGCAGCCCCTGGCCTCCCCACTGGCACCACCGGGCTCGCCCCTGAGTCGTGGTGGTTCCAGGGAGAAGGTCAGTGGCCGTCGACTGCTGCCCACGGCACCAAACCTCGATAACGAACATGGCAGCACCACCCAGTACTCCCTGTTCACGGTTCTGCATCCAGTTTTAAACTCAATACAAATGCTCCCACAACCACCACGAACCATCGCGAGACCCACCTTTACAACCCTCATACTACCCACTAACAAACTACCCCGACACCCATGGCAAAAGTGAACAGGAAACGAATTATATACTAGTATAAAGGTTCATGTCTAAAACACTGTTTTGAAACGACTCACAACCGACTCGTACCCCCACAACGAAACCCGCTACAACACTATCAGCACACACCGACAACCACCGTGACAACAGCCACGTGAACCCCCTGACTACCCCCTTCCAGACACTAAAAGAACGCATACAAAAACTATATATATTATCAAACAAATCATTCCATAAACTCCCTTGTTCATCACAAAAATACTGAAACAGTGAAAAAAAAAAACGACTCTGAAAGCCACCTTAAATCACTATATACAACGGTCAGTGAAGGTTAACGGTGACTCTACCCTGACCCAAACATAACTATTAACATCATAGTTCTACCCCCCCCCCCCCCCTCCCCCATGATAAACAGAACCAAGCGTCCTTATAACATATGTAAAATGCATCATAAAAGTGGACAGAACAGCGAAAACAGAAGGAAAACAAGGTGAGTGTATTGTATCTTAGAAGCAATCGACCACCGTTGACCACCCCTAAACCACCGTGAACCCCTTCTCCCTAATCCCTGATGCGGCGGCGGCAGCTTTGCGTGAGGTTTGAGAATTTTGGATGCTAGGGTTAGGTTTTCTAGGTGAGTTTATATAAGGAGGCTGATAGAATTTGTGTTTTTCCTCTTGTTTTGAGCGTGAGAGGGTTGAGACAGAATTTGTGTTTTTTCCTCTTGTTTTGAGCGTGAGAGGGTTGAGACGAGTTGGGCTTGTTTAGTCCTTGGGACGCTTCTCAAGGCCCAACTAAGTAAGACACGCGTTTCGATGGCTAAATACCCGTTCCCGACACTTACTCAACATATAAGATATAAGAAACTTATTCGCTAAAACTAATTGTCGAACTTAACGTTCAAAATAGTTATCAACACGTCAGATTAAATTAAATAAGACGTACTAAAAATACGGGGTATTACAGTCTTCCCTCCTTAAAATGAACTTCATCCCGAAGTTCGCTATCCCGTAACGATAAGGCAACCAATAACAAGCATGAGACAATCACAAGTAGCACTTACACGAGTCCCCAAAAAGCGAAATGTTACATTATTTGTAACAACCCGACCCACCACTGTCGTAACACACCCCCAATAAGATGAGAGGTAAGCCTTTGGGCCCATTATTTGTCCTCACTTAAGCCCAAAAGCACAAGGCCTTGTTACTAAGTGGTGGGTGGAAGCTATTATAAACATATCACAAGCCTTTCAATCTACCGATGTGGGACAAATCTCCACACATCTCAATTTCAACCTCATAATCGGATGGAGTGTTATAATATCCCCCACTTAAGAACACAACGTCCCTGTTGTGCCTCAAACTTGACCGCAGCCAAGCCCAGAATCCTCCCCCGCTAGGTGTGTGAACCGGGTACTCCCGACCACAGGCTCACCACACGGTCGCAGGGTCGCTCTGATACCATTTTGTAACACCCCCATTTATTTAAGAGTCTTTAGCAAGACATTCTGAAATAAATAGAGCTGTTACATCTCGGAATGTCCGAGGTAGTGAATAACAAAGTAAAACAAA
Source organism: Silene conica (assembly GCA_029255685.2). NCBI lineage: Eukaryota > Viridiplantae > Streptophyta > Magnoliopsida > Caryophyllales > Caryophyllaceae > Silene > Silene conica. The sequence goes on along the minus strand of CM055312.2, from coordinate 32,488,725 downwards.
CCAAAGTACTTTATATAAAAGTGATTAAATTTGAACTTTTGATATTACAACTACTACGCAAAGAATAAAAGTACAACTGATATCATCTAAGTATGTGATCTAATTCTAAGTATGTCCAAGCCATGTCTCTCTCCTTGCCCAAGCTCCTAGTCCATCTGTCTCTGATCTGTAGAATCTACTCCCCATTCCGGATCATGTTAGGTGTACACGAATACACTGTCAACCTCGCGGTTGAGTAGGATAACACAATAATAAATAATGCAACAAATATGATATGCAAATGCCATGATATGCTCGAGCTCAATCACAATCTGAATCTCAACTCATACTCTTGCACCAAGCCATACCGAAGCTCCCGGCACACTATAATTGGTCGTCACCGAACACCAGCTCAATAGCTGATAAGACACCAGGCCTGGTCTGCAGAACCACCTTGGGCTTTACGTCAGAACAATATCTGATTCACATCTTTTTTCAGTGTCCAATGCATATGCCATGATTATGAATACAACACCAAATAAATAACCATAAATTATCATGCTCAGAATTCATACTTGCATTCAACAGACAATGCACATCCATACATAACTTAATACAGAGTAAAGCACTGGTGTAACCTACCTGGAATAGCAGTATGTAATTAAGCAGTCACCTTTTAGTAGTGTTCCACCTCGAATTCCGTTCCTATGGTCATTACTTAATATTAAATTCTACTCGTGAAATCACATGATATTAATTAATTATAACTTACTAAATATGGATTTACCAAAAATAGCACTTACCGAAAATAGCATATGATTTCCTAATCGATTATTACCTAATCACTATTACCTCACTAAATAATATCCGATAAGCCAGTTAATAATAGTAGTAGTATCAAACATGTTTTCACTACACTTTACTATATAACAAGTATGTATTAATAATAATAATAATAATAAGGATATTAAGAGTAGTAGTAATAATAATAATAATAATAATAATAAACAATAGTAGAATAATAATCAATTGTAGCAAAAATAGTGTAACCAACATGATTAATTAAATCATTACTAGAAGAGATGGTAGGATGACAACATACGTAAACAAAGCCTGTTGTAACATTTCGGGTTTTAAAGTACTCTTATTAGTTTGGGTGTTAGGTGGTGTCACATTTGATGTGCCTAGGGACCATGTTGTTGACTACGGGATGGTGAACTTCGGGACGAAGTTCATTTTAAGGAGGGAAGACTGTAATACCCCGTATTCAGCCTCGGTCAATGGCAGTAATACTCTGTATTTTTATTCCGTTTTATTTTATTTTATTTTGATTTGTCTTTGAATGTTGACGGGTCATAATAAAAATAGGTGTTATAAGCGATATAATATTGTTGAACGAGGTGCTTTATGTGTTGTGTTTTCGGGTCGTAAATGCGAGTGTTTAACAAAATCGAGTCATGGTTATATTATTTGGGTACTGGGGTGCGTGAGATGCTGACCCATACACGGAAAACCAAGCCTTTGGGCCTAGGGTTGCGTGCAAAAACACAACCCACACGCAAGCTTAATAAATCTGAAATTAGAAATTTAGAAAGGAGGAAACTGCCGCCTTACGTTAACACTCAAACAAAACCTTATTCTGACCTAATCCTCACACACTCACACACCACATCATCAGCCGCCATACCAGGGAGTAGCAGGGTGGTCTTCACGGTGGGTTTAGGTTAACCTAGGGTTGCTCGACACCCCCGCAAGCAGGTACGATAACACGGCCTCAGTTTCTGGGTTTTTGCGCTTTCAATTTCGATTCGTTCGTTTTCATGTTGAATGTATGATTTCGTTTCTGATTTGTATATACTACTGGTCTAGGGCGTATAGTAGTCGTGTTTCGACCATGGTGGGGTTGTCGTTGGCCACCTAGGACCCTCGTAGGTGGTGGTTTTAACAGTGGGTAATGGGAGTATTGTCTTCGTTTCCTGGAACAGAGTTATAACATGATTTTCGTACTGTAATTCGATCCGTATGTTGTTTACGTTTTCCATGAGTGTTGTGGTTTTTGTGATAGTGGTAGTCAGGGGGTTAGTCTGATTGTTGCCGCAGTGGTCATGGGGTGTCGTGTCAGTAAAAGCAGCGGGTTTCGTAGAGAGGGTTAGTCGCGGGAAAAAAAAAATAGAACAGAGTGGTGGTGTTGTGTTAAGACGGTCTTCTGGTAGTGGTGGTTGTAATCCGCCGCTACTGGTTCCCTCCTTGGGACCACCGTGGCGAGCCGGTGGTGTCAGTAAAGGGGTCAGAGGTGGCAGAGGGTGAAGGAGCTGGTGTTTTTGGGGTTAACGGTCGGGGGTTTGAATAGTGTGTGTTGGTAGTCGGTTGTCGTGATTGTATTCGTTAAGTGTATTGTTGCCTTCTTATCATTATCATCATGATCAATATTGTGGGGAATAAAGCATGTATTCACCCTAAACTTGCAGGATTATAATGAAAAATACAGTTGTGTTTATAGTCATAAGTTAATAAAAAGCATGAAAAAGAAATCAACCTTTGGTCCTTGTGCGAAAGGCCTAAGAACAGGAATTAACACAAATTCCCTCCTATAACTTGCACCCAAGACTTAGAATGAGACGTGGCCGCGTGTGCTAGAAATCCTCTCCAACTGCCTTGCAATATTGGGAGAGCTATTTAGGTTTTAGATGTGAGATCTGAGGTTTTGGGAGAAGAAAGCTCTCAAAACCCTAATTTTTCCTTGAGATTTGTTTAAACAGTGAAACAAGAGTCCTTACATAAGGAGAAGTCTCCTCCTTATATACTACACTTGGCCGAAATATTTGAATAGGGTAAGGGTGGGCTTTCCACTCTTACCTTATTCTAATTCATGATTCGACCCATTTAGCTATAAGTTATTCGCGGGATTTTAATTATAAATCGTAACATGTTATCAGATATTAATACAGTCGATATATTAATAATGGTCTGACAAAATACGATGTTGTATAATTACCCAAATTAATATAACTGTTTATATTAATACGCGAATACAATATTTAATTAAATATATAACCGTTTATATTTAATTTACGAATTAAACATGTAATCCGTATTAGCTAAAATTATTTAATCCGTATTAAATAATAATCTCAACATCTTATTGACTAATTTAATAGTCAATACCTCTGACTAACTGTTTAGTCATATCCGGCATAAATGTGACTGTATTTTCATACCTTCACATCTCTCAAACGTGTCCTATAGGTGTGACGTATAGGGACCAGTTGATCACCGCCATCCGTATGACAATAACGTCAAACTTATCTAGCAAGCCAACCGTTATTGATAAACGTGGATCAACTAGTAATAATACAAAAGTATGCCCTTGTGATCCTTAAAGAGATTTAATAAGTCATTGTACTTAATTGTCAAGGACACCAGCCCCAACAATCTCCCACTTGTCCGTACAAGGGTATGTGCAATGACGTTATCACACTACATATGGAGGACACAAGCTCCAACAAACTCCCACTTGTCCGTACAAGTGTAGGTGCGATAACCGAATCTCATATCCTTTTAAAATTTCTCCCACTCAATGTAAGACAATTTGCAAATCCGCATTCGCAAAGGTCGTATCTCACAAGCGATCTGTATCAAGAGTGGTTTCCCCGACTAGAGAGTAACTTAACTGATAAAACGAATCTGTATTCGAGCATGGCCATGCATTTCAGTTACTACTCCTCGAGTGGCCCTGAGAAATGATAAAATCCTGATAAGGGTTTGGATATTTCCCTCAACTCGAATCCTGCCGATATCGCCCAGCATGAAATAACCCAGAAAAAATCCTCTTGGCCCCTGTTACGGTGACCGTGGGAAAGAAACCAAAGTTACCCAAAATCTGTCTTAATCTCAATAGACAGTTGAAGGTCAAAAGACTCGACTCTAAGGAACACTATCGAGGTCCTATCCATGACCAGGCACCCAATGTTATAAAACATTTAGGACTCCATAACGTTGTCACGGGGTGTCCTACCACTACAAAAAAATACTGACATTGCGACGAGATCTACTTCGAAGAACACGGCGGTTTCAACAAGAAAGGGTTGATACTCGGTATGGGAAATGCAGCCCCAGTCCTTTACGAGCGTCGTCGCCACTCAAGTGCTGGGACCCAGTCACAATACACCCCAGGTTTGTATTTTATAGTTTATTAAAATTTAAAACTAACCAATTATTTAACCGTTTACTAAATGAATATAATATCATGTTTGACTATTCATTGCAGGTTTCCTCGGCAAAATTCTTCGAGAGAATGCTCAGCTAAGACAAAACGATCTCGAGACATCCCAAAGGCTGAAGGCAATTGAAGAATACTTAAGTCAACAGGGGGCGCAGTTCACTACTCAGAGCTGCAACCCGGGAGGCTTTTCTCAGCCGAGACGCGACTTTGACGATGATGGCGGCGACAATGCTAGGGCGGCCAGTCATTTCGCCACCCCACAGCCCACCGACACGACCGTTAGATAGATTTCATTAGGTTGTTTAGTTGATGTACCGCGGACTATGTTTAGTTTTGAGTTGGATTATCATTTGTAAAACTTTCTTATTAGTTATGAAAAGAGATATTAAAAACCCTTGTCTCCGACAAGTTTTTGTTGCTGGGTCGTTTTTCTGAAATTGCAGGTTTACAGATCATGCAAAAGGGAAAAAATGAATCATTTCAATGGAAATGGGGAGCTGGAAAAAGGGCTGAAACCGGAAAATCACACAGGTATTTGCGACGGAAATGTCTCAATTTGCGACGGACATTCCGTCGCAAACCTTGACCAGAAGTCAAGGTCAGTCAAGGTTTGCGACGGAAAATCCGTCGCAAATGGACCTCTTTGCGACGGATTTTCCGTCGCAAACCTTGACTGACTATGACCAGAAGTCAAGGTCAGTCAATATTTGCGACGGAAAATCCGTCGCAAAGAGGCCCATTTGCGACGGATTTTCCGTCGCAAACCTTGACTGACCTTGACTCCTGGTCAAGGTCAATCCGTCGCAAAGAGTGGTCAATCCGTCGCAAAAAAGTTGCGACGGAAAAATCCGTCGCAAATTAACTTTTTGCGACAAAAATATGGGACAGACGCAGTCCGTCGCAAATCCGTCGCAAAAACATCATTTGCGACGGATTTCACCCTTTTTGCGACGGAAAATTCCGTCGCAAACAGAGCATTGTTTTGTAGTGATACGAGATATCCGTATAACTCGCCTTTGTGATTGGTCAGTCATCCACGTGACTTATGGCTCGTTGAACCCACCATCAACCAACGTCACAAAATGATTACCTGAGTTATCAGCTCAAGTGGGTAATCAAGGACCAAAAGGATGTAATGTTAATCAGTTCACTTTGTGGTGTTCAAAATTGGCGTACAATTCCACATGAAAAACAAAACATTTTATATCATAACAATAAGGTTGAATAGAGTACACGAGAAAATGAATTATTACATGAATTCATAAAAGAGTACTACAACTTAGGAACACATCCAATTCCCATGGAATGAATGTGCTCTTCATGCTTATCACGTGGTAATGCTTTTGTGAGAGGATCAGCTATGTTGTCATCCGTATCAATGAAAATCTCTTTTTGCTTCACGTAATCTCTGATTAGATGAGCTTTCCATTGTACATGCCTAGCCTTGTTGCTAGACTTATGCTCCTTAGCTTGGAAGATGGCACCTTTATTATCACAATAAACGGTGATTGGGTCATTCGAACTAAGCACTACTGATAGTCCTTGTAAGAATTGACGCATCCATATTGCTTCCTTAGCTGCTTCTGAGGCGGCATAGTACTCGGACCCAGTCGTAGAATCTGCTGTAACACTCTGTTTATTACTTTTCCAGCTGACAGCGGCACCATTAAGAGTAAAAACGAATCCAGATTGAGATTTCGAGTCATCTCGATCCGTTTGGAAGCTAGCATCTGCCTAACCCGTGGCGCAGAGCGTCGAGTCGCCTCCGTAAGTCAATCCCCAATCTTTAGTCCTCCGTAGGTACTTAAGAATGTTTTTCACGGCCATCCAGTGCTGTTCACCTGGATGAGCTTGGAATCGACTAGTCATACTCAATGCATATGCAACGTCTGGACGTGTGCATATCATGGCATACATGATCGATCCTATTGCCGAAGCATAAGGAATCCGACTCATGCGCTCTTTCTCTTCCAATGACTTAGCTTCTTGAGTCTTGCTCAAGTGAAGCCCAGGAGTCATAGGAAGGAACCCCTTCTTGGAGTTCGTCATGCTGAATCTCTCTAGAATCTTATCTATATAAGACTCCTGACTGAGAGACAACATCCGTCGTGATCTATCCCTGTAGATACGGATGCCCAAAATTCTTTGTGCCTCTCCCAGATCTTTCATCTGGAAATGGTTTTTCAACCATGCTTTAACCGAAGATAAGAGAGGTATGTCATTCCCAATCAAGAGTATGTCATCGACATACAGTACTAGGAATACAATCTTGCTCCCACTCGACTTGATATAGAGACATGGTTCCTCGTCTGATCGAATGAACCCATTCTCTTTTATCACTTGGTCGAAGCGATGATTCCAACTCCGCGATGCTTGCTTAAGTCCATAGATGGAACGCTTAAGCTTTCAAACTTTCTTAGGATGTGCTGGATCGATAAAACCCTCGGGTTGTACCATGTACAACTCTTCCTCCAAATAACCGTTTAAGAAGGCGGTTTTAACGTCCATTTGCCATATTTCATAATCATGAAATGCGGCGATCGCTAAGATAATCCGAATGGAACGTAGCATGACTACGGGTGCAAAGATCTCATCATAATGCAAGCCTGGCACTTGAGTGAAACCTTTAGCAACTAGTCTAGCCTTGTGGATATCTTGTTGTCCTTCCACGGCATGCTTTATCTTGTAAAGCCATTTGCATTGAAGGGGGCTTACCTTTGCAGGTAGGTCCAAAAGATCCCACACGTTGTTCTCATACATGGAGTCCATCTCGGATTGCATGGCTTCTAGCCATAGCTTTGAGTCAGAACTGGTCATGGCACCTTTATAGGTTGAGGGTTCATTACCCTCTAGGAGTAAGACGTCATCCATATCATGTTCCTCGACCATACCAATGTATCTGTCCGGAGGAATGAAGACTCTTCCCGATCTCCTAGGTTCCTCAGGAATGTCTACCGCAGCCTCGGTTGAAGGAACTGTTTCCTCCAATGGTTGCTCGGTAGTTGGTTCTTGAACCTCCGATAAATCGAAGGTTCTATTACTTGACTTGTTCTCTAGAAATTCTTTCTCTAAGAACGTCGCACTAGCCGCAACAAAAACACGTTGTTCGGTTGGCGAGTAGAAGTAATGACCAAAAGTTCCCTTTGGATAGCCTATAAAGTATTTCTTGACCGATCGCGGGCCGAGCTTATCCTCGTGTCTCCACTTGACATAAGCCTCGCAGCCCCAAACCCGAATAAAGGACAAGTTAGGGACCGTTCCCTTCCATAATTCGTATGGAGTCTTGTCTACAACTTTAGACGGACTTCGGTTAAGTATTAGAGCGGCCGACAAAAAAGCATAGCCCCACAATGAATCAGGCACGACGGTGTGACTCATCATGGATCGAACCATATCGAGTAGAGTTCGATTTCTCCGTTCGGACACACCATTTAATTGTGGTGTTCCAGGTGGAGTCAACTGTAGCACGATGCCACAGTCTTTAAGGTGTTGATCAAACTCGTGTGAAAGATACTCACCACCAAGATCCGAACGTAGTGCTTTAATCTTTCTACCCAGCTGGTTCTGTACCCGATTCTGGTATTCTTTGAACATGTCAAAGGATTCACTTTTATGTTTCATCAAGTAGACATAGCCATATCTACTCAAATCATCCGTGAAAGTGATGAAATACCTATAGCCTTCTCGTGCGTTGATCGACATAGGGCCACATACGTCCGTATGTATGAGTCCTAATAGGTCGGTAGCGCGCATTCCAACACCTTTGAAGGAAATACGAGTCATTTTGCCGATGAGACATGATTCACACGTGCCATATGATTCGAAATCAAAGGGCGAGATAGCTCCGTTCTGTATGAGCTGTTTTACGCGTTTCTCATTTATGTGTCCCATACGACAATGCCATAAGTAAGTTTGATCTTTGTCACCTACCTTTAATCTTTTATTATTCACATGTAATATCTCGGTGGTTTGATCTAAAACATAAATTCCATTCATGGAAACTGCCTTGCCATAAATCATATTGTGTAAGGAGAAAATACAGCTATTATTCTCTATTACAAATGAAAAGCCGAGTTTGTCAAGCGCAGAAACTGAAATAATGTTTTTGGACAAACTAGGAACATAATAACAGTTATATAAAAATAACTCGAATCCACTTGGAAGCTGGATCACGTATGTTCCCTTCGAGACTGCAGCAACGCGTGCTCCATTCCCGACACGCAGGTCAACCTCACCCTTGATTAGGGGTTCTTGTCCTCGGAGGCCCTGCACATGATTACATAGATGAGAACCACAACCAGTATCTAGTACCCAAGTTCCGTAACTTGCATGGTTAATCTCAATCATGTGAATAAAAGAAGAAGAAGACATACCAACAGGAGTAACGCGGCCTGCCATAATGTCCTCACGATACACGGGGCATGAGCGCCTCCAATGCCCAGTCTTGTGGCAATGGTGACATTCCATGCTAGTATCCTTGCTCTTTGTTTTGCCCTGTGAGTTGCTTGACTCACCTGGCCCACTCTTAGTAAATCCTGACTTCTTAAACTTGGGCTTGCCTACTGTTAGGTCGCCCTGAGCTTTAGCTTTACCCTTACCCTTACCCTTACTGGAGATCATGAGAACATCTTGCTTCACGCTCCCACTTAATTTCAGATCCTTCTCAGTCTGTACGAGAAGGGAGTGGAGCTCATGAGGAGTCTTCTTCATGTCGTTCATGTAGTAGTTGGCCCTAAAGAGGGCGAACCCATCATGAAGCGAATGAAGCATACGATCAACGATTATGTTCTCACTGATCTTGCAGTTCAGGGTCTCCAGTTTCTCGATATTCTCAATCATTTTGGGAATATGTGGGCTAACAGCTTGGCCCTTCTGGAGTTTCGCCTCAAAGAAGCGACAGGTATGCTCATAAGAAACGATTCTCGGAGCTTTGGAGAATTCGTTAGAGAGCGTGGTGAAAATCTTGTTTGCACCATGGGATATGAAGCGTCTTTGCAAATTTGATTCCATTGCATAGATGAGTACGTTCTTTATCGCACCCGCTTCCATGACGAAGTCGCTATGATCGCGAACTTCGTTGGCTCTAGCTCCAGTTCCTGGGTGTGCCGGAATGGGCTCAGTTAAATACTTAAGCTTTCCGTCAGCAATGGCAGCATTCCGTAGTGCTGCCTCCCAGTCAGAGAAGTTTGACCCATCATTCCTCAGTCTAGTTGACTGATTCATGGAGTCCATGAAGGCCTTTAGCCAGGATTCACGTGCTAGCTTGGCACTTAGCATTGGGTCTTCACCAGCCATTATAGTTATACAGCAGTTTTAATGAACGTGTTCTACACTGAAAAAGAAGATAAAACAAAACCATATAAGCAACTTATTGTTGTGATTTAAGTCTATATTAAATTGTATTTAAACTCGTAGACTCATGCATTTATATAATTGATCTCCCTCAAGAATTATATAAACGATCCCAAGACTCAATTTCCGTATATTGATAAGCCCACAGTTTGGCTAATTCCAATCGTTGGAACTCTTGGTCGATAGATTTCCGTAAATCCTATCTATTAGTCCATCTCAGTCACTAGATAGTATCGAGTGACCATGATGTTAAGATAAAATAAATCATCTGTTCCCACTTACCCGTTGTAGAAGGGGTCATATTATGCCTACCGACGAAGAAGGGATTCATGGGAGGCTGATTTATAAAGACTAGTCTCAATTTTTGGTTATACGAGGAAGACCCCATCAACTTTTATTTATTCATATTAAGTGAACTAATATCTAGCAAATGCGTGAATGAATTAAATAAAGTGATGGCTTTGCAAATGACATGTGACATCTGTATTGTCACAGAAAACTAACGCGTAACCTCTACATGAGTCAGTTTTCAGGCATGTTATAGGTGGTTTGGTTTTAGGCGGAATATGATGCATGCTATTATCGATGAAAGCATAAAATGAAAGCAATAAACGTAAATAAAAAGTCCCAGTGTGGCCTATCCTACCAAAACAAACATAAAACAACTTGGAATCCACCGTTGGACCCTAGAAGCTTGTCTTGATGTTCCATCTTGGTCCTTGCAGCGGGAGTGAGCATCCGGTCTCCGTCTTGTCTTTGGTCTTCACAAAATTACTAATTTAAATTACAAAAGTAGTCCTAGATACATTCTAATTTAAATACAAAAGTAATTACATGGCAAAAACCCAAAACGGAGATTCAAGATCTCAAGATTACAAGCAAGACTATGTCCCATCATTACGGTGACACAATCTTCTAAGGCCACACTAAGTTACAACCGTTTGCAAAATTAAATACGTTATTGAAAGCATTCATTAGACATTCAACAAGACGATAAATAAAATGCATCAACTAAATTAAAATTCATACATGACATAATACTGTTATTATGATTAACAAATTTTTACCAAACCACCTTTTAGGATTAAAATTATGTGATTATACCGTTTTAACCACTTTAATTTTAATAAGTTTATAATCCTATTATTTTAAACCGTTTTAAAATAATATGTATCAAACGAGGGTGAACCGTTTCACAAAATTAATAATATACTATTTCCGTATATAGTATATTACTAAAGGCCATGTGAAAATAAAACATGTTATTTTCGGAAAATAAAAAAAAACGAGTCTGTTACAGGGGTGGTCTACCGACCCAAAAAACAGGTCTACCGACCACCTGACGAAAAAAAAAATTTATTTTATTTATTTTTTTTTTTTTAAAGCAGAATGGTCGACCGACCCGAAAAACAGGTCGACCGACCACAAAACACGAAACCGAGTTTCTGAACACGGTTTCTCACAAAAGATAAACAGTCGAAACAGAAAAACACGCAGGAGGCGGTCGACCGACCGCAACGGGGGGTCGATCGACCGACTTAGCGGCAGAAGACGATTTTTCAGGTTTTAAAACTTACGAAAAACACAAAGGTAAAATTTTCATGGCCTGGCTCTGATACCACTTGTGGGGAATAAAGCATGTATTCACCCTAAACTTGCAGGATTATAATGAAAAATACAGTTGTGTTTATAGTCATAAGTTAATAAAAAGCATGAAAAAGAAATCAACCTTTGGTCCTTGTGCGAAAGGCCTAAGAACAGGAATTAACACAAATTCCCTCCTATAACTAGCACCCAAGACTTAGAATGAGACGTGGCCGCGTGTGCTAGAAATCCTCTCCAACTGCCTTGCAATATTGGGAGAGCTATTTAGGTTTTAGATGTGAGATCTGAGGTTTTGGGAGAAGAAAGCTCTCAAAACCCTAATTTTTCCTTGAGATTTGTTTAAACAGTGAAACAAGAGTCCTTACATAAGGAGAAGTCTCCTCCTTATATACTACACTTGGCCGAAATATTTGAATAGGGTAAGGGTGGGCTTTCCACTCTTACCTTATTCTAATTCATGATTCGACCCATTTAGCTATAAGTTATTCGCGGGATTTTAATTATAAATCGTAACATGTTATCAGATATTAATACAGTCGATATATTAATAATGGTCTGACAAAATACGATGTTGTATAATTACCCAAATTAATATAACTGTTTATATTAATACGCGAATACAATATTTAATTAAATATATAACCGTTTATATTTAATTTACGAATTAAACATGTAATCCGTATTAGCTAAAATTATTTAATCCGTATTAAATAATAATCTCAACATCTTATTGACTAATTTAATAGTCAATACCTCTGACTAACTGTTTAGTCATATCCGGCATAAATGTGACTGTATTTTCATACCTTCACATCTCTCAAACGTGTCCTATAGGTGTGACGTATAGGGACCAGTTGATCACCGCCATCCGTATGACAATAACGTCAAACTTATCTAGCAAGCCAACCGTTATTGATAAACGTGGATCAACTGGTAATAATACAAAAGTATGCCCTTGTGATCCTTAAAGAGATTTAATAAGTCATTATACTTAATTGTCAAGGACACCAGCCCCAACAAATATAATCATTGTTATCATTACTATTATTATATTATTATTATCATTGTTATTATTATTACTTTTGGTGTTAGTAGTTGTTTTAATTATCAATGGTATTATTAGTTAGTTTGAGTAATGCCATGTTAGTAATGTTATTAATAGTTGTTATTTAAATTGCTATTGATGCTAGGATTTATTTTTAGCAGTGGTTTTGAGTATGTCAAAAGTTAGCAATATGTGGTTATTGTCCTTGTGTGCTATAATGAGTAAATCTAAACTTAACAAGTTTATTTTTAGTAAGTCTATTTAATTCGTAACAATCGGGTAATGATTGAATGCTATATTGGTAAGTACTATTCTTAGTAAGTCTATAGTTGGCTAATGATGATTGATGTGGATAACGAGTTAATAATAATTGATATGTATACTTACGTTTAGTGTCAAGTAAATCGTTATGAACGTGATCAATTAAGCAATTAGTAGTGATTGGTGATATGAATAAAAGTTGATGGTAAAGTACTATTTATAGGAACCGAGCTCGAAGTGGAATCTTTCTGACAGCTATTCGGATATTGTTCTGCAAATCAAGGTAGGGGAATATCTGTATGTTTGTAAGTGTGATCCGACATGAGGTTACTCGTTATCTGGTTGATATACCTAACTGTGATATATTGTGATTGATTGCTTATTACTGCTTATTGTGGAGAACGGAGATGTGAAATGGGTCTTGTGATAAGGGTCTTGTGATATGGGTCTTGTGATATGGGACTTGTGATATGGCCATGGGAAGTGTGGTGTGATGGAGGTGTGGTGTGATGGGAGGTGTGGTGTGATGGAAATGAAGTGGTTGATTGGATGATATGGAGGTGGAAGAGGATACTATTCTATTGTTATTTATGTTTTATCTGCTTTACCTACTCAACCTCGCGGTTGACCCTGTGTATTCGTGTGACATCTACGATGATCCGGAATGGGGAATAGATTCTACAGTTCAGTGAAAGATGGATTAGGAGCTTGGGCATGGAGAGAGACATGGCTTGGACCTATTTAGAGTTAGACCACACTTAGATATCTTCAGTTGTACTTTTATTTTATCGAACTTTGGACCTCGTAGTTGTTGAAATATCAGGTTTAAATTTAATCAGTTTTTATATAAAGTACTTTGGTTTGTATACTTTGTTATTCACTACCTCGGATATTCCGAGATGGTAACAGCTCTATTTATTTGGGAATGTCCTGCTAAAGGCTCTTAAATAAATGGGGGTGTTACACCTGTAATACCCCGTATTTGAGCCTCGTCAACGACATCAAACTATATAAAGTACAAGTATTTCCGAAGGAGTGTTTATAAATATTTTACGTAAACCGTTATTATCGTATTGTTACGATTATTTTCTCGTTTCATAAATCGTAATCATTTGATATTTGATAATTATTTCATAAAATGATGTTTCATTCGTATTTCTTTAATTTTGATAATATATTTATAATTAAAATGTATATAAATCTTATTTAATATTTATTCTCTTTTGTACTTGTTTTAGTATCTAAGTCGAAGTTATATTTAAATTGTATTTTTATATATCTTATGTAAGTACTAATAATCTTATACTCTTATAATTACTTTAAATTAATATGTACATAATTTAATTAGTAAAACTATTTATATGTCATGTTATTAAGTTTTATTTATTTAATTATTTGCTACTTTGACGTTTCGCTAGTAATCGATCGTTTATTTAATTAATCGAGTTAATGTTTATATTTTATATGTTATAAGTAGTGTCGGGAACGGGTAATTAGTTATCGATATATGGGTTAATGTTATACGGGCCTCGGGATGCGTGCCCAAGGCTGTAAAGCCCAACTTGACACACTCTACACGCTGAAGAAGAGCAACAAAATTCTATCAGCCTCTAGATATGTTTGTACCCTAAAACCCTAACCCTAGTATTACAACGCTTCACACTTTCACACCATATCTCAGCCGACACTGCAGGGTACAAGTTAAAGGGATAGCACGGTGGTTTAGGGTGGCCGTTGGTGGCTCGTTTCACGTCTGAAATAGGGTACACGAACTCCCTCTGTTTCGTTTCCAGTTTAAGTTCAATTTTAATGCGTTAATTCATGTATGTATGTATATTCATGTGGTCTGATCTTTTCTGAGTTTTAATCTAGGAAGTTCAATAATTGTTTTTGGGTAAGAATCGAGTCACCGTTGGCCCTGTTGACCGCCGTTACATGGTGGTTTACACTCCCTGTCAGAGTCGTGTCATAGCAGATCTTTACACTTCTTTTCGTATGAGGTTGTTTGTGTCGTATTTAGTTTTGTTATCTGCTTATAATTTTGTATGTAGTTAGAGTCTGTTGAGGAGTGGTGGTCAAGGGTTCGTCTGGTGGTTAGGGTGGTGGTTCTTGGTGGGTCGTAAGGAAGTAGAGGCAGGGTTCGTTTGAGGAGACCAATTCTGATCTGGGTGTCGTGGTCAGAGTGACAGTGGGCAAGGGCTTCTATGTGGGTCTTCGACTAAAGGGTGATTGACTTTTGAGGTGGGTGTTTGGGTGCTTTGTTAGTGGGTAGCGTGGGGTGCGTAATGGTGGCTGTCACAGTGCCTCGTGGTGGGTTTGGGTGGTTGTACAGCAGGGTTAGTTTTGGGTTCCAGGAAACATGAATCTGGGTTGAGGTGGTGTCACTGGCTTTGGACCGTCTGTTCAGGTCGTGGGAGGCTGATGAGGGCTACTAACCTCCTTCCTGGGATCACCACCGCTCAGGGGCGAGCCTGGTGGTGCCAGTGAGGAGGCCAGGGGCTGCGTTGGGTGTTGATAGCGGTGGTTGACAGGGTGTCAATAAGGGGCTGTTGTGTGGGCTGAGTTTGTTGTTCGTTTGGTTGTGTGTTTGTACGGCCTGCGTGTTTCACTTGGGCTGAATGTATGGAATCAATACATGCTATCATGGTTATCCTTGTCTTTAGCATTATCATTATTAGTATTATTGTATTAATGTTAGTATTATTTTATTGTTATCTTTTATTATAAGTGTTAATATTATTATTATTATGATTGTTAATATATGGTTAATACTAGTGTGATTAAACATTTGTAAATGTTACTCATGTTGTATTTATTAAAGGTTGTCAAGTAAATTTTGTATACAAGAATGTGACGGTTATCAATATTTGACTATATACTTTCTATGTTCGTTTATTTAATTGAAGTTGGTTATCAAAGTAATAAGGACGAGTTTCTAAAATTAATTAACCTAGTCATGTTTAATACGGTCTCGTTATGCGTGATATATTATTTAAATCGTTAATTTGAGTAATTAATATGTTATATTTGTTTACGTAGTTATATTAGTTAGTAATTACGTATATTATATTGTTAGGTGACGTTTTTGAAGTGGCATTATTCTGTTTACTCGCTGGCTTGCATTGGATTATATTGCTATCCAGGTAGGATACACTGGTACCATATTCTTTGCCGTGTTTTGGATGGATGTGTATATTGTATGATATGGATGCAAGTGTGATTTTTATGAGAATGATATATAGTGGTTGAACATTTTTATATTGCATTCATAAGCATGGCATATGCATTGGATACGGATTTGAGATGATGAGATATTATTGGGCCCAGGCTAGTTCTGCAGGACTAGACCTGGTGACCTCAGCTGTTATGCTGGTGTTCGGCGACGGCCGAGTATAGTCTGCCGGGAGGTTCGGTATGGCTGGGAGTCACGGGTTTGAGATTGAGAATGAGATTGAGCTCGAGCATATCATGACATTTGCATATCATCTTTGTTGCATTATTTATTATTATTTTACCCTACTCAACCGCGAGGTTGACAGTGTATTCGTGTACACCTACGATGATCCGGAATGGGGAGTAGATTCTACAGGTCAGAGACAGATGGACTAGGAGCTTGGGCAAGGAGTGAGACATGGCTTGGACCTACTTAGAATTAGATCACATACTTAGATGTTGTCATCATTTGTACTTTTATTCTTGCGTAGTAGTTGTAATATTTAAAGTTTAAATTTTATCGTATTTTATATAAAGTACTTTGGTTTGTTTTTACTTTGTTATTCACTACCTCGGACATTCCGAGATGGTAACAGTCCTATTTATTTGAGAATGTCTTGCTAAAGGCTCTTAAATAAATGGGGGTGTTACAAAGTGGTATCAGAGCGAACGATCCTCAGGCCTAAACTAAAATGAAAATAATGAACATAGGAGTGTCTAAATAAAATGAACCCCAGGTTTGTAACTGTTAGGAGCCCCAGGATTGGGATGAGTTAGGGGCCCCCTCAAACCAAGCCACTGGCCCTTTCAGTCTAATCTGGTTACCCTTGAGAGATGTAGAGCGTGGGTAGTATAGAATAAAGGACAGGACCCAATATATATATTGTACCAACGTTTTCGCAGGAAAAAGGGAATGAGGTAAGTATGATGTGAAATATGGTTGAAGATCTGTGTTGTATGAGAGTAATATTGAATGTTGATTGAGTTGTATGATCTTCAAGTGATGAGAACATGAAAATTGGAATGTGATTTTGAAACATAAGCTTGACTTGTATGATGATGTGCCTTAAAAGAATACGACAGATTTTGAGATGTTGATTGATCTGAAGGATTGCATTGAAATTTTAGAGAATGGATGTCTATTTATTGAAAAATAATAATTTTGAGTGATATTATCATGTGATTTTGGTGTTTAGAAATTTTATATGATATCTGGTTAATAAATGACTATCGTAACTATGTAATATATTTTCTTGAATTTGAACATGAATGATCGGATTTAAATTTTATAGTAATCTATGTCTAGAGATATGCAGAATGTGTTGCCCTAAGCCATGAATGTCATATAGCTATGTGTTACATTCGGGTATACTTGTATGAATATTGATTTATTTAGTTGATCCTACCTTTCAGTTTCGCAATCTTATCGCTTTCATGATAGCAAGTACAATTGATATAATGAATAAATATTAATATAGTGCGATGTCATTTCTATGCTTCAATATATGCGTCCAACATGTTTTGAGAATAGTCCCCTCAAAACCCAGTCGTGACCCTCGGCAACCACCTCTCTCAACACCATCGGCAGCCCCTGGCCTCCCCACTGGCACCATCGGGCTCGCCCCTGAGTCGTGGTGGTTCCAGGGAGAAGGTCAGTGGCCGTCGACCACTGCCCACGGCACCAAACCTCGGTAACGAACATGGCAGCACCACCCAGTACTCCATTTTCACGGTTCTGCATCCAGTTTTAAACTCAATACAAATGCTCCCACAACCACCACGAACCACCGCGAGACCCACCTTTACAACCCTCATACTACCCCGACACCCATGGCAAAAGTGAACAGGAAACGAATTATATACTAGTATAAAGGTTCATGTCTAAAACACTGTTCTGAAACGACTCACAACCGACTCGTACCCCCACAACGAAACCCGCTACAACACTATCAGCACATACCGACAACCACCGTGACAACAGCCACGTGAACCCCCTGACTACCCCCTTCCAGACACTAAAAGAACGCATACAAAAACTATACATATTATCAAACAAATCATTCCATAAACTCCCTTGTTCATCACGAAAATACTGAAACAGTGAAAAAAAAATGACTCTGACAACCACCTTAAATCACTATATACAACGGTCAGTGAAGGTTAACGGTGACTCTACCCTGACCCAAACATAACTATTAACATCATAGTTCAACCCCCCCCCCCCCCCCCCCATGATAAACAGAACCAAGCGTCCTTATAACATATGTAAAACGCATCATAAAAGTGGATAGAACAACGAAAACAGAAGGAAAACAAGGTGAGTGTACCGTATCTTAGAAGCAATCGACCACCGTTGACCACCCCTAAACCACCGTGAACCCCTTCTCCCTAATCCCTGATGCGGCGGCGGCAGCTTTGCGTGAGGTTTGAGAATTTTGGATGCTAGGGTTAGGTTTTCTAGGTGAGTTTATATAAGGAGGCTGATAGAATTTGTGTTTTTCCTCTTGTTTTGAGCGTGAGAGGGTTGAGACAGAATTTGTGTTTTTTCCTCTTGTTTTGAGCGTGAGAGGGTTGAGACGAGTTGGGCTTGTTTAGTCCGTGGCACGCTTCTCAAGGCCCAACTAAGTAAGACACGCGTTTCGATGGCTAAATACCCGTTCCCGACACTTACTCAACATATAAGATATAAGAAACTTATTCGCTAAAACTAATTGTCGAACTTAACGTTCAAAATAGTTATCAACACGTCAGATTAAATTAAATAAGACGTACTAAAAATACGGGGTATTACAGTCTTCCCTCCTTAAAATGAACTTCATCCCGAAGTTCGCTATCCAGTAACGATAAGGCAACCCATAACAAGCATGAGACAATCACAAGTAGCACTTACACGAGTCCCCAAAAAGCAAAATGTTACATTCTATCCCCCTTAAGAAACTTTGTCCCCAAAGTTTAACATACAACAGTAAAACATGACATTTATAGAACCACAATATAACATATAACAGAAGTAATGAGGATTTCCAAGTATAGTCAAACAATCACGACATACCAATTTGCCATGTCATAACAACTAGCCATATCAAGATTTTACAATCCTACCCTCCTTAAGACATGGTTACGTTTCCGTAACCCCATTATAAAAATTTCACTTCCAATTCTCAAGAAGGTCACCGAAACAACAGTCACAATTCATCAGATAAGTTATCTACTCTACACTAGACAACTTAGCATCCGACTTTTAAAGAACCAAAACTCATTTGTCAATTCATGTTACGCAGTAAAACAAAACCAGGTAATTAACACTTATATGTCCTTGAAATTTTAACACACATTTAACATAATTACACCAATGTAGACAATCAGCTAACCCATACAAATTAAACATCTCGTGCTCTTAATCATATTATAGGAGCAAAATCTTGTTTACGCAGATAAGAGAAATGACATTAGACAAAATTTTAATTGATGTAATTAAACACGGAGCCACACGAGATATACACAAATCATAGGTTAGCAAGTCAGCTTAGCATTTCTAGGTATGAATAAGTTAGAAATCACTTAAGTACATTTCCCATCTACTCACATTACATCATTTATCATAAAACCAGCGATGAACATAACTTGCAAAATAAGCGGTTTATATCATGCGGAACAATTTTGTATTCAGGCAGAATTTCATCAACACGTAGCTACAGAGTTTGTCATATTGCGAACAATCACTATAGTTATCAAAACATCAAACCTTATCATGGATCATCACTTTGAAAACATTTTGAAACTTTTGGAAACATTCAAGTGGTAAATTGCGGCAATTTTATAATCACGAATGAAAAGGTAATTTTACAAGCTACAGATCGAAACAAAACGACACGGAGACATTCTGCCTCTTCTTTACTAAAAGATTTTTCTTGTAACTCATGAATTATGAAAATTTTAACGATAGAAGCAAACGATTACACAAGACTGGTACTTCCGTAAATCACATGTCAACCAATCAATAACTCAGTACACCGTGATCAGGTTTTAAATATAGCAATATGCAATTCACTTTATGGCATACCAATATACTTGAAAATTTATAAAGATGATAATCATAGGGAACTAAACAGATATAAACCATCAATATACAAAAGAACATCAACAAGATTCACATTGTTCGAATATTCACAATTATGTATAACAATTAGATTGCTATATCATGCTAACAAGTTTACCAGTTAAATTTCATTCCACCACTTAGCAAGACTCTTCTCTGATAAACGTAAGTTTAACATTACATAATTGTTTTGAGATCATGACACTGGAAAGTAAGAGCGTCGGTAATTGAAACTATTTTATATAAAACTAGACAAAATAAGCAAGATTATGTTATCATATAGTAAAGTTCATATTCATATCCTATGCCAACTATCCATGTTACTAATGTCATAACAGGATATTACATGGTTATATTACCGAATTCATATTTGATTAAACTTTTATATTTAAACTTTACTATTTCAACAATCATACATCACGCAGCAACCTCCAAAAATCATAATTAAATGACCGCTTAGCTATTTTGCAAGCTATTATAGCTTTTAGAAAATATAAGGAATTAACTAATCATAGGAAGAATAATCAAAGGCATATCGTAAGGAAATTATTTATAACAATTTTACAACTTAGTTGGTCTGAACAGAAACTTTACAACAATTAGACAGAAAATTTGGGCAACTTGCAAACATCACTATTAAATAACGGTTCATTAAGTACGTTGCTTATCATTTTGAAAACGTGAATGAATATTCTAAACAGTGGAGTTAGAATTATGCATAAATAATAAATACGTTTTAAATGATTTCCTTTGTAAAACATGGGTCAAAACAGAATTGTACAGTGACAATCTGACCACTGTCAACTAAAATATTTATTTCTCGCAAAATATAGCTCGTATTAACATGAACCCAACGGCATTGGAAAGCTAATTCAGAAGATTATCACCTATAAAATTTTCATATACATATAGATAACATATTTTAAATGGCAGCCCGTACAAATAAGGTAACATTATGAAAGTTTATCAAAATTTTGATTCCTTTGCAATTTCACATTACTACATCGAAACTCGATCATTCCTCTTCCAAAGCACGTTGTCATAATATTTGAAGCATAGACATCACTTTGCACCATATTAACATTCATTCCTCATTTCAACTATAATTATCATCTAGTACACAGTAAGGATTTTGAAACTGAAAATAGAAACAATTAAATAATTCACTAGTTTTATATGCATAAATAAATATGGAATTGGCCTGTAAATTTAAAGAAGAACCTACACATAACTATATAACATTCATGGCTTGGCGTAACACATTTCGCATATCACTAGACATGAATTGCTAAAGCAATTAGTAAAAATAATAACAATCATAAATCTCAAAATTCGATCGCATTTGCTTAGTAAGCCAACAGTAAACTCTTGCAAAGGATAAGGAATTCAAATAAGAAGTATATACACACTCATAATAACAACAAAACAATTATCAACTGACATGACATCCGTTTCGGTCTACTACCTTTATACACAGGACTTAAATTGATTCCGTATCCTGTAACAACATTGCCTGGCTGGCTCTATTAACTGTTCCAGTCAATCATGGTCATATCTCTCCTACATCTAACCTCCTAGGTAGCTATAGATTATGGTGCTTCTATCATCTACTCATTACACACATCATTATACTATATCTCTACCTAAGGGTTCAGGGATCATATAGCCGCATGCATCCAAGTCAAACTCATATACTCATACTCATATTCTCAAAACTTGTAAGTCATATATTTCAACCAACATTCAATATCATTATCATGCTTCACACTACAAACCTCCAACCATGTTTCACATCATAACTTACCTCATTCCGCACCTGCAAAACTGTTAGTACAATATAGGCAAAATAGGCAAGGTCCGATCTTTTATCTTGTTACTACCCACTCTCTGCACCACTCAAGGTTACCAAGTTAGACTGAAAGGGCGAGTGGCTTGGTTTGAGGGGGCCCCTAACTCATCCCAATCCTGGGGCTCCTAACAGTTACTAACCTGGGGTTCGTTTTATTTGACTCTTCCTATGTTCATTTTTTTTTTCATATGTTTTTAGGCCTGAGGATCGTTCGCTCTGATACCACTTTGTAACAACCCGACCCACCACGGTCGTAACACACCCCCACTAAGATGGGAGATAAGCCTTTGGGCCAATTATTTGTCCTCACTTAAGCCCAAAAGCACAAGGCCTTGTTACTAAGTGGTGGGTGGAAGCTATTATAAACATATCACAAGCCTTTCAATCTACCGATGTGAGACAAATATCCACACATCTCAATTTCAACCTCATAATCGGATGGAGTGTTACAATATCCCCACTTAAGAACACAACGTTCCCGTTGTGCCTCAAACTTGACCGCAGCCAAGCCCAGAATCCTCCCCCGCTAGGTGTGTGACCCGGGTACTCCCGACCACAGGCTCACCACACGGTCGCAGGGTCGCTCTGATACCACTTTGTAACACCCCCATTTATTTAAGAGTCTTTAGCAAGACATTCTGAAATAAATAGAGCTGTTACATCTCGGAATGTCCGAGGTAGTGAATAACAAAGTAAAACAAACCAAAGTACTTTATATAAAAGTGATTAAATTTGAACTTTTGATATTACAACTACTACGCAAAGAATAAAAGTACAACTTATATCATCTAAGTATGTGATCCAATTCTAAGTAGGTCCAAGCCATGTCTCTCTCCTTGCCCAAGCTCCTAGTCCATCTGTCTCTGATCTGTAGAATCTACTCCCCATTCTGGATCATCGTAGGTGTACACGAATACAGTGTCAACCTCGCAGTTGAGTAGGATAACACAATAATAAATAATGCAACAAATATGATATGCAAATGCCATGATATGCTCGAGTTCAATCACAATCTCAATCTCAACTCCTACCCTTGCACCAAGCCATACCGAACCTCCCGGCAGACTATAATCGGTCGTCACCGAACACCAGCTCAAAAGCTGATAAGACACCAGGCCTGGTCTGCAGAACCACCCTGGGCTTTACATCAGAACAATATCTGATTCACATCTTTGCTCAGTGTCCAATGCATATGCCATGATTATGAATACAACACCAAATAAATAACCATAAATTATCATGCTCAGAATTCATACTTGCATTCAACAGACAATGCACATCCATACATAACTTAATACAGAGTAAAGCACTGGTGTAACCTACCTGGAATAGCAGTATGTAATTAAGTAGTCACCGTTTAGTAGTGTTCCACCTCGAATTCCGTTCCTATGGTCATTACTTAATATTAAATTCTACTCGTGAAATCACATGGTATTAATTAATTATAACTTACTAAATATGGATTTACCAAAAATAGCACTTACCGAAAATAGCATATGATTTCCTAATCAATTATTACCAAATCACAATTACCTCACTAAATAATATCCGATAAGCCAGTTAATAATAATAGTAGTGTCAAACATGTTTTCACTACACTTTACTATATAACAAGAATGTATTAATAATAATAATAAGGATATTAAGAGTAGTAGTAATAATAATAATAATAATAAACAATAGTAGAATAATAATCAATAGTAGCAAAAATAGTGTAACCAACATGATTAATTAAATCATTACTAGAAGAGATGGTAGGATGATAACATACGTAAACAAAGCCCAACCAAACACACGACAACGCAAGTAAACAGCCCCCTCAAAACCCAGTCGTGACCCTCGGCAACCACCTCTCTCAACACCATCGGCAGCCCCTGGCCTCCCCACTGGCACCGGCCACCGGGCTCGCCCCTGAGTTATGGTGGTTCCAGGGAGAAGGTCAGTGGCCGTCGACCACTGCCCACGGCACCAAACCTCGGTAACGAACATGGCAGCACCACCCAGTACTCCCTGTTCACGGTTCTACATCCAGTTTTAAACTCAATACAAATGCTCCCACAACCACCACGAACCACCACGAGACCCACCTTTACAACCCTCATACTACCCACTAACATACTACCCCGACACCCATGGCAAAAGTGAACAAAAAACGAATTATATACTAGTATAAAGGTTCATGTCTAAAACACTGTTCTGAAACGACTCACAACCGACTCGTACCCCCACAACGAAACCCGCTACAACACTATCAGCACACACCGACAACCACCGTGACAACAGCCACATGAACCCCCTGACTACCCCCTTCCAGACACTAAAAGAACGCATACAAAAACTATACATAGTATCAAACAAATCATTCCATAAACTCCCTTGTTCATCACGAAAATACTGAAACAGTGAAAAAAAAACGACTCTGACAGCCACCTTAAATCACTATATACAACGGTCAGTGAAGGTTAACGGTGACTCTACCCTGACCCAAACATAACTATTAACATCATAGTTCTACCCCCCCCCCCCCCCCCCTCCCCCATGATAAACAGAACCAAGCGTCCTTATAACATATGTAAAACGCATCATAAAAGTGGATAGAACAACGAAAACAGAAGGAAAACAAGGTGAGTGTACCGTATCTTAGAAGCAATCGACCACCGTTGACCACCCCTAAACCACCGTGAACCCCTTCTCCCTAATCCCTGATGCGGCGGCGGCAGCTTTGCGTGAGGTTTGAGAATTTTGGATGCTAGGGTTAGGTTTTCTAGGTGAGTTTATATAAGGAGGCTGATAGAATTTGTGTTTTTCCTCTTGTTTTGAGCGTGAGAGGGTTGAGACAGAATTTGTGTTTTTTCCTCTTGTTTTGAGCGTGAGAGGGTTGAGACGAGTTGGGCTTGTTTAGTCCGTGGCACGCTTCTCAAGGCCCAACTAAGTAAGACACGCATTTCGATGGCTAAATACTCGTTCCCGACACTTACTCAACATATAAGATATAAGAAACTTATTCGCTAAAACTAATTGTCGAACTTAACGTTCAAAATAGTTATCAACACGTCAGATTAAATTAAATAAGACGTACTAAAAATACGGGGTATTACAGTCTTCCCTCCTTAAAATGAACTTCATCCCGAAGTTCGCTATCCCGTAACGATAAGGCAACCCATAACAAGCATGAGACAATCACAAGTAGCACTTACACGAGTCCCCAAAAAGCGAAATGTTACATTCTATCCCCCTTAAGAAACTTTGTCCCCAAAGTTTAACATACAACAGTAAAACATGACATTTATAGAACCACAATATAACATATAACAGAAGTAATGAGGATTTCCAAGTATAGTCAAACAATCACGACATACCAATTTGCCATGTCATAACAACTAGCCATATCAAGATTTTACAATCCTACCCTCCTTAAGACATGGTTACGTTTCCGTAACCCCATTATAAAAATTTCACTTCCAATTCTCAAGAAGGTCACCGAAACAACAGTCACAATTCATCAGATAAGTTATCTACTCTACACTAGACAACTTAGCATCCGAATTTTAAAGAACCAAAACTCATTTGTCAATTCATGTTACGCAGTAAAACAAAACCAGGTAATTAACACTTATATGTCCTTGAAATTTTAACACACATTTAACATAATTACACCAATGTAGACAATCAGCTAACCCATACAAATTAAACATCTCGTGCTCTTAATCATATTATAGGAGCAAAATCTTGTTTACGCAGATAAGAGAAATGACATTAGACAAAATTTTAATTGATGTAATTAAACACGGAGCCACACGAGATATACACAAATCATAGGTTAGCAAGTCAGCTTAGCATTTCTAGGTATGAATAAGTTAGAAATCACTTAAGTACATTTCCCATCTACTCACATTACATCATTTATCATAAAACCAGCGATGAACATAACTTGCAAAATAAGCGGTTTATATCATGCGGAACAATTTTGTATTCAGGCAGAATTTCATCAACACGTAGCTACAGAGTTTGTCATATTGCGAACAATCACTATAGTTATCAAAACATCAAACCTTATCATGGATCATCACTTTGAAAACATTTTGAAACTTTTGGAAACATTCAAGTGGTAAATTGCGGCAATTTTATAAACACGAATGAAAAGGTAATTTTACAAGCTACAGATCGAAACAAAACGACACGGAGACATTCTGCCTCTTCTTTACTAAAAGATTTTTCTTGTAACTCATGAATTATGAAAATTTTAACGATAGAAGCAAACGATTACACAAGACTGGTACTTCCGTAAATCACATGTCAACCAATCAATAACTCAGTACACCGTGATCAGGTTTTAAATATAGCAATATGCAATTCACTTTATGGCATACCAATATACTTGAAAATTTATAAAGATGATAATCATAGGGAACTAAACAGATATAAACCATCAATATACAAAAGAACATCAACAAGATTCACATTGTTCGAATATTCACAATTATGTATAACAATTAGATTGCTATATCATGCTAACAAGTTTACCAGTTAAATTTCATTCCACCACTTAGCAAGACTCTTCTCTGATAAACGTAAGTTTAACATTACATAATTGTTTTGAGATCATGACACTGGAAAGTAAGAGCGTCGGTAATTGAAACTATTTTATATAAAACTAGACAAAATAAGCAAGATTATGTTATCATATAGTAAAGTTCATATTCATATCCTATGCCAACTATCCATGTTACTAATGTCATAACAGGATATTACATGGTTATATTACCGAATTCATATTTGATTAAACTTTTATATTTAAACTTTACTATTTCAACAATCATACATCACGCAGCAACCTCCAAAAATCATAATTAAATGACCGCTTAGCTATTTTGCAAGCTATTATAGCTTTTAGAAAATATAAGGAATTAACTAATCATAGGAAGAATAATCAAAGGCATATCGTAAGGAAATTATTTATAACAATTTTACAACTTAGTTGGTCTGAACAGAAACTTTACAACAATTAGACAGAAAATTTGGGCAACTTGCAAACATCACTATTAAATAACGGTTCATTAAGTACGTTGCTTATCATTTTGAAAACGTGAATGAATATTCTAAACAGTGGAGTTAGAATTATGCATAAATAATAAATACGTTTTAAATGATTTCCTTTGTAAAACATGGGTCAAAACAGAATTGTACAGTGACAATCTGACCACTGTCAACTAAAATATTTATTTCTCGCAAAATATAGCTCGTATTAACATGAACCCAACGGCATTGGAAAGCTAATTCAGAAGATTATCACCTATAAAATTTTCATATACATATAGATAACATATTTTAAATGGCAGCCCGTACAAATAAGGTAACATTATGAAAGTTTATCAAAATTTTGATTCCTTTGCAATTTCACATTACTACATCGAAACTCGATCATTCCTCTTCCAAAGCACGTTGTCATAATATTTGAAGCATAGACATCACTTTGCACCATATTAACATTCATTCCTCATTTCAACTATAATTATCATCTAGTACACAGTAAGGATTTTGAAACTGAAAATAGAAACAATTAAATAATTCACTAATTTTATATGCATAAATAAATATGGAATTGGCCTGTAAATTTAAAGAAGAACCTACACATAACTATATAACATTCATGGCTTGGCGTAACACATTTCGCATATCACTAGACATGAATTGCTAAAGCAATTAGTAAAAATAATAACAATCATAAATCTCAAAATTCGATCGCATTTGCTTAGTAAGCCAACAGTAAACTCTTGCAAAGGATAAGGAATTCAAATAAGAAGTATATACACACTCATAATAACAACAAAACAATTATCAACTGACATGACATCCGTTTCGGTCTACTACCTTTATACACAGGACTTAAATTGATTCCGTATCCTGTAACAACATTGCCTGGCTGGCTCTATTAACTGTTCCAGTCAATCATGGTCATATCTCTTCTACATCTAACCTCCTAGGTAGCTATAGATTATGGTGCTTCTATCATCTAATCATTACACACATCATTATACTATATCTCTACCTAAGGGTTCAGGGATCATATAGCCGCATGCATCCAAGTCAAACTCATATACTCATACTCATATTCTCAAAACTTGTAAGTCATATATTTCAACCAACATTCAATATCATTATCATGCTTCACACTACAAACCTCCAACCATGTTTCACATCATAACTTACCTCATTCCGCACCTGCAAAACTGTTAGTACAATATAGGCAAAATAGGCAAGGTCCGATCTTTTATCTTGTTACTACCCACTCTCTGCACCACTCAAGGTTACCAAGTTAGACTGAAAGGGCGAGTGGCTTGGTTTGAGGGGGCCCCTAACTCATCCCAATCCTGGGGCTCCTAACAGTTACTAACCTGGGGTTCGTTTTATTTAACTCTTCCTATGTTCATTTTTTTTTTCATATGTTTTTAGGCCTGAGGATCGTTCGCTCTGATACCACTTTGTAACAACCCGACCCACCACGGTCGTAACACACCCCCACTAAGATGGGAGATAAGCCTTTGGGCCAATTATTTGTCCTCACTTAAGCCCAAAAGCACAAGGCCTTGTTACTAAGTGGTGGGTGGAAGCTATTATAAACATATCACAAGCCTTTCAATCTACCGATGTGGGACAAATATCCACACATCTCAATTTCAACCTCATAATCGGATGGAGTGTTACAATATCCCCACTTAAGAACACAACGTTCCCGTTGTGCCTCAAACTTGACCGCAGCCAAGCCCAGAATCCTCCCCCGCTAGGTGTGTGACCCGGGTACTCCCGACCACAGGCTCACCACACGGTCGCAGGGTCGCTCTGATACCACTTTGTAACACCCCCATTTATTTAAGAGTCTTTAGCAAGACATTCTGAAATAAATAGAGCTGTTACATCTCGGAATGTCCGAGGTAGTGAATAACAAAGTAAAACAAACCAAAGTACTTTATATAAAAGTGATTAAATTTGAACTTTTGATATTACAACTACTACGCAAAGAATAAAAGTACAACTTATATCATCTAAGTATGTGATCCAATTCTAAGTAGGTCCAAGCCATGTCTCTCTCCTTGCCCAAGCTCCTAGTCCATCTGTCTCTGATCTGTAGAATCTACTCCCCATTCTGGATCATCGTAGGTGTACACGAATACAGTGTCAACCTCGCAGTTGAGTAGGATAACACAATAATAAATAATGCAACAAATATGATATGCAAATGCCATGATATGCTCGAGTTCAATCACAATCTCAATCTCAACTCCTACCCTTGCACCAAGCCATACCGAACCTCCCGGCAGACTATAATCGGTCGTCACCGAACACCAGCTCAAAAGCTGATAAGACACCAGGCCTGGTCTGCAGAACCACCCTGGGCTTTACATCAGAACAATATCTGATTCACATCTTTGCTCAGTGTCCAATGCATATGCCATGATTATGAATACAACACCAAATAAATAACCATAAATTATCATGCTCAGAATTCATACTTGCATTCAACAGACAATGCACATCCATACATAACTTAATACAGAGTAAAGCACTGGTGTAACCTACCTGGAATAGCAGTATGTAATTAAGTAGTCACCGTTTAGTAGTGTTCCACCTCGAATTCCGTTCCTATGGTCATTACTTAATATTAAATTCTACTCGTGAAATCACATGGTATTAATTAATTATAACTTACTAAATATGGATTTACCAAAAATAGCACTTACCGAAAATAGCATATGATTTCCTAATCAATTATTACCAAATCACAATTACCTCACTAAATAATATCCGATAAGCCAGTTAATAATAATAGTAGTGTCAAACATGTTTTCACTACACTTTACTATATAACAAGAATGTATTAATAATAATAATAAGGATATTAAGAGTAGTAGTAATAATAATAATAATAATAAACAATAGTAGAATAATAATCAATAGTAGCAAAAATAGTGTAACCAACATGATTAATTAAATCATTACTAGAAGAGATGGTAGGATGATAACATACGTAAACAAAGCCCAACCAAACACACGACAACGCAAGTAAACAGCCCCCTCAAAACCCAGTCGTGACCCTCGGCAACCACCTCTCTCAACACCATCGGCAGCCCCTGGCCTCCCCACTGGCACCGGCCACCGGGCTCGCCCCTGAGTTATGGTGGTTCCAGGGAGAAGGTCAGTGGCCGTCGACCACTGCCCACGGCACCAAACCTCGGTAACGAACATGGCAGCACCACCCAGTACTCCCTGTTCACGGTTCTACATCCAGTTTTAAACTCAATACAAATGCTCCCACAACCACCACGAACCACCACGAGACCCACCTTTACAACCCTCATACTACCCACTAACATACTACCCCGACACCCATGGCAAAAGTGAACAAAAAACGAATTATATACTAGTATAAAGGTTCATGTCTAAAACACAGTTCTGAAACGACTCACAACCGACTCGTACCCCCACAACGAAACCCGCTACAACACTATCAGCACACACCGACAACCACCGTGACAACAGCCACATGAACCCCCTGACTACCCCCTTCCAGACACTAAAAGAACGCATACAAAAACTATACATAGTATCAAACGAATCATTCCATAAACTCCCTTGTTCATCACGAAAATACTGAAACAGTGAAAAAAAAACGACTCTGACAGCCACCTTAAATCACTATATACAACGGTCAGTGAAGGTTAACGGTGACTCTACCCTGACCCAAACATAACTATTAACATCATAGTTCTACCCCCCCCCCCCCCTCCCCCATGATAAACAGAACCAAGCGTCCTTATAACATATGTAAAACGCATCATAAAAGTGGACAGAACAGCGAAAACAGAAGGAAAACAAGGTGAGTGTACCGTATCTTAGAAGCAATCGACCACCATTGACCACCCCTAAACCACCGTGAACCCCTTCTCCATAATCCCTGATGCGGCGGCGACAGCTTTGCGTTAGGTTTGAGAATTTTGGATGCTAGGGTTAGGTTTTCTAGGTGAGTTTATATAAGGAGGCTGATAGAATTTGTGTTTTACCTCTTGTTTTGAGCATGAGAGGGTTGAGACAGAATTTGTGTTTTTTCCTCTTGTTTTGAGCGTGAGAGGGTTGAGACTAGTTGGGCTTGTTTAGTCCTTGGCACGCTTCTCAAGGCCCAACTAACACTACTACAAAAAAGGTCAAAGAAACCTGTTGAAAAACACCTTAGACACCTGTTATTAACAGGTGTCTAGGTCATAGGTGTCTTTGGTTAAGAAACCTGTTGGAGGAACTGGTCTCTTATCTAACCATTAAAGAGACTTGATTTTATTAATAACTGGTGTCTTTGACTTATACCTGTTATCAATTATGTCCGGTGTCTTTGGCATATATCTATGACACCACTCTCATCTACACCCGGTGTCTTTGGCATATATCTATGACACCACTCTCATCTACACCCGGTGTCTTTGGCATATATCTATGACACCACTCTCATCTACAGCTTCCTAGTCCTGTTCTTCTCGATTATCGTCTTCCCTTTACTAGTCACATAATCTAAGTACTCCCCTGAAATCAATTCCCTGTACTTCTTGTGAAAAACCAGCTTGTACGCTTTTCTCACCACGCCACAGGAGGATTAAACACTCTCAGTACCCACCAGACTGTAACACCCTGAAATGTATCAGTAACTTCCTCCTCATCTGCCATTCTAAAAACCCGTTTTCCTCCTACACCGGTCAGTCGCAAACGTCTCGACTTTGTACAGCCATGTTCACCGAGATAAGCTCGGACTTGACGGTAAATCTCATTGCAGGACCCCCAATGATCATTGGTGAATTGATTAATGTATATGTGAATATAAGGAGACATTAATCCGAATAACTGATGTGAGTACCGAATCACAAAATGTCGAAATTCAGAAGATAAGTAGTTTCCGAAAATTGACCATACAAAGAAAACGAATATTCATGACAGCCGACCCCCAAATCCTTCTCGTATTAACACTTTCATATGATTGTCACAACGCATAATTCCCAAATTATATGAAACACATCGAATCAATCGAATAACGCACACATTTTCAACTCACTACAAGCCAAACAAGCCATCAAAACCCCAGCTATAATCACATCCTCAATTAATATCAAATTTTAAACCTAAGCTTCAAAATTAAAGTAACAATTGCACTTACATAATAGGGATCAAGATCGACTAATATCCATATATATACCAATTACATAATTAGGTTATAAAAATTGCAGAAATCAACAGAAAAAAAGAAAAGGAGAAATTAACCTGAGATGTTTGAAGATGAGGTAAACAATGAGGGCACGCTTGTGATTGGCGGTCGGCGGAGGAGGAGACAGGGGTGACAGGGAGGCTGTTGCAACGGAGATGTGCGGGGCCGTCTGGCAGAACAACCAAGTAAGTCAGGAAAGAAGATATAGATGGATAAGGAGGTTGATAGATCAGTGTGTTTATCTTAAGTAGCGACGCCATCGGTGAATGTCGGGTTTGCGGCCGCTACCAATTCCTCGGAGCGCGATGTGACACCGAAATCACCAGCAGCGCCGTCGATGTTGTTATTGTGAATGTGGGTAATGTTCATGGGTTTTCATCGCTGAGGAAGATTATCTTTTGCTTTAGTTGTAAATAAGATTCCCGATAGGGTTCTACAACTCTCGTATTTGTGGGCCGTATGTTATTGTATATGGCTAAGGTTGATGAAGAATCTAGTAGAATTAATTAAACAATATATTATTTAAGATTAATTTATTATTATTAGTTATTAAATAAATTGTAAATTAATATATAGAAAACCGGATTCTGGAGGACAGGTTTCTTAGTTATTAAATAAATTGAAAATTAATATATAGGAAACCGGATTTTGGAGGACAGGTTTCTTAGTTATTAAATAAATTGAAAATTAAAATATAGGAAACCGGATTCTCAAGGACACGTCTCTTATTTAAACATTGCAAACTTGTTATATTAAATCACTGGTGGCTTACGTTAAGAAATCTGTTAGAAAAAAAACAGGTGTCTTTTAATTGATGTCTTAGGCCTTTTTTGTAGTAGTGTAAGTAAGACACGCGTTTCGATGGCTTAATACCCGTTCCCGACACTTACTCAACATATAAGATATAAGAAACTTATTCGCTAAAATTAATTGTCGAACTTAACGTTCAAAATAGTTATCAACATGTCAGATTAAATTAAATAAGACGTACTAAAAATACGGGGTATTACAAAATCGGTTCAAGACTTCTAAAATCACAACATACAAAGATTGCCCAGCATATATAATCATCAAATACACTAACTACCAGCAATTAATTCCACAAACAATCCTCAACAAGAATATTATTTGTATCCGTCTTAAGCACAAATTTCTGAAAATCAATAACTAAGCATGTGAAACACCATCAAGGCAAATGAACATCATACACATGTATTCCTAGCATGATTTCTAAGTCCATTGAACATAAACCATATGTAAAATCAGAAACTTCAACATCCAAACCAAGAAAGGTGCTAATATTACAAATAAGGCCGAGTTTCTCATTATCGTCACCTTTACTTAGCGAAATCTTTGAAATCTTCAAGATCTTCTTCAATAATCATCAAGCCTTCTTCCGGGTTAACACAAACACCGTCTAAAACAACACAAACATCGAAGAAAATCACGAATTTCGAAACTACAAGAGCAGGCCGAAATTTTGACGGAACGATTATGAGATAAAACTTACCTAGAAAGAAGGAGGGCGAGAAGAGGAATCCGTGGCCGCAAAAATCGTCTCAATCGGATAAGAAACGAAGATTCTATGAGCATTTTAAGATTGAAGGAGAAGTTCATAAAAATGGTGTTTGATGTTATGTTTACAATCTGAAAAATGAAATGAAGGAGGGAGGTAGAGGATGGTGGGGTTAGGGTTTTGTCAGGAAAAAGAGGGAAAATGGTCCATTAACAAGTTAGGTCCATAAGACAAGCTAAGGTAGTTTAAGCTAAGAACACCGACTTAAGGTCACTATAAACTTAAGACGATATAAATCTTTTCCGGACTATTAAATTAAATTGCTAAGACGCAAATTACGCAATTAAATGAAATCTTATTTAAATCCTTTAAAAATATACTCACATAAATTAATCAGTTATTTAAATGGAATCCCAAAAATTACGAAATATAAATTATTTCTCGCGCTTGAACTTAAAACCTCTAAATATTGTTTACGAAAATGTAGGATGTTACACCGTCATTACACAAGACCGCTAAACTTAAACTTATCCGTAATCTCGCATCGACCCCAAAACAATCACCCGAAAGACACTATTAATCCAGAAATTCGAACTCAAAGGCATTAAAATAAACATACAGAAAAGGACAAAAGATTAACCTGGAAATTCGACATCATCAGTGGAAAAATAAGAGGGTCAAATGCGGTATTGAGTTTTGTTCTTGAGACCGTCGCATAAACACCACCGTCGTTCTGAATTGCGTCTTAATTTGAGGGTCTCCGAAATGAAGATGATGATGATCGTTTTTAGGTTTTAGGTAGTTTTTATTATGTAAGTGATATTGTAAATTTTGTATGAGTGGAGGCGGTTACCTAGATAATTAGGGTGAGTTGGTGTTTGGATTAAACGAGTGCATTGCCTTATCATTGGGCCCGGTTTCTCTACTTTAATTCTGAGCCCAATTCTTTTATTACTCGACCCATCACGCATCTCGAGACACTCTGACACACTCTCAACTCGTAACTTAAAATCAACGAGTACGTATAAATTATTTATACTAATTAAATTATGTCATTTAGTAGTAAATATTAATTAAATTAATTATAAAATTATCAACACTTACATAAGAGTATATAAAATTAGGGTTTAAACATAATTACGACTTAAATAATAAAACAAGTATAGATGATAAATAAATATAAAATAGGAAATATATTTAATTATAAATATATTATCAAAATTACAGAAATACAAATGAAATGTTATTTTATGAAATAATCGTCAAATATAAAAATGATTATGAAATACGAAATAATCGTAGAAATACGATTTATAAAATAATAATAGTTTACGTAAAATACTTTATAAACATTCCATTTGAAATACTTGTATAAAACATGGTTTGACTGTCGTTGACCGAGGCTAATATACGGGGTATTACATAGTTCCATCAATCAACCAGGAAAAGATGACAAATATCCCCAACGACTAGTTAGTAGAACACTTGATTACTTACATTTCTTGAAATAATTAAGGTTCCCGAACTCCTCAGGAAAATCCCCAGTAAGATTGAGACCCTTCAACTGACTGCATACCGAAAGGAAAATCCAACAGAGGGAAAAATAATCAATAAGCCACAAGAAGCTATTGAAGCAAGTTTCATCAAGGAAAAGAGTAAGAAGCATCGAAATGAAAATGTAATGATAATAATTTCAATTTATATGTTCTTATATAAATATTAAGATATCAAAACATACGAAGAAAATATAATGAATCGAAACAATTTTTATCCCAGATCCGCGCTTCATATTATTCTGTACAAACCTAAATCCAAACAAAATCCAAACAAAATAATTATTATTTTAAACCCATCAAAATACAAACAAAAAACCCTAAATTTTGATTTTTTATTTGCGGGTGTTGATTTCTTCTCTTACTTGCTTCTTGTTCTTACAAAATTAGTAATAGTGGTGGATTGAAAAGATAAACAAATTCCGGCGAGTTGGTAGTATACAATTTAATTGAAAACATAAACAAATTAATCCTTGATTTACATACCTAATATCCAAAAAATAGAAGGACGATGGTTCCGACGAGTTAGACTGAAGGTGGTGAGGCACGCGGTGGATTGAAGGGCAACTTCCGGCGAGTTGGAACGATGGTGATGAGGCACGTGGTAGTGGTGATGATTTTTGTGATAATAATTGGTAAAGTGTATGTTATGCACAGTGAAGTCGCGCGGTAGACTGGTTGGTAGCAAGTTGAGCTATTTGTGACTCAAGCAATTTAATTCCTTAAGATAAAAATAGATAAAAACAAAAATAGAAAACAACGTTGCTTCCCCGACAACGGCACCAAAATTTGATGCCCGTCGTTGTAGGCACCAAAAATAAACCTAATGCACAACTAACTTACGCTAGTGGTAAATAGGGTCAGTCTCCACAGGTAAGAGAACTTGTTAACTATTGGTTTCTAACTATTGATCACGATTAGGGGGATTTTGGGAAATGATAACTAAACTACAAGATAAGAGATGCACAAAGGAGAATATGTAACACCCCCATTTATTTAGAGGCCTGATCTAGGACTCTCCAAATAATCAAGGGTGTTACCATCTCGGAATACCGAGGTAGTAAGTAATCACAGTGAAAAAATGCAGTACTTTATTAAATACTTAAAATGATAAAACATGAAGTCTCCAAAACAACTCTAATACAACGGTCTTATGATAAATAAAGTATGACTAAGTAACGTCATCTACTACTAGACTGGTCAGGTTCATAGCCTCTCCTCCCATCCAGCTCCCGTGAGTCTAAGACCTGTAAATCTGCTCCCCAATAAATTGAATCAACGCAGTCACAAATAAGCAAACAGGGTCAACAGATGGTTGAGTAGGTAATATAATCAGAACATGAAGCAACACCATATACATTTCCTCCATCTCCGCAACTTCCAATTCTCCACTTCACCTCCAACACACCACACCACCCATGGCCATATCACAAGTCCCATATCACAAGACCCATATCACAAGACCCATTCCACCACCTTCGATCTCCACAATATTAATACTAAACATGCAATCACAATATATCACCATGAAATATGATAATCAGATAATGAGTTTCCTCATGTCAAATCACAATTACCACGTAGATATTCCCCTACCTCAATAGTCGGATGAAGTCGTCAGTTGCACAGCTGCTAAAAATGTTCCACTCGAAAATCGTTACCTAAACGTGTAATGCGCATGATTAATAAGACTCCCTAATTTACGTGATACAATTACGACTTACTAAATATAGAAACCTTCCTTAAATAGACATCTCCCAAATATAGTAACTACTAAAATAGGTAATCTTCTAAACATGACAACTTTAGTTTGAAATTCAAACTACCCAAAACATATATTAACACCCTCATAAATACCAATATTCCATAATAATAACAATATCATTTCCTTAAATACAATAATATTAATACTACTAATAATAATATTACCATAATTAATTAAATATATTTATGTATAGAATATAATAAAGTAAATAAAATAAAATAAAATAAAATAAAATAAAATAAAATAAAATAAAATAAAATAAAGTAAAATAAAAGGAAGTAAACGAAATAACTAAACAGCCCTACACTCAACCCGCGACTCCCACGTGAACAGCCCCTTACAACACCACCGAGACACGCCTAGCCACCCACCGGCAGCCACGGACACCAACACCCAGACTGCGTTCTACCACCACAACCACCAGCCACCTGACCGACAGCCGCCGGTGAGTTGAACCAGGGCCTAGATCAAGCCTGGTTCCTCACCTACGACCCTGACCACACGACTTAACCCTCACATCGACGCAAAGCCCGCCACAACTACCACCAACCGTGACCACCAAGACCACCCCTGGACTCCAGACTCTAGACACGGTGGTAGCATCACACTGACCTCCCCCGAGTCCTCAATGCTACCACCCCGAAACACCCTTGTGCACGCCTAAACAAAACGACACTGGACTGGAACAAAACACAACCTCACGACCACCCCTGACAAACCAACCTGTACCACCATGACCAAACACCACCGTACCCTGAGACCACCACCACGAGAAACCCCCATAAACCACCTGTCTCAACACCCAAAGACCCAAAACAATAAACAAACGAACAATCTAAAAACTGATTACAAAATGCATCAGAAACAAAACGCCTGTGCAACTCGTATTACACCCCTTCCCTGACACCGCATTCGCCACCTTTGAAAGTGTACAAAAACACCCAACGACACGACACCTATGACCAACATATAATCACTATATATCATAGTATAAACGTATGTAAAAACAACAAGAAAAGAACGTGTTTGCATTCCCCTAAACAAACGACAAAGACCATACATAAAATTGTGATTAAAGAGGACGTGGTGACCATACCAGATCCTTGGCCAAATCGAGGCACCCTAGTCAGCCTATAACCACCGTGAGTAGGCTCCTTTTCTTCCCTAAAGTGACGGCTAGGTTTTAGTGAGATCTAGTTTGTGTTTGAATAGGGTTAGGGTATGAGAAACATGAGCTATATATGGCGGCAGACAAGTCCTTGCTCACTGTTTCTGCATTTCCGAATGGGCTGCCTTATTGGCACGCCAATCGAGACCCACTGCAGGCCACACCACAGGTCTCCGGTTCGAGTCACACAACTACCATACATCAAATATTATTACAAGGTGCCTTGGTCCCCATTTCGAATCCCACAGCAGACCTAAACGCTCATCAAAACGAGTATGCACAAGCTTATAAAACGACTATCTTAAAAAGTAACTCATCGCTCGATCATAAATTACCAATGAATTACTATATTTTAATAATAATAATTCGGGTTATTACAGAATAAAATTACGAAACAAGCGCGATATAAGATAAAATCAAGTATTTTCGTAGATTATATTTTAAAGGTTTTAATTTATTTTACGGAATAAAATAATAATTTAATATATATTTTTAAGTTATTTTTAAATCTTCCGTTAAGATTCGTCTTAAGACACCTTAAGTTCTTAAGATGTAATAACTTGGCAAGTCTTCAACCCGAATCATAAAACCCGTTCACAACAAATAACCCGTTTCATTTAAGGAAAAAGGACTACTTAAAACGCTAAACCCAAGCCTTATGTCGACACATTTGCATTTCGCAAAAATAAGAACACTGTTACATTAGTTCTTCATTTCTCCTCCTCTTTTCAATCTTAAGATCAACATTTCAAGCTCTTCCCAATCCCGATTCAAGGTATGTTATACATTTTCGGAATCCTTGTGAAATTTCCAAGACATCTATCTCTTTCAATTTCACTTTCGTTCAACTTGAAAAAGAGGCTGTTTCAGCTTGATTCCGTTTATGACTCCTAAAAAACCGTTTTCTTTGTTGTAGGAGAGCACTTAGAGGATCTTGAGGTCGATAGCTTCATTGTTGAAGAGAAGCTAGGAGCATAATGAAAAACCCCTCGCGAAAGCGTAAAAGTAAACATACAAAAGATGCCAAAAATGCAGCGGAAT
This sequence comes from Silene conica, assembly GCA_029255685.2. Lineage (NCBI taxonomy): Eukaryota > Viridiplantae > Streptophyta > Magnoliopsida > Caryophyllales > Caryophyllaceae > Silene > Silene conica. Next base: position 32,449,814 of record CM055312.2, on the reverse strand, counting down.
TAAAACTTTTGACATGATACGAAAACATGCGAGGTGTCTTAACAATATAAAACATGCAGAAGAAGAGAAACATAAATAAGTATATAAGTGCGATACAAAACAGCCCGGGATAGCATATCCCTACAGGCACAAAATACTGAAACGTAAGTCTAAGGTCTAGCTAACGAATAGGTAAAAGTCAACGATGAAGGTGTTGGGGCTGGTGTCCTTCACAATTAAGTACAATGACTTATTAAATCTCTTTAAGGATCACAAGGGCATACTTTTGTATTATTACCAGTTGATCCACGTTTATCAATAACGGTTGGCTTGCTAGATAAGTTTGACGTTATTGTCATACGGATGGCGGTGATCAACTGGTCCCTATACGTCACACCTATAGGATACGTTTGAGAGATGTGAAGGTATGAAAATACAGTCACATTTATGCCGGATATGACTAAACAGTTAGTCAGAGGGATTGACTATTAAATTAGTCAATAAGATGTTGAGATTATTATTTAATACGGATTAAATAATTTTAGCTAATGCGGATTACATGATTAATTCGTAAAATTAAATATAAGCAGTTATATTTAATTAAATATTGATTTCGGGTATTAATATAAACAGTTATATTAATTTGGGTAATTATACAATATCGTAATTTTATCAGACCATTATTAATACATCGACTGCATTAATATCTGATAACACGTATGCGATTTATAATAAAAATCCCGCAAATAATATTTAGCAAAACGGGTCGAATCATGCAAAGGAATAAGGTAAGAGTGGAGAAAGCCCACTCTTACCCTAATTCGGCCGATCCACCCTAAGTACTACATAAGGAGAGTCCTTCTCCTTATGTCAGGAACTGTTGAATCATAATTCTCACAATTAGGGTTTTGAGAGCATTCTTCTCCCAAAACTCAGATCTCACATCTAAAACCTCAATAGCTTTCCCCATATTGCAAGGCAATTGGAGAGTATTTTCTAGCACACGCGGCATCATCTCAAACAAAGTCTTGGGTGCAAGTTATAGGAGGGAATTTACTTTAATTCCTGTTCTTAGGCCTTTTCAAGCAAGGACCCAAGGTTGTAATTCTTTTTCTTATCCTTTTTAATCTTATGACTATAAACACAACTGTATTTTTCATTATAATCCTGCAAGTTTAGGGTGAATACATGCTTTATTCCCCACAAGTGGTATCAGAGCCAGGCCATGAAAATTTTACTTTTGTGTTTTTCATAAGTTTATTTAAAAGTTTTTGAAAAATCTCGTTTCTGCCGCCGTGTCGGTCGGTCGACCAGTTATAGCGGTCGGTCGACCGCCCTTGTGTGAGTTTTCTGTTTTTTTTTCAAAACAGTTTCCTTTGTGAGAAATCGTGTTCAGAAACTCGGTTTCGTGTTTTGTGGTCGGTCGACCTGTTTTTCGGGTCGGTCGACCATTCTGCTTTAAAAAAAAAAAAATAATAATAATAATTTTTTTTTTTCGTCAGGTGGTCGGTAGACCTGTTTTTCCGGTCGGTAGACCACCCCTGTAACAGAATCGTTTTTTTTTATTTTACGAAAATAACATGTTTTATTTTCACATGGCTTAAAATAATATACTATATACGGAAATAGTGTATTATTTAGTGAAACAGTTCACCCTCGTTTGATACATATTGTTTTAAAACAGTTTAAAATAATGGAATATATGTTTGTTAAAATTGGTGATTAAAACGGTATAGTCACTTAATTTTAATCTTAAAAGGTGGTTTGGTATAAATTTATTAATCATAATAACAGTATTATGTCATGTATAAATTGTTTTTAGTTGATGCATTTTATTTATCGTCTTGTTAATGCCTTGAATGCTTTCAATAACGTATTTAATTTTTGCAAACGGTTGTAACTTAGTGTGGCCTTAGAAGATTGTGTCACCGTAATGAAGGGACACGATCTTGCTTGTAATTTTGAGATCTTGAATCTCCGTTTTGGGTTTTTGCCATGTAATTACTTTTGTATTTAAATTAGAATGTATCTAGGACTACTTTTGTAATTTAAATTAGTAATTTTGTGAAGACCAAAGACAAGACGGAGACCGGATGCTCACTCCCGCTGCAAGGACCAAGATGGAACATCAAGACAAGCTTCTAGGGTCCAACAGTGGATTCCAAGTTGTTTTATGTTTATTTTGGTAGGATAGGCCACACTAGGACTTTTATTTACGTTTATTGCATTTATCTTTACGCTTTCATCGATAATAGCTTGCATCATATTCCGCCTAAAAACCAAACCACCTATATCATGCCTGAAAACTGACTCATGTAGAGGTTACGCGTTAGTTTTCTGTGACAATACAGATGTCACATGTCAATTTAAAAGCCATCACTTTATTTAATTCATTCACGCAAATGCTAGTTTTTAGTTCACTTAAATATGGATAAATAAGAGTTGATGGGGTCTTCCTCGTATAACCAAAAATTGAGATTAGTCTTTATAAATCAGCCTCCCATGAATCCCTTCTTCGTAGGTAGGCATAATATGACCCCTTCTACATCGGGTAAGTGGGAACAGATGATTTATTTTATCTCAACATCATGGTCACTCGATAATATTCCAGTGACTGAGATGGACTAATAGATAGATATACGGAAATCTATCGACCAAGAGTTCCAACGATTGGAATTAGCCAAACTGTGGGCTTATCAATATACGGAAATTGAGTCTTGAGATCGTTTATATAATTCTTGAGGGAGATCAATTATATAAATGCATGAGTCTACGAGTTTAAATTCAATTTAATATAGACTTAAATCACAACAATAAGTTGCTTATATGGTTTTGTTTTATCTTCTTTTCAGTGTAGAACACGTTCATTAAAACTGCTGTAAAACTAAAATGGCTGGTGAAGACCCAATGCCAAGTGCCAAGCTAGCACGTGAATCCTGGCTAAAAGCCTTCATGGACTCCATGAATCAGTCAACTAGACTGAGGAATGATGGGTCAAACTTCTCTGACTGGGAGGCAGCACTACGGAATGCTGCCATTGCTGACGGAAAGCTCAAGTTCTTAACTGAGCCCATTCCGCCACACCCAGGAACTGGAGCTAGAGCCAACGATGTTCGCGCTCATAGCGACTTCGTCATGGAAGCGGGTGCGATAAAGAACGTACTCATCTATGCAATGGAATCCAATTTGCAAAGACGCTTCATAACCCATGGTGCAAACAAGATTTTCACCACGCTCACTAACGAATTCTCCAAGGCTCCGAGAATCATTTCTTATGAGCATACCTGTCGCTTCTTTGAGGCGAAACTCCAGAAGGGCCAAGCTGTTAGCCCACATATTCTCAACATGATTGAGAATATCGAGAAACTGGAGTCCCTAAACTGCAAGATCAGTGAGAACATCATCGTTGATCGCATGCTTCATTCGCTTCATGATGGGTTCGCCCTCTTTAGGGCCAACTACTACATGAACGACATGACGAAGACTCCCCATGAGCTCCACTCCCTTCTCGTACAGACTGAGAAGGATCTAAAGTTGAGTGGGAGTCTAAAGCAGGATGTTCTCATGATCTCCAGTAAGGGAAAAGGTAAAGGGAAGGCTAAAGCTCAGGGCGACCTAGCAGTAGGTAAGCCCAGGTTCAAGAAACCATGATTTACTAAGAGTGGGCCAGGTGAGTCGAGCAACTCACAGGGCAAGACTAAGAGCAAGGATACTAGCATGGAATGTCACTATTGCCACAAGACTGGGCATTGGAGGCGCTCATGCCCCGTGTATCGCGAGGACATTAAGGCAGGCCGCGTTACCCCTGTTGGTATGTCTTCTTCTTCTTTTATTCACATGATTGAGATTAACCACGCAAGTTGCGGAACTTGGGTACTTGATACTGGTTGTGGTTCTCATCTATGTAATCATGTGCAGGGCCTCCGAAACCAAGAACCCCTAACCAAGGGTGAGGTGGACCTACGTGTCGGGAATGGAGCACGTGTGGCTGCAGTCTCGAAGGGAACATACGTAATCCAGCTTCCAAGTGGATTCGAGTTATTTTTATATAACTGTTATTATGTTCCTAGTTTATCCAAAAACATTATTTCAGTTTCTGCACTTGACAAACTCGGCTTTTCATTTGTAATAGAGAATAATAGCTGTATTTTCTCCATACACAATATGATTTATGGCAAGGCAGTTTCCATGAATGGAATTTATGTTTTAGATCAAACCACCGAGATATTACATGTGAATAATAAAAGAATAAAGGTAGGTGACAAAGATCAAACTTACCTATGGCATTGTCGTATGGGACACATAAATGAGAAACGCGTTAAACAGCTCATACAGAATGGAGCTATTTCGCCCTTTGATTTCGAATCATATGGCACGTGTGAATCATGTCTCATCGGCAAAATGACTCGTATTTCCTTCAAAGGTGTTGGAATGCGCGCTGCCGACCTATTAGGACTCATACATACAGACGTATGTGGCCCTATGTCGATCAACGCACGAGATGGCTATAGGTATTTCATCACTTTCACGGATGATTTGAGTAGATATGGCTATGTCTACTTAATGAAGCACAAAAGTGAATCCTTTGACAAGTTCAAAGAATACCAGAATCGGGTACAGAACCAGCTGGGTAGAAAGATTAAAGCACTACGCTCGGATCGTGGTGGTGAGTATCTTTCACGCGAGTTTGATCAACACCTTAAAGACTGTGGGATCGTGCTACAGTTGACTCCACCTGGAACACCACAATTAAATGGTGTGTCCGAACGGAGAAATCGAACTCTACTTGATATGGTTCGATCCATGATGAGTCACACCGTTGTGCCTGATTCATTGTGGGGCTATGCTCTTTTGTCAGCCGCTCTAATACTTAACCGAAGTCCGTCTAAAGCTGTTGACAAGACTCCATACGAATTATGGAAGGGAACGGTCCCTAACTTGTCCTTTATACGGGTTTGGGGCTGCGAGGCTTATGTCAAGTGGAGACACGAGGATAAGCTCGGCCCGCGATCGGTCAAGACATACTTTATAGGTTATCCAAAGGGAACTTTTGGTCATTACTTCTACTCGCCTACCGAACAACGTGTTTTTGTTGCGGCTAGTGCGACGTTCTTAGAGAAAGAATTTCTCGAGAACAAGTCGAGTAATAGAACCTTCGAGTTATCGGAGGTTCAAGAACCAACTACCGAGCAACCATTGGAGGAAACAGTACCTTCAACCGAGGCTGCGGTAGATATCCCTGAGGAACCTAGGAGGTCAGGAAGAGTCTCTATTCCACCGGACAGATACATTGGTATGGTCGAGGAACACGATACAGATGACGTCTTACTCCTAGAGGGTAATGAACCCACAACCTATAAAGGTGCCATGACCAGTTCTGACTCAAAGCTATGGCTAGAAGCCATGCAATCCGAGATGGACTCCATGTATGAGAACAACGTGTGGGATCTTGTGGACCTACCTGCAAAGGTACGTCCCCTTCAATGCAAATGGCTTTACAAGATAAAGCATGCCGTGGAAGGACAACAAGATATCCACAAGGCTAGACTAGTTGCTAAAGGTTTCACCCAAGTGCCAGGCTTGCACTATGATGAGATCTTTGCACCCGTAGTCATGCTACGTTCCATTCGGATTATCTTAGCGATCGCCGCATTTCATGACTATGAAATATGGCAAATGGACGTTAAAACAGCCTTCTTAAACTGTTATTTGGAGGAAGAGTTTTACATGGTACAACCCGAGGGTTTTATCGATCCAGCACATCCTAAGAAAGTTTGCAAGCTTAAGAGTTCCATCTATGGACTTAAGCAAGCATCGCGGAGTTGGAATCATCGCTTCGACCAAGTGATAAAAGAGAATGGGTTCATTCGATCAGTCGAGGAACCATGTCTCTATATCAAGTCGAGTGGGAGTAAGATTGTATTCCTAGTACTGTATGTCGATGACATACTCTTGATTGGGAATGACATACCTCTCTTATCTTCGGTTAAAGCATGGTTGAAAAACCATTTCCAGATGAAAGATCTGGGAGAGGCACAAAGAATTTTGGGCATCCGTATCTACAGGGATAGATCACGACGGATGTTGTCTCTCAGTCAGGAATCTTATATAGAGAAGATTCTGGAGAGATTCAGCATGACGAACTCCAAGAAGGGGTTCCTTCCTATGACTCCTGGGCTTCACTTGAGCAAGACTCAAGAAGCTAAGTCAGTGGAAGAGAAAGAGCGCATGAGTCGGATTCCTTATGCTTCGGCAATAGGATCGATCATGTATGTCATGATATGCACACGTCCTGACATTGCATATGCATTGAGTATGACAAGTCGATTCCAAGCTCATCCAGGTGAACAACACTGGATGGCCGTGAAAAACATTCTTAAGTACCTACGGAGGACTAAAGATTGGGGATTGACTTATGGAGGCGACTCAACGCTCTGCGCCACGGGTTACGCAGATGCTAGCTTCCAAACAGATCGAGATGACTCGAAATCTCAGTCTGGATTTGTCTTTACTCTTAATGGCGCTGCTGTCAGCTGGAAAAGTTCTAAACAGAGTGTTACAGCAGATTCTACGACTGAGTCCGAGTACTATGCCGCCTCAGAAGCAGCTAAGGAAGCAATATGGATGCGTCAATTCTTACAAGGACTATCAGTAGTGCCTAGTTCGAATGACCCAATCACCGTCTATTGTGACAATAGCGGTGCCATCTTCCAAGCTAAGGAGCATAAGTCTAGCAGCAAGGCTAGACATGTACAACGGAAAGCTCATCTAATCAGAGATTACGTGGAGCAAAAGGAGATTTTTATTGAAAAGATCGCTACGGATGACAACATAGCCGATCCTCTCACAAAAGCATTACCACGTGATAAGCATGAAGGGCACATTCATTCCATGGGAATTGGATGTGTTCCTAAGTTGTAGTACTCTTTTATGAATTCATGTAATAATTCATTTTCTCGTGTACTCTATTCAACCTTATTGTTATGATATAAAATGTTTTGTTTCTCATGTGGAATTGTACGCCAATTTTGAACACCACAAAGTGAACTGATTAACATTACATCGTTTTGGTCCTTGATTACCCACTTGAGCTGATAACTCAGGTAATCATTTTGTGACGTTGGTTGATGGTGGGTTCAACGAGCCATAAGTCACGTGGATGACTGACCAATCACAAAGGCGAGTTATACGGATATCTCGTAGGACACCCCGTGACAACGTTATGGAGTCCTAAATGTTTTATAACATTGGGTGCCAGGTCGTGGATAGGACCTCCATAGTGTTCCTTAGAGTCGAGTCTTTTGACCTTCAACTGTCTCTTGAGATTAAGAGAGATTTTGGGTAACTTTGGTTTCTTTCCCACGGTCACCGTAACAGGGGCCAAGAGGAATTTTTCTGGGTTATTTCATGCTGGGCGATATCGGCAGGATTCGAGTTGAGGGAAATATCCAAACCCTTATCAGGATTTTATTATTTCTCAGGGCCACTCGAGGAGTAGTAACTGAAATGCATGGCCATGCTCGAATACAAATTCGTTTTATCAGTTAAGTTACTCTCTAGTCGGGGAAACCACTCTTGATACAGATCGCTTGTGAGATACGACCTTTGCGAATGCGGATTTGCAAATTGTCTTACATTGAGTGGGAGAAATTTTAAAAGGATATGAGATTCGGTTATCGCACCTACACTTGTACGGACAAGTGGGAGTTTGTTGGAGATTGTGTCCTCCACATGTAGTGTGATAACGTCATTGCACATACCCTTGTACGGACAAGTGGGAGATTGTTGGGGCTGGTGTCCTTGACAATTAAGTACAATGACTTATTAAATCTCTTTAAGGATCACAAGGGCATACTTTTGTATTATTACCAGTTGATCCACGTTTATCAATAACGGTTGGCTTGCTAGATAAGTTTGACGTTATTGTCATACGGATGGCGGTGATCAACTGGTCCCTATACGTCACACCTATAGGATACATTTGAGAGATGTGAAGGTATGAAAATACAGTCAAGTTTATGCCGGATATGACTAAACAGTTAGTCAGAGGTATTGACTATTAAATTAGTCAATAAGATGTTGAGATTATTATTTAATACGGATTAAATAATTTTAGCTAATGCGGATTACATGATTAATTCGTAAAATTAAATATAAGCAGTTATATTTAATTAAATATTGATTTCGGGTATTAATATAAACAGTTATATTAATTTGGGTAATTATACAATATCGTAATTTTATCAGACCATTATTAATACATCGACTGCATTAATATCTGATAACACGTATGCGATTTATAATAAAAATCCCGCAAATAATATTTAGCAAAACGGGTCGAATCATGCAAAGGAATAAGGTAAGAGTGGAGAAAGCCCACTCTTACCCTAATTCGGCCGATCCACCCTAAGTACTACATAAGGAGAGTCCTTATCCTTATGTCAGGAACTGTTGAATCATAATTCTCACAATTAGGGTTTTGAGAGCATTCTTCTCCCAAAACTCAGATCTCACATCTAAAACCTCAATAGCTTTCCCCATATTGCAAGGCAATTGGAGAGTATTTTCTAGCACACACGGCATCATCTCAAACAAAGTCTTGGGTGCAAGTTATAGGAGGGAATTTACTTTAATTCCTGTACTTAGGCCTTTTCAAGCAAGGACTCAAGGTTGTAATTCTTTTTCTTATCCTTTTTAATCTTATGACTATAAACACAACTGTATTTTTCATTATAATCCTGCAAGTTTAGGGTGAATACATGCTTTATTCCCCACAGAAGGATCATCGCTCGCTAGCCTCAACGTAACCCCCGCAGAACAGCCTCATGTACCTACACACATACAACATGTGCGCCACAGTCAGTGGTGAGTGACTAGAGTGCTCCTAGCCACCTATTGTCAATGACAAGCAACACGTAAAACATCCAACATACTCCAACATATATAAAACATGTGAAGTATATATAACAATATCTCAATCTCATATCAACATGCAATACTATGCAAAGGCTCTCAACCAACTTCGGAAACTATTTGGAAGGAGAGCCGGTTTCCCTTCCGGTTGCCCGGCCGGGGGGTCCTTCAATCCAAACCATTTACGAAACCAGACTAAGAGTCGTCCAATGCCTTGAACGAACAATACTAAGATGACCAAGTATAAACATTCTTATACACAAACTAGCGCAAGCTCAACATCCAATTATATCAACAAGAGATAGGCCACCTAGTGAGTCGACTCTAACAACTATAGGCCAACGAAGTGACTCTACAAACAAGAGATAGGTCATCCAAATGACTCAACAAACAAGAGATAGATCATCCAAGTGACTCGACTCTTACTACTATGAGCAGGCCAACAATCGACTCGTCTATATACCACGACCTTCCCAATCTCAGACTATACAACCCCCTGGTAGGACGACATCAAAAGACTGTCCTAGTCTAAACCTGGCCAGACTCTCGGAGCGCAAACGGATTACGATCCGCGATTCGACAAGTGCACGAATCACTCCCAAGACCCGAACTAGCTAGGAACGAGATATGCCCGAAGGCGGGCAGACAATCTAAGACCTGACCGTGAGAACCAAGTCACTACGGCCAACCAGCTACACAATGCAATCAAGTGAGAACTCGAGAACTATAGCAGCGCACAACAGGTTTACACAAATCACAAATGTCATCTCTAAGATGTACAACAATTCAAACTCGAATGACAATCATTTCTTATATATAACTCAACTCTAAACATCCATGTAACACTTAGCCGACTTCAGGAACTAATTTGAGGCGAGAGCCGGTTTCCCTTCCGGTTGCCCGGCCGGGGGGTCTTTCATCCTCAAATCCATTACCGAACCCGACATAAGTGCCGCCCAATTTCTTGGGACCTCAAACAAGCATACAAAACATACGGGAAAAGAATCAATCAAATCCGACATACGAAACATAAGTTATGAACAAAATAATTCGATCAGGGGCTCTCAGCCGGTCAGCCACAAGCTACCGGTTGGCCGGCTGAGAGACCCAATATCTCATGCGCCAAACAAAGAAAAACAACAATGAGGTACTCCCAGCCGGTCGGCCGGCTGCAGGTCCACCGGCTGGGAACCCTTTTTCCCAAATGTCACGAAATTAACAATCAACCAACAAGATGGTCTCCCAGCCGGTCGGTCGGCCGCCGGTCCACCGGCTGGGGACCCTTTTTCCAAATTTCGCAAAAACAAGAACGACAACAAAAAAATACCAAATGGGGCTCTCAGCCTGTCCACCGGCCGCCGGCCTCAGACCGGCTGGGAACCCTCTAACCCAGAAATACGCAATTCGCCATTTACAAAGTTCATCAAATTCTTAAAGGTTTGATTCCATACTTTGATTATACTTCTAAAATCACAAATTACAGCATATACTACACTCATACAACATCTTAAATTCATAATCAAAGATCAAACATAAACATTCATACCAAATTAATAAAACCTCCATTTCTCTACATAAACCTATTACCCATTATTAATACTCCATAAATCATGTGAGAAACATATAAACATCAAACCCTAACATGATACTAACTAATTTACAGCATCACAACCACAATCCACATATCCTAAACATGTTTCTAGTAACAAAACACACTAAAAATCATGTAAAGTGCTAATATTAGACAAAAGGCCGAGTAAATGGATGATGATTTTGTGAAGTGGAAATGAGTAAAAATGGAGAACAATTGTCACTGTATTATTGTTTTGGTGAAGGAGGAAGTAACGTGGAAAAGAGGAAGGAGGTGTCCTTATATTGACTTGAGTCGGGTTTGTAAAATGTAAGGAGCGGAAAATCTTAAAACGGAAATTACCAAGTAAACGTGAAATCTTAAATTAAACAACTTAAGACGGAACTTAACGACATTTCTTAAAATAAAACTTACGAATTATAATTAAAATATTATTAAATTCTGTAAACTAGTTTTAAATTATTAAAATTACTTTTACAAAAATGCGGGCTGTTACAATCACCCCATCTTTTAATAAGTTTCGTCCTCGAAACTTGAAAGCAGTTACAAGGACAACATTAACAACTAAAACTTTCACAGAAACCTTGATATACAAAAACTTAGATTTCTTTCCAAAATTTCAAAGGTAAAATCCATAGTCGAGCCTCCATCAAGGAACGTTGGGGTTCTCGTTGCGCATTCAAGAACCTGACATTCTAATCCGAAGGCAAAACCAAGGTGAAAGTCAATGAAAAAGTTCAAAATTTAGATCGATCCGATGTTGATAGGCATAGTACGGGTTATCAGACGTCTCCAATAACGAGTTCAAATGGCAAACCAACGCTGAAATCCATCAAAGTTGTAAAATTATCCCACTTCTTAAAACCAGGTTCTCTAAAATCAACCTTTTTAGATCTTTCAAACGTTGAACCAAATAAAATTTGTAAAACAAAAGAGGTTTGCAACCACGAAAAAGGAAGAAATTCCCAAGAAGTCACAAAGAGTAGAAAAAGGAAGCGGTTAAAGGGTGGAAATTTCAGTGAGAGACACGAAAGAAGAACAAGGTTGAGCTCAAGACAACGCTTTATCGGCAAAATGATGACATCAATGGAAACATACCGGTGACCAGATGAGGGTAAGCCTCGGCTGCAGCACGACTCACCACGTACACGGTACCCTTGGGCTTCGGTCTCTAAACGGCACCCGCAGCAGTAGCAGCTCTACCAGCGACAATCTTCCTCTCAGGGCACTCAAAGGAACGATGTCCGATCTTGTTGCAAGCAAAGCAGGTGTAGGGGTCGCCGTTGCAGTCAACTCCAAGGTGAAGATCCTTATGAAACTTGAAACACTTCAGAGGAGCATTAGGTACAGGCACCGGGTCCTTGACCTTAGATGGGTCGAACCTCTTAAACTTCTTAAAACGAGGTACCGGAGGATCAAGTGAAGGATCAAAGGGTCTCTTCTCAATGGAGGAAGTCTGTAAGGAAAATGGAGTAGAAGAAGAAGCTGTAGTCTCTGCATCAATGGCTCGGATGGAACTCTCTGCCCAAATAGCATCATCATAAACCTCAACGAAAGAAGTCGAGTCACGGCGGACCATACTCTCGATGCGAGGCCCCAACTTCCCTCGATAGAAGTAAACTCTCTCAGCCTCATCCCTCACAAATCTTGAGGCAAAATGGGCAAGCTGATTGAACTTGTCGGTGTACTCCTGAACGGACATCTTTCCCTGCTGCAAGTCCATGAACTCCTTAAGCCTCTGTGATCTAGGCTCCTTAGGATAAAATCTCGTCTCGAGCTTATCCTTAAAAGCCTCCCAATCGAACAAAGGATCCAGAATGAAAGTCGGTCCGGTCAATGCCCACCATCTATCGGCTTCCAAGGTCAAAAAGTGAGTGGCTAGCCGCACTCTATCCTCTCTGACTACCGAATACATGGTAATGCTTTTCTCCATCTCACGGAACCATTCAGAAAGGGCAACAGGATCAACTTCGCCTCCATAAGTGTTCACGTGGCTCCTGGACATCTGTGATGCTATCCAAGAGAAGCTACCGAGTCGGTTGGCATCATTGCCTGGCGGTGAAGCAGGAGGAGCAGTCTCAGTCTGACGCCTCTAGTTCTCAAACAACTGATGAAGTGCTTGCATTATGGTATTATCAGCAGCAGTGGTTCTCACCATCCTTCAGAAGAGAAAACAGTGTTAACCTAACAATTAACAATCACAAACAGTCTACCACTTGTCCTTAAGTCTACCCAAATCTCTCATTCATTATTCAAGTTATTGGTCAAGTTAAGTTTGGGGATTAGATGAGTGCGTCGGGAGCGATAACGCTCTGATACCAACTGTAAAACCCCTCGCGAAAGCGTAAAAGTAAACATACAAAACATGCAAAAAATGCAGCGGAATTAAAACTTTTGACATGATACGAAAACATGCGAGGTGTCTTAACAATATAAAACATGCGGAAGAAGAGAAACATAAATAAGTATATAAGTGCGATACAAAACAGCCCGAGATAGCATATCCCTACAGGCACAAAATACTGAAACGTAAGTCTAAGGTCTAGCTAACGAATAGGTAAAAGTCAACGATGAAGGATCATCGCTCGCTAGCCTCAACGTAACCCCCGCAGAACAGCCTCATGTACCTACACACATACAACATGTGCGCCACAGTCAGTGGGGAGTGACTAGAGTGCTACTAGCCACCTATTGTCAATGACAAACAATACGTAAAACATCCAACATACTCCAACATATATAAAACATGTGAAGTATATATAACAATATCTCAATCTCATATCAACATGTAATACTATGCAAAGGCTCTCAACCAACTTCGGAAACTATTTGGAAGGAGAGTCGGTTTCCCTTCCGGTTGCCCGGCCGGGGGGTCTTTCAATCCAAACCATTTACGAAACCAGACTAAAAGTCGTCCAATGCCTTGGACGAACAATACTAAGATGACCAAGTATAAACATTCTTTTACACAAACTAGCGCAAGCTCAACATCCAATTATATCAACAAGAGATAGGCCACCTAGTGAGTCGACTCTAAAAACTATAGGCCAACCAAGTGACTCTACAAACAAGAGCTATGTCATCCAAATGACTCAACAAACAAGAGATAGATCATCCAAGTGACTCGACTCTTACTACTATGAGCAGGTCAACATTCGACTCGTCTATATACCACGACTTTCCCAATCTCAGACTATACAACCCCCTGGTAGGACGACATCAAAAGACTGTCCTAGTCTAAACCTGGCCAGACTCTCGGAGCGCAAACGGATTACGATCCCCGATTCGACAAGTGCACAGAGCACCCCCAAGACCCGAACTAGCTAGGAACGAGATATGCCCAAAGACGGGCAGACAATCTAAGACCTGACCGTGAGAACCAAGTCATTACGGCCAACCAGCTACACAATGCAATCAGGTGAGAACTCGAGTACTATAGCAGCGCACAACAGGTTTACACAAATCACAAATGTCAACTCTAAGATATACAACAATTCAAACTCGAATGACAATCATTTCTTATATATAACTCAACTCTAAACATCCATGTAACACTTAGCCGACTTCGGGAACTAATTTGAGGCGAGAGCCGGTTTCTCTTCCGGTTGCCTGGCCGGGGGGTCTTTCATCCTCAAATCCATTACCGAACCCGACATAAGTGCCGCCCAATTTCTTGGTACCTCAAACAAGCATACGAAACATACGGAAAAAGAATCAATCAAATCCGACATGCGAAACATAAGTTATGAACAAAATAATTCGATCAGGGGCTCTCAGCCGGTCAGTCACAGGCTGCCGGTTGGCCGGGTTTTCTAGATGGATATTCAGGTTTCTTTCAGATTCCCATTCATCTAGACGATCAGACTAAGACTACCTTTACTTGTCCACATGGTGTTTTTGCATATCGCAGGATGCCTTTTGGATTATGTAATGCCCCTGCCACCTTTCAAAGGTGCATGATGGGGATCTTTTCTGAATACATAGAAAACATCATGGAGGTATTTATGGATGATTTCTCAGTTTATGGTAATAAGTTTGATCAATGCTAGCTAATGTTGATAAAGTCATGCAGCGGTGTATTGATGTAAACCTTGTCTTGAATTGGGAAAAATGTCAGTTCATGGTCAATGAGGGGGTGGTGTTAGGGCATATTATTTATGATAAGGGTATTCATGCTGACAAAGCAAAGGTGCAGGTGATTGAGCAATTGCCTCCTCCTATGAATGTTAAGGGGGTGAGAAGTTTCCTAGGTCACGCAGGTTTTTACCGGCGTTTCATTAAGGACTTCTCTAAGATTGCTAAACCACTTACACATTGTTCCTTAAGGATGTTGTCTTTGAGTTTACTGATGAGTATGTTTTAGCTTTTAACAGGTTAAAGGAAGCTCTAATTTCAGCACCGATCATTCAGCCACCTGATTCGGATCGTCTCCCATTTGAGATCATGTGTGATGCTAGTGACTATGCAATGGGTGTAGTGCTAGGACAGAGGAAGAACAAGGCATTGAGTGCCATTTACAATGCAAGCCGGACTCTGGATGAGACTCAAGTCAAATATTTCACCACGGAGAAGGAGCTTCTAGCTGCAGTTTTTGCCTTAGAGAAATTTCGTTCTTACTTGTTAGGCTCTAAGGTTATTGTCTACACTGACCATGCAGCTTTGAACGCCCTCTTCCTGAAGAAAGATGCAAAACCGAGGCTTTTGAGGTGGATACTCCTTTTGCAGGAGTTTGACTTGGAGATCAAAGACAAGAAGGGCGCAGAAAATGTGGTAGCTGACCATTTATCGCGTCTACAGTTGACTGATAGGGAAGATCCTTTACCTATTGGTGATTCTTTTCCTGATGAGAGTTTGTTAATCATTAATAGTTCAGGTTCTTATCCACCTCCTTGGTTTGCTGATTTTGCTAATTTTGCTGTCACAGGTAAAATCCCGCCCGAGCTTGCATGGCAGCAGAAGAAGAGGTTTGCATATGATGCAAAACAATACTTTTGGGATGACCCTTATGTTTTCAAGGAATGTGGAGATGGACTTATCCGGAGATGCTTCCCCCAGTGGCAGGTTAAGGACATTCTGGAAGCAAGCCACTCTTCTGCCTATGGTGGTCACCACGGTCCATCTCGGACCTTGGCAAATGTATTACAGTCTGAGTTTTACATGCTGACAGTAGGAATTTTGTGAGTAGTTGCGATGCTTGTCAAAGGTCAGGAAACGTTTCGAAGAGACATGAGATGCCACAGGTTGGTATTTTAGAGATCGAGATTTTGATGTCTAGGCATTGAATATCAAGGACCATTCCCAAGCAGTCAAGGTAACAGGTATATTCTTGTCGTCGTTGATTATGTGTCTAAATAGGTGGAAGCTATTGCTACTCCCTATTGTGATGCTAAACTTGTGATAAAATTGTTTAAGAAAATCATTTTTCCTCGTTTTGGCGTCCCTAGGGTTGTCATTAGTGATGGGGGGATGCATTTTAAAGAGAAACAATTGAGTGCTTTGCTAACTAAATTCGGTGTCCAACATCGTAGGGGTCTAGCTTATCACCCTCAAACTAGTGGTCAAGTTGAGATCTCTAATAGAGAACTCAAGGAGACCCTAGCAAAAGTTGTTTCTAAGTCACGAAAAGATTGGAGTCTTAAATTAGATGATGTCTTGTGGGCTTATAGGACTACGTTCAAAACTCCAATCGGAATGTCACCATTTCGGTTGATTTATGTTAAAGCTTGTCATTTACCAGTTGAGTTAGAACGTAAGTCTTGGTGGGCTATATGTGATCTTAATCTAGACCCTAACCTTTCTCGTGAGAAACGTATGTCACAGCTAAATGAGCTTGAAGAATTTAGGCTGCTAGCCTATGACAATGCACGGATCTACAAAGAGAAAACCAAACGTTGGCATGACAAGAGGATCATCAAGCGTGACTTTCAGGTAGGTCATAAGGTACTACTCTTTAATGCTCGTATACGATTATTTCCTGGTAAGCTGAAATCCAGGTGGACTGGAACTTACACGATCACCGCGGTCACAAAATTTGGGTCAATTGAATTGGAAACCTCAGCTGGAGAGGGGTTCAAAGTGAATGGTCAGTACGTGAAGCATTTCCATGGAGCAGATGAGTTTGTTGGGAAGGTCGAAGTCTTGTACTTCGACCCATTATTGTATGCTTCAGAGTGAGGTAAAAAGGTCGTGCGGGACCTCTTTAACCAGTGCTAATCGAGAGGCAAGCCGAGTGGTAGTTTTCCTTTTCCTTGTTGTTGTAGTTTTTCTTAGTTTTAGTCGTTTTATTCGTTCATAATACTTTTAACGAGAATTTTAAGCTTGAGCAGGAAATCAGAAGGAACTTACCAGTGGGTTTGGTCGACCGATCGAGTAGCAAGGTCAACCGACCAAGGACTCCAACGAAACAGGCTACTGGAAAATTAAGGTAATTGGGGACTGGTCGACCGACCTGACTTGTTGGTCGATCGACCAGATGTCGAGAGAACCGGGTCACTTAAGTCTAATTTTTTAAAACACTTTGTTCCTCATTCTTCAAAAATCAGAAAACACTCTCCCTCTCTTCGACATAAACCCTAGCCCTTTTCCCTCTTTCCTTCAACCTAATTCCTTGCTCAATCCTTCATCTTTCTAACTAAAGGTATGTTTTCTTTCAATTTCTTTGCTTTGTTTTCGTTCTTAGCTTCTTTTTATTTGTTTTACATAGTAAACATTGCTTTATTTCGAGTTTTCTTCGATTTAAGGATGTGTTTTAGTTATGGGTAGTTCATAGTTGAGTTTATTATTCTTAGATCTTTTTTTGTGCCTTGTTTGTAGTGGATTAGGGGGTTTGTCTTTTGCTCTTTTTCCAATATCTTGCCTGAAAACCCCTGCAATTTGCGAACTCCGTTCTGAATGTTGTCGCGATAGGTCGACCGACCAGGAACTTAAGTCGGTCGACTGGTCGATTTTTCCAGAAACTCCAGCATATGTCGAAATCGGTCGGTCGACCACAGTGGTTGGTCAGTCGACCAACCTAGCTGTTACAGGGACTTCTTTTTCTTAATTTGGTTGAGTTTTGGCTTAGCAATTGATACCCGTCGTTGTGGGTGTCAAAGATAAGATTTATAAACCAAACTAAAACTATAGATAGTGATAGAAAGGGTCGAACCACAGAGAGGTGGGGAATGTTTATTGTTTGAGTGTTAATGTTTAAAGGTAACAAATTTGGGGGTTTTGATTGGTAGACTACTAAGTCTAAGCAAAGATTTAAAATAAAACAAGAAATAAAGATGAGAATAAAAATATATAAAAAGGGATGTTAGGATGTTCGGGTAATAAATAGCTAAGGTAATATAAATCCTAAGGTCAACATGTATTGCAGTCGCGTAAGGGGTGTAACATATCCTTTCGGTCTATGGTACCTAATAGCTCCTTTCGGCCTATGCTAGTAGTTCCTAGGTCTCACAATTATTGGGTGTCAACAATAAGGGTGATTCCTAAATCCTAGGTTACATACCTTTCAGTCTTAAATAACCTAGCCGTCTTAAGGTAAAAACCAATGCCCTTCCCGTATCTCTCAATCTTGGGTAGGTCATTACTAACGTCCTGCAAGTCTCCTTGCTTTCAGTCTCATTGTAGGATATTATAGTCAACAAAGAAAGACGAAACAGGATTCATGCGCGAGTGAGTCGACCGACCATCTATTCGAGTCGGCCGACCACCGCCTTGGTCGACCGACCCATTATTCGAGTCGGCCGACCACGGCTCTGCTACAAGTCGGTCTCGGAATCTATACTACCTACGCATATTCATCCCCTACATCCTAACATATGAAATTTAGCTACACATGGTAATTGAAACGATAATAAAGACGGGAATAAACATGGAAAACATAGTAAATAATAATCTAAGCATGCAAGATTCAATAAAGCTTGGGAATTCTATCTTAATTGAATGCAATAGTAATAAGAACAATAATAAAACTAGATTAAAAGAGTAATTATCAAAGTCGGAATTAAGGCAGAAAGGAACAACCTTTACTGAATGCTTGAGAATTATTGAAAGATTACAAACTAAAGTTGAGAACTAGAATTGAGAACTAGATAATAACCGATGCTAAAATATAAACTCAATATCTAACCCTAATTACAAGTTTCGCTTATATAGGGCATAAAATTCAGAGTTTCCTAAAGACTCCTACTTCTAATTGCTTTCCGAAAATGTTCCTGGGCTTCGCTGAGGGAGGTCGACCACTTTGGTGGGTCGGTCGACCTCTTTTACGGGCTTAGCAAATTCTGGGCTTTCTTCAAGATTTTGGACTTCATAAAAATCAGGCCTGGTCGGCCGACCCATATAGTAGGTCGGCCGACCGTATCCGCATAGAAAATATTCGGTTTTCTTCTTGATTTGACTCTTGGCACTTAAATAAAGACTCCAGTTGACTTTCATTCGTTCCTTAATTATGCAAAAGACTCGAGGACATAAATTTGGTGCTAAATCGTCCCTTTTCCGCATAAATCTGCAAAAGTGCATAAAAATACGAAAGTACACGATTGTTGGGAAATAAGGGCTAAAACATAGTAAATGAGCGACCAAATGCGTGTAAAAATAGATGAAAAACATCATAAAATAGACACGCATCAGCAATCTTAGTTAATTTCAAAGGGAATTGATTATTCAGAGCATTGTTGTGATTTTTGCAGATTTAACATGTGGGGACGATCAAGAGCCAAGAAGAGGTCTCGCACATCGGAGGCAAGCACATTAGAGTTCACACTGGAAGCTCAAGGGCGATGGCGGAGCAATGTACGGATAGTCTACCTGACTATTCACAGGTTCTTTTCCAAACCCCGGCCCAAAGTGCCCGTTTCTTGCATTTGTCATCTAACTATCAGGTGACCGCAACTCGTTTTTTGCATCAACATACGCTCCAAGACATAGGATGCTACGAGGCTGTAGTTGACCTATTGAATGGTACGAGTCTTTCGGGACTCATAACCATGGATGAGTTTACCTACCCCATCCTAACTTTAGAGTTTTTCTCATCCTTTAGCTTCAATGTTGAAGCCTTGAAGGCGGGAAGGGGTATTAAATGTATTGTTTTCCGATTGTTTAATGTGACATATGCTTTAACTTTGGATCAGTTTGCAGGTTTCTTGGGATTGAGCTTTGAGGGTCGTACGGTGACCCAGCTGAAACGTACAAGGTTTTCTGGTCTTGTATCTCTGATTCCCGTAGCGGGAAGAAAAAGGGCATCACTGTGCATTTACCTGCCCTCGGTAATATCTTAGGTTGTTGGCCAACACTGTCTTTGGCCGGAAGGAATCCCAGAATGTTAACAACATTGAACTTTCTATCTTGTCGGGGCTCGACAATGTAAGGCGTAAGGGGTGCCTATTTTATAACATTGCTTATTTGACTGCCTCACATTTCATGTCGGGTAGGGAGGGTACTTCTTTGACCACGATTGTCTGTGGGGGTTAGTCACTCGTTTGGCTAACCGCCTTGTATTATAATTCCCCTCTTTCGAGGATGCAATTTCTCCTCTTAACCGCTACATGGACTTAACTTATGTTAGGTCCGTGAAGTGGGTCGACCACAACAGGTGTTGGAAGATCGTCACCTACACTTGTGACTGCATCCCCATTACCACCTTTCCACCCCTGCTACCCTTCACCGATGTAGTAGGCGAGCCCAGACCGCTCCTCCCATCCTACCGCCTTCCACTTAGGGGAGGGACCTCCCGAGGCTCTAGGGGAGCTGGTCCCAGTACCTCACACGCTGCACATGGGACGGGCTATCCTCCCAACTTCCATGCCCCACCCCTTATTGATATACTTGATGTCTGTGACAACAGGTCGGTCTCACAAATGATGGCAACTTAACAGGGAGAGTTTGGACGACGCCCTTGTCAACTTTACGATCTACTCAGAGTATGTTGCACTCAACAAGCTCCCCACCGGTCCCTGGACTCATCCCTTCTTCTACTCCCATCCGGAGGGCGGCTATGGATCTGGGGAAGCCTCTGGGGCTGCATCGGGAAAGGGCAGTGGATCCGAGGAGGAGGAAGCGGAGGCTAGTGGGTCTGAGTACTACCCAGAGGATTAGAGTTAGAGCCCAAACCTCCCCTCTCCGACGTTCGGTTTGGGGAGGTGCATCTTGTGAGTTTCTTTTCTTTTGTTTTCTTCTTTAGTTTTTCATTTTTACTTCTCTTCTGCTTTTACTTTTCCTCAACTTATTCTGCTGTGGATTTGTGTTGTTGAGCACAATGAGGGCATTGTGCGTTTTGGTTTGGGGCGGGTATATGCATCCTTTTGTTGAGTCTGCATCTGTCTTTATTTCATCTTTTTCTGTTGCACGTTTATCGCATTTCCGTTTTGCATTGCTTCTTTTATTTTCTTGCATTTACACAAAAATTTCAAAAAAACTCAAAAAAAATACACGTTTATTTTAGCATGTAGGTCGAGTCGGAACGGATGGTTACTATGATGATTTTGCCTTACATTACGCCTAATTGCCTTGCCTTGCATTTTCAAATATAACAAGCATGTCTTTTGCATAATATACGAGTTTTTGTTGATTTTGTTCTAAACCATTAGACTTGACTCTCTATTGGCAAGCTACCTCATTTCTGAGTTTTTAGAGCCTAATAAATCGGTGACATTCATGACCGATTTCATGTAGGAATGAGAGTAGTTTCTCCTCCTAAGGCATGTCACATAAACTTGCATAAGCATGAGCATTGTCTACTTGATACCTATATGTATTCGGGTTTGTGGTTTGTTGACACATGTGGTAGAGGTTTCTCTTTCTTGTTTGACCCATAACCCTCACATAGCCAAATTGCCTCTTTTATCCCATATACTACATCCTAAATTAGCCTACCCTAGCCGAGCTAGTAATATGGTATGTTGGGACTGTTTTAATATCTTTGGTTATTGTCCTTCATTGAAAAAAAATGTGTGGGAAGTGATAGAAAAAGAAGAATATTGAGTTCAAAATGAAAAAAAGGGGACAAAAAAAAGAAACATCCTTGAATTTTGGGTGGTCGACCGACTGGCTCTGATGTTCGGTCGACCACGATTGTTGTACATGAGTTATTTCTTTAGAAAAAAAAATAAAGAAGAAAAGAAAGAGAAAGGAAGAAAAAGAGAAGGATTTGTGAGTACCATGCTTGTGAAATTTAAGCATTGGTTCCTTTTGGATATATGAATGAAAGTGTTTTTTGTAGTATGGTTTGATGGTTGTTAGCTTGGTTTAACCCCTCTTTCCCAAATTCATTCTAACCCTTTCTTACCCATAGCCTCACAATCCCAAATTACCTTGGCATGTGTCATGGTCATTACAGTGTTGGAATGCATATATACGGTTGTAGAGATTTTGTTCATGTTAGATTGCAGGCATGTTCTTACGGGTCGTAGATAAGTGAAGGTCTAAATTCTCGATCATTTTCTTGTCTTTAACATATATCTCACCCTATGCTTGTTTGAGTGATGGAGCGATCCGTGAGAGTCCAATATGAACGAGTCTTGCAAAGTCGAAAGTTTAGCATTTTCTCAACATGTTCAATTCGTTTGCATTTGACAATTTGCTTGATTTTTTGAAGTTGCATTAATTTGGTTAGGCATGGCGTTTTGTTTGGTTCTAAGCAATAAAAACCGTTCCATTAAAGGTTTTCTTTTTAGTTGAGTCATAGTGCTTGCTTGAGGACAAGCAAGGTTTGGTTTGGGGAGATTTGATACGTGCATATACTATACATTTTATTTATAGTTTTGACACGTATTTCTATGCATGTTTAGTAGCTTTTTAGCTATTTTTCCTCCCGAAATAGTTTACTTTGGCAATTCTATGTTTTAAATGTAGGAACAAGCGAAAGTGAGCTAAACCAAGCCTTAATCGTCCTTCGGAAGCTTTCTTAGGAGATCACACAAGAGAAGGGTCCAAACTCGAGGTTTTGGAGATGCGTGCAAGCTGATCAGGGGCTAAGGGGAGCAGTAAGCGGTCGACCTACCAGTACACTTGGTTGACGACCAAGATGTCGAAGCAGAAACTCATATTCACAGCACAAGTGGTCGACCGACCACTATGTCCGGTCGGGTGACCATTTCACGGGCTGAGCAGCTTTGTTTCTTTATTTCGGTTTATTTTCTAAGCTTTGTAATTTTGAAAGTCTATTAAGCAAAAACAGTAATTAGTTTTAGGTTAAGCTTCATTAGTGAAAAACACATTAGACCTAAGGAGAGAAGACTCCAACTTTCAAATTTGTTCATCGATATCCGCTCCGTCGTAAGTTTTAATGCAATTAATCTTCTTTATTGTTTCAATCTCTTTTCTTTGTCATTCTTGTCGTTTCGATTTATTTACCATTCTCTTGAATTGTTATTTCACGAATATGTTATCTCGCATGAAGTTTATTAGATTTGTTAGTTTTAGTTCTATGATTATGAATAGCTAATTCTTATGATTGGGAATTATGGGAACCATGGCGAAAATTAGGTTTTTATTGGTTTTATGATTTTTGTACCGATCTCTATATTTGTTGTTGAATTAATTCTACTAGATTGAAAGATTGGTAGAATTAGTTAAACAATAGATTTGGAATTGCCTTTGAACGAAAGTTTAGCGCTTTTCTAGGAACCCTAAGACCGTAAGGATTTGGATGAATATTGACCGAAAGGCTTATTCTTTGTTTCTTGAGATTATGTTCATAAGTTGTTTACCCCTTTTTTACTTACCTTAGCCATGGTGAACCGAAGTTACCAATCATCTTTTTACCCTTGTTTTAAACTTTCTCTTATTTTATCATCTTAGTTGTTAGTCTTAACCAAACTTTCAAAACACCCATTATTGTTACTTCAATAGACTTTATATTTGCAAACAGAATTAACTAGTTTTAGTTTTGTTTTATAAATCTTATCTTTGACACCCTCAACGATGGGTATCACTAATGGTCAAACTTATTATGGAAAACTAAAGGATTTTTATGAGTTTGATTATTTTGGCCAATGCAAAGTTGTAATGCTCCATTGTGACTGGGTTGACATACACAGAGGTGTTAAGACGTTTGAAGATGGGAATGTGTGTATTAACTATTCCAAGTTAATGCACACAGGTCGAAATTTGGCTGACAATCCTTTTGTTTTATCGTGTCAAGCAAAACAAGTTTTTTATGTCGAAAGATGAGATGCAAAAAGGATGGTCTTATGTAATTAGTACAAAACCTAGGGATCTTATTGAGACTGGCGAGATTCTGTAGAAGAACTCGGTTTTTTGTATACTATTGATTTCTGATATCTGATAATTTTAATTATTAATCTAAATATTGTTTTTGGTTTTGGTTGAGCAAATGTTGATTTATCTCTCTATTTTTCCCTTGACTATATTATCACATGCTTTTTCCGTTTACTATATTATTATACGCTATTTCCCTCTACTATTCTATAAAACTGATGGCTTTAATGTTCATTGTAGGGTTTCAAGGATGAGTTACCAAAGCAAAAGGACTAGGGCTCAAATGACGGAAGCTGATGTGCCAGCTAATGCCACTGATTTGCCACATGTGACAACACATCATCGCTTAGTACGCGATCATGTGCAACAAATGATGACAGATGGGGGCCATTTTGCCCTCAAAAGACTAAAGTACCTCATGTTGTTAAGGCATCGCAGCAAGAGCCATCGCTAAAATATTTTCACACTGATGCAAACACTGATGAGCCCTATGCTGTAAAGGCTCATGTTTCAAAGACCCAAGTCAATTCGATTTTTTAAAAACCTCCAAATGACCCATGTTCATGAATCCAAATCGCCCACACTTTTCTAGAACATGCAGCCAAATATCCTACTTTCAATGACCCACACCACCTTAAAATCTCATGATCTTGCTGCTAGAAAAGCCCTTGAACTTTCTGCCAAATAACTTCATGCATCTCAAACGATGAGGGAACCTAACCCATCTTCTGCTAGAAACCCCCTACTTTCAAAGACCCACGCCAACGTAAATTCTAATGATCTTGCTGCTAGAAAAGCCCTTGAACTTTCTGCCAAATAACTTCATGCATCTCAAAAGATGGGGGAACCTAACCAATCTTCGGCTAGAAACCCCCTACTTTTTAAGACCCACGCTGATCTTGCAGATAGAAAATACCGAGAACTTTATGCCAAACAACTTAATGCATCTCAAAAGATGGGGGAACCTAACAAATCTTCGGCTAGAAACCCCCTACTTTCTAAGACCCACGTAGCTCTTGCAGCTAGAAAAGCCGGAGAACTTTCTGCCAATCAACTTGATGCATCTAATAAAACGGGGGAACAATCACAATTAGGAGGTCAACCATCTGGTTCATTGTGCAATAGTTTTACTAAGAAACCCGGTGGATCTTTTTCTACAACCCCCCTACTTTCAAAGACCAATGCCATTAGGAATTCTTATGATTTTTCTTGTGCCAGACATCTTGATACATCTCAAAAGACGGGGGAACAAGCACAAGTAGGAGTTAAAGCAGCTTTTCTATTGTGGAAAAATCCTGCTACGACACCTGACCGGTCTTTTGTTACAAACCACCTACATTCAAAGACCCATGCCATCCCAAATTTGCATGAACCAGCTAATGGAAAAACCCATGAATTTTCTGCCAAACAGCCCGATGCTCTTGAGAAGTCATCGGTTGTAACACCCCCATTTATTTAAGAGCCTTTAGCAAGACATTCTCAAATAAATAGAGCTGTTACCATCTCGGAACGTCCGAGGTAGTGAATAACAAAGTAAAACAAACCAAAGTACTTTATATAAAACTGATTAAATTTAAAGTTTTGATATTACATCGATTACACAAGGAATAAAAGTACAACTGATAAAATCTAACTATGTGATCTAATTCTAAGTAGGTCCAAGCCATGTCTCTCTCTCCTTGCCCAAGCTCCTAGTCCATCTGTCTCTGACCTGTAGAATATACTCCCCATTCCGGATCATCGTAGGTGTACACGAATACACTGTCAACCTCGCGGTTGAGTAGGGTAACACAATAATTATAAAGCAACAATTATGATATGCAAATGCAATGATATGCTCGAGCTCAATCTCAATCTAAATTCTCAATCTCAAACCCGTGACTCCCAGCCATACCGAACCTCCCGCCAGACTATACTCGGCCCTCGCCGAACACCAGCATAACAGCTGAGGTCACCAGGTCTAGTCCTGCAGAACTAGCCTGGGCCCAATAATATCTCATCAATAATATCTCATCATCTCAAATCCGTATCCAATGCATATGCCATGCTTATGAATGCAATATTAACATAAACAATTACCAAATATCATTCTTATGTAAATCATGCTCAACATCCAATATATACAATTCAACACCCATTCATAACACATCATAGAGTATAGTACCAGTGTATCCTACCTGGATAGCAATATAATCTCATCACGCAGCTAACATCCAATCAGCCGAATCACGTCATTACATACCCAACACCTAACAAAATAATATACTTAATTACTAACTAACACAATTACGCAACTAATATAATATATCAATTATTCAAATTAATCATTTAAATTATATACTACGCATAACGAGACCGTATTAAACGTGACTACTTCAATTAACTTGACCAACCCGTCTTTATTACTTTTATAACTAACTTCGATTAAACAAACGAACATAGAAAATACGATATATAATCCAACTATTGATAACCGTCACATATAATTATTCACTTAACAATCTTAATAATTATTAACATAAACAATGCTAATTATAATTAATAACAATATTAATAATAATAATAATAATAATAATAGCATGTAATAATAATAATACTAATAATAATAACCAAAACTCATACAAACAGCCCTCCTTTGATCCTGGGTTCAAACCCCACGCCCAACACTGAACTAAAACCCAACACCTGAACACAGCCCTTATCCCTGACCACCTCCACTTCGCAGCATCCTAACCACCAACCAAGCCACCCACGACCACCAACAACTACCCTAAGCTCAACTACGTACTACCAACTTCTACTTCCATGCCTTGGTCACCACCATAGGCCACCATAGCAGCCACCACACACGTCCTAAACAGCCTGCATAAGCACGACACCTGATGTTTCCAGCAACTCTCTCGCACAACAGTCCGTTTTTCGTCCCCTGCAAACACCTCTGTAGACACCAACACCACCACCTAAAAGCACCTTTGACTCCTCTCACATCCCACTACTCTATTGGTGGTAACCACCAAACTACAACACAACCCTCGCCACCAGAAAACACCCTCAAACATAACATTCCCGCGACCCCTGTTTTCCCCTGTTTTCGCTCATGTCTAACACCCTTCTGAAACCGCTGTCAACTAGCTTCCCCGACCACCAGGTACCACCATGCCACTACCAACACCGCTTACTAAAACACCCTTATTAACAGCCATGACCCACGACACAAATTGACCCAAGATATGAACGCAAAATAACCAAAACGGACTGGACAAACACGCCTAAAACAGAGTATATATACTTATCACGGTCGACATAAGTTGGTATTTATAGTGATGCTCATGGTGATCCTATGGCGATTTAAGGATGACAAACATCTCATTCATACTACAAATATTATATACAACCATAGTATTCAGATTCGAAGCTATGAAAACGTAGAATTTAAATATAATCACGACTTAAATAAACATAGAATTTAAGTATAGATGAGAAATAGATATAAAATAGAAAATATATTAAATTATAAACGTATTATTAAAATTAATCGAATACGAATGAAATGTCATTTTATGAATTAATCCACAAATATAAAAAAATGATTATGAAATACTAAATAATCGTAGAAATACGATTTATAAAAATAATAGTAGTTTACGTAAATACTTTATAAACATTCCATTTGATTGAAATACGTGTATAAAACAGGGTTTGACTGCCGTTGACCGAGATTAAAAAAAATACGGGGTATTACAGTCTTCCCTCCTTAAAATGAACTTCGTCCCGAAGTTCGCTACCCCATCGGTAAGGAAACATATAAGAAGCAGGAAACAATCACAAGTAGCACTTATATAGACTTGAAAACACGAAATGTTACATTCTACCCTCGTTAAGAAAACTTTGTCCTCAAAGTTTAACGCATAACTAAGTTAAAAGATATATCACGAATCACGGTATAATGCATAACAGAAGTAAACAGGATTATCAAATATATATATTCAAACAATCACGACATACTAATTATCATTATCAACTAGCCATATCATAAAACATCAAGATTTTACAATCCTATCCTCCTTAAAACATGGTTACGTCCCCGTAACCCCATTACAATAATTTCACATTCAATGCTCAAGAAGATCACCAAAACATCAGTCACAAATCATATGATAAGGTAATTACCACTAGCATCCGACTTTTGAAGCAACCATCATATTTGTCAATTTCATGCTACGCAGTAAAACAAAATCAAGGTAACTACCAGTACCTATATACCCTTAAATTTTAACACAAACTTAACGTATTTACACCAATGTAGACAATCAGCTAACTCATAGTTCAAAATTGACAAATCAAAACATTTCATGCTCATAATCATATTATAGAAACGAAATCATATTCTAGAAAAGACATAAGCCAAAATTTAGCCAATATAATTAAACATGGAGCATTGGCTTATTTGACAAGATATACCCCAATCATAGACTAGCAGGTCAGCTTAACAATTTTAGGTATAAATAAGTTAAAACCACATAGGTGCATTTCTCATCTACTCAAATTACATCAATCATAAATCTCGTAATGGATATAACGTGCAGAATAAGGGGTTTACATCAACAATTTCATATTTAGGCAAAACAATTACCATTCTTCCTGTTGCAAAACAATTACCATAATTACCAAACATCAGCTTTATCATGGATTATCGATTTGAAAACATTTCAAAACTTTCAACACAATGAGTTGTAATTAATGACAACTTATAAACACGAATCAACTAACGATTTTACAAGTTATAGATCGAAAACAAAACTAGCATTACACCATTCACGTGTCAACCAAATTAATAATTCAATATATTGTGATCAGACTTAAACATAACAATATGTAATTCACCTTGTGGCATAACCAATAGCGTCGATATAAAAGAAACTAACTTTGTATAAAACTCACCAATAATAATTAAGGTTATATTATTATGTAACAAAGTTCATATCCATATAATATGTCTACTAGTCATGCTACTAAAGTCATATCGAAATGTTACCTGATTACATAGCATAATTCATATTTGATTTAAACTTTTATATTTAAAACTTTACCATTTCAACAATCAAACATCACTTAACAACTTCCAAAAATCATAATTAAAAACCATAAAGAATTAACTAATCATAGGAAGAATAATCAATTTAAAGCTTAATGAAATCATTTATAATAAATTTTACAACTCAGTGGGTTTGAACAAAACTTTACAGCGCTTACACGGAAATTTGGGCAACTTGCAAAAAAATCATTATTAATTAACGGCTCATTAAGATTTTACGTGGCTTATCATTTTGAAAACGTGAATGAAAATTCTAGACAGTGGAGTTGGAAATATGCATAAACAATAAGCACGTTTTGAATGATTTCCTTTACAAGACATAGGTCAAAACAAAACTGTGCGATAACAATCTGACCACTGTTAACCAAAATATTTATTTCCGTCAAAATATAAGTCGTTTTAACATGAAATCAAAATCATAAGAAAGTTAACTCATAAGGTCATCATACATAAAACTTACACTTTCATATAGAGAACACATTTTAAACGGCAACCCGTACAAATGGGTAACATTCTGGAAACTTATTACAATGTCGGTTACTTTAATATTTCACATTATTACTTTACATCGTCGTTTTAAAACACAACTATTCTCAAAACATGTTGACGCATATATTGAAGCATAGAAATGACATCGCACCATATTAATATTTATTCATTATTTCAATTTGTACTTGCTATCATGGAGGCGATAAGATTGCGACACTGAAAGGTAGGATCAACTAATTAAATCAATATTCATACACGTATACACGAATGTAACACATAGCTATATGACACTCATGGCTTAGGGCAACACATTCTGCATATCACTAGACATAGATTACTATAACATTTAAATCCGATCATTCATATTCAAATTCAAGACAATATATTACATAGTTACGATAGTCATTTATTAACCAGATATCATATAAAATTTCTAAACACCAAAATCACATGATAATATCACTCAAAATTATTTTTCAATAAATAGACATCCATTCTCTAAAATTTCAACGCAATCCTTCAGATCAATCAATCATCTCAAAATTTGTCGTATTCTTCTAAGGCACATCATCATACAAGTCAAGCTTATGCTTCAAAATCACATTCCAATTTTCATGTTCTCAACACTTGAAGATCATACAACTAAATCAACATTCAATATAAGTCTCATACAACACAGATCTCCAACCATATTTCACATCATACTTACCTCATTCCCTTTTTCTGCGAAAACGTTGGTACAATATATATATATATATATATATATATATATATATATATATATATACATATATATATATATATACATATATATATATATATACATATATATATATATATATATTGGGTCCTGTCCTTTATTCTATACTACCCACGCTCTACATCTCTCAAGGGCAACCAGGTTAGACTGAAAGGGCCGGTGGCTTGGTTTGAGGGGGCCCCTAACTCATCCCAATCCTGGGGCTCCTAACAGTTACCAACCTGGGGTTCATTTTATTAGACTCTTCCTACTTTCATTATTATTCATTTGGTTTAGGCCTGAGGATCGTTCGCACTGATACCACTTTGTAACACCCCCATTTATTTAAGAGCCTTTAGCAAGACATTCTCAAATAAATAGAGCTGTTACCATCTCGGAACGTCCGAGGTAGTGAATAAGAAAGTAAAACAAACCAAAGTACTTTATATAAAAACTAATTAAATTTAAAGTTTTGATATTACATCGATTACACAAGGAATAAAAGTACAACTGATAAAATCTAACTATGTGATCTAATTCTAAGTAGGTCCAAGCCATGTCTCTCTCTCCTTGCCCAAGCTCCTAGTCCATCTGTCTCTGACCTGTAGAATCTACTCCCCATTCCGGATCATCGTAGGTGTACACGAATACACTGTTGGAGATTGTGTCCTCCTCATGTAGTGTGATAACGTCATTGAACATACCCTTGTACGGACAAGTGGGAGATTGTTGGGGCTGGTGTCCTTGACAATTAAGTACAATGACTTATTAAATCTCTTTAAGGATCACAAGGGCATACTTCTGTATTATTACCAGTTGATCCACGTTTATCAATAACGGTTGGCTTGCTAGATAAGTTTGACGTTATTGTCATACGGATGGCGGTGGTCAACTGGTCCCTATACGTCACACCTATAGGACACGTTTGAGAGATGTGAAGGTATGAAAATACAGTCACATTTTGCCGGATACGACTAAACAGTTAGTCAGAGGTATTGACTAATAAATTAGTCAATAAGATGTTGAGATTATTATTTAATACGGATTAAATAATTTTAGCTAATACGGATTACATGATTAATTCGTAAATTAAATATAAACGGTTATATTTAATTAAATATTGTATTCGCGTATTAATATAAACAGTTATATTAATTTGGGTAATTATACAATATCGTATTTTGTCAGACCATTATTAATATATCGACTGTATTAATATCTGATAACATGTTACGATTTATAATTATAAACCCGCGAATTATATTTAAGCAATTGGGTCGAATCACGCATTGGGACAAGGTAAGAGTGGAAAGCCCACTCCTACCCAAACCCCAATTCGGCCGAAACAACTACATAAGGAGGAGGAGTCTCCTTATGTCAGTTACTCTTGTTGCACTGTAAAATAATCTCAAGGTAAAATTAGGGTTTTGAGACATTCTTTTCCCAAAACCTCAGATCTCACATCTAAAACCTCAAGGGCTCTCCCTATATTGCAAGGCAATTGGAGAGGATTTCTAGCACACTGATGGCCGGTTTTTTGTCGTCGATACCGGCATCAAACACATTTATAAAGAACCCAAATTAAGTAGTATAATCGGGTTATCGTTCGCGAAGACGGTGGGGATAGTTGTATAGTTATGCTTTAATTTAAGTATGAGTCGGGGTAAAAGGTTTTGGTTTGGAAAAACTAATTAACCACTAAAGCAAGTAAATCTAGATGAAGTTGATGATAAAGAGGACTAGGGTGTCGGGGGTCACCTAGGTAAGTCGGTAGCCAAACGTAAGATAACGGTCTTGTATCACTTCTATGGTAGGTCTAGGGTTGTCTCTTCTCTCGAGTATACAAACCCTTAGGTCGAGTCTAGTCCTAGCTTTCGCTACAAACCAAGCTAACCTAACACACAAGCATGCTCATGAAACCCGAAGACTTTCGTCTAAAGCAAACAAAGTGAAGACTAACACCCAACCGTCGTTGAGGCATTTCATCAAACACATAACATGCAAGATGCGAAAACTTAACCAAAGAAGCAAACAAGACTAACTCTAGGCATTTTTCATGGCTACTAACTACCCAAGCAAACCCCCTAACCCTAGAATAAGACTACTCGCACATGGCTAAGGAATAAACTTGAGCAAATAAAGTATTAATGCTAAACATGGTGGAAATTAATGAGAGTAAATAATTGAACAAGCAAAACTAAAACAAAATGCAAAGACAAAGTAGAGATTAGGAAGATTATACCAATAATAAGGAAAAAGTAAGGAACTTGGATTACAACTTGGAAGATTTTCTCAAACCCTCAAATTACAACCCAATAAAAATCTTCTAAAATTGCCCAAGAACAAAGCTAAGAGAATTACTAAGAGAGGATTAACTAATATTGAAAGATTAAATAAAGATCTAAGGAAGATTAAAATATTAAGAGAGTTTTCTTTGAGTCTAAGTCTAGAGTAATGAAACAGTAAAAACCCTAAAATAAGCTTAAGAATGCGTAATAATCAGTCCCCCCAATGAAAGACTAAGTGCGGGTTTATATAGTGTGCGAATTTCTGAAAAATGCTTCCCAGCCGGTCGACCGGCCGCCGGTGGTGGACCGGCTGAGAGCCCAAAATCTGAGTTCTGAGTTTTTCTTCGATTTTCTTCAATGAGCATGCATTCCCAGCCGACCGGCCGGCTGCCGGTCTGGCACCGGCTGGGAAGCCTATCTTTCAGTTCTGACTTTTTCCTTCTTTTTTCTTGGCTACAGGTACCCTCAGCCGGTGGACCGGCTGCCGGTGGTCCACCGGCTGGGAGCCCTTTCTCAGGAATCTGCCTAACATGCAATTTCTTCGTTCTTCAAATTTTGGCTAAGTATGGAACAGTTATCCCAGCCGGCTGACCGGCTGCCGGTTGGCCACCGGCTGGGGGCCCTTTTTTTTGGTTCTGAAAACTTCTCTTCTTTTTCGCCAAAATTGCTAAGTCAAAGCTCCCAGCCGGCCGACCGGCCGCCGGTTGGGGACCGGCTGGGAGGGCCTGGGAGGCAACAGTCACAAATCCTTCACAATTCTTCATAAATCACTCCAAATTCGGGTCGATTTGTCTCGTTTCTTCGCTCCCGCCGTAATGCCTACAAAAATTGGACAGAGTAGGAATATACGAGGCAACGGACGTAAAAACACCTCAAGACACGCAAATTGAGGCCGAATCGTGACCGAAAACAAAGAAAATGCAAAGGAAATGATGACCAAAATGGAGCTCATCAGAATTCCCCACACTTAAACCTTACTCGTCCTCGAGTAAGAGATCAAGTAACTATATAACCCTTATTGAAAACAAAGAAACAACTAACTAAGCTAACTATAAGCCGAATCGGGTTTAGCTACACCCGTAGCCCTTTCAACTCACAATTTGACATTCATGAGGGAGAATGCCCTATTGCAAGGCAAGTAAGGTCTTGCTACAAAACTTTTGATGCCAACCAGTAAAAACAAAACACGTATAGACAAGCAACATGCATCGGAAAAGAAAGAAAACCGCTTGCCTCATTCAAGCGGCGGAAAACAATTAAAAGGGAACAAATTCAAAATCGTAAACTCCCTCACAAATATTAATTCTACCAAGGCATTAAAAACAAATTCAACACCGCCAAATCATGCTAAACTAGGCTACTTTCATAACCGTTATCCAAATACTTTTGTCAAAGGCGATCGGATGGAATGGAATGATGATCCCCGCAATGCTAAAGGCAAAAGATACAACAAGTCTAGATTCTTCACAAAGTAAAGGTCATGGGTCGTCCCGAGATCGACAAAACGGCAAGGCAAAATTGATTTTTTTGGAATGAAATGCTCAAATCAACACAAAATGGTGGATGACGATCAAAACTTGACCTCATTAAACTTTTTTTTCATCTCTTTTTTCATGCCATGAGTTAGGATGGGGTTTGTCCCACGCGTGCTAATGTCCTTTGCTTTCGCCAATCGCTTATTAGGCAACCGGTTAACCTCTAGACAATAGCTTATCGGGGTGACAATCACTCTGTCTTTGGGCGGTCGAATTCACAACCAAGTGGGAAGCCAACTCAATGGCTACCCTCCAAAGCACATCGAAGTGGTACGCCTCCACCAAAACAACATGTTCTTATTCTTTTTCATTAACGATTTTTTTTTCTTTTCTTTTTCACTTGAGTTCCCCCTTTTTTTTTTTTTTTTTTTTTTTTTTTTTTTCAAGTCGATTCCACTTCTTATGATCATTGACAAGAGCATTCCAAAATTTATTCATGAAAGTTATTTTTGGGTTGCCAAACCGCTGAGTCGAAAAAGGTCACCAAGACAAGATAATCAAAACCATTCCGCATTACGGGGTTGGGCAAGGTGACTCACATGCAAACCCTTGACTCGGTATTGGACCATGGTCAGAAAGATACTAGAAAAGCTTAACCTAGGGTGTTTCAAAAATCATTCTAAAAGACAAAGTCCCAAGTAGAAGAATTATTTGTAAATGCCTAAACGATTTTGTCAAAGTTCTCAATTAGGCATTTTCAAAACATTATCCTAAATGCAACTATATGCCATGAATGCAACTAATATAGACATGTTATAATGCAAATGAGACTATCAAACTGCATGCCAAACAAAGCTAATGCATCTCCTAACAGCACAAAAGCACACAAGCCACACACAATTCTCCACAATGTACTCCACATCCTCCAAATACAAGCCCATCCTCCTCAATTGTAACAAAAGAATGAAAATGAGAGTGAAATAGAGGTTGGAACGATCATACCGTGGTATCTTCAAGATCCAAAGCGGTGCTCAAGCGAGTGTTACCTATGCGAAAGGAGGGGAAACAAACACAAGTATATACAATTCTATACTAATAAGGTAAAAACATGTTTTTGAATTTTTCAAATTTTTCGATTTTTTTGGTATTTTTGAGGTTTTTCATACTTACAAAAGCAATCAAATATTCACAAGGTGGATATTTTCCCTCCCCACACTTAAGATTTACATTGTCCTCAATGTAATAAAGTGCAAAGGGGGAAATGAAGTAAAAGAACGAAAACAACATGTTTTTGGCTTTTTTGCAATTTTTTTTTTTTTTTTTTTTTTTTTTTTGAGAAAATAAAAACTTGTTTTTGTATTTTTTTTTGAAATAAACGGTTCTTCCTCCCCACACTTATTTATATGCATAATGTGAGGAGGAAAACCGGAAAATAAAGAACATATTTTTGAAAGTTTTTGGTTTTTCAATTTTTTTTTGTTTTTTGGTTTTTAAGAAGGCATTAAAAACAAAGGTAAACAAAAGAAGAGAGAAACTAAAAACTAGACTAAATGCAAACTAAATGCTCTAAACTACATGTATGCAAGCTATATGTGACAATATGATACAAAAATATAAATCTAATGCATCTAAATGAATGCAACTATATGCATCTAAACTAATGATGTGAAAACATGAAAAGGAAACTAAAACTAACGAACTAAACTAAACTAACTAAGCTAAAGTCATGCTAAAAAAAAAACAAATGCAAACTAAAGGAGAAATTTGGATTAAGGGAGTTACTTGACTTGTTTTGGATTTTGCAAGGGGAGCATAATCATCCATCAACCACCTCCAAAGGTGGTCACTCATCCAAATGATCATCAAAATGATCCTCGGACTCATAACCTTCATCACCGGCTCCATCATCATCATTCCCATTGCCATCATCGACCACCATGTAGTCGTTCGGGTTGAGCATAACATCACGGAAAGGGGAGGCTTGAGAGCCACTAGGTCCCGCATCACCATACCCGCCATGGAAGGATGAATGCCTCGGAGGGCCCGAATCCTCATTTCCCCCGAAGTTGGGGGGAAAGATCGGGTTTGAAAAATAACCCGGGGCGACGTTGATCTCCCCGTAAAAATGACCCTCATGAGGCACATAACCCCTATCAGGAGGCATGTAATATGACGGGCGACCACCATCCGGATGATGATAACCGTCGCGGACGGACCGATCATAACTCGGAAATGTACCATAGGCTTGATCATGGTAAAGGTAATCAAGCCTATAGGTCAAATCCCTATGCCGCTCATCGGCTATGGCTTGGCGCTGGTCCGCTAAATCCGCTGCACTCTTCATGCCCAAGTCAACTCGGGCCATGAAATCAATAAGCTCTGGGGGGCATGAATAAGAAGATGGACCGGAGGTGGAGGCGGATCCCTGGAACTGTGAGGGACCACTCTGAAACTGGGACATGGAAATGGAGGGCTGCTGAAAAGCCTCAAACTGGAGGTCGGTAGGAGTGGCACCGACTCTATCTCTGGTGTAGACTCTAGGGGCACGCTGGTCTGGCGGGAGGTCCTCGGGGTCCGCCTCAATATCAAGGAGGTAAGAGGTCTTCCCTGGCACAACTTTCATCAAATCGGTGTTTGGCAAAGGGACTGAATTCTTGAACTTGTTGTCAACCCGAATCTGCCAATACTCTTTGCGATCACTGGGGTTATACCGTACCCACCCCAAAGCATCCTGCAAGTATCGGCTAGATAGTACATTCTCGCCCTGAATGAAGTCGACCGTGAAGTGCCTCTGACAAAGGTTGTTGGCAATCAAGGTAACCATCCCCCCAACACAAATGGGGGTAGTAAGCTGAGGCTGGGATGCCAACCTACTCAAGTGAAGGGCCATATGGTGAGCAATGTTCAATTTCGGGCCACCAACCAAGTAACAACCAATTATCTCAAGCTCAGTAGTAGTGAAGTTGTGAGGCTCATCCCTAGAGAAAACGGTCCACCCCATGAACCTATGCCAAATTCTAATCGGTGCCAAATGCACCCTATTAGCCGGTTTCTTTCGGCTTCTATCACTTACAAGACCGGTTATGGCTGTCCAAATAAGCTCGGTATCAAAGCCCTCCGGAGGCTTAATGGCTAATTTTCCGTCTAGCCCAAAAATCAAAGCAAATTCATCTAAGGTGAGACGATGTTCCTTATTCATCAACCGGAACTCTAAAAATGCTACTTTCCCCAAAGTTCGGTTCTTAGTAACAACCAATGAACTCAAAAATTCCCAAGTTAACCGGGGAGATGTGTGAACCGGTTTTGTCTCATACAAGGCTTTCATACCTAATCCCGCAAAAAGAGCCGCAGTTATCTTCTCAATCCCTAAGTCTCTCAATCCGGCTCTATCAATAAACCTAGTTGGGTGAAGGGGGCGATTCTTAAAATATGTGAAATTACCTTTTTGTTGGATTGAGGCAAAAGTGAGACCGGGAAAGCTAGGATCCGGGCCAATGTTGCCACTTCCCCTTACATTTTCGACCTCTTGCTCAACCGAAGGGTCGTGCCTTGATTTGGATCGCCTTTCTGTTCTTCCCGACATGGTTAATTGAAGGATAAGTGATGAGGGAGTGAAGGGGGTTTTGATTTGAGAGAGTTTGGTGAAGTTTGTTGGGGTTTTTGAAGGTTAGGGATGAAGAGGGGTGAAGGAAATAAGGAAGAGGGATGAAGAAATGAAGGGAAATGAAGAAGAAATGAGGTAGAAATGAAGAAAAGAAGGGGATTCACGAGCTCTTAAAACGCGACAGAACACTCCCAGCCGGTCCTGGACCGGCGGCCGGTCGACCGGCTGAGAGTGAGGGTTTCAAATTTTTTTGCTTTTTCAAAAATTTCTAAGGGGGCTTGATTCTGAGCCGGCGGACCGGCAGCCGGCCGACCGGCTCAAAAATCAGGTCTTCGTATCTCCTACGTCTTCTTTTCTTTTTCTTTTCAACTCACAAAAACTCCCAGCCGGCGGACCGGCTGCCGGCCGACCGGCTGGGGATCCTTTCTTCGTCTTCTTCTTCTTCAACCATCCTCACTTACAAACACCCCCAGCCGGCGGACCGGCTGCCGGCCGACCGGCTGGGGATCCTTTCTTCTTGCTTGTTCTTCATATGGGTTCATACATCACATGATTCTCAGCCGGTGGACCGGCTGCCGGCCTACCGGCTGGGAATCACTTCCTCTTGAGTTTCGATTTTTGAATAAGTACTCGTCTTCTCAGCCGGTTGGCCGGCTGCCGGTTAGGTACAGGCTGGGGATGCAAAATCTGAAATCTGCCCAAATAAACTATCAAAAACAGAAATGTGTCCAGGGCCTCCCAGCCGGTATGGTACCGTCGGCCGGTGGGCCGGCTGGGAGTACCTGTACACATTTTCGAGAAATAATTTAATTTGAACATAAAAATCAACTTTGCCTACAACGGTTTTGCCAATAATCCTCCGACTATACTCATTGAAAGATCTAAGGAAGATTAAAATATTAAGAGAGTTTTTTTTTGAGTCTAAGTCTAGAGTAATGAAACAGTAAAAACCCTAAAATAAGCTTAAGAATGCGTAATAATCAGTCCCCCCAATGAAAGACTAAGTGCGGGTTTATATAGTGTGCGAATTTCTGAAAAATGCTTCCCAGCCGGTGGACCGGCCGCCGGTGGTGGACCGGCTGAGAGCCCAAAATCTGAGTTCTGAGTTTTTCTTCGATTTTCTTCAATGAGCATGCATTCCCAGCC
The DNA here is from genome assembly GCA_029255685.2 of Silene conica. NCBI lineage: Eukaryota > Viridiplantae > Streptophyta > Magnoliopsida > Caryophyllales > Caryophyllaceae > Silene > Silene conica. The sequence goes on along the minus strand of CM055312.2, from coordinate 32,411,286 downwards.
GACCGGCCGGCTGCCGGTCTGGCACCGGCTGGGAAGCCTATCTTTCAGTTCTGACTTTTTCCTTCTTTTTTCTTGGCTACAGGTACCCTCAGCCGGTGGACCGGCTGCCGGTGGTCCACCGGCTGGGAGCCCTTTCTCAGGAATCTGCCTAACATGCAATTTCTTCGTTCTTCAAATTTTGGCTAAGTATGGAACAGTCATCCCAGCCGGCTGACCGGCTGCCGGTTGGCCACCGGCTGGGGGCCCTTTTTTTTGGTTCTGAAAACTTCTCTTCTTTTTCGCCAAAATTGCTAAGTCAAAGCTCCCAGCCGGCCGACCGGCCGCCGGTTGGGGACCGGCTGGGAGGGCCTGGGAGGCAACAGTCACAAATCCTTCACAATTCTTCATAAATCACTCCAAATTCGGGTCGATTTGTCTCGTTTCTTCGCTCCCCGCCGTATTGCCTACAAAAATTGGACAGAATAGGAATATACGAGGCAACGGACGTAAAAACACCTCAAGACACGCAAATTGAGGCCGAATCGTGACCGAAAACAAAGAAAATGCAAAGGAAATGATGACCAAAATGGAGCTCATCACACACGCGGCCACGTCTCAAACTAAGTCTTGGGTGCAAGTTATAGGAGGGAATTTGCATTAATTCCTGTTCTTAGGCCTTTTGCGCGAGGACTAAAGGTTGTACTTCTTTTCTCATGTTTTTAATCTTATGACGATATTCACAATTGCAGATTTCATTATAATCCTGCAAATTTAGGGTGAATACGCGTTTTATTCCCCTCAAGTGGTATCAGAGCCAGGTTATGAAAATTTTACAATTGTGTCTTTCATAAAATCAAAATTTTGAGAAAACCGTGCAATCTGCCTAGGCACTCGATCGAGTCCCTGTTGCACTCGATCGAGTGCCCTCGTACCAGGCCCGTGCGTGTGATTTTTGTGAGAAATCGATCTTGTTCTTCGATTATTATTTGCATATTGTTAATTAATCGATATTTTTAGCAATATGTGAATCTTTTGTTGTTGTTTATATATGATTTACACGTTTTAAATCCAAGTTATAAACTCGTTTTGATTTAAAAGTGCAGCGATTGCGTTTTAAAGAGTCACTCGATCGAGCCCCTGCTGCACTCGATCGAGTGACACTGGCACTCGATCGGGTGCTACTGCTGCTCGGTCGAGTGCTCATGTTTCGGGTTCTCTTTTCGAAAATAACTTGTTTTCTTATTTTCACATGGCTTAAAATAATATACTGTATACGGAAATAGTATATTATTTAGTGAAACGGTTCACCCTCGTTTGATACATATTGTTTTAAAACAGTTTAAAATAATGGATTATATGTTTATTAAAATTGGTGATTAAAGCGGTATAATCACATAATTTTAATCTTAAAAGGTGGTTTGGTATAAATTTATTAATCATAATAACAGTATTATGTCATGTATAAATTCTATTTAGTTGATGCATTTTATTTATCGTCTTGTGAATGCCTTGAATGCTTTCAATAACGTATTTAATTTTTGCAAACGGTTGTAACTTAGTGTGGCCTTAGAAGATTGTGTTACCGTAATGATGGGACACGATCTTGCTTGTAATTTTGAGATCTTGAATCTCCGTTTTGGGTTTTTGCCATGTAATTACTTTTGTATTTAAATTAGAATGTATCTAGGATTACTTTTGTAATTTAAATTAGTAATTTTGTGAAGACCAAAGACAAGACGGAGACCGGATGCTCACTCCCGCTGCAAGGACCAAGATAGAACATCAAGACAAGCTTCTAGGGTCCAACGGTGGATTCCAAGTTGTTTTATGTTTATTTTGGTAGGATAGGCCACACTAGGACTTTTATTTACGTTTATTGCATTTATCTTTACGCTTTCATCGATAATAGCTTGCATCATATTCCGCCTAAAAACCAAACCACCTATATCATGCCTGAAAACTGACTCATGTAGAGGTCACGCGTTAGTTTTCTGTGACAATACAGATGTCACATGTCAATTGCAAAGCCATCACTTTATTTAATTCATTCACGCAAATGCTAGTTTTTAGTTCACTTAAATATGGATAAATAAGAGTTGATGGGGTCTTCCTCGTATAACCAAAAATTGAGATTAGTCTTTATAAATCAGCCTCCCATGAATCCCTTCTTCGTCGGTAGGCATAATATGACCCCTTCTACGTCGGGTAAGTGGGAACAGATGATTTATTTTATCTCAACATCATGGTCACTCGATAATATTCCAGTGACTGAGATGGACTAATAGATAGGATTTACGGAAATCTATCGACCAAGAGTTCCAACGATTGGAATTAGCCAAACTGTGGGCTTATCAATATACGGAAATTGAGTCTTGGGATCGTTTATATAATTCTTGAGGGAGATCAATTATATAAATGCATGAGTCTACGAGTTTAAATTCAATTTAATATAGACTTAAATCACAACAATAAGTTGCTTATATGGTTTTGTTTTATCTTCTTTCAGTGTAGAACACGTTCATTAAAACTGCTGTAAAACTAAAATGGCTGGTGAAGACCCAATGCCAAGTGCCAAGCTAGCACGTGAATCCTGGCTAAAAGCCTTCATGGACTCCATGAATCAGTCAACTAGATTGAGGAATGATGGGTCAAACTTCTCTGACTGGGAGGCAGCACTACGGAATGCTGCCATTGCTGACGGAAAGCTTAAGTTTTTAACTGAGCCAATTCCGGCACACCCAGGAACTGGAGCTAGAGCCAACGATGTTCGCGCTCATAGCGACTTCGTCATGGAAGCGGGTGCGATAAAGAACGTACTCATCTATGCAATGGAATCTAATTTGCAAAGACGCTTCATAACCCATGGTGCAAACAAGATTTTCACCACGCTCACTAACGAATTCTCCAAGGCTCCGAGAATCGTTTCTTATGAGCATACCTGTCGCTTCTTTGAGGCGAAACTCCAGAAGGGCCAAGCTGTTAGCCCACATATTCTCAACATGATTGAGAATATCGAGAAACTGGAGACCCTAAACTGCAAGATCAGTGAGAACATCATCGTTGATCGCATGCTTCATTCGCTTCATGATGGGTTCGCCCTCTTTAGGGCCAACTACTACATGAACGACATGAAGAAGACTCCTCATGAGCTCCACTCCCTTCTCGTACAGACTGAGAAGGATCTAAAGTTGAGTGGGAGTCTAAAGCAGGATGTTCTCATGATCTCAAGTAAGGGAAAAGGTAAAGGGAAGGCTAAAGCTCAGGGCGACCTAGCGGTAGGTAGGCCCAGGTTCAAGAAACCAGGATTTGCTAAGAGTGGGCCTGGTGAGTCGAGTAACTCACAAGGCAAGACAAAGAGCAAGGATACAAGCATGGAATGTCACCATTGCCACAAGACTGGGCATTGGAGGCGCTCATGCCCCGTGTATCGCGAGGACATTAAAGCAGGCCGTGTTACTCCTGTTGGTATGTCTTCTTCTTCTTTTATTCACATGATTGAGATTAACCACGCAAGTTGCGGAACTTGGGTACTTGATACTGGTTGTGGTTCTCATCTATGTAATCATGTGCAGGGCCTCCGAAACCATGAACCCCTAATCAAGGGTGAGGTGGACCTGCGTGTCGGGAATGGAGCACGTGTGGCTGCAGTCTCGAAGGGAACATACGTAATCCAGCTTCCAAGTGGATTCGAGTTATTTTTACATAACTGTTATTATGTTCCTAGTTTCTCCAAAAACATTATTTCAGTTTCTGCACTTGACAAACTCGGCTTTTCATTTGTAATAGAGAATAATAGCTGTATTTTCTCCTTACACAATACGATTTATGGCAAGGCAGTTTCCATGAATGGAATTTATGTTTTAGATCAAACTACCGAGATATTACATGTGAATAATAAAAGAATAAAGGTAGGTGACAAAGATCAAACTTACCTATGGCATTGTCGTATGGGACACATAAATGAGAAACGCGTAAAACAGCTCATACAGAATGGAGCTATATCGCCCTTTGATTTCGAATCATATGGCACGTGTGAATCATGTCTCATCGGCAAAATGACTCGTATTTCCTTCAAAGGTGTTGGAATGCGCGCTGCCGACCTATTAGGACTCATACATACGGACGTATGTGGCCCTATGTCGATCAACGCACGAGAAGGCTATAGGTATTTCATCACTTTCACGGATGATTTGAGTAGATATGGCTATGTCTACTTGATGAAACATAAAAGTGAATCCTTTGACAAGTTCAAAGAATACCAGAATCGGGCACAGAACCAGCTGGGTAGAAAGATTAAAGCACTACGCTCGGATCGTGGTGGTGAGTATCTTTCACGCGAGTTTGATCAACACCTAAAAGACTGTGGGATCGTGCTACAGTTGACTCCACCTGGAACACCACAATTAAATGGTGTGTCTGAACGGAGAAATCGAACTTTACTTGATATGGTTCGATCCATGATGAGTCACACCGTTGTGCCTGATTCATTATGGGGCTATGCTCTTTTGTCGGCCGCTCTAATACTTAACCGAAGTCCGTCTAAAGCTGTTGACAAGACTCCATTCGAGTTATGGAAGGGAACGGTCCCCAACTTGTCCTTTATTCGGGTTTGGGGCTGCGAGGCTTATGTCAAGTGGAGACACGAGGATAAGCTCGGCCCGCGATCGGTCAAGACATACTTTATAGGCTATCCAAAGGGAACGTTTGGTCATTACTTCTACTCGCCTACCGAACAACGTGTTTTTGTTGCGGCTAGTGCGACGTTCTTAGAGAAAGAATTTCTCGAGAACAAGTCGAGTAATAGAACCTTCGAGTTATCGGAGGTTCAAGAACCAACTACCGAGCAACCATTGGAGGAAACAGTACCTTCAACCGAGGCTGCGGTAGATATCCCTGAGGAACCTAGGAGGTCAGGAAGAGTCTCTATTCCACCGGACAGATACATTGGTATGGTCGAGGAACACGATACAGATGACGTCTTACTCCTAGAGGGTAATGAACCCACAACCTATAAAGGTGCCATGACCAGTTCTGACTCAAAGCTATGGCTAGAAGCCATGCAATCCGAGATGGACTCCATGTATGAGAACAACGTGTGGGAACTTGTGGACCTACCTGCAAAGGTACGTCCCCTTCAATGCAAATGGCTTTACAAGATAAAGCATGCCGTGGAAGGACAACAAGATATCCATAAGGCTAGACTAGTTGCTAAAGGTTTCACCCAACTGCCAGGCTTGCACTACGATGAGATCTTTGCACCCGTAGTCATGCTACGTTCCATTCGGATTATCTTAGCGATCGCCGCATTTCATGACTATGAAATATGGCAAATGGACGTTAAAACCGCCTTCTTAAACGGTTATTTGGAGGAAGAGTTGTACATGGTACAACCCGAGGGTTTTATCGATCCAGCACATCCTAAGAAAGTTTGCAAGCTTAAGCGTTCCATCTATGGACTTAAGCAAGCATCGCGGAGTTGGAATCATCGCTTCGACCAAGTGATAAAAGAGAATGGGTTCATTCGATCAGTCGAGGAACCATGTCTCTATATCAAGTCGAGTGGGAGCAAGATTGTATTCCTAGTACTGTATGTCGATGACATACTCTTGATTGGGAATGACATACCTCTCTTATCTTCGGTTAAAGCATGGTTGAAAAACCATTTCCAGATGAAAGATCTGGGAGAGGCACAAAGAATTTTGGGCATCCGTATCTACAGGGATAGATCACGACGGATGTTGTCTCTCAGTCAGGAATCTTATATAGAGAAGATTCTGGAGAGATTCAGCATGACGAACTCCAAGAAGGGGTTCCTTCCTATGACTCCTGGGCTTCACTTGAGCAAGACTCCAGAAGCTAAGTCAATGGAAGAGAAAGAGCGCATGAGTCGGATTCCTTATGCTTCGGCAATAGGATCGATCATGTATGCCATGATATGCACACGTCCTGACGTTGCATATGCATTGAGTATGACAAGTCGATTCCAAGCTCATCCAGGTGAACAACACTAGATGGCCGTGAAAAACATTCTTAAGTACCTACGGAGGACTAAAGATTGGGGATTGACTTACGGAGGCGACTCGACGCTCTGCGCCACGGGTTACGCAGATGCTAGCTTCCAAACGGATCGAGATGACTCGAAATCTCAGTCTGGATTCGTTTTTACTCTTAATGGCGCTGCTGTCAGCTGGAAAAGTTCTAAACTGAGTGTTACAGCAGATTCTACGACTGAGTCCGAGTACTATGCCGCCTCAGAAGCAGCTAAGGAAGCAATATGGATGCGTCAATTCTTACAAGGACTATCGGTAGTACCTAGTTCGAATGACCCAATCACCGTCTATTGTGACAATAGCGGTGCCATTTTCCAAGCTAAGGAGCATAAGTCTAGCAGCAAGGCTAGGCATGTACAACGGAAAGCTCATCTAATCAGAGATTACGTGGAGCAAAAGGAGATTTTTATTGAAAAGATCGCTACGGATGACAACATAGCTGATCCTCTCACAAAAGCATTACCACGTGATAAGCATGAAGGGCACATTCATTCCATGGGAATTGGATGTGTTCCTAAGTTGTAGTACTCTTTTATGAATTCATGTAATAATTCATTTTCTCGTGTACTCTATTCAACCTTATTGTTATGATATAAAATGTTTTGTTTCTCATGTGGAATTGTACGCCAATTTTGAACACCACAAAGTGAACTGATGAACATTACATCGTTTTGGTCCTTGATTACCCACTTGAGCTGATAACTCAGGTAATCATTTTGTGACGTTGGTTGATGGTGGGTTCAACGAGCCATAAGTCACGTGGATGACTGACCAATCACAAAGGCGAGTTATACGGATACCTCGTAGGACACCCCGTGACATCGTTATGGAGTCCTAAATGTTTTATAACATTGGGTGCCAGGTCGTGGATAGGACCTCCATAGTGTTCCTTAGAGTCGAGTCTTTTGACTTTCAACTGTTTCTTGAGATTAAGACAGATTTTGGGTAACTTTGGTTTCTTTCCCACGGTCACCGTAACAGGGGCCAAGAGGATTTTTTCTGGGTTATTTCATGCTGGGCGATATCGGCAAGATTCGAGTTGAGGGAAATATCCAAACCCTTATCAGGATTTTATCATTTCTCAGGGCCACTCGAGGAGTAGTAACTGAAATGCATGGCCATGCTCGAATACAGATTCGTTTTATCAGTTAAGTTACTCTCTAGTCGGGGAAACCACTCTTGATACAGATCGCTTGTGAGATACGACCTTTGCGAATGCGGATTTGCAAATTGTCTTACATTGAGTGGGAGAAATTTTAAAAGGATATGAGATTCGGTTATCGCACCTACACTTGTACGGACAAGTGGGAGTTTGTTGGAGATTGTGTCCTCCTCATGTAGTGTGATAACGTCATTGAACATACCCTTGTACGGACAAGTGGGAGATTGTTGGGGCTGGTGTCCTTGACAATTAAGTACAATGACTTATTAAATCTCTTTAAGGATCACAAGGGCATACTTCTGTATTATTACCAGTTGATCCACGTTTATCAATAACGGTTGGCTTGCTAGATAAGTTTGACGTTATTGTCATACGGATGGCGGTGGTCAACTGGTCCCTATACGTCACACCTATAGGACACGTTTGAGGGATGTGAAGGTATGAAAATACAGTCACATTTTGCCGGATACGACTAAACAGTTAGTCAGAGGTATTGACTAATAAATTAGTCAATAAGATGTTGAGATTATTATTTAATACGGATTAAATAATTTTAGCTAATACGGATTACATGATTAATTCGTAAATTAAATATAAACGGTTATATTTAATTAAATATTGTATTCGCGTATTAATATAAACAGTTATATTAATTTGGGTAATTATACAATATCGTATTTTGTCAGACCATTATTAATATATCGACTGTATTAATATCTGATAACATGTTACGATTTATAATTATAAACCCGCGAATTATATTTAAGCAATTGGGTCGAATCACGCATTGGGACAAGGTAAGAGTGGAAAGCCCACTCCTACCCAAACCCCAATTCGGCCGAAACAACTACATAAGGAGGAGGAGTCTCCTTATGTCAGTTACTCTTGTTGCACTGTAAAATAATCTCAAGGTAAAATTAGGGTTTTGAGACATTCTTTTCCCAAAACCTCAGATCTCACATCTAAAACCTCAAGGGCTCTCCCTATATTGCAAGGCAATTGGAGAGGATTTCTAGCACACGCGGCCACGTCTCAAACTAAGTCTTGGGTGCAAGTTATAGGAGGGAATTTGCATTAATTCCTGTTCTTAGGCCTTTTGCGCGAGGACTAAAGGTTGTACTTCTTTTCTCATGTTTTTAATCTTATGACGATATTCACAATTGCATATTTCATTATAATCCTGCAAATTTAGGGTGAATACGCGTTTTATTCCCCTCAAGTGGTATCAGAGCCAGGTTATGAAAATTTTACAATTGTGTCTTTCATAAAATCAAAATTTTGAGAAAACAATGCTAATTATAATTAATAACAATATTAATAATAATAATAATAATAATAATAGCATGTAATAATAATAATACTAATAATAATAACCAAAACACATACAAACAGCCCTCCTTTGATCCTGGGTTCAAACCCCACGCCCAACACTGAACTAAAACCCAACGCCTGAACACAGCCCTTATCCCTGACCACCTCCACTTCGCAGCATCCTAACCACCAACCAAGCCACCCACGACCACCAACAACTACCCTAAGCTCAACTACGTACTACCAACTTCTACTTCCATGCCTTGGTCACCACCATAGGCCACCATAGCAGCCACCACACACGTCCTAAACAGCCTGCATAAGCACGACACCTGATGTTTCCAGCAACTCTCTCGCACAACAATCCGTTTTTCGTCCCCTGCAAACACCTCTCTAGACACCAACACCACCACCTAAAAGCACCTTTGACTCCTCTCACATCCCACTACTCTATTGGTGGTAACCACCAAACTACAACACCACCCTCGCCACCAGAAAACACCCTCAAACATAACATTCCTGCGGCCCCTGTTTTCCCCTGTTTTCGCTCATGTCTAACACCCTTCTGAAACCGCTGTCAACTAGCTTCCCCGACCACCAGGTACCACCATGCCACTACCAACACCGCTTACTAAAACACCCTTATTAACAGCCATGACCCACGACACAAATTGACCCAAGATATGAACGCAAAACAACCAAAACGGACTGGAGAAACACGCCTAAAACAGAGTATATATACTTATCACGGTCGACATAAGATGGTATTTATTGTGATGCTCATGGTGATCCTATGGCGATTTAAGGATGACAAACATCTCATTCATACTACAAATATTATATACAACCATAGTATTCAGATTCGAAGCTATGAAAACGTACTATAAATTGCTTACGAACTCACGGTTGTGCAAGTATGAGAACGATGAACGTGTGGCTGTTCTGGTCTCGTTTATCTCCTTTCTCTTTTGCTCTTCTTCAACCTCATGGTGGCCTAGGGTTTGCTGGTGAAGGGAGGCAGGGAGGATGTGGAGGCAGACGAGTTTTATGAGGAGTAGGGTTTTTTTTTTCTATTTTTTTGTCGATGGATGATTAGGTTGATGAATGTCGATGGTTAGCATATTAGGGTTTTGTTTAGGTTGATGAAAGTCGATGGTTAGCATATTAGGGTAGCACATTAGGGTTTTGCTTAAGTTTACACTAATACCCGATTCTCATACCAAGTCCAAGCCCATCACGCATCCCGAGGTCTCACACGACTATATCCCGTATCTTAAAATAACGAGTACGTATAAATTATTTATACTAATTAAATTATATAATTAGTACTTAGTAAATATGAATTAAATTAATTAAGAATGTGTAAAGAATATATAATTAAATATAATCACGACTTAAATAAACATAGAATTTAAGTATAGATGAGAAATAGATATAAAATAGAAAATATATTAAATTATAAACGTATTATTAAAATTAAAGGAATACGAATGAATTGTCATTTTATGAATTAATCCACAAATATAAAAAATGATTATGAAATACTAAATAATCGTAGAAATACGATTTATAAAAATAATAGTAGTTTACGTAAATACTTTATAAACATTCCATTTGATTGAAATACGTGTATAAAACATGGTTTGACTGCCGATGACCGAGACTAAAAAAAATACGGGGTATTACATCGGTCGAGCCTCAAGAAGGAAGAATTTTTGAACCAGCAAGATGTTAATCAAACTAGTTTAAAACCTTTTAACGCGAGACAAAAGTGAGGAGGTTCTACTTATCGGTAAGTTCATTATTGGCATCTGATGCCTGTTGTTGTAGACACCAAAAATAAAACCTAATGAACTACTAACATAAGCTAGTGGTAATAGGGTCGATTTCTCAGGAAGGCTAACTATCAACAATTGGTCACAATTGGGGGTTTTAAAGTTGTTAACTAAACTACGAGATATAAGTTGAGAAAAAGGATAAGAAAAAGATAGCAAACACCGAAAGAATATGAATTAAATGAAGAGAAAGGAAATATGCTAGGAATTCGGGTCATTGTGTCATATGCATTATCGGTGTAACTAGGTTGGTTAGTTTATTGGTAGGAAAGGTTGTGTCATTACAGTCACGTGTCAAACCCGACTATACCTTCTGGTCTTAAGTCGCCCTAAGGTCGTTTTTGCTTGACTTCCACGCTCACAAAAACTAATTAATATAATTAAGCAAGCCTTACCCTTCTAACCTTCCGGTCTAGGTCGGGGTTTAACTAAACGTATGGTCTCATGCGTTCACTCACTTAACCAAACGCAAAATATTGCTCAACGATAATTCTGACCATAAACTATCCATCCCGACTACAACCTATCATGCAATAGACACAAATTCCCTCATCCCGGCATATTAAACAAGTTAGCTACTCATGACGTAATTATAAACAAACATGATTGCGAAATTCATACTAACATGTGACATGATAATATAGGGATGAAAACATAATGTAAAACTAGTATGGGAAGGGCTGTAAAACCGTAGACAAGGAAGCAAGAGGCTCGATTTTCGAGGCTATGGAACGGAAACAGGGGCGTGGTATTAGACACGAAAACCGATGCAAATTACGTGTTTAAGGCAGAATAGTTATATGACAAAACTATATGATAACAGAGGTGATAAGGGAAAGGGAAAACAGTAGCAAAACGTGATATACGATAAAGAAACAGGGACGAAAACTGACGGAGAAGCGAAGTGCAAAAACAAAGTAAACAAGCACGAAAATTGCGGCATACGAGAGATGAAGTAAAACAGAAAGAACAAAATAACAATAACAACAATAATAGTATAAAAAGGATTAAGAAAGAACGATTACGATCAAAAGAATCTTGCTTAAGAGCAAGAACGATACAATCCTTGAGTTTGTAAGAGAAAAATACAAAACTAAAAGAGATTTTTATTGAAAAGAAAATGACGGCTAAGAGTAGTAGAAAATGTGTTCTGTAAAAAGATATATAACCTAATGAACTCATAAACGAGTTCTTAAATAGAACATGAAAGCAAAACTGCTTTAAGTTCTCGGGAAAATGAAGACACACCGATAAAACTCTGGATCGAGAGAAATTGTTCCTCGATCGAGAGGAATCTCATCCAAAACAGTCGATCGAGAGAAACACAACTCTCGATCGATCTCTTCATTCGCAAAACTGCTCGATCGATCAACATAGCTATCGATCGAGACCTTGGGACACTTGTATCTGTAGGAATATTACATAAATTTCCTTTAAAGCATTAATCTAATTAATACTGCCAAGGATTATATCAAAAGACGATTTGATACAAAAAAATATAAATTGAATTAAAGAAGACATTAATGTAGAAATAACCTTTAGATCTATGGAGAATCGGCCTAAGAACAACCTAGTAAACCCAAATTTCAATATAGAAATTCTCCTTAGCTTGCACCCAAGATGACCGAGAAAATTACCCTTCAAGTTACCACCTTGATTACTATTAATTTTGGAATTTGTTTTAGGGTTTTTAGATAATGAACTTCCCCCACAAAATAAGAGAAAACTGTTCTCTAATATCTTTTGTGATTTACACAGCCCAAACTACTACCGAGTTAGTAGTCCTACACGGCCCAAACTACTACCGAGTTAGTAGTCTTACACGGCCCAAACTATTACCCTGTGATTTGGTCTATTTATTTCACCTATCCGAACTTCTATTAAAATATCTACATATATTTTAATGCATGTACTCGGAACTAAATATCCCATATTATTTTCCGGAGAACATTTTCGGAAATGTAACATAAACACAATTTTAAGGAGAATGTTAATTAATTATCTTATAATTAATTAACGTAATTATATTATTCTAAAATATCATATATTAAAATATATAATTAATAAATGTAACATTTATATATATTTTCTAGAATTAACATTTAATTCATTTCTCCTAATTATTATTTAATCATATTAAATGTTCATCATCTATTTAACTACATTTAGCTAATTTTGGCATTTACGTAATTATATCAATATATAACCACATTTCTCAGTGTTATCCTATAGGTGTGACCTTTAGGGATCAGCTGATTACCGTCATCATATGACAGTAACGTCAAACTTCTAGTAAGCCAACCATTGTCGATAAATGTTAACCAACTGATTAATATACTATGTATTCCTGTGTGATCCTGTAAATGATTTATTCAAATAATCACACACTGTGGAGGACATTTACTCCAACAATCTCCCACTTGTCCTACAAGTGTGTGTGTGTGCGATTACGATTCTCATATCCATAAATTTTTGCCACTCAATGGAAGGCAAATTACAAAGTCCCACCTTAAAAGGTCGTATCTCCCAAGTAATCATATCAAGAGCGGTTTCCTCGACTAGAGAGTAACATAACTGATATACGAATCACATTCGAGCATGGCCATGCATTTAAGTTACTACTCCTCGAGTGGCCCTGAGAATATATATATATATATGTATATATTTGTATATATATATCTATATAGGGTCGGGATCCGGTGAGAACCACCCTTATAATGAGAACCATGAGAACCCTAACTAAATCTCCACCATATCTCGCTTCGAATGTTTCGTTGGATCATTTACCATTAGTTTAACTTATTCAAATACACACTTTAGTATCAATAAACAAAAAAAATTGATTTAATTAACAAAATATATACTTAGTGTACGAAAATACAATTAGGCGTACTAAAATGGCTATAAATGCACGAAAACAACCACTACGTGCATGAAATTTTTTACATGCATGAAAATGATTACTAGGTGCATGAAATACGAGGCTGTACGTGCATTAAAACGAGTTCTAGGTGCATGAAAAATGATAGATGCGTAAAAATCGGTAGTAGGAGCATGAAAATTAATAAAACGTATCTCACCTTGATTTCCGTCACTAGTATATATTTTCTAGACCAAGAAATATGTTCTCTATCCTTAAAATTCCATGCCGAATCCAAATATGTCATTAATGTTTTTCAAAAATGTCCGTAAGGCAGAGTTCTCACGGTTCTCATTATATTGGTGGTTCTCATAGGATCCCAATTCTATATATGTATATATATATATATATATATATATATATATATATATATATATATATATTTATATATATATATATATATATATATATATATATATATATATATATATATATATATATATATATATATATATATATATATATATATATATATAACCTGATAAAGGCTGGATATTTTCTTTGACTTATAACCTGTCGATGGAAGCACAACATGAAATGGCCCAGTAAAAGTCCGATTGGCCTTCTTTTACGGTGCGACCTAGGACAGAAACCTAAAGCACCCAAAAATTGTCTATATCGCAGGAAATAATCAATGGTCAAAAGAACCGACTTTAGGAATCACAGCAGACGTCCTATCCACGACCAGACACCAAATGTATCTTAACATTTAGGTCTCTATGTAGTGGTCACCATGTCCTATGCGGTATCAGATACTAATATTTGTTATTATCAGTCAAACGTTTGACTTATGGCATATTGAACCATCCATCCTTCAACATACAAAATAATCACCTGAGTTATTAGCTCATTATGGTGTTTACGGAAAAAAAACAAACATATAAAGTAAAACAGTTCACTTTGTGGTCTTCAAAATTGTCATACAATCCACATGAAGTACAATATAAAGACATTCAATGATTTTATTAAGTAGTAATTGAAATGATCAAACATCAATCAAATAATATCTAATACAACTCTGGAACATGTTTTATCTGTAACATCCCAATATTTCGAGACTTGAAAGTTTAATGATTTTAAGTTCAAGCTCGAGAAATAATTTATATTTCGTAATTTTTGGAATTTCAAGTAAATAAGTGATTAATTTAGTTGAGAATATTTAAAAGGATTTAAATAAGATTTCATTTAATTGCGTAATTTACGTCTTAGCAATTTAATTTCATAGTCCGGTAAATGTTTATACTATCTTAAGTTTATAGTTAACTTAAGTCGGTGTTTTTAGCTTAAACCGTCTTAAAACTTGTCTTATGGGCCTAACTTGCTAATGGACCCAATTCCCCTCTTTTTCCTCGCAAAACCCTAACCCTACCATCCTCCACCTCTCTTCTTCATTTCATTTTTCAGATTTGCAAACATAACGAGAAACACCATTTTTGCATCTTTTCTCCTTCAATCTTAAAATGCTCATAAAATCTTCGTTTCTTATCCGATTGAGACGATTTTCGCAGCCACAGATTCCTCTTCTCGCCCTCCTTCTTTCTAGGTAAGTTTTACCTCATAATCTTTCCGTCAAAATTTCGGCCTGCTCTTGTAATTTCGAAATTCGTGAATAGTTTGATGTTTTGAAGTTTTAGGCGGTGTTTGTGTTAGCCGGAAGAGGACTTGGTGATTATTGAACACGATATCGAAGGTTTCGCTAAGTAAAGGTGACGATAATGAGAAACTCGACCTTTATTTGTTAAAATAGCATTTCTTGATGTTTTGATGTGGAAGTTGCTGATTTTGGTTGTTGTTTATGTTGTATGGACTTAGAATCATGCTAGGAATGCAAAACTATGTTGTTCATAAGCTTTGATTGTGTTTCACATGCCTAAAGAATGATTTTCAGAAATTGCATCCTTAAGACGAATGTGAGATATGATTCTAATATGCTTTAATGGTGGAAATTGATAATTGCTATTGAGTTGCATATGTCTTATGTATACTGGGAATTGTTTCTTGGTAGCAATGTTGGATTTGTAGTATCGATTTCATAGGAGCTTGTGTATACTGCGTTTTACGATTTTTAGGCTCAGGGACTCTGAGCCGGTCGACTGATCGGCCGCCGGTCGACCGGCTGGGAATGCTTTATGAGGTTTTTCGCGTATTTTGAATTATAGGGAACTTGGGTGCCCACAGCCGGTGGGCCGGCTGCCTGCTGACCGGCAGGGAGACCCTTTGTATCGTTTGCGTTAAGTAAATTTTGAGGGAATGGGTTACCCAGCCGGTAGGCCGGCTGCTTGCCGACCGGCTGAGGGACCTTATGCGCTGTTTTTTATTTAAAAGATTGTAGGAGGATAGGTTGCCAGATGGACAGCCGGCTGCCTACCCCTGACCGGCTGGGAGCCCTGTGCACTTTAAATTGGTTTATCTTTTGATCGGTTGATCGGTTTTGTTTGAGATTCGTTTCGTGTACCTTGTATGCGTGTTTGAGGTCCCCGGAGGATGGGCGACACTATATTGGGTTCGGGAATGGAGAGAGGATAGAGACCCCCCGGTCGTGTAACCGAAAGGGAAATCGGCTCTCCCTCAACTTAGTTCCCGAGATCAATTAAGTGTTGTTTAGAATTATAAGAGATTAGAATTATAGGTTAGTTACTATCTTTGGATGCTATTGTATTGATGCGTATTAAGGTATGCCTTAAGCTGGCCTCTGAGCTTAATACGTGAGTTGTATGTAGCGTGATGGGATATGTGTTAAGTTTACCTCTGGACCCATTACGTATTTTGCTTGTGGCGTGTCAGGATATGTGTTAAGTTCATCTCTGGACCTGACACGTGATCGGTTGTCGTATATCGGGATATGTGTTAAGTTCACCTCTGGACCCGGTGTGCGATAGCTATGTATTGGGATATGTGTTAAGTTCACCTCTGGACCCAATACTTGTTTGTGGCAGTGGGATATGTGTTAAGTTCACCTCTGGACCAATTGCTTGTGTTTGTATGTTGGGATATGTGTTAAGTTCACCTCTGGACCCGACATTTGTTTGTAGTGGGATATGTGTTAAGTTCACCTCTGGACCCTTTACTTGTATGGTAATGGGATATGTGTTAAGTTCACCTCTGGACCCATTGCTTGTGTTTATTTGATATCAAGGTCTATGCCTTAAGTTGGCCTCTGAGTCCTTGTTTGTGAAAGTGATTTAGTATCTAGGTTATGTCTTAAGTTGACCGCTGAACCTTTATACATGCTGTTTTGCATCTGTTTGCCTAGAGTTGGTACACTGTCAGATGTAGTTGTGGATATTGATGAGAATAGTACTTTGATTATGGAATTGTTCATCCAAGGCATTGGATGACTCTTTAGTCAGTTTCGTAAATGGTTTGGACTGAAAGACCCCCCGACCGGGCAACCGGAAGGGAAACCGACTCTCTTTCCAAATAGTGTCCGAAGTTGGTTGAGAGCCTTGCATAGTAATTGCATGTTGTAATTGAGAATCAGATATTGAGATTTATATGCTTCACATGTTTATATATGTTGGAGTATGCTGTTTGTATTTCTGTGTTACGTGTCGTTACAAAAGGTGGCCAGGAGAACTCTAGTCACTCCCCACTGATTGTGGCGTACATGTTTACATGTATGTAGGTACATGATAGGTGGTTGGCAGAGGGGTTGCATGGAGCTAGCGAGCGATGATCCTTCATCGATTTACTTACACTTTTACGTTAGCTAGACTTTAGATTTACATTTTAGTTCTTGAGTGCCTGTAGGGATGTGCCATCCCGGGCTGCTTTTATATTGCACTTATGTACTTATTTATGTTTCAATTTTGAAGTAGGACACCTCGCAGGTTTAGTTATGTTAAAAAGTTTTAAATCAACTGCATTTTTAGTACTTTGTATGTTTACTATTTCCGCTTTCGCGAGGGGTTTTACAGTTGGTATCAGAGCGTTATCGCTCCCGACGCACTCATGTAACCCCCAACCTTAACTCGACCATATAATTGAATGAGAGATGGGGTAGATTTAATGATGCAGGAGCATGCTCAACCTTTCCTAATGATAAATCTAAAACGAGATTCACACCAAATGGATTCGAACATGGATCCGTAAGACTATTCAAGAAAGTTTTGCAAGGGATAAAAGAAGATTCTAGAAGGTTCCAGAAGACTTTGGAACATCCTTGGATGATATTCCCTAAAGGCTATATGAAGGAAGGTGTGTATGAAGCTTCCAAGGAAGAGGAGCTACGGCACGAAGGACCTAGGGACGCGCGCCTAAGGGCACGGCCACAACTAGGGTTTCGGCCAAATTAGGGTTTCGTTTTTGGTTGTTTATTTTATTTAAGTTAAAGAATAAATTAAGATTAGGAAGTTATGTTTCCTAGTCTTAGTAGAATTTGTATTAGGTTTCCTAATTGTAATAGGATTCACAATCCTAAGTTAAGTAGGAGTCCTAGTAGAAGTAGGTTTCACAATTCTAGTAGAAGTAGGAATCCTAATTGTTGTAGGATTCATAGTTCTAGTAGGATAGGGAATCCTAGTTGTTAAAGGATTCATAGTTATATTAGGACTAGGAGTCTTAATTATATTAGGTTTAGGAGTCTTAAATCCTAGTCAAACTCTTTGTTTGAACTTAAGTAGGATTAGGGTTTCCTAATAGGGACTAATTAAGGTATTCTTATCTTAATTAGGGTAGGGTTTTTACATGGTTTAAAGGCTTATAAAAGGCAGCCGTTTTCTTTGTTTAAATCATCGAATTTTGGAGTTGAATTATCAATAAAGATCATAAGTTTCTGTGTGAGCTTTTGAGTGACATTAATTAAGTTTGCGAGCTTAGTTTTTGGGATCGACTTTGAGAGGTTGATTTGCAGGGTGTTAGCCAATTCCATCTTTTGCGAGAGAAGGTTGAGGGTACATAATCTATCCATCTACAATCCATCATCCATCGTTCATCAAGCATTCGTCCACAAGCCATCGATCACCAAATCGTTCGTCCAAGACTTCGAGTTCAAGCCTTGTTCGTTTATTACTATATCGTTCATCATTGTTCATCGTTCATCATTGTTCACCGTTCATCATCGTTCATCATCCATAGTTCGTTCATTATTTGTATTATTTCATCAAAGTTACTAATAAATTTTGTTATCTATCTTAAGAGTGTAATTCCGCTGCACTAGTATTCTTAAGGAGGATCAATCTAAGCTAGAGATCCGCATCAACTTGGTATCAGAGCTTCGGCTCTTGGTTTAATTCTTATTAAATCAATCTTGGGAAGAAGTAAAGATGGTAAGTTCAAGCGTGAACAGCGAAGCCACAAGCAAACCTTGGGAGGCCGGTCAAGAAGAGATCAAGACCCAAATGAATCAAATGAATTATGTGCTCAAAAACATCGCATCCATGTTGAACAAGAAAGGGTTTAAAATTGAAGAGGATGACGCTTCATCTAGGGCAAGTGACGGCGAGGAGGACGTTCCAAAACGCCAAGCCTACAACAAGCAAGATGATGACCGTGGTCTAAAACTAGACATACCCGAGTTCAAAGGAGACCTAGATCCCGAAGAGTTTCTTGATTGGATACGACAAACGGAGAGAGTTTTCGGGTACAAAGAGTATGATGATGAAAAGCAATTCAAGTTGGCTATTCTCAAGCTAACCAAATATGCATCTCTATGGTACGAGAATCTCAAAAAACAACGGAAACGCGATGGTAAGTCTAAACTAAATTCTAGGGTTAAATTAAAGAAGCATCTTATGAAACGATTCTTGCCTAAAGATTATAATCAAGAAAACTATCTTAAGTTGCAATCCCTAACTCAAGGAGGGATGTCCGTGAATGATTATATCAAAGAATTTGAGAGGATGTCCATAGTTTGTGACCTAGAGGAGAAGAAAGAACTAAGAGTGGCTAGGTTTATCAAGGGTTTAACACCAACCCTATCATCTAGTGTCGAGGTTCAAAACTATGATGGGTTTAATGATGTATGTCGTATAGCCCTAAAGATAGAAAAACACAACAAAAATCGTAGGAGCTACCCACAAAGAGGCGTGAACCAAGGAGAGGGTTCGAGTAACCAAACTATCCCAACCAAGCCCAAGGAGTCGGTCAAGGACGAGTCTAAGGATAAGGGGAAGGGAGTTGTGGTGGAGTCTAAGGGGAATCCTATGTGGAGGTGTTTCAAATGTCAAGGGTACGGTCATATAGCCCATGAGTGCCGACAAAAGAGAGCTCTAACCATCCAAGAATTACAAGACCTAATTCCGAACTTTGTAGTACCCGAAGTAGATGATGCGTGTCTATTTTATGATGTTTTTCGTCTATTTTCACACGCATTTGGTTGTTGATTTACTATGTTTTAGCCCTTATTTCCCAACAATCGTGTACTTTCGTATTTTTATGCACTTTTGCAGATTTATGTGGAAAAGGGACGATTTAACACCATATTTGTATCCTCGAGTCTTTTGCATAATTAAGGAACGAAGGAAAGTCAACTGGAGTCTTTATTTAAGTGCCAAAAGTCAAATCAAGAAGAAAACCGGAGATTTTCTATGCGGATACGGTCGACTGACCTACTATATGGGTCGGCCGACCAGGCCTGATTTTTATGAAGTCCAGAATCTTAAAGAAAGCCCAGAATTCTCCTAAAGCCCGTAAAAGAGGTCGACTGACCCACTAAGTAAGTCGACCGACCCAGCGAAGCCCAGAAAGAGTTTTCGGAAATAGTTTAGAAGTGTGAAGCCTTTAGGAAACTCTAATTTTCTGCCCTATATAAGCTAATCTTGTAATTAGGGTTAGATATCAAGTTTAATATCAAGTTTTACTATTCAGTTTCTTAGTTAACAAGCCACAATAAAGTTACAATCTAGTTTTGTTCCGTCTTTAGTTTTATTTGTAATCTTTCAATAATTCTCAAGCATTCAGTAAAGTTCCTTCCTTTCTGCCTTAATTCCGACTTTGGTAATTACTCTTTTAATCTAGTTTTATTATTGTTCTTATTACTATTGCATTCAATTAAGATAGAATTCCCAAGCTTTATTGAATCTTGCATGCTTAGATTATTATTTACTATGTTTTCCATGTTTATTCTCGTCTTTATTATTGTTTCAATTACCATGCGTAGCTAAATTTCATATGTTAGGATGTAGGGGATGAATATGCGTAGGTAGTATAAATTCCAAACCAACCTGTAGCAGGGCCGTGGTCGGCCGACTCATATAATGGGTTGGTCGACCAAGGCGGTGGTCGGCCGACTGGGCTAGCCGGTCGGTCGACCCACTCGCGTATGTTTTTTGTTCCGTTTTAATTCGTAGACTATAATAACCTACAATGAGACTGAAAGGAGACTTGTAGGATGTTAGTAATGACCTACCCAAGATTGAGAGATACGGGAAGGGCATTGGTTTACACCTTAAGACGACTAGGTTACCCAAGACTGAAAGGTATGTGACCTAGGATTTAGGAATCACCCTTATTGTTGACACCCAATAATTGTGAGACCTAGGAACTAATAGCATAGGCCGAAAGGAGATATTAGGTAGCATAGACCTAAAGGATATGTTACACCCCTTACGCGACTGCAATACAAGTTAACCTTAGCTTTTTATTACCCAAACATCCTAGCATCCCCTTTTTATTATATTTTAAATCTCATCTTTATTTCTTGTTTTATTTTTAATCTTTGCTTAGACTTAGTAATCAACAATCAAACCCCCAAAATTGTTACTCTAAAACATTAACATCAAACAATAAACATTCCCCACCTCTCTGTGGTTCGACCCTGACTTTCACTATCTATTGTTAAAGTTAGGAATTATAAATTTTATCTTTGATACCCTCAACGACGGGCATCAAATTTTGGCGCCGTTGCCGGGGAGGTGACGCCAGTGTTTATTGTTTTTTTTTGTTTTTTTTTCTTTTTGTTTAAGGAACTTTTGTTCCTTAAACCTTCTCACCTTTTTCTTGTAGTTTCCATCTTATGCGCAGGTCAGTTCAAGGAGAACTCCTACCACTTGACCACGAGCTTGAGAGGACTCTTAGAGAAAGGAGAAAGCAACTTCTAGCGAATCAGGAAGGAGGTTCACCATCTTCCTTATTCCAAGAAGACTTATTTGAACAACTGTAATACCTCGTAATTTTATTATAATAGTTGGTAATTATTTTTATAATGCGTGTTTTTATATTTTATATTTATTGGTATATATATATATAGTTATCGTTGATGTCGATGGTAAATAATATTATATATTCGATAGTGAGCTAGTGTATTTTACGTATAACGGTATGGCTATTAGGCCTTGGTGAGACTCGAAATGGAGACCTAGAGTACCAAATGTTGCTAACATGTTATGTGTCACCGTGGGGTTCGACCTAGGGAATCTTAGAGTTGCGTTTTGGGCCTCGTTTTGAGCAACACTAGGAGCCCGTGAAAGAGGAAACCCTCACCAGCCCTAGCATTCACGTTTTCCTCCTTCCTGCCGTCATTTTTTTTATGCCTTGCACTCCACTTTATGAACCACCTTCAACACCACACAAACCCTAGATCTGTTGCTGTCACCACACGGAAGAGAGGGAGAGTTTTTGCGTTCAGTCTAGCCTTGCCGTTTTCCGTCGTTGTTGGTCAGAAGTCAGGTATGTGGTTTTGCATTTGTCAATCGCTTGTTTTGTTTCGCGGCTGTTGTGTTTATAGGTGTTTCGAAGGGTGGTAGGGTACTGGTATTACTGTGGTTTTGTTGTGGTATGTTAATGGTGGCAGGAGGGTGGTCTAAGGGTTCACTACGGTGGGTGTAAGGGTCGCAGTCGGCGTCGACAGGGGTGTTAGTCACCCCTGGTTGTGTCAATCGTTTTATTTGTGTTACGAGATGGAGTTTGGGGGTGGTACCACCGACGACTCGGGGGAGGTCGACGCGGTGGTACCACGGTGGTGTCTAAGTCGTGTGTCAGAGGAAGGGCGTGGTTGGTTTCAGGGGTGGTTGGTGGTGTTAGGAGGCGTCGATGGTGGTGGAGTTTTCGGGTCAGGTAGTTCAATGTTTAGGTCAGGGCTGACTGATAGGTGTCGTACACCTCGCTGGTGCTCGTCGAGGGGCTGGAGGTGTGCCGGTGGGGCGGCTAGTAGTGGTGGGTGTCTCGTTGGTGGCTGACGGTGGTGGGGCAGAATGTATAGGGTGGTTTAGGCGGTGGTTTTAGGGGCGTTTAAGGTGTCGGGTTAGTCGTGGGTGTTGGCATGTTATTATTATCTTTTTATCATTTTATTATTATTATTATTATTATTATTATTATCATTATTTTGCTATTAATGTTAAGTAATAGTATTATGATATTAGGGTTGTTTTTACTACTTTGTTAATATGTTACGGTTTTGGGTCGTGCTAATTAAAGATGCGAGTCGGGAAATTATTTAAGTTAATGAGTCTTTTTTTTGGAAGTTATATATTTGGAAAGTTTCTATAATTGGAAGGTTTCTATTTTTGGAAACTTTCCACTTATGGAAGGTTTCTATTTATAGTAAGTGTGGTTTGTTAAGGGGTTCGGGAAGGTTATTTATTCGTTACGTATATGTGTTAGGTAGCGAGTTTCACGTGGGACATTTCTAGCAAGCCTTGGATTATTTGCGTTCCTGCTATTTCAGGTAGGGGAAAACCGTATGCCTGTTGATGAGTTATTTGATTATTAATCAATGTTAACAATGTTCATCTTATTATATTGGATGATCGATATATTGCTTTATTTGATTGAATAATTTTGTGACACGATACGATGTGACGAATAAAGGGTCTGTGATTGGTGCGGAAATAAAGGGTCTGTGATTGGTGCGGAGATAAAGGGTCTGTGATTGGTGCGGAGATAAAGGGTCTTGTGACTGGTGCGGAGTATATTGGGTCTTGTGATCGATGTGGAGTGTATTTGGCGTTGGATCGGTGCGGAGTATATTGTATTGTTGTTTATGTTTTATCTGTTTTACCTACTCAACCTCGTGGTTGACCCTGTGTATTCGTGTGACACCTACGATGATCCGGAATGTGGAGTAGATTCTACAGGAAAGAGACAGATGAGCTAGGAGCTGGGACGGGAATGTGAGATGCAGATTTGTGACCGACTTAGAATGTTATCACTTATAGAGTTGTCATCAGTTGTACTTTTATTCTGTTTCGTAGTCTTGTAATATCAAAGTTTAAGTTTAATCCATTTGATATAAAGTACTTTGGTTTGATTTACTTTGTTATACACTACCTCGGATATTCCGAGATGGTAACAGCTCTATTTATTCGAGAATGTCTTGCTAAAGACTCTTGAATAAATGGGGGTGTTACAACAACCATCATTACCATCTTCACCAAAAACACCAACTTCACAACCAAATTCACCCGACAATCCACTTTCACCAAGAACACCACCTTTTACCTACTTTCCAGTTTTTCCAAAAGAAGAAGAAAATATGACAGAGGAAGCTACTATCGCCAGTCACTCCATGCCTCAGGCAAAGGACCTATACAAAGGGTTCACTTTACCTGCAGGCACTGGGAAGCCATTCGAGGCCAAGCCTGCCTATATTACTATGGTTGAAAGAAACCAATTTGGAGGCTCGGCCAATGAGGATGCTGCAAAGCATATTGAAATCTTCACAGATTACATATGCTCTATTGCACCCCCAGAAGGAGTGACGCAGGACCAGATTAAGCAGACCATGTTTATCTTCTCTCTTAGGGACGCTGCGAGGGAATGGTACAGAGATTTGGACCGCACTGCTGCGGGAGTCACAGATTGGAATACCCTAGCCTTAGCATTCTATAGGAAATATTATTCTGCATCCAAGACTAATGCTTTAAGGGCGCAGATTACAAATTTTAAGCAGGGCCCCAATGAGGACTTTAGTGAGGCGTGGGACAGGTTCAAGAGACTTGTTCGATCCATACCACATCACGGATTCGAGCAATGGTTTCTTTGTAACCAGTTCTACAATGGCCTTTACGATGACAACAAGGCCTATCTAGATGCTGCAGCTAATGGGAGATTCCAAGATAAATCCGGAGAGACTAAGGGTCTCAAATTGATAGAGGATGTCGCTGTACACCGTGCTGAACATGGAACTTCCCGAGTCAATCAAAGGAAATATGAATATAACCTAGCAGCTATTGAGGCCTTGACGGCCAAGTTGGAAAAACACTACTACAAAATTGGTCTATTGCAACATTTTGTGTGCAACACTTTGTAATTGTGTTGCAATTTTGAAGAGAGGTTTGAAGAATGCAACACTTTGCCTAATACTGTTGCAAATACAAATATAATGCAACATTTTTATTTAATTGTTGCACTCTATAGCCATTTATGCAACATTTTTTTATAAGTGTTGCATGCTACAGTCACAAATGCAACATTTTTATGTAATTGTTGCTTTAATTCATTAAATATAGTTATACATTTTTACACTAGTAGAGAAAGTCGATTAGGCGGAAATAAAAGGCTACGATTCCTTTTATTCACTGTAGCCACACTAGTAGAAAAAATCCCTATTGCTACAGTGTTATGACGGCTGTTCTAATAGAAACCTACACAAAAGTAGTAATGAAACTTTTGGTGACGGTTTTAATTAAGAACCAATGCGAGTAAAAAACTATTTGTGATGGTTTTTATTTAAAACCCCCACTATAGAGCTTTTGTGGTAGTTCAATTTACAACCGACGTAAAAAGTGATATGACAATTTTATTTAATAACCGTCATTATAAGGCTTTATGACCGTCTTATTTTAAAACTAATATTAAATATAGTTAGACGATTTTAAAACTACGAGAACAAATTATTTTTAGCGAGTTTAATTAAAATCGATGACATTTTGTTCACCCAAAATTACGTTTTAACACAACCCACCCACATTGCTCACCTTCTATCCGTAATTCCTCAAAGCTTTATCACTGTCACACTCTCAAGTCTCAACCCTAAGTCTCTCGATTACCACTATTCCTCACAGGCGACAACCACCACGATGTTCATTTCTCCATCAGCGTCGACCATCGATGTAATGATCTTCTTTGGCGTCTCTCCTCCCTATTTTCGAAAGGTTTCCTTCTTCCCAACCCTTTCTTCAATTCCCTTGTTGATTTTGTTACTAATTTGATTTATTATCATTCATGTTATTTTGTTCTTAACTATTTGATTGCGATCTGTTCAAATTGTTGACTTTTAGGGGAAAGTGAACCCCTAACTTGGATGAATTTGGGTTTTTATTAGTGATGAACCGCTTGTTTAATTTGATTTGGGGTGAACCCTGATTTTATCAGTTATTCGATTCAACTTTTTAATTTGTCTGTTACAATATGCCTTTCTCCATATATTTGATATGCTAAATCTTTGTACAGTCGAGTTACATGGCTTGGTGATTTGAATTACCGGATAGTTGTTCTATTTGTGAAAAGTGCGAGTTTATGATTGTAAACTCTAATGTGTTTTCCTGTTATACGATTCATAATAGAGCGAAAGATGGGGACAAATCTTTTGTTAGGGTATTGTTGCTTGGTAAGCAAAGAGTAAGGCCTGATTTGTGCATGATTTTTATTAGGATGTTGTTGTTTGTTTCTCTGGATAAAATTGATTTTTAGCTTGTGCTGCATATATAAATGGAAGATGTGTTTCCAATAGTACTCAGTGCTAAATGTCAAGATTAGAAAAAAATGTGAGTACCACAAGTTGGTGTGCATTCTTTTCTTCATTTTTGTTTCTTTAGCTTGATTGTTTACCATGCACTTCTCAGGAGTTCTATTATTCTATCATGATATAGGGCATTGAGTAAAGTCATTCTCCTACAACGACTATTTTCAGCAGCTATTACTTGAGCTATTAACATGATATAATGATGATCCAAACGCCATTGTTTAGATAATACCCTAAGCTTTATATTAATATAGATATAATGGGCAGGCAACAAGTAGACATCGAGATATTAATTTTCGAACAGAGCCCTTCCACAAAATATGACAGTTTCGGTAGTGTCAACTGTCAAGTGTTTTGGACTAAAAAAAAGTATAAAGTCACATAGCCTTAAATTTTTTTCATGACATCAAACTGTAATATGCACCTTCACTCATGAAGATTTAATTGCTAATATGTATATGAAATAAGTAGGTCACCAATTTTCAATCATAACTTGACCATGTAGGAATTTTGAATCATTTTAGGATATAGAAGCAGATTAGTAAACCGCCAAGTGACTTTAAAATTACGTTGTATAGCTTTACTTCAATTCTAAACACATGGGTTTCTCATAGTGTTAGAATATTTATATATAATGTGTAGCTTTAATGAATATAGTATTCAAGTTAACATTAATTTTGATATTTAAAGACTATATAAATTGAATATAGTAATCTAATTGTTTTCATTGCGACAAACTCGCGATCTTCAAGGAATTATGATGTTATAATAGTTACTTGTTTAACATTTTGATATATTTATATTTGGATTTGTTGCAGCACGAATGAGCCTATTGTGGATCTGATCCTTCGTGGCAGATATTTAGCTTTTGCAGTGCAGGTACTTGTTCAGAATTTAGCTTTTTCATTTAGTGACTCAAAAACCAGACTTCTACCAACAACTATTCTTATTTTCAGATGTACTTTAAATGATTAAGTTCTGTTTATCGAAGATTTGAACTTGTGACTGTGCACTTCTATTTGATTGTGAAAATGCTTTATTCCATGCCTCAACTCTTCAATTTATTTTCCTGGCATTCTCAAGTAACGCTCCTTCCATGCTCTGTTGCGGATTCCCCAAATAGAGTACAAGTAGGAAGTATGCGCCATCAGCAGAAGTTAGGTTTGCACATTAAGCATAGGAACATGATCATTCATCATTGGGAATTTTTTTCCAATCCAGTCCTCAATATTCTGTCTAATTATTATACTGTACTTGCAATGATTTGGCAGATGTTGAACAGTCTCACTCTCAGTCCCACACAAGCAGCAAGCATCATCAGTACAATATCCAATTTGCCTGAGCTTTGCTTTTCTATTCAAACTTTCGTGCATCATGAGCCAATGAACAACTGAATGCTTGGGCACATTCCAGCTATGCCAAACAATCTTATGCCCATTAACTTTGTTTGAGAGTGGCGTAAGCCATTGATAGCCTCTTTTAATGGTGTAACTTGGATAAGCAGCCTATTCATTGTTAACATAACCCTCCTTCATTTTGTCCTTGACTTTTCAAATCATCCTTCACGTCCATGAAACATCAGCTGAAGGCTAGTGTTATTACTCTTATTGCTTCTTATTTCTTTGCAGCCTGTGAACTGGAATAGTTGACTGCCCTCCTCACTTTGCAAAATAAGACTTTATGCACCCTTTTATTTTCTGTGGATAAACCCGTTCTTGGTATTCGTGGTTTCCATACTGCAGCGGATGGAAGAAGCCCGCAATGATGTTAAAATAATTAGAGCTATTATTCAGGTATGAAACGATTGCAGTTTGACTACTTAAAACATATGTAATTAGGCAAGAACTCCAAATGCTGCTTCCTTGCTTCTTGTTATTCCATACCTGATGAATTACAATAATTTCTTTTACTAAACTGATAACTTGTATTCTTCTGTATCCAACGAAATTGATTTGTCAGAGTTCGAAGAAGAAATCAATGTTGATGTTGCAAGTGCTGATGCTAGATTGCTGGCCTGGCTATGGACATATCTGATGAAGCAATATTGTTGGTGCAAGTGCTGATATTAGATTGATGGCCTGGCTATGGACATATCTGATGAAGCAGGATGGATAGTCTGCAACAACTGATTAGGAAGTGGCAGCTTTTCCTAGTTTTGTTGCTGCATGTCTAAAAAAGATCAGATTTGAAGTGGAAACATCGATAATGATCTGATGCAGTATGGTACACCCTATAAGTACATCATAATCATTCGCAAGGAGAGCATAGACAGTTTTGTTTGAATAGGAAGTAGTTTATTTGATGTACTGTGTTTTGATGTGTGGCTATGGCACATTGCAGAATTATATTTTTCTTGTCTTTTTTATTATTATTGTTAGTTGTTGTATGTACTCCTTGTTTGGATGATGTAAGTGACTAATTTTCTTCTCTTTTTTAATTTAATACATACTCAAATTATTTTACCAAAAAAAGTTTGATCTTTTAATTAATTTACATGTAATATCGATTATTCGTACCTTAACGGCTGAAACGGCGACAAATTATGATTTAGCATATAATTCAGTGCAACATAAAAAACTGTTGCAATAGATTATAAACTGATACATTTACGAGGCATATAAATTTATAAATTGTTGCAAGGCAAAAAAAAATGTTGCTATAATTAGGAAATAGTGTTGCATTCATATATTTGAAGTGTTGCATTGGCAAAGTGTTGCATTTTCAAAACGAATGCAACACAAGTGAAAAGTGTTGCGTTTTATCCAAAAATGTTGCATGAAATGTTGCTCTAGGCTAATGCAACAAGACTTTAAGCAACATATTTAAAAGTGTTGCTTAAACCTTATAGCAACATTTTTATGGGTATATGCAACATTTTAAAGCCGTTGCAATAGGCTCACTTTCTAGTAGTGAAATTAGAGGCTGGTGGAAAGTTCGATCTAGGAAGTGGGAGCAAGGGAGGTATTTATCAGGTAAACGGCGTTCAAGACGGACCCTTTGCTTGTGAGAGGTGTGGTGGAGAAGGGCACGTGTCGAAATTCTGTACTTCATCCAACGAGACATGTGCCGCTTTCCAACATTATCGTGGGAACAATTTCTATGACCCAAATAATAATAATGTCCATCCCAACATGAGGTGGACAAGCCAGAATGTTCTCAACCCACAACACATGCAACCTCAGCAAAATTCCACATATATTCCCCCACATAAGCAAGGTTTCCAAAAACCACCCTTCAACCCTCAACCACCTTCAAACCCACCACCCAACACGGACACTCTTATCCAAAATCTTATTAGGTTGGTTCAGAAGGAGTCACAGGCTAGAGAGGCAGGGATGAAGATGTTAGAATCTCAGATTGCTCAAATTGCGGGCAAGAATGATACTAGGGCTCCGGGTCAACTTCCGACCCAAACGGACCAGAAAAAAGAGACTCTGAATATCATATCCCTACGAAGTAGAGCTAAAGTGGGGGGCGAGAAATAAAAACAGCCGAGTAACAGCGAGGACGGTCGACCGACCCAGGAGCCAGGTCGACCGACATCTGAGCAGAATCCGAAAAATCTCGCTGAACAGGAGAGTGGTCGACCGACCGAAGAAGAGGGTCGACCGATCACCGAGGCAGAACAAGAAGCCCCTTTTCGTCCCGAATTGCCGAACAACTTAAGGGATTTTCTTTTTCGGGGTGATAAGACCCCTAGGTTTCTGAAAAGGGCTGCAAATACTGAATCTTCAGCCCCTCCCTTCCCAGAAAGACTCATACCTTCGAAGGATCAGGTATCTTTTGACAAATTTAAAGACGTAATTCGTTCATTAAATGTTCAAGTTCCGTTTCTAGAATTAGTCCAACAGGTTCCTTCATATCTTAAATTTATGAGACAGCTTTTGTCAAGAAAGAGGTCTTTAGATAAGGTTGAGTTGGTGGCCCTCACTGAAGAGTCATCTAGTTTTTTAACACATGTTATTGCCCCTCACAAATTGGAGGACCCTGGTAGTTTTTCTGTCCCCTGCAATATAGGAACCTTCCTAGTGAAGAAGGCTTTATGCGACTTAGGTGCTAGTATCAGTGTCATGCCCCTAAGTGTTGCCTTAAAACTAGGAATGACCGAATTTGCAGTAACCAGCATGACTGTCCAGATGGCAGATCGTACATCTATGGAACCTGTAGGGGTGTTGGATAACATCCCTGTGCGTATTGACAGGTTTTTTCTTTCCAGTTGACTCCGTAGTTTTGGACATCCCAGAGGATGCCCATATACCTATAATACTAGGAAGACCTTTCCTCCATACTGCAGGAGCCATTATAGATGTAGGCACTGGGACTTTGACCTTTAAAATAGGAAAGCATTCTATTATATATGGCCTATCTTATAGGAAGAAAGATGCTATGACTCCCATCACTTGTAATGCTATCACTTCTGAAAAGAAGTATGAGGTCATCACTACTTCTCCTACTTTATTGCCTACTCCTGTACCTGTTCTTACACCTCCGCCCCAGATTGGGAACAATATGGAGGATACTTCTATTATGGCTAATGCAGCAATTGGTTTGGGGAAACCCAAAATAAAGGAAGTCATAGTGCAAAGAGGAGGAATGGGATGCTTGAGCTATCAAGAAGATGAAGACCCAGATGTTGTGGATCGGGAAGAGAAGAAAAAGAGGAGGCAAGCTCAAGAGGAGAGGTCGTCGCATATGCTTTGCGACGGCGGAAAGAAGATGTGTTTTGCTAATCAAGAGAACACCGTGGAGACTACAGCATGTCGTCAAAAGCCATGGTCGGATATTTTCCGCATCTTTAGCGGATAGTTGTTTCAAATTTCAGCTTTTAAAACAATTTACTTTTGTTGCGTGAGACTTTTTAATTTGGTTTGCTCGTAGTTTTAGAAATTTTCCCTTTAAGTTTGCGTAGTTAAGATTTTAGACTTGTTTCTGGCATCTCGCGCATTTGTTGGGCGCATATTTTCTTGCTTTTTCAGGTTCGACAAAGAAACAACGACCGTTGTGACACAGAGGGGTCGACCGACCAGAAACACGAGTCGGTCGACCTAGTCGCTGTATTGCTAAAATTCCTGTAGTCTGCAGGAGAGTCGGTCGACCTACTGTATGGGTCGGTCAACCTACCTGTCCGTTGCAGTCAGTTCGTTTCTTCCTCGGGAATCGTGCAACCGTCTTTGGTACTTGGGTGGCACTGTTGGCCACCAAAACCTCCCAGCTTACGCTGGTTTGGGGAGGTTTTTCTCATGCGCTTCACAATCCAGTGAGTTCTTTTCAATTTTTCCTTGGTTTTATTTTCCTTGCATCTTTCCTTTTCTGAAACCTTTACTTAGGCTAATGCACAATGGGGACATTGTGCGGGTTGGTTTGGGGAATGGTTTCGCGTCACATGCATTGTTCCATTGCATTTTTTGTCACACGTTTATTGCATTTCTGTCTTGCATTGTTCTTTTCTTTATTTTCCTTACCTATACAAAAGAAAAATACAAAAAAAATTAAAAAATTAAAACATTTCCAAAAAATGCACGTTTATTTTAGCATATAGGTCGAGTCGGAACGAGGGTATTTCAAGGATGATTTAGCTTTCTTACATGTTTATGCCTTCACCTTGCCTTGTCAACTTGTTTTAGTATAAGAGTCTTCTGCATATCTACGTGTTTTTGTCAATTTGTATATCTTGAGATTTGACTTATACCTTGGCAACCTACTATACATTCTGAGTTTTAAAGCCTTATTCCTGGTTTCATTCTTAAACCAGTTGTTTAGGATGTGAGTAGTACTCCCCTTGGAACATGTCACATCAATATGCATAAACATGAACTTGAATTGCTATATACTTGTTTTACTTTCTCGTTTTGTGAGTCTTGATACGTGCATTTGGGATCCCTCTTCTCATATTTACCCATAAGCTTCACATAGCCAAAATTTCCTTTTTATTCCCCCAAAACTACATCCCATACTTAGCTTACCCTTCCAAGCTAGTATTTGTGGTCTTTGGTTTATTTTGAAGTATCTTGGTTTTTTGCCATAAAGAGAAAAGAAAGAAGGAAAGAAAAGAAAAAGAACAGAAAAAATTCAGAAAAGGAAAGAAAGAAAAGAAAAACAAAAAAATCAAAATTTACAACAAAGTCAGTCGACCGACCGCCTTCATAGGTCGGTCGACCTACTGACAGCATCAGAAATTCAAAATTTCGTTCTGAAATCCCTTTCTTTTACATGTTATCACTCCCGTACTTCATTCAAAATATTTGGGAGTCCTTTCCTATACTATGTGAAAGTTGTGCCACAAAAGAGCACTTTCTTAATATCAAAAGTTGTGAAATATGTCATTGGAAATCGGTTTTACTAGCTTGGCTACTAACCCCACATAACCAAAAACATCTTCACCACTTTTTTACCTTTTACCTCACATATCTTTCATTACCTCAATTGCATGTATCCAAGTCACTTAATGAGATTGTTATACATAGTTGTAGAATTCTTTTTCATATTAGATTGCAGGCATGTTTCCATGGGTCGCAGTTAGGTGAGTGTCTCTACAAAATTACTTCTTTCTATTTTTTACATATACTCACCCTTGCTTCATGAGTGTCTCGAGCGTACCGCGAGAGTCCATGGTATAAAGTCTCTATAGTCTCTAGTGTTGCAAGTTTGACGACACCATAACTCGTTTGCATGATTCATATACTTTCTCATTTTGTACTTGGCATTGGTTTAGGCAAACATGTAAATTTCGCTGTGAGATTGAAATCGTTCCATTAGTTAAGATTGAGTCTATTTCTTGCTTGAGGGCAAGCAAGGGTTTGGTTTGGGGAATTTGATGCGTGTCTATTTTATGATGTTTTTCGTCTATTTTTACACGCATTTGGTCGCTCATTTACTATGTTTTAGCCCTTATTTCCCAACAATCGTGTACTTTCGTATTTTTATGCACTTTTGCAGATTTATGCGGAAAAGGGACGATTTAACACCATATTCGTGTCCTCGAGTCTTTTGCATAATTAAGGAACGAAGGAAAGTCAACTGGAGTCTTTATTTAAGTGCCAAAAGTCAAATCAAGGAGAAAACCGGAGATTTTCTATGCGGATACGGTCGACCGACCTACTATATGGGTCGGCCGACCAGGCCTGATTTTTATGAAGTCTAGAATCTTAAAGAAAGCCCAGAATTCTCCTAAAGCCCGTAAAAGAGGTCGACCGACCCACTAAGTAAGTCGACCGACCCAGCGAAGCCCAGAAAGAGTTTTCGGAAATAGTTTAGAAGTGTGAAGCCTTTAGGAAACTCTAATTTTCTGCCCTATATAAGCTAATCTTATAATTAGGGTTAGATATCAAGTTTAATATCAAGTTTTACTATTCAGTTTCTTAGTTAACAAGCCACATTAAAGTTACAATCTAGTTTTGTTCCGTCTTTAGTTTTATTTGTAATCTTTCAATAATTCTCAAGCATTCAGTAAAGTTTGTTCCTTTCTGCCTTAATTCCGACTTTGGTAATTACTCTTTTAATCTAGTTTTATTATTGTTCTTATTACTATTGCGTTAAATTAAGATAGAATTCCCAAGCTTTATTGAATCTTGCATGCTTAGATTATTATTTACTATGTTTTCCATGTTTATTCCCGTCTTTATTATTGTTTCAATTACCATGCGTAGCTAAATTTCATATGTTAGGATGTAGGGGATGAATATGCGTAGGTAGTATAAATTCCAAACCGACCTGTAGCAGGGCCGTGGTCGGCCGACTCATATAATGGGTCGGTCGACCAAGGCGGTGGTCGGCCGACTGGGCTAGCCGGTCGGTCGACCCACTCGCGTATGTTTTCTGTTCCGTTTTAATTCGTAGACTATAATAACCTACAATGAGACTGAAAGGAGACTTGTAGGATGTTCGTAATGACCTACCCAAGATTGAGAGATACGGGAAGGGCATTTGGTTTACACCTTAAGACGGCTAGGTTACCCAAGACTGAAAGGTATGTGACCTAGGATTTAGGAATCACCCTTATTGTTGACACCCAATAATTGTGAGACCTAGGAACTAATAGCATAGGCCGAAAGGAGCTATTAGGTAGCATAAACCTAAAGGATATGTTACACCCCTTACGCGACTGCAATACAAGTTAACCTTAGGATTTATATTACCTTAGCTTTTTATTACCCAAACATCCTAGCATCCCTTTTTTATTATATTTTAAATCTCATCTTTATTTCTTGTTTTATTTTTAATCTTTGCTTAGACTTAGTAATCAACAATCAAACCCCCACCTCTCTGTGGTTCGACCCTGACTTTCACTATCTATTGTTAAAGTTAGGAATTATAAATTTTATCTTTGATACCCTCAACGACGGGCATCAGTAGAGTCAAGGGGCGCAGAATTCGAGGTGGATAAGGGGATGGTTGACATGGAGCCGGAGAGTGAGAGTGAAGGAGAGTGTTTGGTCATTAGGAGCCTTCACATAGAGGCAACTAGCGAAGAGTCCGAGCAAAGGGAGAAATTGTTCCATACTCGATGTAAGATTGGGGGCAAGAAGTGTGACCTAATAGTGGATAGCGGTTCATGTACTAACGTTGTTGCAAAGGGGTTAGTTGATGAATTAGGGTTATTCTCTAGGGTTAGATCAAAACCCTATAAGCTACATTGGTTGGATGGAGACAAAGGAGTGAGTGTAAGAGACCAAGCGTTGGTGGGCTTGAGTCTAGGTCCGTATCAAGATGAGGTGTGGTGCGATGTAGTGCCTATGAGCGCGTGCCATGTGTTGTTGGGCAGGCCGTGGCAATACGATCGTGATGTTACACACGATGGGAGGTTAAACATCTATCGAGTTGTCAAGGATAAGGTTACCTACAATCTAAAACCTATGACAACTACAAAAACCAAAGAGTCCCAATACAAGAAGGAGAGCTTATTCATAACCCTAGGGGAGAACGTGGGAGGTCGTGTGCGTGAGGGCCAAGAACGGAGGGTGGATAAAGAGGCTAGGAGAGGGTTAGATGAGGAGGTGCATGATGAGGGAGTTGATCATGGTGAGACCGAAAATCTTGAAGGAGATGAGGGGCGTGTACCAAAGGGAGACGAGGAGTCCATGATTGCGATGGTGGGTGAAGAGCTCATTGGTGTAGGGTCGAATCTAGGTCAAGAGGTAAAGGCCGTGAGTCAAGAAGAGGAGGAAGTCGTGCACAAGGGGGAGTGTGGCGTGAGTACGAAGGTTAGTAACCCTAATTGGAGTTCGAATGGGAATGCTATCAACAATAGGGGTGCTACTACTTCAAATCCTACAAGGAGTAGGACTAATGTTACTATCACTACTATATTTTGATTCTATAGCAACACTCCACTGTTGTTGCATAATGTCATATAAGTGTTGCTATAGAGTTTATGCAACACTTAATGAAGTGCTGTATAAAGTCTCGTTGCATTAGCTCATTGCAACACTTTTTGAACTATTGCAACACTTTTATAAAGTGTTACATATTTTACTTTTATGCAACACTTTTTTCAAATGCAAAGGCAACATTTTTATTTTCTAATGCAACACTTCTTGTGAAAAATTAGCAACACTTTTCGTAGACAAATGCAATATTTTTTATATTAAAAAGCAACACTTATATCGAACAAATGCGACATTTTTATTTTGAGAACGCAACACTAGTTACGTCCAAAAACAACACTTATACTAAATAAACGCAACACTAGTTCATCCAAACACAATAGAGAATTGCAATTCTTAATAGTCGTGTATTATTGCATATAATTCAAAAATTACAATAGAATTATTCAATCTCAAAAATGAATGTCAATTACATTTCCAAAAAGGATTAAAAATAGAACTTCGCAAATTTTAAGTACAAAAATTGCCCACCATTTTCGCACACCAAAAGACCGCATATAACAGCCCCTTGCACGTTAAATTGCAACAGACATGCTGCAATTACCCACCACATGTTATCAGACCCTCATCTGCCAGCCCTGCTACTGCTATCAGTTCAGACCCAGAGTACACCAACATTCGTTACAACTGCTGCATCAGCCACCATATGCCCAGCAATCTGCATAAATCTGTTTGCACTTGCATGCCCATGGACCTCCTGCAAGTTCCTTCAACTATTCCTGAGTGCAGTTCATGCTAAACGTTGCACACTCACTCTACTCTGGTACGCTGCCAATGACAGCAGCCAATCCAACTATTACCAGCTACTTACAGTAATAATAATGCAACACCAGCCCCTGCCTTCACAAACTACTACCCTATTTTAATTGAACTATTCGCAAACTGAGAGCTCTACCATACACCAGTGAGCAGGCCTGCATTGCTCAAGCAACACCAGCCCAGCCACGGTCATTATCATTCCCTTCTCGACTAGCCTTGGAGGCTGTGCCAGCATCTGAGAACCCACTTTCCCTAGGCGAAGTGAGGATATCCTTGAAAGAAAATGTAAGGATAGTAGTTGAATAGATCTGTGAGAATGGAGAACTCTATGAACTATATTATCGCCACAAGTTTACCAACTTAGCCATGTGGCATAAAGACATACCTAAGGTATACAAAGGAAGAAGCTTGCGAGTGCTTCAGGAAGAATGAGTTGGCATGGAGATTGGACTGCTGAACAAAATTTCCGATATGAAAGGAGAATGCTAACACAGTGAATTCCAAGTGATTTCAAATTGATCAATCTCAAACTAAGCAATTGTTTACCTCTTGCAAAAAATCAGCAACATTCTTTCTTTCAGGACAGGCAAACCCCATGGATGCAAAGAAATCACAAACTTTACCACGTGGCCCTTGATAAACAATCTGACCTTCAGACAATAGTATGATGTCGTCAAAAAGCTAAAAAGTATCAGGAGTTGGCTGCAACAAAGAGATAATTGTCGTCTCATCAAGTGCGTTAGTTGAATGCTTCAGATATTTTATAATCTGGTACGTCGTTGAACTGCCAAGTCCATTTAATATTTCGTCCATAAATAACACTCGTGATTGTCCAGCTAATAATTCACCTATCAAAGACGAAGGAGCTCATCATCAACAAAAGGGTCCACTAAGAACTAAGCACTAAGCAGCGTTAGTAATCGATGAGAAAGTACATATATTATTGATTTTACCTGTTGTGAGCCGCTTCTTTTGGCCACCAGAGATTCCTTTAATCATCTCATCACCAACTGGAGTGTCCGCACATATGTCTAAACCTAAAATCTTTGTACCAATAGTGTTAGTGTTCAACATTATCAACACCCCCATAAGAAGCTATGCTACTAAAACCATGAAAGGTGTAGAAATTTCGTGTGAAATAGTTATTTTGAACCAAACTTTATTTGATGCTTTAGTTATCTAAGTAATCATATCTATGGAGTAATGGTTTTGGGTTTAATGCTAAAGGTATTACTGGTTTGATATAGTGACAATGGATAATACAATGTCACTAGGATAAGTGTCCAATTAGAACCATAGCAATGAGCTCCCTAGAAATTTCATTAAATACAGAAAGCTACAGTAGAGAGCCTAGGATTTGCTGTGATTATGAACTTATGATCTATTTCACTTCAGCACCGTATTGCATTTCCTCAACCTTTCAAATTGCAATGTGAAAAACAAGCCCAGATGGGATGATCATAAATGTACAATACCTTCGGAATGTAATCTACAAGAAAGCTCGTGTCCTGTCCATTCAAAGCCAATGCCTGCACCAATAATTGACAAAACTGAAATCAGAAAGTGAGAAGTATTTACATGGTAGTGTGAGTAGAATTACACATGTTATTAGCACATTAACCTTCATGAATATATCAGTTCTTCTTCTGGTTTAAATCAAGAATCCTTTTCTCTTCTTGCAAGCTCCAGTAGCATATCTACTGAGCATATAAATTGAACCATTCAAACATAATCAAGAAGATTTATCTTCAAAGGACACATTAAGATGGCAAACGAGCGGTTGCAGCTCACCGTATTTACTTCCAACGCCTTGACAACGAGCAGCCAAATCAAGAGTTTCCCTAACAGTCATCTCTGCAGCATGACAGTCTTGTTAGAGAGACGTGCAGGAAGCGGCAACTATCGTAAACTGAAGCATATCAAACATCAAACTACAACAGCCTATTCACATACGGAGTAAGTAGAGGGGGGGGGGTAAGGTCTAGTATAACAGACCAACAGAAGTTCAGCAACGTTAGAGAGACGTGTAGGAAGGCAGCGATAGTTCTAGTGGTGTGCAGTGACGTGAATGTTGTAAAGTGGCGATGTGGTAATGTAAGATTAGAGTAGTATAATAGATATTCGTATGTGCAGCCAGTGAGTACCAGTGACAGAACAGCAGCAGTAGAGTAAGTAGTGAGCAGTCCAGGGATAACAGTGTGTGCAGTCGTGTGTAGTGTGAATGTAGTAGGAAACAGAATTACAGAACATCAAATTTAATAGTAGCAGTAGTAGTGGATATTAGTGCAGTAGATTAAGCCCAACAGCGGTAGGTAGGAGTGCAGTAATGCAATAGCATGAGTACAAAAGTAGTAAAGTAGTAGCAGTAATTGTAGGCAGACCAGCAGGGTTCAATCGCATAACACAGACACACCACGACATTTAAGGAGTGTAGACTAAACAATGGTTGAGATGGTCAAATACCTTCAATGGTTGAGATGGTCAAATACCTTCAAAAAATATAGCACAAAAAACTACTATAAAACGCAGAACCCTATATATTACTCTATAAACTCAATAATAAACAACGACAAAGATAAAATGAGATCAAAATAAATAAATTAAACACAGTCGTTCGTTAGCTTTTGATTAATTACCTATATAACTGATGACAATGTGGATTAAATAAAGATAGACGGGATTGAGGTGATGCAATTGGGATAGATGAACATTGAACAGGACAACGATAGATGAATTAGGTTGAAAAACAATAATGACAGTGATGACAGCAACAAGTATAACGACACCAGCATCAATAGTAACTACACCATTAACGACGACGATTCCAGCATATACGAAAGCAGAAAGTCGAATATAAGAAAAGGGGGACTTACAGACTAACCAAAGCAGCCGTGAAAGACTAGAGACACTCCGAAACGGACGTAATGAACACGAAAATCCGTGGCAGAGAACGCCTCAAGTAGGAATTGCTTAGATGTAAATATCAAGAAATTAGCATTAAGAACCCCAAAATTTTGAATCAATTGAAGCAAAATACGGATGGACTAAGATAAAACGAGATCAAAATCAAGAAATTAAACACAGTCGTTCATTAGGTTTTGATTAATTACCTATTTAACTGAAGGCAGTGATGATTGAATAAAGAATGGCGTGATTGAGATGATGAGAAATTGAGGGAGATGAACATTGAACAGGACGAGTGGACCATAGATGAATTAGGTTTTGATTGATTAATAGTTAGATAGGTTGGAGGAAACCACCAGTTTAATTTTTTCGGAAGGCGCAAAATGAAATGTTGATGTATTTTTACCCAAATTTCATTATGCGCCTCTTTTGTTTGATAATTATTTTACCCAAATTTCATTTTACCGCCTCTTTTAATTTTTTGTATTTTTAATTGGTAATTTCAAGCGCTTAAACGAAATTGGAATATTTTAAGAGATAAATATATTAGGGTTTAAGATTGATTATATATATGTATGTGACCAAAGTGTTGCTAGAAAATGCAACAATTGTATAAGAATGTTGTAATTAAAGTAATATATTGCAACACTTATTTTCAAATGATGCATTCTGTAGCTAATAAACAACATTTTTAAATAAAGCGTTGCATTATTAAGTAAAAATTGCAACACAACCCGTAAGTGTTGCACACAAAATGTTGCATTAGGTCTTTTTTTGTAGTAGTGTATAAAACCTATGCTTTACAACTTATTATTACAAGGATCATGGTGTAAAGAAAGCGACAAGAGAGAGAACGAGATCGCGCCAAAGAAGAAGCAAGGGGTTCGGGTTCTAACAAATTGTTCTAAACCAATGGAGCCAAGGTTGATACGTGAGGCAAAATGGTGGAGTGGGAATGGTTCAACCAAGAATAGCACAAGACAAAATTTGACGTCAACTTTTTCTAAAGAAAGAGAGTATGATGCGGGAGCATGCTCAAACTTTCCTAATGATAAATCTAAAACGAGATTCACACCAAATGGATTCGAACATGGATCCGTAAGACTATTCAAGAAAGCTTTGTGATGCGGATCTCTAGCTTAGATGGATCCTCCTTAAGAATATTACTGCAGCGGAATTACACTTCTTAAGATAGATAACAAACTTGTTAGTAACTTCGATGAAATAACACAAATAATGAACGAATGATGGATGATGGACGATGATGATGAACGATGAACAATGATGATGAACGAACAAAGTGATGAACGAATGAACAAGGCTCGGAACAAGACTTGGACGATCGAACTTGTGATCAACGGATGATGGATGAAATCTTGATGATCAATGGATGATGGATTATAGATGGATAGATGATGTAACTTCAACCTTCTCTCGGAAAAGATGGAATTAGCTAACACCCTGCAAATCAACCTCGCAAAGTCGATCCCAAAAACTAAGCTCGCAAACTTAATTAATGTCACTCAAAAGCTCACACAGAAACTTTATGATCTTTATTGATAATTCAACTTCAAAATTCGATGTTAAAAACAATGAAAACGGCTGCCTTATATAGGACTTACAACCGTGTAATCCTACTAGAATTAAGGTAAGAATACCTTAATTACTCCCTATTAGGAAACCCTAATCCTACTTAAGCTCAAACAAAGTGTTTGACTAGGACTTAAGACTCCTAAACCTAATATAATTAAGACTCCTAGTCCTAACATATTTAAGAATCCTTTAACAACTAGGATTCCTTATCCTACTAGAACTATGAATCCTATAACAATTAGGACTCCTATTTCTACTAGAATTGTGAAACCTACTTCTCCTAGGACTCCTACTTAACTTAGGATTTATGAATCCTATTACAATTAGGAAACCTAATACATATTCTATTAATACTAGGAAACATAACTTCTTAATCTTATTTTATTATTAACCAAATAAAATAAACAAAACAACAATAAAACCCTAATGGCCGAAACCCTAGTGTGGCCGTGCCTCTAGGCGCGCGTCCCTAGGCCCTTCGTGCCCTAGCTCCTCTTCCTTGGAAGCTTCATACACACCTTCCTTCACATAGCTTTTAGGAAGTATCATCCAAGGATGTTCCAAGGTCTTCCGGAACCTTCTAGAATCTTCTTTTATTCCTTGTAAAGCTAGTTTAAATAGTCTTACGGATCCATGATCGAACCCGTTTGGTGTGAACCTTGATTTAGTTTTATCTCTAGGAAAGTTTGAGCATGCACCCGCATCATACTCCCTTTCTATTGAAAAAGTTGACCTCAAATTTTGTCTCGTGCTATTCTTGGTCGAACCATTCCCACTCCACCATGTTGCTTCACGAATTAACCTTGGCTCCATCGGCTTAGAACAACTAGCTTGAACTCGAACCCCTTGCTCTTTCTTTGGCTCGATCTCGCTCTCTCTCTTGTCCCTCACTTTATTCCAAGATCCTTGCAATAATAAGTTGTAAAGCATAGGTTTTATAGTACCATTAATCCTACTCCTTGTAGGATTTGAAGTAGTAACATCCCGATTGTTGATAGAATTTCCACCTAGCTTCCAATTAGGGTTGCCAACTTCCGTGTTCACGCCACACTCCCCTCCGTGCACAACTTCCACCTCGTCTTGACCCACGGCCTTTGCCACTTGACCTAGATTAGGACCGACACCAACGAGCTCTTCACCCATAGTCGCAACCACGGACTCCTTGTCTCCTTTTGGTACACGCCCCTCATCTCCTCCAAGACTCTCGGCCTCACCATGATCAACTCCCTCATCATGCACCTCTCCGTATAACCCCCTCCTAGCCTATTCATCCACCCTCCGTTCTGGCCCTCACGCACACGACCCTTCATGTACTCTCCTAGGGTTATGAATAAGCTTTCCTTCTCATATTGGGAGTCTTTGGTTTTTGTAGTTGTCATAGGTTTTAGATTGTAGGTAACCTTATCCTTAACAACTCGATAAATGTTTAACCTCTCATCGTGTGTAACATCACGATCGTATTGCCATGGCCTGCCCAATAGTACATGGCACGCGCTCATAGGCACTACATCGCACCACACTTCATCTTGATACGGACCTAGACTCAAACCTACCAATGCTTGATCCCGTACACTCACTCCCTTGTCTCCATCCAACCAATGCAATTTGTAGGGTTTCGATCTAACCCTAGTGACTAACTTAAGTTTATCCACTAAGGTAATACTCCGTATTTTTAATATGTTTTCCTTTATTTAAAGCGACGTGTTGTTAATTATTTGGAGCGTTTAAGTTCGTCGACTAAGTGTAGCAAATATGTTCTTATATCTTATATGCTAAAGTAGGTGTCGGGAACGGGTAATTAGCTATCGTTATGCGTGTTTTATTTGTATGGGCCTCGATAAGCGTGTCACGGGCTGAATAGCACAACTCGTTTCCAAACCCTCACACGTTTTATACTTGTTAAAAACAACAAATTCTATCAGCCCCCTTATATAAACCCACCTAGAAAACCTAACCCTAGCACCTAAACTCCTCAAATCTCACGCCAAAGCTGCTGCCGCCACATCAAGGATTGGGAAGAAGGGGTCCACGGTGGTTATAGGGTGGTCAACGGTGGTCGTTTTGCGTCTGATATACGGTACACCCACCTGTTTTCGTTATTTTATCTTTTGTCTGTTCTTTTTGATAACGCTTTACACAGGGCTTTTATTCACGTTATGGGTCTGTTAATCATGTAAACTTGGTCTGTGATGTTGGTAGTTTCGAGTGGGTCTGTTTAGGGTCGTCGTTAACCGTCGTGGGCCACTATGGATGGTGGTTTAGGGGCCGTGGTCAGAGTGGTCTTTATCGTTCCTGTACAACGTGTTATACATCTGGGTTTTGTGTTCTAATTCATGCTTTAGTTCGTGTAACTTCTGGTTGTTTATAAGGGTGTCTGGAAGGGTGGTAGTCTAGTGGTTTGCATGGTTGATGTCACGGGGGTTGTAGGTGTGTGGTGGTAGGGTGGTAGGGTGGTAGCAAGTCTCATTATGGGGTACGAATAGTTTAAAAATCGCTTCAGAACAGGGGGTTAAACACAGACCTGTAATACCATAATTCTTTTCTTTTTTGTTCACAATCGCCATGGTTGTCAGAGTAAGGTGTCAGTGGGTGGTGTGAAGGTTGTAGTGATGGGTCTCACGGTGGTTCTTGGTGGTTGTGGGTGGTTTTATTTCGGGTTTAAAAGACAGGGGCAGAACTGTGAACAGGGACACAGGTTGGTGCTGCCGTCTTCGTTGCCGTGGTTTGGTGACTAGGGCGGTGGTCGGCGGCCACTGACCTCCTCCCTGGAATCACCACGGCTCAAGGGCGAGCCTGGTGGTGCCAGCGGGGGGGCCAGGGGCTACCGGAGGTGTTGAGAGCGGTGGTTGTTGAGTGTTGTAGGGTTGTGTT
The DNA here is from genome assembly GCA_029255685.2 of Silene conica. Lineage (NCBI taxonomy): Eukaryota > Viridiplantae > Streptophyta > Magnoliopsida > Caryophyllales > Caryophyllaceae > Silene > Silene conica. The sequence goes on along the minus strand of CM055312.2, from coordinate 32,367,897 downwards.
CTAGTCGTGGTTTTTGGTGGTTTCACGTTTGCTTTCTTTTGGTTTTGCTAATTTACTTAATTAATTAGTATGGTTTACACTAGTCTTGCTACAATTGGTTATTATTTTTATTAATGCTTAGTTATTATTCGTGTTAGTATTCTTAGTATCGTTATTACTATTGTTAATATTTATTCGCTTTTGGTGAAATATAATGACAATATGTTGGTTACTACTTTTAGTTTTGGTCTATTGAATTTTATCGTGGTGATACTATTTTCAGTAATAAGCTATTAGGAGGTCGTATGCTATTTTTAGTAAGTTCTATTTTTAGTAAGTTTATCACTGGCATGAAAATGAGCATGGTCACGTAATCAAGTCAGTAATGTTAGTTGTGCGAGTAGTTATTGATTTAAAGTAATATTTATAGGAACTGAGTTCGAGGTGGAATACTTCTAGACGGTGGTTGCTTGTGTACGGATTGCTATTCCAGGTAGGATACACTGGTACCGTATTTTATGACTAGTTATGATTGTATGTGGTTCATATGTGTGGATGCAAGCATGAATTGTATGAGCATGTTAGTAAATGATTAGCTTATTGGTATTGCATTCATGAGCATGCATGTGCATTGGATATTGAGATAATTGTGGATCAGATGTTAATCTGATATAAAGCCCAGGGTGGTTCTGCAGACCAGGCCTGGTGTCTTATCAGCTTTTGAGCTGGTGTTCGGCGACGGCCGATTATAGTCTGCCGGGAGGTTCGGTATGGCTGGGTGTTTCGGGTTTGAGATTGAGATTGTGATTGAGCTCGAGCATGACATAAGCATTTGCATATTATCGTTGTGTTGCATTATCATTTATTATTGTGTTATCCTACTCAACCGCGAGGTTGACAGTGTATTCGTGTTCACCTACAATGATCCGGAATGGGTAGTAGATCTTTCAGGTCAGAGGCAGGTGGACTAGGACTGGGCATGGAAGTGAGACATGGACTAGACCTACCTAGTTGCTAGATCACTTAGTTTTTTCTCAGTGGAACATTTATTTACATTGATTTGTTTTGGAAGTCATGTGGACTATGCCTTGTAATAGTTTCCAGTTTAAACTTTTATATTTAAAGTACTGTGTTTCTTTCACTATGAATATCTACTACCCTGGTTTATCCAGGATGGTAACAGCTCTATTTACTCTGGAAGTCCTAGTTCAGGCTCCTCGGTAAATGGGGGTGTTACAAAGTGGTATCAGAGCGAACGATCCTCAGGCCTAAACTAAAATTAAATTAATGAACATAGGAGTGTCTAAATAAAATGAACCCCAGGCTAGTAACTGTTAGGAGCCCCATAGGAGTTGGGATGAGTTAGGGGCCCCCTCAAACCAAACCACTGGCCCTTTCAGTCTAACCTGGTTACCTTGAGAGTTGAAGAGTGTGGGTAGTATGGAAGGACCCAAGGCAGATGTATAATATATGTATGTTGTGCTAACCTTTCAGCGCCAAGGAATGAGGTAAGTTATGATGTGAAAAATGGATGAGTATATACATGTATACAGTAAGGCATAAAAGTGATATTTCATGATGATTGGCATGTATATGTGCTATTTTCAAGCATTGAGAATATAAGTTTATATCGTAATGTTGTCTATAAGTGAGGATTGTATATGCATGTGGTTATGTGATCCCTAAGCCTTTAGGTAGACTTTTAATAAGGATTTAACTGTATGAAAAGTTACATGCTGAGAATGTATGCAAGTAAGACTAAGTCAGAATAAGAATTTACCTAGGATGCTCATAAAACTTTGTCACCTGTGTAGCAAAATGCCTCCCAGGAGAGAACCCAACACTGCTAATGTATCGCAAGAGGAATACGATCGCCTAGTAGCTATGAACGCTGCTCTCCTAGCTAGGATTGGGGCACACACTCAATCTGATGCAGTCAAAATGAGCAATAATATCTCTAGGCACAACCCCACCAAGTACGATGGGGAAGGAGCACCGAGTTTACTTGCGGAGTGGTGCCGAGAGTTCGAGAGTATCTTCGAACTGCTGTCTGTACCAGAATCGATGAAGGTGGACCAAGCTGTATTCTAACTAAGGGTACAGCTAGGTTATGGTGGAACAACAATAAAGAAGAGATCAAGGCAGCTGTAGAGGAAATTGGGTCAGAATATGTGCACTGGGAAGGATTCAAGGGGATTTTGTCCTCTAAATTTGTGCCGGAGCATGTGAAAGGGAAGCTGAGAGCCGAGTTCGATTCTTTTAAGATGACTGAGGAAATGACTGTGGAAGCATATCACAGTAAATTTATGCAGCTGGCAGAGAATGTAGCTGACCTGGGCTACACGTCGGAGATGTTAGCTGCCAGGTTCGAGAAAGGGCTAACCATTGAAATCAAGAGAAGTTTTCTAGCAACTAAGCCCACGACTGTGGAAGAGGTAAACGAGAGGGCTGGCCAGGCAGAAAGAATCGCCGTCATGATAAAAGAGGAAGAGAAAACCAAGGGTGACAAGAGGAAAGCAGAATCTGGGGCCGAAAGCTCAGGGAATAAGAAGCCAAATAACCAGTACCGGTCTTTTTTCTCAAACAGTGCGCCAGGAGGAAGTGGTAATCGTGGTGGCAACCGATCTGCGACTGGGGCAAGTGGTTCAAGTGCTGCATGTTTTAAGTGTGGAAAGATCGGACATAAGCAAGCAACTTGTTGGGTTGGAACTCAGAGCGCTGGGAACCATTATAATAGGGGCAACCACAGTGGTGGTTTCAGAACGCCAAATGCAAGCTACTCGAACAACAACAGGTCCAGGGGTAGCAACTACCAACGAAATTTCAATAACTACAATAACCAGAACCGTTACCAAGGAAATCAAAGCAGTGGTAATGGTAATTTCAAAAAGACCTTGGCAGAGGCTAGCACTCAGAGTGGAGCAGGATCTGTGAACCAGAGTGGGACTAAAAAAAGTGGGGCCTTGTTCATGATGCGCAAGGAGGCTGCAGAGGAGGACGCTCATGTTGTTACGGGTACATTTCTATTACACTCTTTTCCTACTTTCGTTTTATTTGATTCTGGTGCATCGCATTCTTTCATATCTGCGGAGCATGCTAGGGCTATAGGACTCGATCTATATAGTAGTATAGCTGATTCTGTAACCATACCATCTGGGGAGTCCATAGCTTGTAATAGAGTTTACACCAATGTAATGATCCAAGTAGGGGAAGTAAGTTTTGAGTCGAACTTGATCGAGTTTCCTTTGGGAGGCTTTGAGGTGATACTGGGTATGGATTGGCTGAAAAAGTATAAGGCCTACATTGATTGCTACCAAGGAAAGATCACTTTGAGGGGACCCAAAGGAGTGAGGGTATCCTACAAGGGATATTCTGTAAAGCCTAAACTGAAGCTGATAACCATCAATGCGCTGAAGACTTGTCGGAAGAGGGGTGATGAGATGCTGTTGTGCCATGTGAGAGAGCTGACTGCATAGAAACCCCAAGCTAGAGAGATCGATGTTGTAAGGGACTTTGAAGACGTGTTTCCAGAAGAAATTCCAGGGTTACCGCCAAAGAGGGACTTGGATTTTGGCATTGATCTGAAACCTGGGGCTGAGCCAATTTCTAAAGCACCTTATCGCATGGGACCTAAGGAATTGGAAGAATTGAGGAAGCAGCTGGATGAGCTAGCAAGCAAGGGATATGTGAGACCGAGTGTATCACCATGGGGAGCGCCAGTATTGTTTGTAAAGAAGAAGGATGGCACCATGAGGTTGTGTGTGGATTACAGGGAGCTTAACAATGTGACGATCAAGAATCGATATCCTTTACCTCGCATCGACGATCTCTTTGATCAGTTGAGTGGGGCTGGTGTGTTTTCCAAAATTGACTTGAGGTCAGGGTATCATCAGCTGAGAATCAAAGATGCAGATATCCACAAGAGTGCGTTCAGGTCGAGGTATGGGCATTATGAATTCGTAGTGATGCCATTTGGTTTGACTAATACATCTGCTGTTTTCATGGACTTGATGAACAGAGTGTTTAGCCCTTATCTGGACCAGTTTGTGGTGGTGTTTATAGATGACATCTTGGTGTACTCAAAGAATAAAGAAGAACATGCTAAACATTTGAGCCTGGTGTTACAGACTTTGAGGGATCATAAATTGTATGCTAAGTTGAGTAAGTGTGAGTTCTGGCTCGAGAAAGTGGCTTTCCTAGGCCATGTGGTGTCTAAGGAGGGTGTATCTGTTGACCCTAGCAAAATAGAGGCCGTTTCGAAATGGGAGCGACCAAGGAATGTGGCTGACATCCGTAGTTTCTTGGGTTTGGCTGGTTATTACAGGAGGTTCGTGAAAGATTTTTCAAAGATAGCTAAACCGATGACCTCGTTGATGCGAAAAGAGAATAGATTTGTCTGGGATGAGAGTTGTGAGAAGGCGTTCATAGATCTGAAGGAGCGTCTTACTACAGCTCCTATCCTTGCTTTGCCAGAAGGGAGCGAAAATTTTGAAGTCTATACAGATGCTTCTAAGAAGGGTTTGGGATGTGTGCTGATGCAGAACGGGCGAGTGATTGCTTATGCTTCTAGGCAGTTGAAGCCTTATGAGGAGAACTATCCGACGCATGATCTGGAGCTTGGAGCGGTAGTTTTTGCACTTAAGCTGTGGCGACATTATCTTTATGGAGCTACATTCAAAGTGTATTCTGATCATAAGAGCCTGAAGTATATCTATACTCAGAGGGAATTAAACATGCGCCAGAGGAGATGGATCGAGCTTATTGGAGATTATGATATGGAGATTCTGTACAAGGAAGGAAAGGCTAATGTTGTGGCTGATGCATTGAGTAGGAAGTCCGTTCACGCTCTATGCACAGCTATGTCCAGATTGAGTATGTATCGTGAGTTGGGACAGATGGGAATCGCAGTGATAAGGAAGGGTGAGACCCTAGGGGATTTGACGATCGAGCCTGAGTTATATTCCGAGATTCGGAAAAGACAGAAGAGTGATCCTAGAATTCAGAAGTGGCGTGAGGCAGTGAGCAAAGCTAGTGAAGCAGAGCCATATTCTAAGTTCGAGGTTCACGGAGATGATAGTTTGAGGTTCGATGGGAGATGGTGTGTGCCTGAAGATGAGGAGCTAAAGAGAAAGATTATGGTTGAAGCTCATTCTACACCTTATTCCGTTCATCCTGGAGGGGATAAGTTGTACAAGGATCTGAAGCAAGCTTTTTGGTGGCCAAGGATGAAGCAAGAGGTAGCTGAATTTGTTTCTCGTTGCTTGGTATGTCAGAAGGTAAAAGGGGAGCATAAGAGGCCGCAAGGGAAGTTGCAACCTTTGAACGTACCTGAGTGGAAGTGGGAAAGCATTTCCATGGATTTCATTGTGCGGTTACCGAGGACTTCAAGAGGGAATGACATGATTTGGGTAATAGTTGACAGGTTGACTAAATCGGCTCATTTTATTCCGATGAAGGAGACGTGGAGTAAGGCTGAGTTGGCTAAGGCCTACATCAAGCATGTGGTGAAGCTTCATGGAGTACCTAAAGATATTATTTCTGATCGTGATTCCAGGTTTATCTCTAAGTTTTGGCAAGAGTTACAGACATTGATGGGAACTACTTTGAAGATGAGTACTGCATTCCATCCAGCAACTGATGGTCAGACTGAGAGGACCATCCAGACACTGGAGGATATGTTGCGGGCTTGTGTACTAGAATTTGGAGGATCTTGGGAGGACAGACTCGATTTGATCGAATTTTCTTATAACAACAGCTATCATGCTAGCATCAAGATGGCTCCTTTTGAGGCGTTGTATGGGAGTAAGTGCAGGAGTCCAGTATGCTGGGATGATCGAGTCGATACAGTGACTTTGGGACCAGAGATGATTCAGGAGATGATAGCACAGGTCCAGGTAATTCGTCAGAAGATGAGAGCCGCCCAGGATAGGCAAAAGAGTTACGCAGATCTGAAACGAAGTGACATCACCTTTGAGGCTGGAGAAAAAGTGTTGCTGAAAGTATCACCCATGAGAGGAGTGATGAGGTTTGGCAAGAGGGGCAAGTTGAGTCAGAAGTTCATTGGACCATTCGAGATTTTGGAGCGAGTCGGTGAGGTAGCCTATCGATTAGCTCTACCACCAGCGTTATCCAGAGTGCATAATGTATTTCACGTTTCACAACTGAGGAGATATATCAGTGACCCTTCGCATATCCTTGACCATGAGGTCATCGAGGTCGACGAGCAGTTGACCTACGAGGAGAGACCCAAGGAAATACTCGACAGGAAGGTGCGGAAAACCAGGAATGGGGAGACCATGCTTGTCAAAGTACTATGGACAAATCATAATGTCGAGGAAGTCACTTGGGAGACTGAGGTTTCGATGAAGGAAAAGTATCCTGAATTGTTTACTTGAGGTATGTTACGAGGACGTAACTTTTTTTTTAGGAGGGTAGAATGTGACAATTCGTGTTTTAAAGTACATTTAGTTGTTCCTAATATTATATGATGTTACTTTCTGTGTTGCTACATGCTTTAATGATCAGTCATGTTGACCTTCGGATGGTGAACTTCGGGACGAAGTTCATTTTAAGGAGGGAAGACTGTAATACTCCGTATTTTTAATATGTTTTCCTTTATTTAAAGCGACGTGTTGTTAATTATTTGGAGCGTTTAAGTTCGTCGACTAAGTGTAGCAAATATGTTCTTATATCTTATATGCTAAAGTAGGTGTCGGGAACGGGTAATTAGCTATCGTTATGCGTGTTTTATTTGTATGGACCTCGATAAGCGTGTCACGGGCTGAACAGCCCAACTCGTTTCCAAACCCTCACACGTTTTATACTTATTAAAAACAACAAATTCTATCAGCCCCCTTATATAAACCCACCTAGAAAACCTAACCCTAGCACCTAAACTCCTCAAATCTCACGCCAAAGCTGCTGCCGCCACATCAAGGATTGGGAAGAAGGGGTCCACGGTGGTTATAGGGTGGTCAACGGTGGTCGTTTTGCGTCTGATATACGGTACACCAACCTGTTTTCGTTATTTTATCTTTTGTCTGTTCTTTTTGATAACGCTTTACACAGGGCTTTTATTCACGTTATGGGTCTGTTAATCATGTAAACTTGGTCTGTGATGTTGGTAGTTTCGAGTGGGTCTGTTTAGGGTCGTCGTTAACCGTCGTGGGCCACTGTGGATGGTGGTTTAGGGGCCGTGGTCAGAGTTGTCTTTATCGTTCATGTACAACGTGTTATACATCTGGGTTTTGTGTTCTAATTCATGCTTTAGTTCGTGTAATTTCTGGTTGTTTATAAGGGTGTCTGGAAGGGTGGTAGTCTAGTGGTTCGCATGGTTGATGTCACGGGGGTTGTAGGCGTGTGGTGGTAGGGTGGTAGCAGGTCTCGTTATGGGGTACGAATAGTTTAAAAATCGCTTCAGAACAGGGGGTTAAACACAGACCTGTAATACCATAATTCTTTTCTTTTTTGTTCACAATCGCCATGGTTGTCGGAGTAAGGTGTCAGTGGGTGGTTTGAAGGTTATAGTGATGGGTCTCACGGTGGTTCTTGGTGGTTGTGGGTGGTTTTATTTCGGGTTTAAAAGACAGGGGCAGAACCGTGAACAGGGACACAGGTTGGTGCTGCCGTCTTCGTTGCCGTGGTTTGGTGACTAGGGCGGTGGTCGGCGGCCACTGACCTCCTCCCTGGAATCACCACGGCTCAAGGGCGAGCCTGGTGGTGCCAGCGGGGAGGCCAGGGGCTACCGGAGGTGTTGAGAGCGGTGGTTGTTGAGTGTTGTAGGGCTGTGTTCTAGTCGTGGTTTTTGGTGGTTTCACGTTTGCTTTCTTTTGGTTTTGCTAATTTACTTAATTAATTAGTATGGTTTACACTAGTCTTGCTACAATTGGTTATTATTTTTATTAATGCTTAGTTATTATTCGTGTTAGTACTCTTAGTATCGTTATTACTATTGTTAATATTTATTCGCTTTTGGTGAAATATAATGACAATATGTTGGTTACTACTTTTAGTTTTGGTCTATTGAATTTTATCGTGGTGATACTATTTTCAGTAATAAGCTATTAGGAGGTCGTATGCTATTTTTAGTAAGTTCTATTTTTAGTAAGTTTATCACTGGCATGAAAATGAGCATGGTCACGTAATCAACTCAGTAATGTTAGTTGTGCGAGTAGTTATTGATTTAAAGTAATATTTATAGGAACTGAGTTCGAGGTGGAATACTTCTAGACGGTGGTTGCTTGTGTACGGATTGCTATTCAGGGTAGGATACACTGGTACCGTATTTTATGACTAGTTATGATTGTATGTGGTTCATATGTGTGGATGCAAGCATGAATTGTATGAGCATGTTAGTAAATGATTAGCTTATTGGTATTGCATTCATGAGAATGCATGTGCATTGGATATTGAGATAATTGTGGATCAGATGTTAATCTAATATAAAGCCCAGGGTGGTTCTGCAGACCAGGCCTGGTGTCTTATCACCTTTTGAGCTGGTGTTCGGCGACGGCCGATTATAGTTTGCCGGGAGGTTCGGTATGGCTGGGTGTTTCGGGTTTGAGATTGAGATTGTGATTGAGCTCGAGCATGACATAAGCATTTGCATATTATCGTTGTGTTGCATTATCATTTATTATTGTGTTATCCTACTCAACCGCGAGGTTGACAGTGTATTCGTGTTCACCTACAATGATCCGGAATGGGGAGTAGATCTTTCAGGTCAGAGGCAGGTGGACTATGACTTGGCATGGAAGAGAGACATGGACTAGACCTACCTAGTTGCTAGATCACTTAGTTTTTTCTCAGTGGAACATTTTTTTACAATCAGTTGTTTTGGAAGTCATGTGGACTATGCCTTGTAATAGTTTCCAGTTTAAACTTTTATATTTAAAGTACTGTGTTTCTTTCACTATGAATATCTACTACCCTGGTTTATCCAGGATGGTAACAGCTCTATTTACTCTGGAAGTCCTAGTTCAGGCTCCTCGGTAAATGGGGGTGTTACAACTAACCCCTTAGCAACCACGTTAGTACACGAACCGCTATCCACGATTAGATCACACTTCTTTCCCCCAATCTTACATCGAGTATGGAACACCTTCTCTCTTTGCTCGGCCTCTTCGCTAGTCGCCTCAATGTGAAGACTCCTAATGACCAAACACTCTCCTTCACTCTCACTCTCTGGCTCCACGTCAACCATCCCCGTTTCAGCCTCGAATTCCGCACCCCTCGACTCCACTTCGGGTACTACAAAGTTCGGAATTAGGTCTTGTAATTCTTGGATGGTTAGAGCTCTCTTTTGTGGGCACTCATGGGCTATATGACCGTACCCTTGACATTTAAAACACCTCCGCATAGGATTCCCCTTAGACTCCACCACAACGCCCTTACCCTTATCCTTAGCCTCGTCCTTGACCGCTTCTTTGGGTTTGGTTGGGATAGTTTGGCTACTCGAACCCTCACCTTGGTTCACGCCTCTTTGTGGGTAGCTCCTACGATTTTTGTTGTGTTTTTCTATCTTTAGGGCTATACGACATACATCATTAAACCCATCAAAATTTTGCACCTCAACACTAGATGATAGGGTTGGTGTTAACCCTTTAATAAACCTAGCCACTCTTAATTCCTCTTTCTCCTCTAGATCACAAACTATGGACATCCTCTCAAATTCTTTGATGTAATCATTCACGGACATCCCTCCTTGAGTTAGGGATTGCAACTTAAGATAATTTTCTTGATTATAATCTTTAGGCAAGAATCGTTTCATAAGATGCTTCTTTAATTTAACCCAAGAATTTAGTTTAGACTTACCATCGCGCTTCCGTTGTTTCTTGAGATTCTCGTACCATAGAGATGCATATTTTGTTAGCTTGAGAATAGCCAACTTGAATTGTTTCTTATCATCATACTCCTTGTACTCGAAAACTCTCTCCGTTTGTCGTATCCAATCAAGAAACTCTTCGGGATCTAGATCTCCTTTGAACTCGGGTATGTCTAGTTTAAGACCACGATCATCATCTTGCTTGTTGAATGTTTGGCGTTTTGGAACGTCCTGCTCGCCGTCACTTGCCCTAGATGAAACGTCATCTTCTCCAAATTTCAGCCCCTTCTTGTTCTACATGGATGCGATGTTTTTAAGAACATAATTCATTTGATTTATTTGAGTCTTGATCTCCTCTTGGCCGGCTTCCCACGGCTTACTTGTGGCCTCGCTATTCACGCTTGAACTTACCATCTTTACTTCTTACCAAGATTGATTCAATAAGAATTAAACCAAGAGCCGAAGCTCTGATACCAAGTTGATGCGGATCTCTAGCTTAGATGGATCCTCCTTAAGAATATTAGTGCAGCGGAATTACACTTCTTAAGATAGATAACAAACTTGTTAGTAACTTCGATGAAATAACACAAATAATGAACGAATGATGGATGATGGACGATGATGATGAACGATGAACAATGATGATGAACGAACAAAGTGATGAACGAATGAACAAGGCTCGGAACAAGACTTGGACGATCGAACTTGTGATCAATGGATGATGGACGAAATCTTGACGATCAATGGATGATGGATTGTAGATGGATAGATGATGTAACATCAACCTTCTCTCGCAAAAGATGGAATTAGCTAACACCCTGCAAATCAACCTCGCAAAGTCGATCCCAAAAACTAAGCTCGCTAACTTAATTAATGTCACTCAAAAGCTCACACAGAAACTTTATGATCTTTATTGATAATTCAACTTCAAAATTCGATGTTAAAAACAATGAAAACGGCTGCCTTATATAGGACTTACAACCGTGTAATCCTACTAGAATTAAGGTAAGAATACCTTAATTACTCCCTATTAGGAAACCCTAATCCTACTTAAGCTCAAACAAAGTGTTTGACTAGGACTTAAGACTCCAAAACCTAATATAATTAAGACTCCTAGTCCTAACATATTTAAGAATCCTTTAACAACTAGGATTCCTTATCCTACTAGAACTATGAATCCTATAACAATTAGGACTCCTATTTCTACTAGAATTGTGAAACCTACTTCTCCTAGGACTCCTACTTCACTTAGGATTTATGAATCCTATTACAATTAGGAAACCTAATACATATTCTATTAAGACTAGGAAACATAACTTCCTAATCTTATTTTATTATTAACCAAATAAAATAAACAAAACAACAATAAAACCCTAATGGCCGAAACCCTAGTGTGGCCGTGCCTCTAGGCGCGCGTCCCTAGGCCCTTCGTGCCCTAGCTCCTCTTCCTTGGAAGCTTCATACACACCTTCCTTCACATAGCTTTTAGGAAGTATCATCCAAGGATGTTCCAAGGTCTTTCGGAACCTTCTAGAATCTTCTTTTATTCCTTGTAAAGCTAGTTTAAAAAGACTTACGGATCCATGATCGAACCCGTTTGGTGTGAACCTTGATTTAGTTTTATCTCTAGGAAAGTTTGAGCATGCACCCGCATCACTTTGCAAGGGATAAAAGAAGATTCTAGAAGGTTTCGGAACACTTTGGAACATCCTTGGATGATATTCCCTAAAGGCTATATGAAGGAAGGTGTGTATGAAGCTTCCAAGGAAGAGGAGCTAGGGCACGAAGGACCTAGGGACGCGCGCCTAAGGGCACGGCCACAACTAGGGTTTCGGCCAAATTAGGGTTTCGTTTTTGGTTGTTTATTTTAATTAAGTTAAAGACTAAAATAAGATTAGGAAGTTATGTTTCCTAGTCTTACTAGAATTTGTATTAGGTTTCGTAATTGTAATAGGATTCACAATCCTAAGTTAAGTAGGAGTCCTAGTAGAAGTAGGTTTCACAATTCTAGTAGAAGTAGGAATCCTAATTGTTGTAGGATTCATAGTTCTAGTAGGATAAGGAATCCTAGTTGTTAAAGGATTCATAGTTATATTAGGACTAGGAGTCTTAATTATGTTAGGTTTAGGAGTCTTAAATCCTAGTCAAACTCTTTGTTTGAAATTAAGTAGGATTAGGGTTTCCTAATAGGGACTAATTAAGGTATTCTTAATTAGGGTAGGGTTTTTACACGGTATAAGGCCTTATAAAAGGCAGCCGTTTTCTTTGTTTTAATCATCGAATTTTGGAGTTGAATTATCAATAAAGATCATAAGTTTATGTGTGAGCTTTTGAGTGACATTAATTAAGATTGCGAGCTTAGTTTTTGGGATCGACTTTGCGAGGTTGATTTTCAGGGTGTTAGCCAATTCCATCTTTTGCGAGAGAAGGTTGAGGGTACATCATCTATCCATCTAGAATCCATCATCCATCGTTCATCAAGCATTCGTCCACAAGCCATCGATCACCAAATCGTTCTTCCAAGACTTCGAGTTCAAGCCTTGTTCGTTCATCACTATATCGTTCATCATTGTTCATCGTTCATCATTGTTCATCGTTCATCATCCATAGTTCGTTCATTATTTGTATTATTTCATCAAAGTTACTAATAAATTTGTTATCTATCTTAAGAGTGTAATTCCGCTGCACTAGTATTCTTTAGGAGGATCAATCTAAGCTAGAGATCCGCGTCATTTAAGGACTTCAATTGTAGTCTGTTTTGTGATTGCTTTTATTGGGTTCTAACGTGTTTGTTGATTGTCATTGATTTTACTTTATTGTCTTCCAATCGACGAACCGTGGACTTATCCATTTGGCGATGGAGACCGGAGTTTCTACCGAAGATAGAAGATTTGTGCTACTGTGGGAGAATACTTCTGGGTCTTGAAGATACTCCTCTTTCTTTGTGCATCACCTTCTTTGATAACTCTGGATGCACATCCTTCTTTTAGAATAATTGTCTATCTTACTTGAACAGATCTTCTTACCTTTTCAACTTAACCTAGTTGCTTTCTTTCTCAAGGTGCCTTGTGGGTAATCTTCCTTTTGTAGGATTTTGAGGAACTAGTCACAGTATAATAGTAAATCCGTGTGATGAGAAGGTTGTTATTGGAGGAAAAACTTAAGAGGTATCGAGAGACATGTTTTGATGATCCAAGTGTCTAGTTGTCTATCCAATTGGGAGAGTGAAAGTGAGTGGTAGGGTACTTGCTTCAGGGTTGAGTTGTATACTTAGTATTCGGTGGAACTTAATCTTGAGAACTATGCTTAGATTATGAAAATATGTGGATTGAAGAGTACTATTTAAGGAGCTAGATAAGATACTTGAGGTTATAGAGCAACGTGAAAGAATAGGCTTAAGATGCTAATGATGATGAGTGGATGATGAAGTGAGTTAGTATCACTTGACTTAGGTGAGTGATTGAGCTGAGAAAGGCTCGTTATTGAGGAATACGAATCATTTGCTATAATAGTGGAATACTCGAAGAGGTTGTGACTTAAGCTTAGAGGAAGTGAATCACTATATGACCTTAGTTTACTTAATAAATCTTAGCGTTTACTTATTGAAAAACTTAAGAGAAATTTGAGGATGCACCACCGGTATGTGGATGGAATGAAGTACTTTATTGAGAGATGGAAGTTCAGAAACTTGATGGTTAAAAATTTTTAACTGGTGGACAGTGAGGTAAGTAAAGTAGATATAGCATATAGGGCTATCTATTCCCAAAAGTTTGAGATGTCCGAGGAACTGTTCGTGAGAATTGATAATTGAATGACTTGATTGGAAAGTAAGAAGTGAGAACCCCGCGAGAATAATGAGAGACCCGCACCTTGGAAGATTCTGCAATCGTTCCTTTCACGTCGCTTCTCTCCTTTCTTGTCCTTTGCTTCTCCGTCTGCTCTTGGCTTCAACTTTGATTGGGGTACATAGCCTAAAGTTCCTTACCTTGTCATCTTGTTGTTCCATGAGCCGTCTTCCGTGTGTCTCTCTCGAGACCTATATCGTGTTTATCCCCGAAGTTCGTATCTCATCTCCTCTTCTGTGAGACTCGTTCCTTTTCATCTAGATTAGTGGCGAGATTGACCTGTTCTTGGAATAGTGATACATACCTTGAGGAATGCTTGGTTTTGCGTTGTCAGAATTTGGTTGAGAGAGTTTATGATAATAGTATTCGGGTGATATTGGATAGTGTGCCGCCTTGAAAGTTTCATGTTAGATGGCTAGATGTAAATGGTAATAGTAGATTTGGAAGTGTCATTTGAGGATTTAAATATGATACTTGGAGTCCTAGGTGATTTTGGAGGTACATGCTTACGATAATGATGATGTGGTTAAATGGATGAATTAGGGAAGTTAGTGACACTTAATCTTGAGGAGCTTCTTGAATGCAGAAAATACCACATATTTGGGGAACGAGAGTTATTGGTAACGGTGTGAGAATGTTAAGACATTTACGATTTAACTTATGGAGTTAACTGAGTGTTCGACCTTAAGTTACTTATGGAACCTCAACGTTTACCTATTGGAGCGCTTATTGGGATTGGAAAAAGCCCCACTGTTAGGTGGATCATTTATGATTGCTGGTGGAATAATGGAAGCTTGTTGGCTTAATAATGCTTCATGAGTGGTTGACAGGTGACCATTGATGTCTGAGGTAATCATAGAGTAGACATTTGTAACTTAAGTGTTCATAAATATCATTTGAGAATCTCGGAATTTGAAATACTGAACCTTATGGAGGCTGTAGGAGTGGAAGTTGTTACTTCCTTGGAACTTTTCTTTGGGATGTATACTGTTGGTTAGTGGTTAGAAACCAGAGGATTTTAGATTTGTTGCCTTAGTAGGGACTTGATTTGAATGTTCTCCTTATGGTAATAGATTGCGAATTAAGGTTTCGAAGTGCTTCCGTGGAATTAGTTTGATAGAATTGAACTATGTAGGACTAATGGATATAGATGATATTTGGTTATGGCCTATCTGATTGGGAAGAGTTACGGTGTAGAGAGTATGGTATCCTAAATTTTGGAATTCGGTGTTATGGTAATAGAATTCCGGTTTAGAGTTTTGGAGACCTTCTTGTTGAGGAATACCTTGTACTGTTGAGGAGATAATGATAAGAGGGATCATGAAACCTTGGGGAGGCTAGAGATCACTTGAACTGCCATTCTTGGGATATACTAGGAATCGTAGCAACGATGTTTTGATTATGGATTGATGGTTAGTGACCCCATGTTTAGCAAGAGTTGCCATCTTCCTTGACCTTTAATCTGGTTGTTTCGTTCCTTCGATCCTTCCCTTATGCTCTGTTAGTTGCGAAACCGAAATTTCTTGATTATCGTGTTAATAGTAATTCGAATGGTTGTCTCGGTGCCTGCCGTAATCGTTACGAATTTGGTTTCCTTTTTGTCGATAGTAACTTGTGGAACTTTTACAACTTTACTGATTTGGGGAATTTAAATTTGACCGTTTTTGGAATGGTTTCCTATTGTTAACCCTAAAAGTTGCAGTTTTGGAGAATCCCAATTGTTTCCAAATTTTGAAAGTACTTCCTCTTCCGTTGGAAATAACCTTTTGTCATTGTTACTATTTTACTCTTTCGAGGATTTGAGAATAAAGGTTGAATTTGAAGGGAATTTGGTTTTAAAGAGCCGTATGTTTTACAACTTTAATGGATTTCAGCGCTGATTGCCACTGGAACTTGTTATTCGAGACGTCTGATAACCTGTGTTGTGCTTATCAACACCGAATCAATCTAAATTTTGAACTTTATTTTATTTAATTTTGGGACTTGTCTCAGATTTGGAATGTCGGACTCTTGAATACGTAACGAGAATCCCAATATGTCCATTGACGAAGACTCGTGTCTTGGAATCTATTTCTACTTGAAACCTTTTTGAAAGATAAACTTTTGGGTTACCGAAACCCAGGTAGTACGTTTTGATAGCTAGTGTTTTTTCCTTACTTATATCCGTTTCAAAGTTTCGAGGACGAAACTTTTTTAAAGATGGGGTGATTGTAACATCCCAATATTTCGAGACTTGGAAGTTTAATGATTTTAAGTTCAAGCTCGAGAAATAATTTATATTTCGTAATTTTTAGAATTTCATTTAAATAACTGATTAATTTAGGTGAGAATATTTAAAATGATTTAAATAAGATTTCATTTAATTACGTAATATACGTCTTAGCAATTTAATTTCATAGTCCGGAAAATGTTTATACTGTCTTAAGTTTATAGTTACGTTAAGTCGGTGTTTTTAGCTTAAACCGTCTTAAAACTCGTCTTATGGGCCTAACTTGCTAATGGACCCATTTCCTCTCTTTTTCTCACAAAACCCTAACCCCACCATCCTCCACCTCTCTTCTTTATTTCATTTTTCAGATTTGCAAACATAACAACAAACACCATTTTTGCATCTTTTCTCCTTCAATCTTAAAATACTCATAGAATTTTCGTTTCTTATCCGATTGAGACGATTTTTGCGGCCACGGATTCCTCTTCTCGCCCTCCTTCTTTCAAGGTAAGTTTTACCTCATAATCTTTCCGTCAAAATTTCGGCCTGCTCTTGTAATTTCGAAATTCGTGAATAGTTTGATGTTTTGTTGTTTTAGGCGGTGTTTGTGTTAGCCGGAAGAGGACTTGGTGATTATTGAACAAGATCTCGAAGGTTTCTCTAAGTAAAGGTGACGATAATGAGAAACTCGGCCTTTATTTGTTAAAATAGCATTTCTTGATGTTTTGATGTGGAAGTTGTTGATTTTGTATGTTGTTTATGTTGTATGGACTTAGAATCATGCAAGGAATGCACAACTATGATGTTCATATGCTTTGATTGTGTTTCGCATGCCTAAAGAATGATATTCAGAAATTGCATCCTTAAGACGAAAATGAGATATGATTCTAATATGCTTTAACGGTGGAAATTGATGCTTGCTATTGAGTTGTATATATCTTATGTATACTGGGAATTGTTTGTTGGTAGCAATGTAGGATTTGTAGTATCGATTTCATAGGAGCTTGTGTATACTGCGTTTTACGATTTTTAGGCTCAGGGACTCTGAGCCGGTCGACCAACCGGTCGGCGGTCGACCGGCTGGGAGTGCTTTATGAGGTTTTTCGCGTATTTTGAATTGTAGGGAACTTGGGTGCCCAGCCGCTAGGCCGGTTGCCTGCTGACCGGCAGGGAGACCCTTTGTATCATTTGCGTTAAGTAAATTTTGAGGGAATGGGTTCCCCAGCCGGTAGGCCGGCTGCCTGCCGACTGGCTGAGGGCCCTTATGCGCTGTTTTTGATTTAAAAGATTGTAGGAGGATAGGTTGCTAGACGGTCAGCCGGCTGCCTGCCCCTGACCGGCTGGGAGTCCCTGTGCACTTTAAATTGGTTTATCTTTTGATCGGTTGATCGGTTTTCTTTGAGATTCGTTCCGTGTACCTTGTATGCGTGTTTGAGGTCCCCGGAGGATGGGCGACACTATATTGGGTTCGGGTATTGAGAGAGGATAGAGACCCCCGGTCAGGTAACCGAAAGGGAAATCGGCTCTCCCTCATCTTAGTTCCCGGGATCAATTAAGTGTTGTTTAGACGTATAAGAGATTAGTGTTGGGGCTGGTGTCCTTGACAGTTAGTAAAATGACTTATTAAATCTCTTAAAGAATCACAAGGGCATACTTC
Organism: Silene conica; assembly: GCA_029255685.2. NCBI lineage: Eukaryota > Viridiplantae > Streptophyta > Magnoliopsida > Caryophyllales > Caryophyllaceae > Silene > Silene conica. The sequence continues at coordinate 32,350,384 of CM055312.2, read as the reverse complement.
AGTATTAATATCAGTTGATCCACGTTTATCAATAACGGTTGGCTTGCTAGATAAGTTTGACATTATTGTCATACGGACGGCGGTGATCAACTGGTCCCTATACGTCTCACCTATAGGACACGTTTGAGAGATGTGAAGGTATGAAAATACAGTCATATTTATGCCAGATACGACTAAACAGTTTGTCAGAGGTATTGACTATTAAATTAGTCAATAAGATGTTGAGATTATTATTTAATACGGATTAAATAATTTTAGCTAATACGGATTACATGATTAATTCGTAAAGTAAATATAAACGGTTATATTTAATTAAATATTGAATTCGCGTATTAATATAAACAGTTATATTAATTTGGCTAATTATACAATATCGTAATTTTATCAGACCATTATTAACGTATCGACTGCATTAATATCTGATAACATGTATGCGATTTATAATTAAATACCCGCGAATTATATTATTAGCAAAACGGGTCGAATCACGCGTTGGAATAAGGTAAGAGTGGAAAGCCCACTCTCACCCCACCCAATTTCGGTCGGCCGTTTAGGTTACAAAAGGAGAGTGTTTCTCCTTTTGTCAACTACTGGTGTTTCATAATTCTGATAATTAGGGTTTTTGAGAGCATCCTTCTCCCAAAATCTCAGATCTCACATCAAAACTCTTTGTTTGAACTTAAGTAGGATTAGGGTTTCCTAATAGGGACTAATTAAGGTATTCTAATCTTAATTAGGGTAGGGTTTTTACACGGTTTAAGGCCTTATAAAAGGCAACCGTTTTCTTTGTTTTAATCATCGAATTTTGGAGTTGAATTATCAATAAAGATCATAAGTTTCTGTGTGAGCTTTTGAGTGACATTAATTAAGTTTGCGAGCTTAGTTTTTGGGATCGACTTTGCGAGGTTGATTTGCAGGATGTTAGCGAATTCCATCTTTTGCGAGAGAAGGTTGAGGGTACATCATCTATCCATCTAGAATCCATCATCCATCGTTCATCAAGCATTCGTCCACAAGCCATCGATCACCAAATCGTTCGTCCAAGACTTCGAGTTCAAGCCTTGTTCTTTCATCACTATATCGTTCATCATTGTTCATCGTTCATCATTGTTCATCGTTCATCATCGTTCATCATCCATAGTTCGTTCATTATTTGTATTATTTCATCAAAGTTACTAATAAATTTGTTATGTATCTTAAGAGTGTAATTCCGCTGCACTAGTATTCTTCAGGAGGATCAATCTAAGCTAGAGATCCGCATCATTTAAGGACTTAAATTATAGTCTGTTTTGTGATTGCTTTTATTGGGTTCTAACGTGTTTGTTGATTGTCATTGATTTTACTTTATTGTCTTCCAATCGACGAACCGTGGACTTATCCATTTGGCGATGGAGACCGGAGTTTCTACCGAAGATAGAAGATTTGTGGTACTGTGGGAGAATAATTCTGGGTCTTGAAGATACTCCTCTTTCTTTGTGCATCACCTTCTTTGATAACTCTGGATGCACATCCTTCTTTTAGAATAATTGTCTATCTTACTTTAACAGATCTTCTTACCTTTTCAACTTAACCTAGTTGCTTTCTTTCTCAAGGTGCCTTGTGGGTAATCTTCCTTTTGTAGGATTTTGAGGAACTAGTCACAGTATAATAGTAAATCCGTGTGATGAGAAGGTTGTTATTGAAGGAAAAACTTAAGAGGTATCAAGAGACATGTTTTGATGATCCAAGTGTCTTGTTGTCTATCCAATTGGGAGAGTAAAAGTGAGTGGTAGGGTACTTGCTTCAGGGTTGAGTTGTATACTTAGTATTCGGTGGAACTTAATCTTGAGAACTATGCTTAGATTGTGAAAATATGTGGATTGAAGAGTACTATTTAAGGAGCTAGATAAGATACTTGAGGTTATAGAGCAACGTGAAAGAATAGGCTTAAGATGCTAATGATGATGAGTGGATGATGAAGTGAGTTAGTATCACTTGACTTAGGTGAGTGATTGAGCTGAGAAAGGCTCGTTATTGAGGAATACGAATCATTTGCTATAATAGTGGAATACTCGAAGAGGTTGTGACTTAAGCTTAGAGGAAGTGAATCACTATATGACCTTAGTTTACTTAATAAATCTTAGCGTTTATTTATTGAAAAACTTAACAGAAATTTGAGGATGCACCACCGGTATGTGGATGGAATGAAGTACTTTATTGAGAGATGGAAGTTCAGAAACTTGATGGTTAAAAATTTTTAACTGGTGGACAGTGAGGTAAGTAAAGTAGATATAGCATATAGGGGTGATGACCTGAAAGTGTTATTGAATTGTCATTTGAGGGACTAGCAGAGATTGGACATCTCAAACTTTTGGGAATAGGTAGTTGTAATGATGATATCGTTTAAAGTTTAAAAGATTAGGGTATATAAATCATTGGAGGAACTGTTCGTGAGAATTGATAATTGAATGACTTGATTGGAAAGTAAGAAGTGAGAACCCCGCGAGAATAATGAGAGACCCGCACCTTGGAAGATTCTGCAATCGTTCCTTTCACGTCGCTTCTCTCCTTTCTTGTCCTTTGCTTCTCCGTCTGCTCTTGGCTTCAACTTTGATTGGGGTACATAGCCTAAAGTTCCTTACCTTGTCATCTTGTTGTTCCATGAGCCGTCTTCCGTGTGTCTCTCTCGAGACCTATATCGTGTTTATCCCCGAAGTTCGTATCTCATCTCCTCTTCTGTGAGACTCGTTCCTTTTCATCTAGATTAGTGGCGAGATTGACCTGTTCTTGGAATAGTGATACATACCTTGAGGAATGCTTGGTTTTGCGTTGTCAGAATTTGGTTGAGAGAGTTTATGATAATAGTATTCGGGTGATATTGGATAGTGTGCCGCCTTGAAAGTTTCATGTTAGATGGCTAGATGTAAATGGTAATAGTAGATTTGGAAGTGTCATTTGAGGATTTAAATATGATACTTGGAGTCCTAGGTGATTTTGGAGGTACATGCTTACGATAATGATGATGTGGTTAAATGGATGAATTAGGGAAGTTAGTGACACTTAATCTTGAGGAGCTTCTTGAATGCAGAAAATACCACATATTTGGGGAACGAGAGTTATTGGTAACGGTGTGAGAATGTTAAGACATTTACGATTTAACTTATGGAGTTAACTGAGTGTTCGACCTTAAGTTACTTATGGAACCTCAACGTTTACCTATTGGAGCGCTTATTGGGATTGGAAAAAGCCCCACTGTTAGGTGGATCATTTATGATTGCTGGTGGAATAATGGAAGCTTGTTGGCTTAATAATGCTTCATGAGTGGTTGACAGGTGACCATTGATGTCTGAGGTAATCATAGAGTAGACATTTGTAACTTAAGTGTTCATAAATATCATTTGAGAATCTCGGAATTTGAAATACTGAACCTTATGGAGGCTGTAGGAGTGGAAGTTGTTACTTCCTTGGAACTTTTCTTTGGGACGTATACTGTTGGTTAGTGGTTAGAAACCAGAGGATTTTAGATTTGTTGCCTTAGTAGGGACTTGATTTGAATGTTCTCCTTATGGTAATAGATTGCGAATTAAGGTTTCGAAGTGCTTCCGTGGAATTAGTTTGATAGAATTGAACTATGTAGGACTAATGGATATAGATGATATTTGGTTATGGCCTATCTGATTGGGAAGAGTTACGGTGTAGAGAGTATGGTATCCTAAATTTTGGAATTCGGTGTTATGGTAATAGAATTCCGGTTTAGAGTTTTGGAGACCTTCTTGTTGAGGAATACCTTGTACTGTTGAGGAGATAATGATAAGAGGGATCATGAAACCTTGGGGAGGCTAGAGATCACTTGAACTGCCATTCTTGGGATATACTAGGAATCGTAGCAACGATGTTTTGATTATGGATTGATGGTTAGTGACCCCATGTTTAGCAAGAGTTGCCATCTTCCTTGACCTTTAATCTGGTTGTTTCGTTCCTTCGATCCTTCCCTTATGCTCTGTTAGTTGCGAAACCGAAATTTCTTGATTATCGTGTTAATAGTAATTCGAATGGTTGTCTCGGTGCCTGCCGTAATCGTTACGAATTTGGTTTCCTTTTTGTCGATAGTAACTTGTGGAACTTTTACAACTTTACTGATTTGGGGAATTTAAATTTGACCGTTTTTGGAATGGTTTCCTATTGTTAACCCTAAAAGTTGCAGTTTTGGAGAATCCCAATTGTTTCCAAATTTTGAAAGTACTTCCTCTTCCGTTGGAAATAACCTTTTGTCATTGTTACTATTTTACTCTTTCGAGGATTTGAGAATAAAGGTTGAATTTGAAGGGAATTTGGTTTTAAAGAGCCGTATGTTTTACAACTTTAATGGATTTCAGCGCTGATTGCCACTGGAACTTGTTATTCGAGACGTCTGATAACCTGTGTTGTGCTTATCAACACCGAATCAATCTAAATTTTGAACTTTATTTTATTTAATTTTGGGACTTGTCTCAGATTTGGAATGTCGGACTCTTGAATACGTAACGAGAATCCCAATATGTCCATTGACGAAGACTCGTGTCTTGGAATCTATTTCTACTTGAAACCTTTTTGAAAGATAAACTTTTGGGTTACCGAAACCCAGGTAGTACGTTTTGATAGCTAGTGTTTTTTCCTTACTTATATCCGTTTCAAAGTTTCGAGGACGAAACTTTTTTAAAGATGGGGTGATTGTAACATCCCAATATTTCGAGACTTGGAAGTTTAATGATTTTAAGTTCAAGCTCGAGAAATAATTTATATTTCGTAATTTTTAGAATTTCATTTAAATAACTGATTAATTTAGGTGAGAATATTTAAAATGATTTAAATAAGATTTCATTTAATTACGTAATATACGTCTTAGCAATTTAATTTCATAGTCCGGAAAATGTTTATACTGTCTTAAGTTTATAGTTACGTTAAGTCGGTGTTTTTAGCTTAAACCGTCTTAAAACTCGTCTTATGGGCCTAACTTGCTAATGGACCCATTTCCTCTCTTTTTCTCACAAAACCCTAACCCCACCATCCTCCACCTCTCTTCTTTATTTCATTTTTCAGATTTGCAAACATAACAACAAACACCATTTTTGCATCTTTTCTCCTTCAATCTTAAAATACTCATAGAATTTTCGTTTCTTATCCGATTGAGACGATTTTTGCGGCCACGGATTCCTCTTCTCGCCCTCCTTCTTTCAAGGTAAGTTTTACCTCATAATCTTTCCGTCAAAATTTCGGCCTGCTCTTGTAATTTCGAAATTCGTGAATAGTTTGATGTTTTGTTGTTTTAGGCGGTGTTTGTGTTAGCCGGAAGAGGACTTGGTGATTATTGAACAAGATCTCGAAGGTTTCTCTAAGTAAAGGTGACGATAATGAGAAACTCGGCCTTTATTTGTTAAAATAGCATTTCTTGATGTTTTGATGTGGAAGTTGCTGATTTTGTATGTTGTTTATGTTGTATGGACTTAGAATCATGCAAGGAATGCACAACTATGATGTTCATATGCTTTGATTGTGTTTCGCATGCCTAAAGAATGATTTTCAGAAATTGCATCCTTAAGACGAAAATGAGATATGATTCTAATATGCTTTAACGGTGGAAATTGATGCTTGCTATTGAGTTGTATATATCTTATGTATACTGGGAATTGTTTGTTGGTAGCAATGTAGGATTTGTAGTATCGATTTCATAGGAGCTTGTGTATACTGCGTTTTACGATTTTTAGGCTCAGGGACTCTGAGCCGGTCGACCAACCGGTCGGCGGTCGACCGGCTGGGAGTGCTTTATGAGGTTTTTCGCGTATTTTGAATTGTAGGGAACTTGGGTGCCCAGCCGGTAGGCCGGTTGCCTGCTGACCGGCAGGGAGACCCTTTGTATCATTTGCGTTAAGTAAATTTTGAGGGAATGGGTTCCCCAGCCGGTAGGCCGGCTGCCTGCCGACTGGCTGAGGGCCCTTATGCGCTGTTTTTGATTTAAAAGATTGTAGGAGGATAGGTTGCTAGACGGTCAGCCGGCTGCCTGCCCCTGACCGGCTGGGAGTCCCTGTGCACTTTAAATTGGTTTATCTTTTGATCGGTTGATCGGTTTTCTTTGAGATTCGTTCCGTGTACCTTGTATGCGTGTTTGAGGTCCCCGGAGGATGGGCGACACTATATTGGGTTCGGGTATTGAGAGAGGATAGAGACCCCCGGTCAGGTAACCGAAAGGGCAATCGGCTCTCCCTCATCTTAGTTCCCGGGATCAATTAAGTGTTGTTTAGACGTATAAGAGATTAGTGTTGGGGCTGATGTCCTTGACAGTTAGTAAAATGACTTATTAAATCTCTTAAAGAATCACAAGGGCATACTTCAGTATTAATATCAGTTGATCCACGTTTATCAATAACGGTTGGCTTGCTAGATAAGTTTGACATTATTGTCATACGGACGGCGGTGATCAACTGGTCCCTATACGTCTCACCTATAGGACACGTTTGAGAGATGTGAAGGTATGAAAATACAGTCATATTTATGCCAGATACGACTAAACAGTTTGTCAGAGGTATTGACTATTAAATTAGTCAATAAGATGTTGAGATTATTATTTAATACGGATTAAATAATTTTAGCTAATACGGATTACATGATTAATTCGTAAAGTAAATATAAACGGTTATATTTAATTAAATATTGAATTCGCGTATTAATATAAACAGTTATATTAATTTGGCTAATTATACAATATCGTAATTTTATCAGACCATTATTAACGTATCGACTGCATTAATATCTGATAACATGTATGCGATTTATAATTAAATACCCGCGAATTATATTATTAGCAAAACGGGTCGAATCACGCGTTGGAATAAGGTAAGAGTGGAAAGCCCACTCTCACCCCACCCAATTTCGGTCGGCCGTTTAGGTTACAAAAGGAGAGTGTTTCTCCTTTTGTCAACTACTGGTGTTTCATAATTCTGATAATTAGGGTTTTTGAGAGCATCCTTCTCCCAAAATCTCAGATCTCACATCAAAACTCTTTGTTTGAACTTAAGTAGGATTAGGGTTTCCTAATAGGGACTAATTAAGGTATTCTAATCTTAATTAGGGTAGGGTTTTTACACGGTTTAAGGCCTTATAAAAGGCAACCGTTTTCTTTGTTTTAATCATCGAATTTTGGAGTTGAATTATCAATAAAGATCATAAGTTTCTGTGTGAGCTTTTGAGTGACATTAATTAAGTTTGCGAGCTTAGTTTTTGGGATCGACTTTGCGAGGTTGATTTGCAGGATGTTAGCGAATTCCATCTTTTGCGAGAGAAGGTTGAGGGTACATCATCTATCCATCTAGAATCCATCATCCATCGTTCATCAAGCATTCGTCCACAAGCCATCGATCACCAAATCGTTCGTCCAAGACTTCGAGTTCAAGCCTTGTTCTTTCATCACTATATCGTTCATCATTGTTCATCGTTCATCATTGTTCATCGTTCATCATCGTTCATCATCCATAGTTCGTTCATTATTTGTATTATTTCATCAAAGTTACTAATAAATTTGTTATGTATCTTAAGAGTGTAATTCCGCTGCACTAGTATTCTTCAGGAGGATCAATCTAAGCTAGAGATCCGCATCATTTAAGGACTTAAATTATAGTCTGTTTTGTGATTGCTTTTATTGGGTTCTAACGTGTTTGTTGATTGTCATTGATTTTACTTTATTGTCTTCCAATCGACGAACCGTGGACTTATCCATTTGGCGATGGAGACCGGAGTTTCTACCGAAGATAGAAGATTTGTGGTACTGTGGGAGAATAATTCTGGGTCTTGAAGATACTCCTCTTTCTTTGTGCATCACCTTCTTTGATAACTCTGGATGCACATCCTTCTTTTAGAATAATTGTCTATCTTACTTTAACAGATCTTCTTACCTTTTCAACTTAACCTAGTTGCTTTCTTTCTCAAGGTGCCTTGTGGGTAATCTTCCTTTTGTAGGATTTTGAGGAACTAGTCACAGTATAATAGTAAATCCGTGTGATGAGAAGGTTGTTATTGAAGGAAAAACTTAAGAGGTATCAAGAGACATGTTTTGATGATCCAAGTGTCTTGTTGTCTATCCAATTGGGAGAGTAAAAGTGAGTGGTAGGGTACTTGCTTCAGGGTTGAGTTGTATACTTAGTATTCGGTGGAACTTAATCTTGAGAACTATGCTTAGATTGTGAAAATATGTGGATTGAAGAGTACTATTTAAGGAGCTAGATAAGATACTTGAGGTTATAGAGCAACGTGAAAGAATAGGCTTAAGATGCTAATGATGATGAGTGGATGATGAAGTGAGTTAGTATCACTTGACTTAGGTGAGTGATTGAGCTGAGAAAGGCTCGTTATTGAGGAATACGAATCATTTGCTATAATAGTGGAATACTCGAAGAGGTTGTGACTTAAGCTTAGAGGAAGTGAATCACTATATGACCTTAGTTTACTTAATAAATCTTAGCGTTTATTTATTGAAAAACTTAAGAGAAATTTGAGGATGCACCACCGGTATGTGGATGGAATGAAGTACTTTATTGAGAGATGGAAGTTCAGAAACTTGATGGTTAAAAATTTTTAACTGGTGGACAGTGAGGTAAGTAAAGTAGATATAGCATATAGGGGTGATGACCTGAAAGTGTTATTGAATTGTCATTTGAGGGACTAGCAGAGATTGGACATCTCAAACTTTTGGGAATAGGTAGTTGTAATGATGATATCGTTTAAAGTTTAAAAGATTAGGGTATATAAATCATTGGAGGAACTGTTCGTGAGAATTGATAATTGAATGACTTGATTGGAAAGTAAGAAGTGAGAACCCCGCGAGAATAATGAGAGACCCGCACCTTGGAAGATTCTGCAATCGTTCCTTTCACGTCGCTTCTCTCCTTTCTTGTCCTTTGCTTCTCCGTCTGCTCTTGGCTTCAACTTTGATTGGGGTACATAGCCTAAAGTTCCTTACCTTGTCATCTTGTTGTTCCATGAGCCGTCTTCCGTGTGTCTCTCTCGAGACCTATATCGTGTTTATCCCCGAAGTTCGTATCTCATCTCCTCTTCTGTGAGACTCGTTCCTTTTCATCTAGATTAGTGGCGAGATTGACCTGTTCTTGGAATAGTGATACATACCTTGAGGAATGCTTGGTTTTGCGTTGTCAGAATTTGGTTGAGAGAGTTTATGATAATAGTATTCGGGTGATATTGGATAGTGTGCCGCCTTGAAAGTTTCATGTTAGATGGCTAGATGTAAATGGTAATAGTAGATTTGGAAGTGTCATTTGAGGATTTAAATATGATACTTGGAGTCCTAGGTGATTTTGGAGGTACATGCTTACGATAATGATGATGTGGTTAAATGGATGAATTAGGGAAGTTAGTGACACTTAATCTTGAGGAGCTTCTTGAATGCAGAAAATACCACATATTTGGGGAACGAGAGTTATTGGTAACGGTGTGAGAATGTTAAGACATTTACGATTTAACTTATGGAGTTAACTGAGTGTTCGACCTTAAGTTACTTATGGAACCTCAACGTTTACCTATTGGAGCGCTTATTGGGATTGGAAAAAGCCCCACTGTTAGGTGGATCATTTATGATTGCTGGTGGAATAATGGAAGCTTGTTGGCTTAATAATGCTTCATGAGTGGTTGACAGGTGACCATTGATGTCTGAGGTAATCATAGAGTAGACATTTGTAACTTAAGTGTTCATAAATATCATTTGAGAATCTCGGAATTTGAAATACTGAACCTTATGGAGGCTGTAGGAGTGGAAGTTGTTACTTCCTTGGAACTTTTCTTTGGGACGTATACTGTTGGTTAGTGGTTAGAAACCAGAGGATTTTAGATTTGTTGCCTTAGTAGGGACTTGATTTGAATGTTCTCCTTATGGTAATAGATTGCGAATTAAGGTTTCGAAGTGCTTCCGTGGAATTAGTTTGATAGAATTGAACTATGTAGGACTAATGGATATAGATGATATTTGGTTATGGCCTATCTGATTGGGAAGAGTTACGGTGTAGAGAGTATGGTATCCTAAATTTTGGAATTCGGTGTTATGGTAATAGAATTCCGGTTTAGAGTTTTGGAGACCTTCTTGTTGAGGAATACCTTGTACTGTTGAGGAGATAATGATAAGAGGGATCATGAAACCTTGGGGAGGCTAGAGATCACTTGAACTGCCATTCTTGGGATATACTAGGAATCGTAGCAACGATGTTTTGATTATGGATTGATGGTTAGTGACCCCATGTTTAGCAAGAGTTGCCATCTTCCTTGACCTTTAATCTGGTTGTTTCGTTCCTTCGATCCTTCCCTTATGCTCTGTTAGTTGCGAAACCGAAATTTCTTGATTATCGTGTTAATAGTAATTCGAATGGTTGTCTCGGTGCCTGCCGTAATCGTTACGAATTTGGTTTCCTTTTTGTCGATAGTAACTTGTGGAACTTTTACAACTTTACTGATTTGGGGAATTTAAATTTGACCGTTTTTGGAATGGTTTCCTATTGTTAACCCTAAAAGTTGCAGTTTTGGAGAATCCCAATTGTTTCCAAATTTTGAAAGTACTTCCTCTTCCGTTGGAAATAACCTTTTGTCATTGTTACTATTTTACTCTTTCGAGGATTTGAGAATAAAGGTTGAATTTGAAGGGAATTTGGTTTTAAAGAGCCGTATGTTTTACAACTTTAATGGATTTCAGCGCTGATTGCCACTGGAACTTGTTATTCGAGACGTCTGATAACCTGTGTTGTGCTTATCAACACCGAATCAATCTAAATTTTGAACTTTATTTTATTTAATTTTGGGACTTGTCTCAGATTTGGAATGTCGGACTCTTGAATACGTAACGAGAATCCCAATATGTCCATTGACGAAGACTCGTGTCTTGGAATCTATTTCTACTTGAAACCTTTTTGAAAGATAAACTTTTGGGTTACCGAAACCCAGGTAGTACGTTTTGATAGCTAGTGTTTTTTCCTTACTTATATCCGTTTCAAAGTTTCGAGGACGAAACTTTTTTAAAGATGGGGTGATTGTAACATCCCAATATTTCGAGACTTGGAAGTTTAATGATTTTAAGTTCAAGCTCGAGAAATAATTTATATTTCGTAATTTTTAGAATTTCATTTAAATAACTGATTAATTTAGGTGAGAATATTTAAAATGATTTAAATAAGATTTCATTTAATTACGTAATATACGTCTTAGCAATTTAATTTCATAGTCCGGAAAATGTTTATACTGTCTTAAGTTTATAGTTACGTTAAGTCGGTGTTTTTAGCTTAAACCGTCTTAAAACTCGTCTTATGGGCCTAACTTGCTAATGGACCCATTTCCTCTCTTTTTCTCACAAAACCCTAACCCCACCATCCTCCACCTCTCTTCTTTATTTCATTTTTCAGATTTGCAAACATAACAACAAACACCATTTTTGCATCTTTTCTCCTTCAATCTTAAAATACTCATAGAATTTTCGTTTCTTATCCGATTGAGACGATTTTTGCGGCCACGGATTCCTCTTCTCGCCCTCCTTCTTTCAAGGTAAGTTTTACCTCATAATCTTTCCGTCAAAATTTCGGCCTGCTCTTGTAATTTCGAAATTCGTGAATAGTTTGATGTTTTGTTGTTTTAGGCGGTGTTTGTGTTAGCCGGAAGAGGACTTGGTGATTATTGAACAAGATCTCGAAGGTTTCTCTAAGTAAAGGTGACGATAATGAGAAACTCGGCCTTTATTTGTTAAAATAGCATTTCTTGATGTTTTGATGTGGAAGTTGCTGATTTTGTATGTTGTTTATGTTGTATGGACTTAGAATCATGCAAGGAATGCACAACTATGATGTTCATATGCTTTGATTGTGTTTCGCATGCCTAAAGAATGATTTTCAGAAATTGCATCCTTAAGACGAAAATGAGATATGATTCTAATATGCTTTAACGGTGGAAATTGATGCTTGCTATTGAGTTGTATATATCTTATGTATACTGGGAATTGTTTGTTGGTAGCAATGTAGGATTTGTAGTATCGATTTCATAGGAGCTTGTGTATACTGCGTTTTACGATTTTTAGGCTCAGGGACTCTGAGCCGGTCGACCAACCGGTCGGCGGTCGACCGGCTGGGAGTGCTTTATGAGGTTTTTCGCGTATTTTGAATTGTAGGGAACTTGGGTGCCCAGCCGGTAGGCCGGTTGCCTGCTGACCGGCAGGGAGACCCTTTGTATCATTTGCGTTAAGTAAATTTTGAGGGAATGGGTTCCCCAGCCGGTAGGCCGGCTGCCTGCCGACTGGCTGAGGGCCCTTATGCGCTGTTTTTGATTTAAAAGATTGTAGGAGGATAGGTTGCTAGACGGTCAGCCGGCTGCCTGCCCCTGACCGGCTGGGAGTCCCTGTGCACTTTAAATTGGTTTATCTTTTGATCGGTTGATCGGTTTTCTTTGAGATTCGTTCCGTGTACCTTGTATGCGTGTTTGAGGTCCCCGGAGGATGGGCGACACTATATTGGGTTCGGGTATTGAGAGAGGATAGAGACCCCCGGTCAGGTAACCGAAAGGGCAATCGGCTCTCCCTCATCTTAGTTCCCGGGATCAATTAAGTGTTGTTTAGACGTATAAGAGATTAGTGTTGGGGCTGGTGTCCTTGACAGTTAGTAAAATGACTTATTAAATCTCTTAAAGGATCACAAGGGCATACTTCAGTATTAATATCAGTTGATCCGCATCATTTAAGGACTTAAATTATAGTCTGTTTTGTGATTGCTTTTATTGGGTTCTAACGTGTTTGTTGATTGTCATTGATTTTACTTTATTGTCTTCCAATCGACGAACCGTGGACTTATCCATTTGGCGATGGAGACCGGAGTTTCTACCGAAGATAGAAGATTTGTGGTACTGTGGGAGAATAATTCTGGGTCTTGAAGATACTCCTCTTTCTTTGTGCATCACCTTCTTTGATAACTCTGGATGCACATCCTTCTTTTAGAATAATTGTCTATCTTACTTTAACAGATCTTCTTACCTTTTCAACTTAACCTAGTTGCTTTCTTTCTCAAGGTGCCTTGTGGGTAATCTTCCTTTTGTAGGATTTTGAGGAACTAGTCACAGTATAATAGTAAATCCGTGTGATGAGAAGGTTGTTATTGAAGGAAAAACTTAAGAGGTATCAAGAGACATGTTTTGATGATCCAAGTGTCTTGTTGTCTATCCAATTGGGAGAGTAAAAGTGAGTGGTAGGGTACTTGCTTCAGGGTTGAGTTGTATACTTAGTATTCGGTGGAACTTAATCTTGAGAACTATGCTTAGATTGTGAAAATATGTGGATTGAAGAGTACTATTTAAGGAGCTAGATAAGATACTTGAGGTTATAGAGCAACGTGAAAGAATAGGCTTAAGATGCTAATGATGATGAGTGGATGATGAAGTGAGTTAGTATCACTTGACTTAGGTGAGTGATTGAGCTGAGAAAGGCTCGTTATTGAGGAATACGAATCATTTGCTATAATAGTGGAATACTCGAAGAGGTTGTGACTTAAGCTTAGAGGAAGTGAATCACTATATGACCTTAGTTTACTTAATAAATCTTAGCGTTTATTTATTGAAAAACTTAAGAGAAATTTGAGGATGCACCACCGGTATGTGGATGGAATGAAGTACTTTATTGAGAGATGGAAGTTCAGAAACTTGATGGTTAAAAATTTTTAACTGGTGGACAGTGAGGTAAGTAAAGTAGATATAGCATATAGGGGTGATGACCTGAAAGTGTTATTGAATTGTCATTTGAGGGACTAGCAGAGATTGGACATCTCAAACTTTTGGGAATAGGTAGTTGTAATGATGATATCGTTTAAAGTTTAAAAGATTAGGGTATATAAATCATTGGAGGAACTGTTCGTGAGAATTGATAATTGAATGACTTGATTGGAAAGTAAGAAGTGAGAACCCCGCGAGAATAATGAGAGACCCGCACCTTGGAAGATTCTGCAATCGTTCCTTTCACGTCGCTTCTCTCCTTTCTTGTCCTTTGCTTCTCCGTCTGCTCTTGGCTTCAACTTTGATTGGGGTACATAGCCTAAAGTTCCTTACCTTGTCATCTTGTTGTTCCATGAGCCGTCTTCCGTGTGTCTCTCTCGAGACCTATATCGTGTTTATCCCCGAAGTTCGTATCTCATCTCCTCTTCTGTGAGACTCGTTCCTTTTCATCTAGATTAGTGGCGAGATTGACCTGTTCTTGGAATAGTGATACATACCTTGAGGAATGCTTGGTTTTGCGTTGTCAGAATTTGGTTGAGAGAGTTTATGATAATAGTATTCGGGTGATATTGGATAGTGTGCCGCCTTGAAAGTTTCATGTTAGATGGCTAGATGTAAATGGTAATAGTAGATTTGGAAGTGTCATTTGAGGATTTAAATATGATACTTGGAGTCCTAGGTGATTTTGGAGGTACATGCTTACGATAATGATGATGTGGTTAAATGGATGAATTAGGGAAGTTAGTGACACTTAATCTTGAGGAGCTTCTTGAATGCAGAAAATACCACATATTTGGGGAACGAGAGTTATTGGTAACGGTGTGAGAATGTTAAGACATTTACGATTTAACTTATGGAGTTAACTGAGTGTTCGACCTTAAGTTACTTATGGAACCTCAACGTTTACCTATTGGAGCGCTTATTGGGATTGGAAAAAGCCCCACTGTTAGGTGGATCATTTATGATTGCTGGTGGAATAATGGAAGCTTGTTGGCTTAATAATGCTTCATGAGTGGTTGACAGGTGACCATTGATGTCTGAGGTAATCATAGAGTAGACATTTGTAACTTAAGTGTTCATAAATATCATTTGAGAATCTCGGAATTTGAAATACTGAACCTTATGGAGGCTGTAGGAGTGGAAGTTGTTACTTCCTTGGAACTTTTCTTTGGGACGTATACTGTTGGTTAGTGGTTAGAAACCAGAGGATTTTAGATTTGTTGCCTTAGTAGGGACTTGATTTGAATGTTCTCCTTATGGTAATAGATTGCGAATTAAGGTTTCGAAGTGCTTCCGTGGAATTAGTTTGATAGAATTGAACTATGTAGGACTAATGGATATAGATGATATTTGGTTATGGCCTATCTGATTGGGAAGAGTTACGGTGTAGAGAGTATGGTATCCTAAATTTTGGAATTCGGTGTTATGGTAATAGAATTCCGGTTTAGAGTTTTGGAGACCTTCTTGTTGAGGAATACCTTGTACTGTTGAGGAGATAATGATAAGAGGGATCATGAAACCTTGGGGAGGCTAGAGATCACTTGAACTGCCATTCTTGGGATATACTAGGAATCGTAGCAACGATGTTTTGATTATGGATTGATGGTTAGTGACCCCATGTTTAGCAAGAGTTGCCATCTTCCTTGACCTTTAATCTGGTTGTTTCGTTCCTTCGATCCTTCCCTTATGCTCTGTTAGTTGCGAAACCGAAATTTCTTGATTATCGTGTTAATAGTAATTCGAATGGTTGTCTCGGTGCCTGCCGTAATCGTTACGAATTTGGTTTCCTTTTTGTCGATAGTAACTTGTGGAACTTTTACAACTTTACTGATTTGGGGAATTTAAATTTGACCGTTTTTGGAATGGTTTCCTATTGTTAACCCTAAAAGTTGCAGTTTTGGAGAATCCCAATTGTTTCCAAATTTTGAAAGTACTTCCTCTTCCGTTGGAAATAACCTTTTGTCATTGTTACTATTTTACTCTTTCGAGGATTTGAGAATAAAGGTTGAATTTGAAGGGAATTTGGTTTTAAAGAGCCGTATGTTTTACAACTTTAATGGATTTCAGCGCTGATTGCCACTGTAACTTGTTATTCGAGACGTCTGATAACCTGTGTTGTGCTTATCAACACCGAATCAATCTAAATTTTGAACTTTATTTTATTTAATTTTGGGACTTGTCTCAGATTTGGAATGTCGGACTCTTGAATACGTAACGAGAATCCCAATATGTCCATTGACGAAGACTCGTGTCTTGGAATCTATTTCTACTTGAAACCTTTTTGAAAGATAAACTTTTGGGTTACCGAAACCCAGGTAGTACGTTTTGATAGCTAGTGTTTTTTCCTTACTTATATCCGTTTCAAAGTTTCGAGGACGAAACTTTTTTAAAGATGGGGTGATTGTAACATCCCAATATTTCGAGACTTGGAAGTTTAATGATTTTAAGTTCAAGCTCGAGAAATAATTTATATTTCGTAATTTTTAGAATTTCATTTAAATAACTGATTAATTTAGGTGAGAATATTTAAAATGATTTAAATAAGATTTCATTTAATTACGTAATATACGTCTTAGCAATTTAATTTCATAGTCCGGAAAATGTTTATACTGTCTTAAGTTTATAGTTACGTTAAGTCGGTGTTTTTAGCTTAAACCGTCTTAAAACTCGTCTTATGGGCCTAACTTGCTAATGGACCCATTTCCTCTCTTTTTCTCACAAAACCCTAACCCCACCATCCTCCACCTCTCTTCTTTATTTCATTTTTCAGATTTGCAAACATAACAACAAACACCATTTTTGCATCTTTTCTCCTTCAATCTTAAAATACTCATAGAATTTTCGTTTCTTATCCGATTGAGACGATTTTTGCGGCCACGGATTCCTCTTCTCGCCCTCCTTCTTTCAAGGTAAGTTTTACCTCATAATCTTTCCGTCAAAATTTCGGCCTGCTCTTGTAATTTCGAAATTCGTGAATAGTTTGATGTTTTGTTGTTTTAGGCGGTGTTTGTGTTAGCCGGAAGAGGACTTGGTGATTATTGAACAAGATCTCGAAGGTTTCTCTAAGTAAAGGTGACGATAATGAGAAACTCGGCCTTTATTTGTTAAAATAGCATTTCTTGATGTTTTGATGTGGAAGTTGCTGATTTTGTATGTTGTTTATGTTGTATGGACTTAGAATCATGCAAGGAATGCACAACTATGATGTTCATATGCTTTGATTGTGTTTCGCATGCCTAAAGAATGATTTTCAGAAATTGCATCCTTAAGACGAAAATGAGATATGATTCTAATATGCTTTAACGGTGGAAATTGATGCTTGCTATTGAGTTGTATATATCTTATGTATACTGGGAATTGTTTGTTGGTAGCAATGTAGGATTTGTAGTATCGATTTCATAGGAGCTTGTGTATACTGCGTTTTACGATTTTTAGGCTCAGGGACTCTGAGCCGGTCGACCAACCGGTCGGCGGTCGACCGGCTGGGAGTGCTTTATGAGGTTTTTCGCGTATTTTGAATTGTAGGGAACTTGGGTGCCCAGCCGGTAGGCCGGTTGCCTGCTGACCGGCAGGGAGACCCTTTGTATCATTTGCGTTAAGTAAATTTTGAGGGAATGGGTTCCCCAGCCGGTAGGCCGGCTGCCTGCCGACTGGCTGAGGGCCCTTATGCGCTGTTTTTGATTTAAAAGATTGTAGGAGGATAGGTTGCTAGACGGTCAGCCGGCTGCCTGCCCCTGACCGGCTGGGAGTCCCTGTGCACTTTAAATTGGTTTATCTTTTGATCGGTTGATCGGTTTTCTTTGAGATTCGTTCCGTGTACCTTGTATGCGTGTTTGAGGTCCCCGGAGGATGGGCGACACTATATTGGGTTCGGGTATTGAGAGAGGATAGAGACCCCCGGTCAGGTAACCGAAAGGGAAATCGGCTCTCCCTCATCTTAGTTCCCGGGATCAATTAAGTGTTGTTTAGACGTATAAGAGATTAGTGTTGGGGCTGGTGTCCTTGACAGTTAGTAAAATGACTTATTAAATCTCTTAAAGAATCACAAGGGCATACTTCAGTATTAATATCAGTTGATCCACGTTTATCAATAACGGTTGGCTTGCTAGATAAGTTTGACGTTATTGTCATACGGACGGCGGTGATCAACTGGTCCCTATACGTCTCACCTATAGGACACGTTTGAGAGATGTGAAGGTATGAAAATACAGTCATATTTATGCCAGATACGACTAAACAGTTTGTCAGAGGTATTGACTATTAAATTAGTCAATAAGATGTTGAGATTATTATTTAATACGGATTAAATAATTTTAGCTAATACGGATTACATGATTAATTCGTAAAGTAAATATAAACGGTTATATTTAATTAAATATTGAATTCGCGTATTAATATAAACAGTTATATTAATTTGGCTAATTATACAATATCGTAATTTTATCAGACCATTATTAACGTATCGACTGCATTAATATCTGATAACATGTATGCGATTTATAATTAAATACCCGCGAATTATATTATTAGCAAAACGGGTCGAATCACGCGTTGGAATAAGGTAAGAGTGGAAAGCCCACTCTCACCCCACCCAATTTCGGTCGGCCGTTTAGGTTACAAAAGGAGAGTGTTTCTCCTTTTGTCAACTACTGGTGTTTCATAATTCTGATAATTAGGGTTTTTGAGAGCATCCTTCTCCCAAAATCTCAGATCTCACATCAAAACTCTTTGTTTGAACTTAAGTAGGATTAGGGTTTCCTAATAGGGACTAATTAAGGTATTCTAATCTTAATTAGGGTAGGGTTTTTACACGGTTTAAGGCCTTATAAAAGGCAACCGTTTTCTTTGTTTTAATCATCGAATTTTGGAGTTGAATTATCAATAAAGATCATAAGTTTCTGTGTGAGCTTTTGAGTGACATTAATTAAGTTTGCGAGCTTAGTTTTTGGGATCGACTTTGCGAGGTTGATTTGCAGGATGTTAGCGAATTCCATCTTTTGCGAGAGAAGGTTGAGGGTACATCATCTATCCATCTAGAATCCATCATCCATCGTTCATCAAGCATTCGTCCACAAGCCATCGATCACCAAATCGTTCGTCCAAGACTTCGAGTTCAAGCCTTGTTCTTTCATCACTATATCGTTCATCATTGTTCATCGTTCATCATTGTTCATCGTTCATCATCGTTCATCATCCATAGTTCGTTCATTATTTGTATTATTTCATCAAAGTTACTAATAAATTTGTTATGTATCTTAAGAGTGTAATTCCGCTGCACTAGTATTCTTCAGGAGGATCAATCTAAGCTAGAGATCCGCATCATTTAAGGACTTAAATTATAGTCTGTTTTGTGATTGCTTTTATTGGGTTCAAACGTGTTTGTTGATTGTCATTGATTTTACTTTATTGTCTTCCAATCGACGAACCGTGGACTTATCCATTTGGCGATGGAGACCGGAGTTTCTACCGAAGATAGAAGATTTGTGGTACTGTGGGAGAATAATTCTGGGTCTTGAAGATACTCCTCTTTCTTTGTGCATCACCTTCTTTGATAACTCTGGATGCACATCCTTCTTTTAGAATAATTGTCTATCTTACTTTAACAGATCTTCTTACCTTTTCAACTTAACCTAGTTGCTTTCTTTCTCAAGGTGCCTTGTGGGTAATCTTCCTTTTGTAGGATTTTGAGGAACTAGTCACAGTATAATAGTAAATCCGTGTGATGAGAAGGTTGTTATTGAAGGAAAAACTTAAGAGGTATCAAGAGACATGTTTTGATGATCCAAGTGTCTTGTTGTCTATCCAATTGGGAGAGTAAAAGTGAGTGGTAGGGTACTTGCTTCAGGGTTGAGTTGTATACTTAGTATTCGGTGGAACTTAATCTTGAGAACTATGCTTAGATTGTGAAAATATGTGGATTGAAGAGTACTATTTAAGGAGCTAGATAAGATACTTGAGGTTATAGAGCAACGTGAAAGAATAGGCTTAAGATGCTAATGATGATGAGTGGATGATGAAGTGAGTTAGTATCACTTGACTTAGGTGAGTGATTGAGCTGAGAAAGGCTCGTTATTGAGGAATACGAATCATTTGCTATAATAGTGGAATACTCGAAGAGGTTGTGACTTAAGCTTAGAGGAAGTGAATCACTATATGACCTTAGTTTACTTAATAAATCTTAGCGTTTATTTATTGAAAAACTTAAGAGAAATTTGAGGATGCACCACCGGTATGTGGATGGAATGAAGTACTTTATTGAGAGATGGAAGTTCAGAAACTTGATGGTTAAAAATTTTTAACTGGTGGACAGTGAGGTAAGTAAAGTAGATATAGCATATAGGGGTGATGACCTGAAAGTGTTATTGAATTGTCATTTGAGGGACTAGCAGAGATTGGACATCTCAAACTTTTGGGAATAGGTAGTTGTAATGATGATATCGTTTAAAGTTTAAAAGATTAGGGTATATAAATCATTGGAGGAACTGTTCGTGAGAATTGATAATTGAATGACTTGATTGGAAAGTAAGAAGTGAGAACCCCGCGAGAATAATGAGAGACCCGCACCTTGGAAGATTCTGCAATCGTTCCTTTCACGTCGCTTCTCTCCTTTCTTGTCCTTTGCTTCTCCGTCTGCTCTTGGCTTCAACTTTGATTGGGGTACATAGCCTAAAGTTCCTTACCTTGTCATCTTGTTGTTCCATGAGCCGTCTTCCGTGTGTCTCTCTCGAGACCTATATCGTGTTTATCCCCGAAGTTCGCATCTCATCTCCTCTTCTGTGAGACTCGTTCCTTTTCATCTAGATTAGTGGCGAGATTGACCTGTTCTTGGAATAGTGATACATACCTTGAGGAATGCTTGGTTTTGCGTTGTCAGAATTTGGTTGAGAGAGTTTATGATAATAGTATTCGGGTGATATTGGATAGTGTGCCGCCTTGAAAGTTTCATGTTAGATGGCTAGATGTAAATGGTAATAGTAGATTTGGAAGTGTCATTTGAGGATTTAAATATGATACTTGGAGTCCTAGGTGATTTTGGAGGTACATGCTTACGATAATGATGATGTGGTTAAATGGATGAATTAGGGAAGTTAGTGACACTTAATCTTGAGGAGCTTCTTGAATGCAGAAAATACCACATATTTGGGGAACGAGAGTTATTGGTAACGGTGTGAGAATGTTAAGACATTTACGATTTAACTTATGGAGTTAACTGAGTGTTCGACCTTAAGTTACTTATGGAACCTCAACGTTTACCTATTGGAGCGCTTATTGGGATTGGAAAAAGCCCCACTGTTAGGTGGATCATTTATGATTGCTGGTGGAATAATGGAAGCTTGTTGGCTTAATAATGCTTCATGAGTGGTTGACAGGTGACCATTGATGTCTGAGGTAATCATAGAGTAGACATTTGTAACTTAAGTGTTCATAAATATCATTTGAGAATCTCGGAATTTGAAATACTGAACCTTATGGAGGCTGTAGGAGTGGAAGTTGTTACTTCCTTGGAACTTTTCTTTGGGATGTATACTGTTGGTTAGTGGTTAGAAACCAGAGGATTTTAGATTTGTTGCCTTAGTAGGGACTTGATTTGAATGTTCTCCTTATGGTAATAGATTGCGAATTAAGGTTTCGAAGTGCTTCCGTGGAATTAGTTTGATAGAATTGAACTATGTAGGACTAATAGATATAGATGATATTTGGTTATGGCCTATCTGATTGGGAACAGTTACGGTGTAGAGAGTATGGTATCCTAAATTTTGGAATTCGGTGTTATGGTAATAGAATTCCGGTTTAGAGTTTTGGAGACCTTCTTGTTGAGGAATACCTTGTACTGTTGAGGAGATAATGATAAGAGGGATCATGAAACCTTGGGGAGGCTAGAGATCACTTGAACTGCCATTCTTGGGATATACTAGGAATCGTAGCAACGATGTTTTGATTATGGATTGATGGTTAGTGACCCCATGTTTAGCAAGAGTTGCCATCTTCCTTGACCTTTAATCTGGTTGTTTCGTTCCTTCGATCCTTCCCTTATGCTCTGTTAGTTGCGAAACCGAAATTTCTTGATTATCGTGTTAATAGTAATTCGAATGGTTGTCTCGGTGCCTGCCGTAATCGTTACGAATTTGGTTTCCTTTTTGTCGATAGTAACTTGTGGAACTTTTACAACTTTACTGATTTGGGGAATTTAAATTTGACCGTTTTTGGAATGGTTTCCTATTGTTAACCCTAAAAGTTGCAGTTTTGGAGAATCCCAATTGTTTCCAAAGTTTGAAAGTACTTCCTCTTCCGTTGGAAATAACCTTTTGTCATTGTTACTATTTTACTCTTTCGAGGATTTGAGAATAAAGGTTGAATTTGAAGGGAATTTGGTTTTAAAGAGCCGTATGTTTTACAACTTTAATGGATTTCAGCGCTGATTGCCACTGGAACTTGTTATTCGAGACGTCTGATAACCTGTGTTGTGCTTATCAACACCGAATCAATCTAAATTTTGAACTTTATTTTATTTAATTTTGGGACTTGTCTCAGATTTGGAATGTCGGACTCTTGAATACGTAACGAGAATCCCAATATGTCCATTGACGAAGACTCGTGTCTTGGAATCTATTTCTACTTGAAACCTTTTTGAAAGATAAACTTTTGGGTTACCGAAACCCAGGTAGTACGTTTTGATAGCTAGTGTTTTTTCCTTACTTATATCCGTTTCAAAGTTTCGAGGACGAAACTTTTTTAAAGATGGGGTGATTGTAACATCCCAATATTTCGAGACTTGGAAGTTTAATGATTTTAAGTTCAAGCTCGAGAAATAATTTATATTTCGTAATTTTTAGAATTTCATTTAAATAACTGATTAATTTAGGTGAGAATATTTAAAATGATTTAAATAAGATTTCATTTAATTACGTAATATACGTCTTAGCAATTTAATTTCATAGTCCGGAAAATGTTTATACTGTCTTAAGTTTATAGTTACGTTAAGTCGGTGTTTTTAGCTTAAACCGTCTTAAAACTCGTCTTATGGGCCTAACTTGCTAATGGACCCATTTCCTCTCTTTTTCTCACAAAACCCTAACCCCACCATCCTCCACCTCTCTTCTTTATTTCATTTTTCAGATTTGCAAACATAACAACAAACACCATTTTTGCATCTTTTCTCCTTCAATCTTAAAATACTCGTAGAATTTTCGTTTCTTATCCGATTGAGACGATTTTTGCGGCCACGGATTCCTCTTCTCGCCCTCCTTCTTTCAAGGTAAGTTTTACCTCATAATCTTTCCGTCAAAATTTCGGCCTGCTCTTGTAATTTCGAAATTCGTGTATAGTTTGATGTTTTGTTGTTTTAGGCGGTGTTTGTGTTAGCCGGAAGAGGACTTGGTGATTATTGAACAAGATCTCGAAGGTTTCTCTAAGTAAAGGTGACGATAATGAGAAACTCGGCCTTTATTTGTTAAAATAGCATTTCTTGATGTTTTGATGTGGAAGTTGCTGATTTTGTATGTTGTTTATGTTGTATGGACTTAGAATCATGCAAGGAATGCACAACTATGATGTTCATATGCTTTGATTGTGTTTCGCATGCCTAAAGAATGATTTTCAGAAATTGCATCCTTAAGACGAAAATGAGATATGATTCTAATATGCTTTAACGGTGGAAATTGATGCTTGCTATTGAGTTGTATATATCTTATGTATACTGGGAATTGTTTGTTGGTAGCAATGTAGGATTTGTAGTATCGATTTCATAGGAGCTTGTGTATACTGCGTTTTACGATTTTTAGGCTCAGGGACTCTGAGCCGGTCGACCAACCGGTCGGCGGTCGACCGGCTGGGAGTGCTTTATGAGGTTTTTCGCGTATTTTGAATTGTAGGGAACTTGGGTGCCCAGCCGGTAGGCCGGTTGCCTGCTGACCGGCAGGGAGACCCTTTGTATCATTTGCGTTAAGTAAATTTTGAGGGAATGGGTTCCCCAGCCGGTAGGCCGGCTGCCTGCCGACTGGCTGAGGGCCCTTATGCGCTGTTTTTGATTTAAAAGATTGTAGGAGGATAGGTTGCTAGACGGTCAGCCGGCTGCCTACCCCTGACCGGCTGGGAGTCCCTGTGCACTTTAAATTGGTTTATCTTTTGATCGGTTGATCGGTTTTCTTTGAGATTCGTTCCGTGTACCTTGTATGCGTGTTTGAGGTCCCCGGAGGATGGGCGACACTATATTGGGTTCGGGTATTGAGAGAGGATAGAGACCCCCGGTCAGGTAACCGAAAGGGAAATCGGCTCTCCCTCATCTTAGTTCCCGGGATCAATTAAGTGTTGTTTAGACGTATAAGAGATTAGTGTTGGGGCTGGTGTCCTTGACAGTTAGTAAAATGACTTATTAAATCTCTTAAAGGATCACAAGGGCATACTTCAGTATTAATATCAGTTGATCCACGTTTATCAATAACGGTTGGCTTGCTAGATAAGTTTGACGTTATTGTCATACGGACGGCGGTGATCAACTGGTCCCTATACGTCTCACCTATAGGACACGTTTGAGAGATGTGAAGGTATGAAAATACAGTCATATTTATGCCAGATACGACTAAACAGTTTGTCAGAGGTATTGACTATTAAATTAGTCAATAAGATGTTGAGATTATTATTTAATACGGATTAAATAATTTTAGCTAATACGGATTACATGATTAATTCGTAAAGTAAATATAAACGGTTATATTTAATTAAATATTGAATTCGCGTATTAATATAAACAGTTATATTAATTTGGCTAATTATACAATATCGTAATTTTATCAGACCATTATTAACGTATCGACTGCATTAATATCTGATAACATGTATGCGATTTATAATTAAATACCCGCGAATTATATTATTAGCAAAACGGGTCGAATCACGCGTTGGAATAAGGTAAGAGTGGAAAGCCCACTCTCACCCCACCCAATTTCGGTCGGCCGTTTAGGTTACAAAAGGACAGTGTTTCTCCTTTTGTCAACTACTGGTGTTTCATAATTCTGATAATTAGGGTTTTTGAGAGCATCCTTCTCCCAAAATCTCAGATCTCACATCAAAACTCTTTGTTTGAACTTAAGTAGGATTAGGGTTTCCTAATAGGGACTAATTAAGGTATTCTAATCTTAATTAGGGTAGGGTTTTTACACGGTTTAAGGCCTTATAAAAGGCAACTGTTTTCTTTGTTTTAATCATCGAATTTTGGAGTTGAATTATCAATAAAGATCATAAGTTTCTGTGTGAGCTTTTGAGTGACATTAATTAAGTTTGCGAGCTTAGTTTTTGGGATCGACTTTGCGAGGTTGATTTGCAGGATGTTAGCGAATTCCATCTTTTGCGAGAGAAGGTTGAGGGTACATCATCTATCCATCTAGAATCCATCATCCATCGTTCATCAAGCATTCGTCCACAAGCCATCGATCACCAAATCGTTCGTCCAAGACTTCGAGTTCAAGCCTTGTTCTTTCATCACTATATCGTTCATCATTGTTCATCGTTCATCATTGTTCATCGTTCATCATCGTTCATCATCCATAGTTCGTTCATTATTTGTATTATTTCATCAAAGTTACTAATAAATTTGTTATGTATCTTAAGAGTGTAATTCCGCTGCACTAGTATTCTTCAGGAGGATCAATCTAAGCTAGAGATCCGCATCATTTAAGGACTTAAATTATAGTCTGTTTTGTGATTGCTTTTATTGGGTTCAAACGTGTTTGTTGATTGTCATTGATTTTACTTTATTGTCTTCCAATCGACGAACCGTGGACTTATCCATTTGGCGATGGAGACCGGAGTTTCTACCGAAGATAGAAGATTTGTGGTACTGTGGGAGAATAATTCTGGGTCTTGAAGATACTCCTCTTTCTTTGTGCATCACCTTCTTTGATAACTCTGGATGCACATCCTTCTTTTAGAATAATTGTCTATCTTACTTTAACAGATCTTCTTACCTTTTCAACTTAACCTAGTTGCTTTCTTTCTCAAGGTGCCTTGTGGGTAATCTTCCTTTTGTAGGATTTTGAGGAACTAGTCACAGTATAATAGTAAATCCGTGTGATGAGAAGGTTGTTATTGAAGGAAAAACTTAAGAGGTATCAAGAGACATGTTTTGATGATCCAAGTGTCTTGTTGTCTATCCAATTGGGAGAGTAAAAGTGAGTGGTAGAGTACTTGCTTCAGGGTTGAGTTGTATACTTAGTATTCGGTGGAACTTAATCTTGAGAACTATGCTTAGATTGTGAAAATATGTGGATTGAAGAGTACTATTTAAGGAGCTAGATAAGATACTTAAGGTTATAGAGCAACGTGAAAGAATAGGCTTAAGATGCTAATGATGATGAGTGGATGATGAAGTGAGTTAGTATCACTTGACTTAGGTGAGTGATTGAGCTGAGAAAGGCTCGTTGTTGAGGAATACGAATCATTTGCTATAATAGTGGAATACTCGAAGAGGTTGTGACTTAAGCTTAGAGGAAGTGAATCACTATGTGACCTTAGATTACTTAATAAATCTTAGCGTTTATTTATTGAAAAACTTAAGAGAAATTTGAGGATGCACCACCGGTATGTGGATGGAATGAAGTACTTTATTGAGAGATGGAAGTTCAGAAACTTGATGGTTAAAAATTGTTAACTGGTGGACAGTGAGGTAAGTAAAGTAGATATAGCATATAGGGGTGATGACCTGAAAGTGTTATTGAATTGTCATTTGAGGGACTAGCAGAGATTGGACATCTCAAACTTTTGGGAATAGGTAGTTGTAATGATGATATCGTTTAAAGTTTAAAAGATTAGGGTATATAAATCATTGGAGGAACTGTTCGTGAGAATTGATAATTGAATGACTTGATTGGAAAGTAAGAAGTGAGAACCCCGCGAGAATAATGAGAGACCCGCACCTTGGAAGATTCTGCAATCGTTCCTTTCACGTCACTTCTCTCATTTCTTGTCCTTTGCTTCTCCGTCTGCTCTTGGCTTCAACTTTGATTGGGGTACATAGCCTAAAGTTCCTTACCTTGTCATCTTGTTGTTCCATGAGCCGTCTTCCGTGTGTCTCTCTCGAGACCTATATCGTGTTTATCCCCGAAGTTCGTATCTCATCTCCTCTTCTGTGAGACTCGTTCCTTTTCATCTAGATTAGTGGCGAGATTAACCTGTTCTTGGAATAGTGATACATACCTTGAGGAATGCTTGGTTTTGCGTTGTCAGAATTTGGTTGAGAGAGTTTATGATAATAGTATTCGGGTGATATTGGATAGTGTGCCGCCTTGAAAGTTTCATGTTAGATGGCTAGATGTAAGTGGTAATAGTAGATTTGGAAGTGTCATTTGAGGATTTAAATATGATACTTGGAGTCCTAGGTGATTTTGGAGGTACATGCTTACGATAATGATGATGTGGTTAAATGGATGAATTAGGGAAGTTAGTGACACTTAATCTTGAGGAGCTTCTTGAATGCAGAAAATACCACATATTTGGGGAACGAGAGTTATTGGTAACGGTGTGAGAATGTTAAGACATTTACGATTTAACTTATGGAGTTAACTGAGTGTTCGACCTTAAGTTACTTATGGAACCTCAACGTTTACCTATTGGAGCACTTATTGGGATTGGAAAATGCCCCACTGTTAGGTGGATCATTTATGATTGCTGGTGGAATAATGGAAGCTTGTTGGCTTAATAATGATTCATGAGTGGTTGACAGGTGACCATTGATGTCTGAGGTAATCATAGAGTAGACATTTGTTACTTAAGTGTTCATAAATATCATTTAAGAATCTCGGAATTTGAAATACTGAACCTTATGGAGACTGTAGGAGTGGAAGTTGTTACTTCCTTGGAACTTTTCTTTGGGATGTATACTGTTGGTAAGTGGTTAGAAACCAGAGGATTTGAGATTTGTTGCCTTAGTAGGGACTTGATTTGAATGTTCACCTTATGGTAATAGATTGCGAATTAAAGTTTCGAAGTGCTTCCGTGGAATGAGTTTGATAGAATTGAACTATGTAGGACTAATGGATATAGATGAGATTTGGTTATGGCCTATCTGATTGGGAAGAGTTACGGTGTAGAGAGTATGGTATCCTAAATTTTGGAATTCGGTGTTATGGTAATAGAATTCCGGTTTAGAGTTTTGGAGACCTTCTTGTTGAGGAATACCTTGTACTGTGGAGGAGATAATGATAAGAGGGATCATGAAACCTTGGGGAGGCTAGAGATCACTTGAACTGCCATTCTTGGGATATACTAGGAATCGTTGTAACGATGTTTTGATTATGGATTGATGGTTAGTGACCTCATGTTTAGCAAGAGTTGCCATGTTCCTTGACCTTTAATCTGGTTGTTTCGTTCCTTCGATCCTTCCCTTATGCTCTGTTAGTTGCGAAACCGAAATTTCTTGATTATCGTGTTAATAGTAATTCGAATGGTTGTCTCGGTGCCTGCCGTAATCGTTACGAATTTGGTTTCCTTTTTGTCGATAGTAACTTGTGGAACTTTTACAACTTTACTGATTTGGGGAATTTAAATTTGACCGTTTTTGGAATGGTTTCCTATTGTTAACCCTAAAAGTTGCAGTTTTGGAGAATCCCAATTGTTTCCAAAGTTTGAAAGTACTTCCTCTTCCGTTGGAAGTAACCTTTTGTCATTGTTACTATTTTACTCTTTCGAGGATTTGAGAATAAAGGTTGAATTTGAAGGGAATTTGGTTTTAAAGAGCCGTATGTTTTACAACTTTAATGGATTTCAGCGCTGATTGCCACTGGAACTTGTTATTCGAGACGTCTGATAACCTGTGTTGTGCTTATCAACACCGAATCAATCTAAATTTTGAACTTTATTTTATTTAATTTTGGGACTTGTCTCAGATTTGGAATGTCGGACTCTTGAATACGTAACGAGAATCCCAATGTCCATTGACGAAGACTTGTGTTTTGGAATCTATTTCTACTTGAAACCTTTTTGAAAGATAAAGTTTTGGGTTACCGAAACCCAGGTAGTACGTTTTGATAGCTAGTGTTTTTTCCTTACTTATATCCGTTTTCAAGTTTCGAGGACGAAACTTTTTTAAAGATGGGGTGATTGTAACATCCCAATATTTCGAGACTTGGAAGTTTAATGATTTTAAGTTCAAGCTCGAGAAATAATTTATATTTCGTAATTTTTAGAATTTCATTTAAATAACTTATTAATTTAGGTGAGAATATTTAAAATGAGTTAAATAAGATTTCATTTAATTACGTAATTTACGTCTTAGCAATTTAATTTCATAGTCCGGAAAATGTTTATACTGTCTTAAGTTTATAGTTACCTTAATTCGGTGTTTTTAGCTTAAACCGTCTTAAAACTTGTCTTATGGGCCTAACTTGCTAATGGACCCATTTCCTCTCTTTTTCCTCACAAAACCCTAACCCCACCATCCTCCACCTCTCTTCTTTATTTCATTTTTCAGATTTGCAAACATAACAACAAACACCATTTTTGCATCTTTTCTCTTTCAATCTTAAAATGCTCATAGAATCTTTGTTTCTTATCCGATTGAGACGATTTTCGCGGCCACGGATTCCTCTTCTCGCCCTCCTTCTTTCAAGGTAAGTTTTAACTCATAATATTTCCGTCAAAATTTCGGCCTGCTCTTGTAATTTCTAAATTCATGAATAGTTTGATGTTTTGTTGTTTTAGGCGGTGTTTGTGTTAGCCGGAAGAGGACTTGGTGATTATTGAACAAGATCTCGAAGGTTTCGCTTCGTAAAGGTGACGATAATGGGAAACTCGGCCTTTATTTGTTAAAATAGCATTTCTTGATGTTTTGATGTGGAAGTTGCTGATTTTGTATGTTGTTTATGTTGTATGGACTTAGAATCATGCTAGGAATGCACAACTATGATGTTCATATGCTTTGATTGTGTTTCGCATGCCTAAAGAATGATTTTCAGAAATTGCATCCTTAAGACGAATATGAGATATGATTCTAATATGCTTTGATGGTGGAAATTGATACTTGCTATTGAGTTTTATATGTCATATGTATACTGGGAATTGTTTGTTGGTAGCAATGTAGGATTTGTATTATCGATTTCATAGGAGCTTGTGTATACTGCGTTTTACGATTTTTAGGCTCAGGGACTCTGAGCCGGTCGAACGACCGGTCGACCGCCGACCGGCTGGGAGTGCTTTATGAGGTTTTTCGCGTATTTTGAATTGTAGGGAACTTGGATGCCCAGCCGGTAGGCCGGTTGCCTGCTGACCGGTAGGGAGACCCTTTGTATCGTTTGCGTTAAGTAAATTTTGAGGGAATGGGTTCCCCAGCCGGTAGGCCGGCTGCCTGCCGACCGGCTGAGGGCCCTTATGCGCTGTTTTTGATTTAAAAGATTGTAGGAGGATAGGTTGCCAGACGGTCAGCCGGCAGCCAGCCCCTGACCAGCTGGGAGCCCCTGTGCACTTTAAATTGGTTTATCTTTTGATCGGTTGATTGGTTTTGTTTGAGATTCGTTCCGTGTACCTTGTATACGTGTTTGAGGTCCCCGAAGGATGGGCGACACTATATTGGGTTCGGGAATTGAGAGAGGATAGAGACCCCCGGTCGGGTAACCGAAAGGGAAATCGGCTCTCCCTCAACTTAGTTCCCGGGATCAATTAAGTGTTGTTTAGACGTATAAGAGATTAGTGTTGGGGCTGGTGTCCTTGACAGTTAGTACAATGACTTATTAAATCTCTTAAAGGATCACAAGGGCATACTTCAGTATTATTATCAGTTGATCCACGTTTATCAATAACGATTGGCTTGCTAGATAAGTTTGACGTTATTGTCATACGGATGGCGGTGATCAAATGGTCCCTATACATCTCACGTATAGGACACGTTTGAGAGATGTGAAGGTATGAAAATACAGTCATATTTATGCCGGATACGACTAAACAGTTTGCCAGAGGTATTGACTATTAAATTAGTCAATAAGATGTTGAGATTATTATTTAATACGGATTAAATAATTTTAGCTAATACGGATTACATGATTAATTCGTAAAGTAAATATAAACGGTTATATTTAATTAAATATTGAATTCGCGTATTAATATAAACAGTTATATTAATTTGGCTAAATATACAATATCGTAATTTTATCAGACCATTATTAACGTATCGACTGCATTAATATCTGATAACATGTATGCGATTTATAATTAAATACCCGCGAATTATATTATTAGCAAAACGGGTCGAATCACGCGTTGGAATAAGGTAAGAGTGGAAAGCCCACTCTCACCCCACCCAATTTCGGTCGGCCATTTACGTTACAAAAGGAGAGTGTTTCTCCTTTTGTCAACTACTGGTGTTTCATAATTCTGATAATTAGGGTTTTTGAGAGCATCCTTCTCCCAAAAACTCAGATCTCACATCAAAACTCACAAAAGCTCTCCCGATATTGCAAGGCAATTGGAGAGTGTTTTCTAGCACACGCGGCATCGTCTCAATCAAGGTCTTTGGTGCAAGTTATAGGAGGGAATTTACTTTAATTCATATTCTTAGGCCAATTCGAGCAAGGACCCAAGGTTGTAATTCTTTTCATGTTTTTATTTTCTTATGACCATAATTCACACATGTATATTTCGTTATAATCCTTCATGTTTAGGGTGAATACATTTAATATTCCCCACAAGTGGTATCATAGCCAAGGCCACGAAATTTTTACATTTGTGTTTTTCATAAGATTTTCAAAAATTTGAAAATCGCGTCTTTCGCCATGTTGGTCGATCAACCCACTGTTGCGGTCGATCGACTGACTCCTGCGTGTGTTTTCTGTTTCGGCAGTGTTCTTTTTATGAGTAATCGATCTTGTTTTCGATCCTTATTTACATATTGTTGATTAATCGATATTTTTAACAATATGTGAATCTTTTGTTGTGGTTTAATTTTGATTTACACGTTTTAAATCTAAGATAAAAACTTGTTTTGGTTTTAAAGTGCAGCGATTTACGTTTTAACACGAAAAACGTTTTTGCGTTTGGTCGGTCGGTCGACCTGGTTAATAGGTTGGTCGACCTTGGTACTGTTACAGGAAGTCTGTTTAGACTGGCAAATGGTCGGTCGACCTCGAGGTGAGGTCGGTCGACCTCGTCTCTGTTACAGGCGTTTTAATTTTTGAAAATAACTTGTTTTATTTTCCCTTGGCCAATAGTAATATACTATATACGGAAATAGTATATTAACTTTTGTGAAACGGTTCACTCACGTATGATACATATTATTTTAAAACGGTTTAAAATAATGGATTATAAATTTATTAAAATTGAAGTGATTAAAACGGTATAATCACATAATTTTAATCTCGTAAGGTGGTTTGGTAAAATTTGTTAAACATAATAACAGTATTATGTCATGAATGATTTTTTTTTTAGTTGATGCATTTTATTTATCGTCTTGTGAATGCTTATGAATGCTTTCTATAACGTATTTAATTTTTGCAAACGGTTGTAACTTAGTGTGGCCTTAGAAGATTGTGTTACCGTAATGATGGAACACGGTCTTGTTTGTAATTTTGAGATCTTGTATCTCCGTTTTGGTTTTTGCCATGTAATTACTTTTGTATTTAAATTAGAATGTAAATAGGATGATATTTGTAATTTAAATTAGTAATTTTGTGAAGACCAAAGACGGAGACCGGATGCTCACTCCCGCTGCAAAGACCAAGATGGAACATCAAGACAAGCTTCTAGGGTCCAACGGTGGATTCCAAGTTGTTTTTATGTTTATTTTGGTAGGATAGGCCACACTAGGACTTTTATTTACATTTATTGCATTTTTTTTGTGCTTTCATCGATAATAGCTTGCATCATATTCCGCCTAAAACCAAACCATCTATAACATGCTTGAAAACTGACTCATGTAGAGGTTACGCGTTAGTTTTCTGTGACAATACAGATGTCACGTGTCTCTTGCAAAGCCATCACTTTATTTCATTCATTCACGTTTATGCTAGATATTAGTTCACTTAAAATGGATAAATATAAGTTGATGGGGTCTTCCTCGTATAACCAAAAATTGAGACTAGTCTTTATAAATATGACTCCCGTGAATCCCTTCTTCGTCGGTAGGCATAATATGACCCCTTCTACGTCGGGTAAGTGGGAACAGATGATTTATTTTATCTCAACATTGTAGTCACTAGATACTATCTAGCAACTATGATGGACTAATAGATAGGATTTACGGAAATCTATCGACCAAGAGTTCCAACGGTGGAATTAGCCAAGCTGTAGGCTTATCAATTTACGGAAATTGAGTCTCGGGATCGTTTATATAATTCTTGAGGGAGATCAATTATATAAATGCACGAGTCTACGAGTTTAAATACAATTTAAAATAGACTTAAATCACAACGATGAGTTGCTTATATGGTTTTGTTTTTATCTTCTTTTCAGTGTAGAACACGATCAATTTAAACTGTTGTATAACAAATGGCTGGTGAAGACCCAATGCCAAGTGCCAAGCTAGCACGTGAATCCTGGCTTAAAGCCTTCAAGGACTCCATGAATCAGTCTACTAGACTGAGGAATGATGGGTCAAACTTCTCTGACTGGGAGGCAGCGTTACGGAATGCTGCCATTGCTGACGGAAAGCTCAAGTACTTAACTGAGCCTATTCCGGCACACCCAGGAACTGGAGCTAGAGCTAACG
Source organism: Silene conica (assembly GCA_029255685.2). Taxonomy (NCBI): domain Eukaryota; kingdom Viridiplantae; phylum Streptophyta; class Magnoliopsida; order Caryophyllales; family Caryophyllaceae; genus Silene; species Silene conica. Next base: position 32,316,948 of record CM055312.2, on the reverse strand, counting down.
AAGTTCGCGCTCATAGCGACTTCGTCATGGAAGCGGGTGCGATAAAGAACGTACTCATCTATGCAATGGAATCCAATTTGCAAAGATGCTTCATCTCCTATGGTGTAAACAAGATTTTCACCACGCTCACTAACGAATTCTCGAAAGCTCCGTGAATCGTTTCTTATGAGCATACCTGTCGCTTCTTTGAGGCGAAACTCCAGAAGGGCCAAGCTGTTAGCCCACATATTCTCAACATGATTGAGAATATCGAGAAACTAGAGGCCCTAAACTGCAAGATCAGTGAGAACATAATCGTTGATCGAATGCTTCATTCTCTTCATGATGGGTTCGCCCTCTTTAGGGCCAACTATTACATGAACGACATGAAGAAGACTCCTCATGAGCTCCACTCCCGGCCTTCTCGTACAGACCGAGAAGGATCTGAAATTAAGTGGGAGCGTGAAGCAGGATGTTCTCATGATCTCCAGTAAAGGTAAAGGTAAGGGGAAAGCTAAAGCTCAAGGCGACCTAGCGGTAGGTAAGCCTAAGTTCAAGAAACCAGGATTTGCTAAGAGTGGGCCCGGTAAGTCGAGCAACTCATAGGGCAAGACAAAGAGTAAGGATACTAGTATGAAATGCCACCATTGCCACAAGACTGGGCATTGGAGGCGTACGTGCCCCGTGTATCGTGAGGACATTAAAGTAGGCCGCGTTATTCCTGTTGGTATGTCTTCTTCTTCTTCTTTTATTCACATGATTGAGATTAACCATGCAAGTTACGGAACTTGGGTACTAGATACTGGTTGTGGTTCTCATCTATGTAATCATGTGCAGGGCCTCCGAAACCAAGAACCCCTCATCAAGGGTGAGGTTGACCTGCGTGTCGGGAATGGAGCACGAGTTGCTGCAGTCTCGAGGGGAACATACGTGATCCAGCTTCCAAGTGGATTCGAGTTATCTTTGTATAACTGTTATTATGTTCCTAGTTTATCCAAAAACATTATTTCAGTTTCTGCACTTGACAAACTTGGTTTTTCATTTGTAATAGAGAATAATGGTTGTATTTTCTCATTGCACAATATGATTTATGGCAAGGCAGTTTCCATGAATGGAATTTATGTTTTAGATCAAACCACCGAAATATTACATGTGAATAACAAAAGATTAAAGGTTGGTGACAAAGATCAAACTTACGTATGGCACTGCCGTATGGGACATATAAATGAGAAACGCGTAAAACATCTCATACAGAATGGAGCTATCTCGGCCTTTGATTTCGAATCATATGGCACGTGTTAATCATGTCTCATCGGTAAGATGACTCGTATTTCCTTCAAAGGTGTTGGAATACGCGCTGCCGACCTATTAGGACTCATACATAAGGATGTATGTGGCCCTATGTCGATCAACGCACGAGAAGGCTATAGGTATTTCATCACTTTTACGGATGATTTGAGTAGATATGGCTATGTCTAGTTAATGAAACATAAAAGTGAATCCTTTTACAAGTTCAAAGAATACCAGAATCGGGTACAGAACCAACTGGGCAGAAAGATTAAAGCACTTCAGTGTGATCGTGGTGGCGAGTATCTTTCTCACGAGTTTGATCAACACCTTAAAGACTGTGGCATCGTTCTACAGTTGACTCCACCTGGAACACCACAATTAAATGGTGTGTCCGAACGGAGAAATCGAACCCTACTTGATATGGTTCGATCCATGATGAGTCACACCATTGTGCTTGATTCATTATGTGGCTATGCTCTTTTGTCAGTCGCTCTAATACTTAACCGAAGTCCGTCTAAAGCTATTGACAAGACTCCATACGAGTTATGGAAGGGAACAGTCTCTAACTTGTCCTTTATTCGGGTTTGGGGCTGCGAGGCTTATGTCAAGTGGAGACACGAGGATAAAGTCGGCCTGCGATCGGTCAAGACATACTTTATAGGCTATCCAAAACGGAACTTTTGGTAATTACTTCTACTCGCCAACCGAAGAACGTGTTTTTGTTGCGGCTAGTGCGACGTTATTAGAGAAAGAATTTCTCGAGAACAAGTCGAGTAACAGAACCTTCGATCTATCGGAGATTCCAGAACCAACTACCGAGCAACCATTGGAGGAAACAGTTCCTTCAACCCCGGCTGCGGTTGATATTCCTGAGGAACCTAGGAGGTCGGGAAGAGTCTCTATTGCTCCGGACAGATACATTGGTTTGGTCGAGGAACATGACATAGATGACATCTTACTCCTAGAGGGTAATGAACCCACAACCTGTAAAGGTGCCATGACTAGTTCTGACTCAAAACTATGGCTAGAAGCCACACAATCCGAGATAGACTTCATGTATGAGAACAACGTGTGGGATCTTGTGGACCTACCTGAAAAGGTACGTCCCCTTCAATGCAAATGGGTTTACAAGATAAAGCATGCCGTGGAAGAACAACAAGATATCCACAAGGCAAGACTAGTTGCTAAAGGTTCCACCCAAGTGCCAGGCTTGCACTACGATGAGATATTTGCACCCGTAGTCATGTTGCGTTCCATTCGGATTATCTTAGCGATCGCCGCATTTCACGATTATGAAATCTAGCAAATGGACGTTAAAACCGCCTTCTTAAACGGTTATTTGGAGGACGAGTTGTACATGGTACAACCCGAGGGTTTTATTGATCCAGAACATCCTAATAAGGTTTTCAAACTTAAGCGTTCCATCTATGGACTTAAGCAAGCATCACGGAGTTGGAATCATCGCTTCGACCAAGTGATAAAAGAGAATGGGTTCATTCGATCAGTCGAAGAACCATGTCTCTATATCAAGTCGAGTGGGAGCAAGATTGTCTTCCTAGTACTGTATGTCGATGACATACTCTTAATTGGGAATGACATACCTCTCTTTTCTTCGGTTAAAGCATGGTTGAAAAACCATTTCCAGATGAAAGATCTGGGAGAGGCACAAAGAATTTTGGGCATCCGTATCTACAGGGATAGATCACGACGGATGTTGTCTCTCAGTCAGGAATCTTACATAGATAAGATTCTAGAGAGATTCAGCATGACGAACTCCAAGAAAGGGTTCCTTCCTATGGCTACTGGGCTTCACTTGAGCAAGACTCAATAAGCTAAGACATTGGAAGAGAAAGAGCGCATGAGTCGGATTCCTTATGCTTCGGCTATAGGATCGATCATGTATGCCATGATGTGCACACGTCCAGACGTTGCATATGCATTGAGTATGACAAGCCGATTCCAAGCTCATCCAGGTGAACAACACTGGATGGCCGTGAAAAATATTCTTAAGTACCTACGGAGGACTAAAGATTGGGGATTGACTTACGGAGGCGACTCGACGCTCTGCGCCACGGGTTACGCAGATGCTAGATTCCAAACAGATCGAGACGACTCGAAATCCCAGTCTGGATTCGTTTTCTCTTAATGGCGCTGCTGTCAGGTGGAAAAATTCTAAACAAAGTGTTACAACAGATTCTACAACTGAGTCCGAGTACTATGCCGCTTCGGAAGCAGCTAAGGAAGCAATATGGATGCGTCAATTCTTACAAGGACTATCAGTAGTGCCTAATTCGAATGACCCGATCACCGTTTATTGTGACAATAAAGGTTCCATCTTCCAAGCTAAGGAGCATAAGTCTAGCAATAAAGCTAGACATGTACAACGGAAAGCTCATCTAATCAGAGATTACGTGGAGCAAAAGGAGATATTTATAGATAAGATCGTCACGGATGACAACATAGATGATCCTCTCACAAAAGCATTACCACGTGATAAGCATCAAGGGCACATTAATTCCATGGGAATTAGATGTGTTCCTAAGTTGTAGTACTCTTTTATGAATTCATGTTATAATTCATTTTCTTGTGTACTCTATCACAACCTCATTGTTATGATATTTAATGTTTTGTTTTTCATGTGGAATTGTACGCCAATTTTGAACACCACAAACTGAACTGAATAACATTACATCGTTATAGTCCTTGATTACCCACTTGAGCTGATAACTCAGGTAATCATTTTGTGACGTTGGTTGATGGTGGGTTCAACGAGCCATAAGTCAAACAGTTGACTGACCAATCACAAAGGCGAGTTATACGGATATCTCGTAGGACACCCCGTGACAACATTATGGAGTCCTAAATGTTTTATAACATTGGGTGTCAGGTCGTGGATAGGACCTCCATAGCGTTCCTTAGAGTCGAGTCTTTTGACTTTCAACTGTCTCTTGAGATCAAGGCAGATTTTGGGTAACTTTGGTTTCTTTCCCACGGTATTCCGTAATAGGGGCCAAGAGGATTTTTTCTGGGTTATTTCATGCTGCGCTTACATCGGCAGGATTCGAGTTGGGGGAAATATCCAAACCCTTATCAGGATTTTATCATTTCTTAGGGCCACTCGAGGAGTAGTAACTGAAATGCATGGCTTGTGAAATCTCTTAAGGGAAATATCCAAACCCTTATCAGGATTTTATCATTTCGTCTTATCAGTTAAGTTACTCTCTAGTCGGAGAAACCACTCTTGATACAGATCGCTTGTGAAATACGACCTTTGCGAATGCGGATTTGCAAATTGTCTTACATTGAGTGGGAGAAATTTTAAAAGGATATGAGAAACGGTTATCGCACCTACACTTGTGCGGACAAGTGGGAGTTTGTTGGAGCTTGTGTCCTCCACATGCAGTGTGATAACATCATTGCACATACCCTTGTACGGACAAGTGGCAGATTGTTGGGGTTGGTGTCCTTGACAGTTAGTACAATGACTTATTAAATATCTTAAGGGATCACAAGGGCATACTTCAGTATTATTATCAGTTGATCCACGTTTATCAATAACGGTTGGCTTGCTAGATAAGTTTGACGTTATTGTCATACGGATGGCGGTGATCAACTGGTCCCTATACGTCTCACCTATAGGACACGTTTGAGAGATGTGAAGGTATGAAAATACAGTCATATTTATGCCGGATACGACTAAACAGTTAGTCAGAGGTATTGAATATTAAATTAGTCAATAAGATGTTGAGATTATTATTTAATACGGATTAAATAATTTTAGCTAATACGGATTACATGATTAATTCGTAAAGTAAATATAAACGGTTATATTTAATTAAATATTGAATTCGCGTATTAATATAAACAGTTATATTAATTTGGCTAATTATACAATATCGTAATTTTATCAGACCATTATTAACGTATCGACTGCATTAATATCTGATAACATGTATGCGATTTATAATTAAATACCCGCGAAGTATATTATTAGCAAGGCAATTGGAGAGTATTTTCTAGCACACGCGGCATCGTCTCAATCAAAGTCTTGGGTGCAAGTTATAGGAGGGAATTTACTTTAATTCCTATTCTTAGGCCAATTCGAGCAAGGACCCAAGGTTGTAATTCTTTTCATGTTTTTATTATCTTATGACCATAATTCACACATGTATATTTCGTTATAATCCTTCATTTTTAGGGCGAATACATGTAATATTCCCCACAATTAGAATTATAAATTAGTTACTATCTTTGGATGCTATTGTATTGATGCGTATTAAGGTATGCCTTAAGCTGGCCTCTGAGCTTAATACGTGAGTTGTATGTCGCGTGATGGGATAAGTGTTAAGTTGACCTCTGGACCCATTACGTGTTTTGCTTGTGGCGTGTCAGGATATGTGTTAAGTTCACCTCTGGACCCAATACTTGTTTGTGGCAGTTGGATATGTGTTAAGTTCACCTCTGGACCCATTGCTTATGTATGTATGTTGGGATATGTGTTAAGTTCACCTCTGGACCCGACATTTGTTTGTAGTGGGATATGTGTTAAGTTCACCTCTGGACCCATTACTGAGTTTTGTATTGGGATATGTGTTAAGTTCACCTCTCGAACCTTTAATTGTATGGTAGTGGGATATGTGTTAAGTTCACCTCTGGACCCATTGCTTGTGTTTATTTGATATCAAGGTCTATGCCATAAGTTCGCCTCTGAGTCCTTGTTTGTGAAAGTGATTTAGTATCTAGGTTATGTCTTAAGTTGACCGCTGAACCTTTATACTTGTTGTTTTGCATCTGTTTGCCCAGAGTTGGTACACTGTCATATGTAGTTGTGGATATTGATGAGTATAGTACTTTGATTATGGAATTGTTCATCCAAGGCATTGGATGACTCTTTAGTCAGTTTCGTAAATGGTTTGGACTGAAAGACCCCCCGACCGGGCAACCGGAAGGGAAACCGACTCTCTTTCCAAATAGTGTCCGAAGTTGGTTGAGAGCCTTGCATAGTAATTGCATGTTGTAATTGAGAATCAGATATTGAGATTTATATGCTTCACATGTTTATATATGTTGGAGTATGCTGTTTGTATTTCTGTGTTACGTGTCGTTACAAAAGGTGGCTAGGAGAACTCTAGTCACTCCCCTCTGATTGTGGCGTACATGTTTACATGTATGTAGGTACATAACAGATGGTTGGCAGAGGGGTTGCATGGAGCTAGAGAGCAATGATCCTTCATCGATTGACTTACACTTTTACGTTAGCTAGACTTTAGATTTACATTTCAGTTCTTGAGTGCCTGTAAGGATATGCCATCCCGGGCTGCTTTTATATTGCACTTATTTATGTTTCAGTTTTGTAGTAGGACACCTCGCAGGTTTAGTTATGTTAAAAAGTTTTAAATCCGCTGCATTTTTAGTACTTTGTATGTTTACTATTTCCGCTTTCGCGAGCGGTTTTACATTATCCCTATGGATGTGATGTGCCCTTCATGTTTACTATGCGGTAGTGCCTTAGTGAGCGGATCTGCAATGTTGTTATCCGTTCCAATCTTGCACAACGCTATCTCCTTTTGCTCCACGTAATCTCTTATTAGATGAGCTTTCTGAGTACATGTCTAGATTGAATCTTTCACACTAGGTACTACTTTTAGTCCTTGTAAGAAATAATGCATCCAAATAGCTTCCTTTGCAGCTTCGGAAGCTGCCATGTACTCAGACTCTGTTGTAGAATCTGCTGTAACGCTTTGCTTTGAACTCTTCCAGCTGACTGCTCCACCATTAAGAGTAATGACAAAACCCGATTGAGATTTGGAATCATCACGATCGTTTTGGAAACTAGCATCTGTGTAACCTTTAGCACATAGCTCCGTGTCTCCACCATATACCGGAGCCCTGTCCTTAGTCCTTCGGAAGTAATTAAGGATGTTCTTGACGGCCATACAGTGACTTTCACCTGGATTCTTTTGGTAACGGCTGACCATACTCAATGCATATGCCACGTCTGGACGTGTGCACATCATGGCATACATGATCGATCCTACTGTCGAAGCATAAGGAATCCGACTCAAGTGTTCAGTTTCTTCCGGTGTTGTAGGTGATTGAGTCTTACTCAGATGCACCCCATGAACAACAGGAAGGTAACCCTTCTAGGAGTTTGTCATACTGAATCTGTCAAGAATTTTATCTATGTAATCTTCTTTACTCAATGCTAACATCCTTTTCGATCTATCTCTATATATACGGATGCCTAGAATCCTTTGTGCCTCACCCAAATCTCTCATTTTGAAATGGTTCTTTAACTTTGTCTTAACCGATGAGAGCATAGGAATGTCGTTTCCAATCAGTAGTATGTCATCTACATACAATACTAGGAATACGATTTTGCTCCCACTTGACTTGATATACAGACATGGTTCCTCGACGCTTCGAATGAATCCGTTCTGTTTTATCACGTCATCAAGACGATGATTCCAACTCTGTGATGTTTGCTTAAGTCCATAGATGGAACGCTTAAGTTTGCACACTTTCTTAGGATGTTTTGGATCGATGAAATCCTTAGGCTGTATCATATATAGTTCTTCTTCCAAAAACCCGTTTAGGAAAGCAGTTTTCACAACCATTTGCCAAATCTCATAATCTTGAAATGCGGCCATCGCTAAGATAATCCGAATCGATCTAAGCATTACAACTGGAGCAAAAATCTCATGATAGTGCAACCCGTGTACTTGAGTGAAACCTTTTGCTACCAGTCGTGCTTTATAAACATCTGGTTGTCCATCTAATGCGCGCTTTATCTTATAAAGCCATTTGCACTGAAGGGGTATCACCTTCTCAGGCAAATCAACCAAATCCCATACTTGATTCTCGTGCATGGAATCTATTTCAGACTGCATGACTTCGAGCCATAGCATAGAGTCAGAACAGGTCATGGCTCCTTTGTAGGTAGATGGTTCGTTACGCTCAAGGAGTAAAATGTTTTCTACACCACCCTCCTCAACCATACCAATGTATCGGTCTGGGGGTGAGAAACTCGAACCATCCTCCTAGGTTCCTCTGGAATGGATACCATAGTAGATGTGGAAGGAACACTTTCTTCCATCACACTGTTGGTTTCTGGTTCTTGAGCCTCTGACAGATCAAAAGTCCTACTACTTTGTTTGTTCGAGAGAAACTCTTTCTCTAAAAACTTTGCACTAGCCGCAACAAAAACTCTTTGTTCTGTAGCTGAATAAAAGTAGTGACCAAAAATTCCTTTTGGATAACCTACAAGGTAAGTGTTGACCGATCGTGGGCCAAGCTTGTCTTCATGTCTCCACTTGACATAAGCTTCACAGCCCCAAACCCGAATAAAAGACAAGTCAGGAACTTTTCCTTTCCACATCTCATATGGAGTTTGTCCGCTGCTTTGGTCGGACTTCGGTTAAGTATTAGAGTAGCCGATTGAAGAGCAAATCCCCATAATGAATCAGGCACAACCGTGTGACTCATCATGGATCGAACCATATCTAATAAAGTTCGGTTTCTCCGTTCGGATACACCATTTAATTGTCGTGTTCCAGGTGGAGTCAACTGTGATACAATACCACGGTCTTTTAGGTGTTGATCAAACTCAGTCGAAAGATGTTTGCCACTACTACAAAATACAGATACGAAGACGGTTAAAAACCGTTCTCCTATGAGAGGCGGAACCGTGCTCCCCCTGGCCGTGCTCTTTACCTAAGAGAACGGTTCAACCGTGCTCTTAGTAATGCACTTACCAGAACGGTTCTGACGTGAACCGTGCTCTTATGTCCTGCTCAACCGTTCTCTTTTCCCTGTTTAACCGTTCTCTTTGCCATGCTAAACCGTTCTCTTAGGGGCCTTACCAGAACGGTTATGGTTTGAACCGTTCTCTTTTGTTACTCACAACCGTTCTCTTTTCCCTGTTTAACCGTTCTCTTTGCCATGTTAAACCGTTCTCTTAGGGGCCTTACCAGAACGGTTATGGTTTGAACCGTTCTCTTTTGTTACTCACAACCGTTTTAATTTCCCTGTTTAACCGTTCTCTTTGCCATGTTAAACCGTTCTCTTAGGGTGCTTACCAGGACGGTTATGGTTTGAACCGTTCTCTTTTGTTACAACTTCGCGCCATATTTTTGAATTAATAGAGCACGCTTGAGAACATAACCGTTCTCTTTGCACCTGCTATTTTTTTTTTAATAATTTAATTTATAATTCATCCGGCCTATAATTTTTCCTGCAAATAAACGTACAATAACATTGCTCCAACAACTACATCATTCATATAACATTGCTCCAACAACTAAGCTACATCATTCATATAACATTGCTCCAACAACTAAGCTACATCATTCATATATACAACATACTTTCCGATCCACAAATTCTAGATACAATACGTATGTACTTAAGCTAAACTTCTAGCTACGACTTAAGCTAAACTTCATCATCGTTCATGGGTGACTTAAACTGGAGCGCAAAGTTAGCCCATAAATCCCTCACCTCGTCAATCAGCTCAAGCGGATATGTCAATGGGGCTCTAAGCATGAACTACAAACAAATTTTCAAAAATTGGTTAGAAAAATTTTATCCAAGACTCGCTCCTATATATATAAGTAAAATGAACTAAAAAACCAAAAACATACGTACATTTGGAGTAATAGTAACATATCTTCCTTTGATGACGTCCAACATGTATCGACAAATATAATATCCACATAAAACGGAACCACAAGGCTGCAAAGGGGCCTGAAAGGGTAGCTCATATTATAAATAAATACTTCACGCACATGTACTATACTTAATAAGAGAAACAATATGTTAATATATATATATATATATATATATATATATATATATATATATATATATAGATATATACTATATATACAAGAAGTACCTTAATCTTTTTCCAAACAACGCCATTGGCCTCATATTTTGCAAGTGGATCGATACAATTCCTTTTCTCAAAGGCCCTGTATATATAGATAGCCAGGTTTATATATTTATTCAGTTTTAGTTGATAATGAAGCGTTAATTTAAAGTATAATAGAAAAACAAGCTAAGGTGTATGATTGATGGCTTTTGGGTGGCTTAACTTTTGTTCCTAGCCTACAGAAACATTTTAAGGCAAATGCAGGGGAGTAACGGGAGGTATAATATATGAAGGCAAAATAAAAAAGATCAGAAATAAGTTAGACATACTTGGTAATTGTATCCATGAAAAATTGACGAGGCTCTGTATGTCCGGCAGGATCACACCAATACACTGTACTTTGAGCCGGATTGATCACGCCCAACATCCAATGCTTACTACAAGTTATAGAAAAATACAACGAAGATATCAACTTAAATATTGACAAAAAATAATAAAATAATTAATCAAGTCATCAATAATAATACTATGAAAAGAAATTTATAATTATGTACCTCTGGGCATATGGAGCAAATATAAGTTTCCGACCTTTTCCACAATCGGTACATGTCATTGCCCTAGCAACATAATCGGATCGATAATTTTCATCCGGAGCAACGGATTCTGAGGACAATGTCTCTGGACACAAGAATCCATAGTGACTACTAATTTGCATGGTATCGGCAAGATCACTCAAATACCTACAACAATAAGAATCCATAGTAACTATCTAGTACTAGTTTGCATATTATCAGATATATACTAATGGGATTGCAAAGGGGAAGCTTAAACAAAGAGACCGAACCTCATAAAGAGTGTGATGTGAGAGGCACCAATCATTTGTTCATCTAACAAATGAACAACTTCCTCATAACTAAGGTAGCAAGTTTGTTCATTGTGTAACACATGTTCGTCAATGGGAACACTGATCATTGTCCCACTTGCCTTTAAAACCCGAGCCTCAGTTGCTAATAACTTCAAATCCATGGTCCTCTGCTTTTGCTTAAAATTGGGACTAACTTCAATTCCAAGGAAAGATGGCGAAATCGAGGGCGAACACTTCTGAGGCTAGGACTTCTTTGCTGCTGCTGCTTTATTTTTTCCTTGATCATTCTTTTTCATGGTTATCTAAAAGTTGGCATAAATAAGTTGATAAATGGTATAACTCTCAGTGTATCTTATATCATTATATATACTAGCTAGAAATCTTAGTTACCTTCTCAACAGGACTATGTATATGACTTTGCGGCCACTGAATAAATGAACCCTTAGCATGAGTCAATGTTATCATATCACCAACAGGCATTGGTAAATCAACATTTTCCGACCCAGAATAGATTTCCTTGATTGACACTTTGCTAAAACCATCACGAAGGGCACTGCCATGAATGGAAACAAATTCGTCCTTACTTGATAGGTATACCATTCCTGAAGCCACTATCTTCGATGATTTGTTTGGCAGTGATAGCTCACAATCTTTCCAAGCCTGAAAATTTAAGTTATAGTATAATTTCAAACTTTTTTCATTTACTATAAAGTAGCGTCTTTAATGAAAAGCTTACATATATACCTGTTGTGTTACTGGGCCAGGAGTCTTCAAAACATTGGTCACGGGTGGATCCTCAGTCACTTGTAGTGATTGCACTCCTTTTAGTGAGAGTGATTGCATGTGAGACCCCTGCATAGATAGATTAGTGTTTTAAAACTTTTTTCATCGACTTTGAACTAGATAGTGTTTTAAATGCAAAGCTTACAGATCCTTCTTAATGAAAACCTTTTACAACCTGCCGTGGTGATATGGTAGGAATCTTCAAAACATTGGTCTTGGGTGTTTGATAATCCTCCTCCCGGGGTGTCTCCTCTGGGCGTGGCTCTTCACTCACGTGTAGTGATGCAGAATTTGTCGATCCCTCGGTACTCATAGATGCTCCTCCGTGCATTAAATCGTCTAATACTTTAGTACTTGGCTTCTCACCAGTTAGCCAAAACTGCATCATCACTGATTTCAGCTTTTCCAAGTCATCAATTTGGTGTTGCATGTAATTGATCTTCTCGCACAACTCTTCTCTTGTCGGTTTTTTTGGTCCCTTCCCAAAATACTCTGTTATGGAAATACCGTTAGGAATTCCTCGCACACGGCCCGGATGCTCAGGCTTGCCTATCGCCTTAGCGAGTATGTCTTCCCGTCCTTCGGGCACAAATAATCCAGCCTCAACATCCTTTTCAAGGGATTCCTGCAAATCAGCAATATTAATTAAGTTTTTAGCGGCCAAAAAAAAAGAATAAATAGCACTAATAAATTAAACAACTTAACTAAACCGAGTTAAATTACGAAAATGTTCAACTTACAATTTTCAAAGCAACTTCCTTATCATAATCAGTCATGTCCCCTTTCGCTGACTTGTGAGCCCTTAGCCAAGTTAAATATCGATCAACTTTTTCCACTTGTTTTCCCTTGGCAGCTAAATCTTCTTTCTATCAAAAAAGAAGAGAGTTCATGAAAATTCATGCCAACTTTTGACCTGGAAGTTAGCTAAAAAATGAAACCAATACATAGAACTTACGACTTTAACTTGAATCCCTCGATATCCTGCTCGTGAGCCAAAGTATTTCCCCTTTTTTTTAGAGGCATTCTCCTTGTTCTTATCACTGATCGCCTAATAACATAAATCATATAGAGTGAAAAATAGTACGAGATACTATATACATATATATATTATCATGAAATAATTTGCGTGTCTACAAAAATAGAAATATTACCTTGAATTTTTCACTAGTGTGAGATGCCAGAAACTTGTTCCAATCATCTTGTGTAATCTGCTTATACAAGGGTGGTGGTGTCTTCTGGATAGCTCCCGTCTCATCATACATCCACTCACGAACCAAAGTGCATTTCCATTTTCTCCATAATTCAGCCATCTTTTGGAGACACCAATCGTGACGCTCTTCAATGACATGGAAAGCACCCTGAAATATAATATGAACAAACTTTTAATTAGTTTAGACAACCTTACACATTATTTAACGAGACTAACAATTGCCATGAATTAAATAACCTACTATGGTAAGCAATCAAATTTATAATCAAATTTTTTGAAGCTAATCTGTACGACTGTATGATCTCAGCTGTTCATGAGAAATAAGCAATTTTATGGCTAAGATAAAGTGTTAAATGAGATATTGAGACTCATTTTTACATTTGTATGTTCATCAATTTAATAAACAACCTATATATTGAAGTTCCCATTCATCTAAGAAGTTCGATGAGCCTATTCCATGTCTATGAGCATCAGAGAGAGTGTAAGAAAGAAGTAAGCAACAAGCATTGAAGTTTGAACAAGCATTGAAGTTTGAAAGACGATCTGCAACTGAATTCGACTTCCTGCCCATATACGTCATGAACACTGGCCTGGTGTTCACAGGAAGAACTGGCCAGCAACTGTAAGTGCATCTCTGGTATGAACGAGCATAGGCAGTAGCACGTATAGACTATAGGCATACTATTTAGTGCGTGTGGTATGTAGCTGATATGCCGTATTTAGTACGGGTTTAAGAGGCGTGAGTTAGTTGGATAAACATGATATAAATGGGTTGTTAGAAGGATAATTGCATTAAGATCCATTTTGAGTTGTTGGCATTATTTTGGGAGTTTTAGAAGAGATTATGGATCAATGAAGTGTAGATATCTTTTGGCTTTGAGTATTCGTTAATCATGGATAGGGTGCATACGGTTTTGCCCTTTTTGGCCCATCAGGTGAAGGAAGCGAACCATTGGTCAACCCCGTTGTTCAAGCAAGGAAAGACGAAGAAGGAAGAAACACGTCAGAAACTCCCGCGGGTCGCGGATTTTCCCGCGGGTCGCGGATTTTTCCCGCGGGTCGCGGATGTGGCCGCGGGTCGCCCGTGTGTCGGCTAGCATCAGTTTCTAATTTCTTTGTTTCCAACTTTCAGCGAGACTTAGAGATTTTTATTTTATCTTTATTTTGTTTATGACTTTTGGGTATTAGGTTAAGTAGAGAGAGACTTGAGTTTGGCAGTTACTTTTTATTTTGGGAGGAGAACTCTTATTTTGTAATTCCTTATGCAAACTATGACTCGGGTTTCTAAATCATCTGAAATCTTTGTTACTTTTAGTCTTTCACCCTTTTATTTAATTGTTTTTCTTGTTGCTTAATCATCCAAACCCCCCATTGGTTACCTTTTGTCTACACTTGTTTACACATAAGTTGCATCGTCTTCCCTGCGGATTCGACACCCGACTTACCTCTACTATATAGTTAAGGTATTAGGATTTTATTACTTATTTTTGGGAGCATACGACTTCGGCTCACCAAATTTTGGCGCCGTTGCCGGGGAAGGCAATAGTTAATTTTTGTGTTTCTTTAGTGTAGACTTTTATTTTATTGTTTTAGTTTATGCCTAATACTCGTTCTTCTGACCAACCACTCGAGCCTTACGACTCAGAGATTGAACGTACCTTTTTCAGGTTAAGACAAGTCGGAGAAGGTTTGCTAGTTGCTTTTGAGCACCCAGATTCTGAGAAGGATATACACTCTAATTCAGACAGTTCGGAAATCTCTACTACTACTGAGAATATGGCTAGAGAGACTCGAACCTTAAGGGAACTTACAGCTCCAAACCTTGACGTTCAGCCATTGTGCATCACTTTTCCAGCATTGAACGATGGAGTCACTTTTGAACTGAAATCGGGTTTGATACATCAATTACCCAGTTTCAGTGGTATGAGTATTGAGGATCCGAACAAGCATCTTTCGGATTTTCATATTGTTTGCACCGGTATGAAGCCAGCCAATGTCTCGGAAGAACAATTGAAATTGAGGGCATTTCCTTTCTCCTTGAAGGACAATGCCAGAGATTGGTTAAACTATCTACCACCGGGGAGTATCACTACTTGGGTAGGTATGAAGAAGGCATTCTTGGAGAAATATTTTCCTCCTTCTCGATCCTTTCACCTGAAAAGAGCCATCAGTAATGTTGAACAACAAGATGGAGAAACTATGTATGAGTTTCTTGAGAAATTTAAGAAGCTTTGTGCTAGTTGTCCTTACCATGGATACTCCGACCAGGATCTTATCATGTATTTTTGTGGAGGCCTAAATCTAGATGATCGTCGTATGATTCACTCTGCTTGTGGGGGAAATATTGCCAACAAGAATCCCGATGAGGCTTGGGAGGTTATCACAGAGCTAGCTGAGACCTCTAGACAATTTGAGAGGAAACCATCACGAAGAGGAGTGAGTGCTATGGGAGTTAGTCCTGGATTGGAGGAAAAAGTTGATAATATTGTTTCCACTCTCCGTGATATGTTATCTGGGAGACAGATGGCTACTGTTTGTGGCATATGCGCTATTGAGGGTCATCCTAGCGAATTATGCCCTCAAATGCAAGAAGGTGGTGTTGAAGAGGTGAACGGTGTTTGGGAGAGTACTACCAATAATAGGAAATGGGATCCTTATTCCAAGACCTACAATGAAGGATGGAAAGCTCATCCTAACTTTCGTTGGGGAAATTCCCAAGCTGGTCCATTATCTGCTCCTCCTAGAGGTCAGTTTCTTCAGCGCCCACAAGGGCAACAATTTACTCAACAAGTGCCACAACAAGCAGCTCCACAAGCACCACCGAGTTCATCAATGTCCACGGAGGATATGATTCGTGCTCTTACTCTTAGTGTCACTCAAGATAGAGCAGACAACAAGCAAAACTTTAAGAATCTTGAGAATCAAGTGAGTCAATTGGCTACTGCAGTCAACCGGTTGGAAGCTAAACAATCAGGAGCTCTAGCATCTCAAACGGTAGAGAATCCGAGAAAGAATGTGAGTGCAGTATCCTTGAGAAATGGAAGGCAATTAGAGGAAGTAGAGAAACCAAAAGCTAAGTCCAAAGAAGCTGTCATTCAAGAGGAAGAAGAGATAGTGATTGATGATGGGAGTTCACAAGTGATTAAAGAGAATGAAGCGGTGCCTAGTACAACTGTCACAGACCCACCGGTCCAGATTTATGAGCCCACTCCCCCTTTCCCTGAAGCATTAAAGGATACTCGCAGGAAGGAGCATGACAATGATGTTTACGAAACCTTTCGTAAATGTGAGGTAAATATTCCCCTTCTAGAGTTACTTAAAAGTGTCCCTCGGTATGCAAAGTTTTTAAAAGAACTTTGTACTATTAAGAGGAGACACCAAAATTCATAAGTCAAGAAGGTGAAGGTAAATGAACATGTCTCGGCTATGTTTCAACAAAAATTGCCCACTAAATGTGGAGATCCGGGAGTGTTCACAATACCTTGTACTATAGGAGACACCAAAATTCATAATGCTATGCTAGATTTAGGTGCTTCAATTAATGTGATCCCCTTTTCTGTCTATCAGTCTCTGAAACTTGGACCAATGAGTAAAACAAATGTTGTCATTCAACTAACGGATCGGTCTAATGTTTATCCTAAGGGAATGGTTGAAGAATGTCTTAGTTATGGTTGATAAATTGATTTTTCCTGCAGACTTTTATGTGCTTGAAATGGAGCACGATAGACATGCTTCCCCTATTTTGTTGGGACGACCATTTATGAAAACTACAAAAACTAACATTGATGTTTTTAGCGGTTCTCTCACTATGGAGTTTGATGGTCAAGTGGTGGAATTTAATATTTTCGATTCTATGAAATTCCCCAGAGATGACCATTCTTTATGTCTTATTGATGTGTTTGAGCCATTAGTGCAGGATACCTTTGATGTTGCTAATCCAGATGAGTACCAGGTTGTGATTGAGAACGGTATAGTAGAAGATGATTTTGATGATTCGTTGCCTACTAACTTGCAGGAGAGAGCTGTAGAGTTGACCGGAGTGTCCTTCGTGCACACAGAACCACCCCCTTTACCACTAACTATGCCTAGTGAAATCTTATTACCATCTATTTTGCAGGCACCAGTTGTAGAGTTGAAACCACTTCCAGATCACTTGAAGTATGTGTTCCTTGGTGAGGGAGATACATTGCCTGCAATTATTTCCAGTAAGCTCACCCAGGAACAAGAAAAGAGGTTGGTGGAGGTGTTGAAGGAGCATAAACAAGCTATAGGTTGGACTATTGCCGACATCAAGGGCATAAGTCCATCAACTTGTATGCATCGGATTCTACTGGAAGACGAGGCACGACCGGTAAGGCAACCGCAACGGCGGTTGAACCCTCCTATGATGGATGTCGTGAAGAAGGAGGTATTGAAACTTCTCCAAGTCGGTATGATCTATCCTATTTCTGATAGCAAGTGGGTTAGTCCCACTCAGGTTGTCCCTAAGAAGAGTGGAGTCACTGTTGTAGAGAATAAGGATGGGGATTTAGTGCCTACTAGAGTCCAGAATGGGTGGAGGGTGTGCATAGATTACCGTAGGCTGAACACAGTAACTCGAAAAGATCATTTTCCCCTACCTTTCATTGACCAAATGTTAGAGAGACTTGCTGGGAAGGCATATTACTTCTTTTTGGATGGATATTCAGGTTATTTTCAAATAGCCATTGCTCCTGAAGATCAGGAGAAGACCACTTTTACATGTCCTTTTGGCACCTTCGCGTATCGACGCATGCCATTTGGGTTGTGTAATGCTCCCGCAACATTTCAGCGCTGTATGGTTAGCATTTTCTCTGGGTATGTGGAGAATTTCATTGAGGTATTTATGGATGACTTTACTGTCCATGGTGACTCTTTTGATGCATGTCTGAGTCACTTATCACTTGTTTTGAAGCGTTGTGTTGAAACTAACCTTGTACTTAATTCTGAGAAATGCCATTTCATGGTGGAACAGGGTATAGTTTTGGGACATGTTGTATCGGGTAAGGGGATAGAGGTAGATAAAGCAAAAATTGATACAATAAAGACTTTACCCTATCCTACTACTGTGCGCGAAGTTCGCTCCTTTCTTGGACATGCAGGTTTTTACAGAAGGTTTATTAAGGATTTTTCCAAGGTTGCACAACCATTGTGCAAATTGCTGCAAAAGGAGGTTGGCATTGTGTTTGATGAGGATTGCAAGGCGGCATTTGATCAGCTGAAAACCCGTCTTACCACTGCTCCAATTATTCAGGCTCCTAATTGGTCTCTTCCGTTTGAGATCATGTGTGATGCGAGTGACTATGCTCTTGGAGCTGTCTTGGGTCAAAAAGATGGAAGAGCTTCTCATGTCATTCATTATGCCTCTATGACTCTTAATGATGCACAACGCAACTACTCTACTACTGAGAAAGAGATGTTGGCTGTTGTGTTTGCTTTAGAAAAATTTCGTTCTTACTTGCTTGGTACTAAAGTTGTTATTTATACAGATCATGCTGCACTTCGTCACTTGATGATAAAGAAGGAAGCCAAGCCTAGGTTAATCCGTTGGATTCTCCTCCTAAGTGAGTTCGACATTGAGGTGAGAGACAAGAAAGGTGCAGAGAACGTGGTTGCAGACCACTTGAGTCGGTTGGTAAGAAATGATGACCATGACCAAGGTTTAGAGGTGGTAAAGGGAGTTTTTCCTGATGAAACTTTATTTTCTTTACGCACTCTGGAGCCTTGGTATGCTAATATTGTCAACTATTTGGTCTCTAACAAGTTTCCTACTTGGTTTTCTAAAGCGCAGAAAGATAAGATTCGCAGTGATGCGAAACACTATGTGTGGGACGATCCATATTTATGGAAGCATTGCTCTGATCAGATTATTAGGAAGTGTGTTTCTGAGAGTGAGATGACTTCTATTCTCACTTTCTGTCATTCTCATGCATGTGGTGGTCACTTTGGGTCCAAGAGAACAGCAAGAAAGGTGCTCGATTGTGGTTTTTACTGGCCACACCTGTTTCGAGATGCCCATGGATTTTGTAAGTCTTGTGACAACTGTCAAAGAGTAGGAAACATATCCCAACGCAATGAAATGCCTCAAACCCCCATTATATATTGTGAAATTTTTGATGTGTGGGGTATTGATTTCATGGGACCATTCCCTATTTCTTTTGGGTTTAGTTACATACTACTTGCTGTCGATTATGTTTCGAAGTGGGTAGAAGCAATACCCACTAAGACTGATGATTCTACAGTGGTTGCAGATTTTATCAAGTCATTCATCTTTGTTAGGTTTTGATTTCCAAAGGCCATAATCAGTGATCGTGGGACGCATTTTTGCAATAGAATAGTTGGTGCTTTACTGAAGAAGTACCATGTCACTCACAAAGTCTCCACTGCTTATCACCCACAGACCAATGGGCAAGCCGAGGTGTCGAATAGGGAGGTAAAATCTATTTTGGAGAAAACGGTAAATCCCAATCGTAAGGATTGGAGTCAACGCTTGGAAGATGCGTTATGGGCATACCGTACTGCTTATAAGACACCTATAGGTATGTCTCCGTACCGGTTAGTGTTTGGAAAGCCGTGTCATTTGCCAGTGGAGCTCGAGCATCGAGCTTATTGGGCGGTGAAGAGTTTCAATACGAGTTTGGTCGGAGCAGGTGAGAATCGGAAATTAGAGTTACAAGAACTTGAAGAGATCCGACATGACTCGTATGAAAATGCGGCTATCTATAAGGAAAAGACGAGATTATTGCATGACAAGATGATATCTAGAAAGGAGTTCACAGTGGGTCAAAAAGTACTCCTTTTTCAATCTCGCTTTAAGCTATTTCCTGGTAAGTTGAGGTCACGTTGGGTTGGACCGTATGTGGTTACGGAAGTGGCATTTCATGGAGCTATTGAGATACGTTGTTTGGCCACCAACAAAGTTTTGAAGGTGAACGGTCAACGTTTAAAGCCATATTACGAGGGGTTTCAAGTTGAGACGGTGGAGAGTTTGACTCTCTATGAACCGACTTATGAAGACTAACTCTCATCCCGAAGTCGAGCGAACGACTTTAAACAAAAGCGCTCACGGGAGGCAACCCGAGTTTTTATTTTTGTTGTTTTTCATGTTTTTAGTTTGTTTTTTTTTTTAGTGCAATGTTCTCTTTACTAATTTTGTGTTTTTGTAGGTTGGAAGCTTTTCTTCCGTCTTGGGGTAAAAATAAAAAATAAAAAAAAAAAAAAAAGAGAAAAAAAAGAAAAAAAAAACTCTCTGCGGCCAGCCTACCCCGCGACCCGCGCCCACTGCCGCGGCCAGCCCAGCACTCTGCACCAATTCCACAAACGAAAAAAAAGAAAAAAAAAAACCCTCCGCGGCCAGCCTCCCCCGCGACCCGCGGGAATCCCAGCGACCCGCGCATGGTCCTGAAAAAAAATCCAACCCCACGCGAAAGAAAAAAAAAAAAAAAAAAAGAAAAAAAAAAAAACAAAACAACAAAACAGCCAAATCCGCGACCCGCCGGAATCCCCGCGACCCGCCCGCGCCTCTTTCTTTTTCTTTTACTTCATAACTTCCTCACATACTCCTTACTATCCACACATCCTTTTCAAACACCAACAACTTCCACACCCACTAAACCACCACCACCGTGCGCCGCCTACCACCACCACCGTGTGCCGCCACCCACCACCGTGCCGCCGCCGGTGCCACCACGCCGCCGCCCCTTTCTCATCTCTTTGAGTCACAATTGGGTTGGTTGCTCTTGGAATTGACGGTATTGCTCTTGGAATTGACGGTGTTTCCATTTTTCACCAATAACTTATGAATGGTTGGTGAGTTCCTCTCTTAATTCAACTTTCATTTTAGGTTTGCCTTGAATTTATTTCATTGTTACACCTCACTTTAGTTTACTAAGGTTGTTATTGGGAGGCTTGGCAAGGTTTGGAGGTTTTAGGAGTTCAATTGTATGCATTTGTTCTATTCTTATGCTTTGTGGGTCTTGGGATACTTGTTATGCAATTGAAAGAGCTTTTGGTCGTGCCTAGAAGGTGTTTGAGTATTTGCCTAAGAGGATACTTGGTTAATTCTTTGGTTATGGGTACCAAGAAATTGAAGAAATCGGTTGTTGATTTTATGGGGTGTGAGAATTTGAGTACTGAGCATAAGAAAGTGTGGCAGATTTTGTTTGACCGAGTTATAATGTCTACCAAGTTTGTCAATCCCTTTGCCACTGACATACTTGGGATTCGAGATGCGGTACCGGAATTGCTTGGTCGGGTTGGTTTGGGAGCTTTCTGTGCCATTCAAGCACCCACTTTTCGGAGGTTTACCTTAGAATTTCTCTCCACTTTGCGCGTGCACAGAGGTGATGATCCCCCTTGGATCACTTTTCATCTTGATGGCGAGGAGAGGGAGTTGACTTTTGAGGAGTTGAGGGGGATTTTTGGGATTGATGAGAGGGCGGACGGGGAGTGCCATAAGTTAAGCTCACTAGAGCAAGCGGTCTTTTGGAAGGCTATTACGGGGGGAGCAGGATTCCGACCGGCGGGTGAGAAAAATGCTGATATTCCACATCCGGCCCTTCGCTACATTCATCGCGTCTTGACATCTACATTCCTATGCAAGGGTGAACCAACACATCTTCCCCGTACTGATTTGACATATTTGTGGGCAATGATGCCCGAGAGTCATAGCCGACCGGACTGGCTGGAGATTTTTCTGTCTGGGTGTCAGAAGCACCAAAAAGCTGCTTCGGGAAATATTCCGATGGGGGGCATGGTTACTCTCCTTGCTCGTCACTTTTGTGGGGAATAAAGCATGTATTCACCCTAAACTTGCAGGATTATAATGAAAAATACAGTTGTGTTTATAGTCATAAGATTAAAAAGGATAAGAAAAAGAATTACAACCTTGGGTCCTTGCTTGAAAAGGCCTAAGAACAGGAATTAAAGTAAATTCCCTCCTATAACTTGCACCCAAGACTTTGTTTGAGATGATGCCGCGTGTGCTAGAAAATACTCTCCAATTGCCTTGCAATATGGGGAGAGCTTTTGTGAGGTTTTAGATGTGAGATCTGAGTTTTGGGAAAAAGATGTTCTCAAAACCCTAATTGTCAGAATTATGAATTACCAGTAAGTGACAACAGGAGAAAGACTCTCCTTTTGTATTACTTAGGTCGGCCGAATGGGTCTTGGGTAAGGGTGGGCTTTTTCCACTCTTACCTTATACCTTTGCGTGATTCGACCCGTTTAGCTTTAAGTTGTTCGCGGGTTTTATTTATAAATCGTAACATGTTATCAGATATTAATACAGTCGATATATTAATAATGGTCTGACAAAATACGATATTGTATAATTACCCAAATTAATATAACTGTTTATATTAATACGCGAATACTATATTTAATTAAATATAACCGTTTATATTTAATTTACGAATTAATCTTGTAATCCGTATTAGCTAAAATTATTTAATCCGTATTAAATAATAATCTCAACATCTTATTGACTAATTTATTAGTCAACACCTCTGACTAACTGTTTAGTCATATCCGGCATAAATGTGACTGTATTTTCATACCTTCACATCTCTCAAACGTGTCCTATAGGTGTGACGTATAGGGACCAGTTGATCACCGCCATCCGTATGACAATAAAGTCAAACTTATCTAGCAAGCCAACCGTTATTGATAAACGTGGATCAACTGGTAATAATACAAAAGTATGCCCTTGTGATCCTTAAAGAGATTTAATAAGTCATTGTACTTAATTGTCAAGGACACCAGCCCCAACAATCTCCCACTTGTCCGTACAAGGGTATGTGCAATGACGTTATCACACTACATGTGGAGGACACAATCTCCAACAAACTCCCACTTGTCCGTACGAGTGTAGGTGCGATAACTGAATCTCATATCCTTTTAAAATTTCTCCCACTCAATGTAAGACAATTTGCAATTCCGCATTCGCAAAGGTCGTATCTCACAAGCGATCTGTATCAAGAGTGGTTTCCCCGACTAGAGAGTAACTTAACTGATAAAACGAATCTGTATTCGAGCATGGCCATGCATTTCAGTTACTACTCCTCGAGTGGCCCTGAGAAATGATAAAATCCTGATAAGGGTTTGGATATTTCCCTCAACTCGAATCCTGCCGATATCGCCCAGCATGAAATAACCCAGAAAAAATCCTCTTGGCCCCTGTTACGGTGACCGTGGGAAAGAAACCAAAGTTACCCAAAATCTGTCTTAATCTCAAGAAACAGTTGAAAGTCAAAAGACTCGACTCTAAGGAACACTATGGAGGTCCTATCCACGACCTGGCACCCAATGTTATAAAACATTTAGGACTCCATAACGATGTCACGGGGTGTCCTACGAGATATCCGTATAACTCGCCTTTGTGATTGGTCAGTCATCCACGTGACTTATGGCTCGTTGAACCCACTATCAACCAACGTCACAAAATGATTACCTGAGTTATCAGCTCAAGTGGGTAATCAAGGACCAAAACGATGTAATGTTAATCAGTTCACTTTGTGGTGTTCAAAATTGGCGTACAATTCCACATGAGAAACAAAACATTTTATATCATAACAATAAGGTTGAATAGAGTACACGAGAAAATGAATTATTACATGAATTCATAAAAGAGTACTACAACTTAGGAACACATCCAATTCCCATGGAATGAATGTGCCCTTCATGCTTATCACGTGGTAATGCTTTTGTGAGAGGATCAGCTATGTTGTCATCCGTAGCGATCTTTTCAATAAAAATCTCCTTTTGCTCCACGTAATCTCTGATTAGATGAGCTTTCCGTTGTACATGCCTAGCCTTGCTGCTAGACTTATGCTCCTTAGCTTGGAAGATGGCACCGCTATTGTCACAATAGACGGTGATTGGGTCATTCGAACTAGGCACTACTGATAGTCCTTGTAAGAATTGACGCATCCATATTGCTTCCTTAGCTGCTTCTGAGGCGGGATAGTACTCGGACTCAGTCGTAGAATCTGCTGTAACACTCTGTTTAGAACTTTTCCAGCTGACAGCAGCGCCATTAAGAGTAAAGACAAATCCAGACTGAGATTTCGAGTCATCTCGATCTGTTTGGAAGCTAGCATCTGCGTAACCCGTGGCGCAGAGCGTTGAGTCGCCTCCATAAGTCAATCCCCAATCTTTAGTCCTCCGTAGGTACTTAAGAATGTTTTTCACGGCCATCCAGTGTTGTTCACCTGGATGAGCTTGGAATCGACTTGTCATACTCAATGCATATGCAACGTCAGGACGTGTGCATATCATGGCATACATGATCGATCCTATTGCCGAAGCATAAGGAATCCGACTCATGCGCTCTTTCTCTTCCACTGACTTAGCTTCTTGAGTCTTGCTCAAGTGAAGCCCAGGAGTCATAGGAAGGAATCCCTTCTTGGAGTTCGTCATGCTGAATCTCTCCAGAATCTTCTCAATATAAGACTCCTGACTGAGAGACAACATCCGTCGTGATCTATCCCTGTAGATGCGGATGCCCAAAATTCTTTGTGCCTCTCCCAGATCTTTCATCTGGAAATGGTTTTTCAACCATGCTTTAACCGAAGATAAGAGAGGTATGTCATTCCCAATCAAGAGTATGTCATCGACATACAGTACTAGGAATACAATCTTACTCCCACTCGACTTGATATAGATACATGGTTCCTCGACTGATCGAATGAACCCATTCTCTTTTATCACTTGGTCGAAGCGATGATTCCAACTCCGCGATGCTTGCTTAAGTCCATAGATGGAACGCTTAAGCTTGCAAACTTTCTTAGGATGTGCTGGATCGATAAAACCCTCGGGTTGTACCATGTACAACTCTTCCTCCAAATAACCATTTAAGAAGGCGGTTTTAACGTCCATTTGCCATATTTCATAGTCATGAAATGCGGCGATCGCTAAGATAATCCGAATGGAACGTAGCATGACTACGGGTGCAAAGATCTCATCGTAGTGCAAGCCTGGCACTTGGGTGAAACCTTTAGCAACTAGTCTAGCCTTATGGATATCTTGTTGTCCTTCCACGGCATGCTTTATCTTGTAAAGCCATTTGCATTGAAGGGGACGTACCTTTGCAGGTAGGTCCACAAGATCCCACACGTTGTTCTCATACATGGAGTCCATCTCGGATTGCATGGCTTCTAGCCATAGCTTTGAGTCAGAACTGGTCATGGCACCTTTATAGGTTGTGGGTTCATTACCCTCTAGGAGTAAGACGTCATCTGTATCGTGTTCCTCGACCATACCAATGTATCTGTCCGGTGGAATAGAGACTCTTCCTGACCTCCTAGGTTCCTCAGGGATATCTACCGCAGCCTCGGTTGAAGGTACTGTTTCCTCCAATGCTTGCTCGGTAGTTGGTTCTTGAACCTCCGATAACTCGAAGGTTCTATTACTCGACTTGTTCTCGAGAAATTCTTTCTCTAAGAACGTCGCACTAGCCGCAACAAAAACACGTTGTTCGGTAGGCGAGTAGAAGTAATGACCAAACGTTCCCTTTGGATAGCCTATAAAGTATGTCTTGACCGATCGCGGGCCGAGCTTATCCTCGTGTCTCCACTTGACATAAGCCTCGCAGCCCCAAACCCGAATAAAGGACAAGTTAGGGACCGTTCCCTTCCATAACTCGAATGGAGTCTTGTCAACAGCTTTAGACGGACTTCGGTTAAGTATTAGAGCGGCCGACAAAAGAGCATAGCCCCACAATGAATCAGGCACAACGGTGTGACTCATCATGGATCGAACCATATCAAGTAAAGTTCGATTTCTCCGTTCGGACACACCATTTAATTGTGGTGTTCCAGGTGGAGTCAACTGTAGCACGATCCCACAGTCTTTAAGGTGTTGATCAAACTCGTGTGAAAGATACTCACCACCACGATCTGAACGTAGTGCTTTAATCTTTCTACCCAGCTGGTTCTGTACCCGATTCTGGTATTCTTTGAACTTGTCAAAGGATTCACTTTTATGTTTCATTAAGTAGACATAGCCATATCTACTCAAATCATCCGTGAAAGTGATGAAATACCTATAGCCTTCTCGTGCGTTGATCGACATAGGGCCACATACGTCCGTATGTATGAGTCCTAATAGGTCGGCAGCGCGCATTCCAACACCTTTGAAGGAAATACGAGTCATTTTGCCGATGAGACATGATTCACACGTGCCATATGATTCGAAATCAAAGGGCGAAATAGCTCCATTCTGTATGAGCTGTTTTACGCGTTTCTCATTTATGTGTCCCATACGACAATGCCATAGGTAAGTTTGATCTTTGTCACCTACCTTTAATCTTTTATTATTCACATGTAATATCTCGGTAGTTTGATCTAAAACATAAATTCCATTCATGGAAACTGCCTTGCCATATATCATATTGTGTAAGGAGAAAATACAGCTATTATTCTCTATTACAAATGAAAAGCCAAGTTTGTCAAGTGCAGAAACTGAAATAATGTTTTTGGACAAACTAGGAACATAATAACAGTTATATAAAAATAACTCGAATCCACTTGGAAGCTGGATTACGTATGTTCCCTTCGAGACTGCAGCCACACGTGCTCCATTCCCGACACGCAGGTCCACCTCACCCTTGATTAGGGGTTCTTGGTTTCGGAGGCCCTGCACATGATTACATAGATGAGAACCACAACCAGTATCTAGTACCCAAGTTCCGTAACTTGCATGGTTAATCTCAATCATGTGAATGAAAGAAGAAGAAGACATACCAACAGGAGTAACACGGCCTGCTTTAATGTCCTCGCGATACACGGGGCATGAGCGCCTCCAATGCCCAGTCTCGACTCACCAGGCCCACTCTTAGCAAATCCTGGTTTCTTGAACCTGGGCCTACCTACCGCTAGGTCGCCCTGAGCTTTAGCCTTCCCTTTACCTTTTC
Organism: Silene conica; assembly: GCA_029255685.2. NCBI lineage: Eukaryota > Viridiplantae > Streptophyta > Magnoliopsida > Caryophyllales > Caryophyllaceae > Silene > Silene conica. Next base: position 32,290,019 of record CM055312.2, on the reverse strand, counting down.
CCTTACTTGAGATCATGAGAACATCCTGCTTTAGACTCCCACTCAACTTTAGATCCTTCTCAGTCTGTACGAGAAGGGAGTGGAGCTCATGGGGAGTCTTCTTCATGTCGTTCATGTAGTAGTTGGCCCTAAAGAGGGCGAACTCATCATGAAGCGAATGAAGCATGCGATCAACGATGATGTTCTCACTGATCTTGCAGTTTAGGGTCTCCAGTTTCTCGATATTCTCAATCATGTTGAGAATATGTGGGCTAATAGCATGGCCCTTCTGGAGTTTCGCCTCAAATAAGCGACAGGTATGCTCATAAGAAATGATTCTCGGAGCCTTGGAGAATTCTTTAGTGAGCGTGGTGAAAATCTTGTTTGCACCATGGGTTATGAAGCGTCTTTGCAAATTAGATTCCATTGCATAGATGAGTACGTTCTTTATCGCACCCGCTTCCATGACGAAGTCGCTATGAGCGCGAACATCGTTGGCTCTAGCTCCAGTTCCTGGGTGTGCCGGAATGGGCTCAGTTAAAAACTTAAGCTTTCCGTCAGCAATGGCAGCATTCCGTAGTGCTGCCTCCCAGTCAGAGAAGTTTGACCCATCATTCCTCAGTCTAGTTGACTGATTCATGGAGTCTATGAAGGCTTTTAGCCAGGATTCACGTGCTAGCTTGGCACTTGGCATTGGGTCTTCACCAGCCATTTTAGTTTTACAGCAGTTTTAATGAACGTGTTCTACATTGAAAGAAGATAAAACAAAACCATATAAGCAACTTATTGTTGTGATTTAAGTCTATATTAAATTGAATTTAAACTCGTAGACTCATGCATTTATATAATTGATCTCCCTCAAGAATTATATAAACGATCCCAAGACTCAATTTCCGTATATTGATAAGCCCACAGTTTGGCTAATTCCAATCGTTGGAACTCTTGGTCGATAGATTTCCGTAAATCCTATCTATTAGTCCATCTCAGTCACTGGAATATTATCGAGTGACTGACAGGCTAAAGTCGTATGCCTCAAATTAACAATTTATATCACTTAAATCCAAATACTAAACAGTAGTAAAGCGGAAATAAGGGTCGAACCCAAGGGAATCAGATTAACAATTTATGCAATTATAATGTAGGAAAAGTCGATCTCTAATGAAATTAAAGATCGTCGTAACAAAAAGGGGGGTTTTGGATTGATTTTCTAACAAACTAAGATGAATATCTAATGCAATTCAAGTAATAAAGCTAATGATGTATGATGTATCAAATGATTTGGAAGAGTCTTGGAACCAAGCATATATCCACACTCAATGACAACATTTGATCACTGTCAGACGGTCTCAATTACTAATCTTGATTACTCTATCGTGAATGTAAAATTCCAATTCTCCTTACGAATAGTCAATTAAAACGAATCCCGTTCTTAATCAACCCTAACCATTAAACAACCTTAACAATCCAGTTCAAGGTTTAATTCAACAACAGCAATATAATTTAGAGAATTCGATAGAGAACAAATAGCGCATACAATCCAGTTGCACTTTAGATATTTATGTGAATTGCTTCTAAGTACTAATATCAACGTATCCCGTTCAATACTAATTCTTAGATGTTACCAATGTAAAGTTAACCAATAAATCCTATTCAATTAACAATACTAACGGTAGAACGAAGAAATCAACCACTAGTAGTACACCTAGCAATTATAAATCAACATTCATATAAATAGGAACAAGCAATTCACAATAATCAAGAAAAGAAATTAAAACATTCAAACTCACAATTGTATAAAGAGTGCTTCAATTGCCCGAATCCAAGAAAGAGAGAAATTAGTTACACATAGTCTTGAAAATAGCAAAATAATGTTTTTGTCTCAATGGCGGCTAACCTCCTTCTCAAAACCTAGATAGAAAACTTATATAGTAATTAGGTAAAAACTAAAATCTGAACAAATGTCAGTCGCGCTTCAGTCGCACTTCACTTGCACCTTGGTCGCATCTCGGTCGCGCTTCAGTCGAACCTCAGTCGTACCTTGGGGCTGCCCAATGGTTCTTTTCTCACATTAGTGCACTCAATTAGCGCACCTTAAGCGCACACATCTGAGATATCTTCATAGGAATTTTGGCACATCTATCCCCACACTTGAAAACTGTCATAAACACTATAAGACCGACCGAATAGCTAATCTAGGCTCACCAACAAGTAACCTACAATTAAGCTACATAACACCACATAAAACCAACAAAACCACACTAACTCCGGCGATTTAACTCCGACTAAATGAGTCGCATCAAATTCCCCATGCTTGAACTTTTACTCGTCCTCGACGTAAAACCAAGGAACACAAAGAAACGCAAAACAACACTAGCTCAAACACAGCACATGGTAGAAAATGACGGATGACAATAATGCTCTCTTTCCTCACACACCCTCCAAAACACCCTCTAAGCATAAACTACTGCTACTATAAAATAGCAACACACCAACAACACCCGAGTTACCCACTTCTTCAAATGACAATGGAACAACGCAACACCAATTAGTGACACAAATCAACACAATGCAAGTAACAAGACAAACTACGCCCCTTATCGCTCCATCCTAGCGAAAATTCACATAAGTCAAAACTCCTCAAAACAACATCCTCACCTATAACTCAACAATAACCAAAGAACCCATGTGAATTTCCTAACCACCACTACTCCAGCTTACTCCAATTCCACAACCGCCAAAGCAAGGTGCAATCGACAACAACATAGCACCACGGTTCTCCTCACCTTTGCCACTAGTCCTACCCGACCGACCTTCTTTAGCACCCTTCTTATGACGCCTCGCCAAAAACAGAACAAAAGACCAATGTGAGATTGAAATTTTTTTCCTATTTCTCTCATTTTGCCTAGAGCGCCCGCCCTTGCGGGTTTTCACTCTAGCTATTTTCCTCACACTACTCTCGTGGCACGCAACTCGATTTTTCATTTTACCCGGAGCGCCCTTTCGGGTTTTCACTCCGTCCTCGGCCACTTGTCCCATTTTTGCCTAGGCGCCCTTTCGGGTTTTCACCTAGCCGGGTTCCTCTTTTTTTTTGTTTTTCTTTTTTTTTTTTCCTTTTTTTTCTTTTTTCATTTTTTTTTTTGTTTGTTTTTTATTGCTAAAAAGTAAAGAAAATAAACTACAAAAATTGACGGAATAAAATATGTACAAAAGTGCATATACCCCTCCCCATGCTTGAACCAAACATTGTCCCCAATGTTGTACGGGAACACAAAAAACATGGGGAAAAACATACCACTAGTTAGGAAGAAGGAGACCCTAAGCGTCGGGTCTGCCGGGCTCGAGCACGAGCCTCTCTGTCAACACGTCTCGTGGCTAACTCCGAAAAGAAGGAAGCCGCAGGAGGTGTGTAAGAACTCGGATACATGGTGATGAACATGTCACTCATGGCACGTTGCAGTGCCAAACACTCCCTGGTCGCATCATGTACACTCTCTATCTCATCCCGTAACTCCTCCAACTCAAGCTCTACACGGTCTCTCCAACCCGACTCACCAATAGCCTCTCTACAATCAGCCCCCTCAACAGTAGTTGCCCCATTAGCCTCATTCTCGCCTGAACCATCAGCCTCATCCTCTTCCATGTCGACCTCCTCATTAGTCATGTCAAAAGTCTTTGTGGCAGCAGTGAGAACAAGCAACTCAGGAGGGTCCTGAGGAATGTATAAGTCACTGTCACGCGGTCCCACCGGAATCGGAACACCCTCTGGTCGAGGAAGCCTCAAGTATGGTGTCTTGAGAACAGTGCCTATCTGTAAAGCATAAGCCGGCTCCTCACAAGCAACTCGAACTATCATTTGCATATGGCAACACATGGAAGCAATATTCAGAGAAGAGACCCCGCGGACTTGATCTCTAGGATCCAACTCATACCCTAAGTGAGCCGCCAACAAGGTCACCATACCCCCCATAGCAAGTTTACCAGTCTTCACTCCCCTAATCTCAATGCACATTTGAACAAACTCACTCACCCAATCTGGTCGACCCACTCCTTCCGGCCCCATACCCCACAACATTTGAATCTCATTCCGGGTAATATTGGTAAGCTCCCCTTGACAGAAGAAAGTCATCACAAGGACACGATGAATGAAACGAAATGCCGGATGAGGAATCCTAGAACTTTTCTGAGTGCGCCCCGTATGATGTTGATGGGTCAGAGCATACCAAAACTCATTTGTTTCCGCCCAAGTAGGCCCATTCCAACGCTCCGTATTAACTCTTGGGGCGACACCAAAAATTTCCCTCAAAGTAGGATAAGACATAACGGTTTGGGTATTCATCAACTGAAATTGAATGCTAGGAGGGTCACTCTCAGGCACTTTCTCAACGGTTGATAAGAACTCTAGCGTCAGTCGCTTATATGTCTCAGCCCCCCTGTTCAAAAACTCACTCAACCCAGCCCGACTCAACAATTCCGTCACTGCCTCAAGAACCCCCAACTCCTGTAATGCATCCCGGTCAAAAAACTTTGTCACTCGAATGGTTCGTTTGGGAAGGGTAAGGGCTCGCCAATATTTCTTTTGGTCCTCAGTCAAATTACAGCCCATGTAATTTACAACGCCACTAGAACGTGAGGTACTAGCAGCAGCTTTCAGGGTAGTTTTTGTAGCTTTTCTGGGTGGGTTTTTTTCGTTTTGTTGTCATTTTAGGATACTAAAAACCTGCAACAGAAACTCCACAAACAACTCCTCGAGACAAAACAGTACTCCCAACGACACGAATCGACAGCAACAACAACAATTACTACCACAAATACTACCGTGTCCCTAGCACTACGACCGTGACACTAGCAACAACAATAATTTCGACACTACGACAGCAGCAGCAATATTACGACACTACGACAACAGCAACAGTATTTATTTCTGACTCCAAACACCTCACCACGATACTACTGGACTGCTTGGTACGACCTTGACCTCGACGCGAAACCGATAAGACAGCAACAACGACTCAAACAACAATGGAAACAACACAACTAAGAGAAAGAGAGTCACTGACCGGTGAAACTGTCCAGAATCGCGCCCCAAATCGCGCCTCAAATCGCGCGAAAATTAGGGTTAGAAAACCCCCAAATTTTCGAATGAATTGCAACAGAAGACAGTAGAGTCGGGATTTTCGTTGAGGATAGAACAATGAGTGAACACAAATTGGGGAAAACTGGCTGTAAGTTGCGAAATTCCTCAAAAATTAGGGTTTGAGGTCGTCGATTTTCGAACCAATTCCAGCAATTTTCGAACGAATTATTGAGATTTCGGAAACTAGGGTTAGAAACCCCAAATTTTCGAATCAAGTCAGCAATTAGGGATGGAATTCGAAGCAAGCAATTCGACGCAATCAATTCGAAGCAAGCAACGAGGAATTGTCGTGAATGAAACAGCAATTTGAGACCAGAGATGAAGGCGTGAATGAAACAGTAATTTGAGACCAGAGATGATGGCGTTTTGGTTTTTTTTTTTATTTTTATATCGCAGGAATTGTGAGAAGGAGGAAAAGAAAAGAGATGAAGAAGGAAGGATACCTGATTATGGAACGGAGCGCGCCAAGGGTGAACTGAGGTCGCACGACGGTCGCGCATCAAGCGCACCTAGGTTGAACCTCGAACGCGCCTCTGTTAGCACGCTGCTGCCCTTTGTTTACTTGTATCCGTCTGTATGCACTCAATTAGTGCGACAGAGGTGCGACTGAGGCGCACCCTCCGAAACAAGGCTTCTAATGTAACGAATACACGTTAATTTCTCTCATTTTCATTTTTTTTTCTCCCGTCTTGAAAAATACCTAGCACACATTAAAATCCGTCAACATAAAATAAACTAAAAACGAAAATAAAATACTAAAAAAAACGAAAAGAAAATAAAGCTACCACACTTTTTTTTTGGTTTTTTTTTATAAAGAAAAATAAAATAAAATAAAATGACTGAAAAGAATTAAACAAAAAGAAGACACAAAACCCCGGGTTGCCTCCCGGTAGCGCTTTTGTTTATAGTCGTTTGCTCGACTTAGTGGAGGATTAAGCTTCGTAAATTGGGTCATAGAGACCCAATGACTCGACCACCTCCAACTCAGCAGCATCATGATAGGGCTTCAGTCGTTGCCCATTCACCTTCAAAACTTTATCCGTCGTTGGATCACGTACCTCAACTGCACCATGAGGATAAACGTTAGTAATTACAAGCGGACCAATCCAACGGGATTTCAACTTACCTGGAAATAGACGAAAGCGGGACTGGAATAACAAAGCTTTTTGACCAACTTTGAAATCCCGTCTCAAGATCATCTTGTCATGCCAAGCCTTCGTTCTTTCTTTGTAAGTAGCGGCATTCTCATATGATTCGAGTCGGAGCTCTTCCAACTCTTGCAATTGCAATTTCCGATGCAACCCCGCGTCATCGAGACTCATATTAAAGCTTTTAATCGCCCAATACGCCTTATGCTCCAACTCGACTGGTAAATGACATGCTTTTCCAAACACAAGTCGATAAGGTGACATACCAATTGGGGTTTTATAGGCCGTTCGATAAGCCCATAATGCATCATCTAATCTCAAGCTCCAATCCTTCCGATTGGGATTCACTGTCTTCTCAAGGATGGATTTAACTTCTGTATTGGACACTTCAGCTTGTCCATTAGTCTGCGGATGATATGCCGTGGAAACTTTATGAGAAACACAATACTTTTTCAGCAAAACACCAATTGTCTTGTTGACAAAATGTGTGCCACGATCACTAATCAAAGCCTTTGGAATTCCAAATCGAGCAAATATGTTAGCCTTGATAAAATCCGCCACCACCTTGGAATCATCAGTCTTAGTGGGAATAGCCTCCACCCACTTAGACACATAATCCACCGCCAACAATATGTAGAGATTTCCATATGAATTCGGGAAGGGACCCATGAAGTCGATTCCCCAAACATCAAAAATCTCACAATTCAACATGTAACTTTGCGGCATCTCATTCTTTCGGGAAATATTGCCTACCCTTTGGCAATTGTCACAAGCTTGACAAAATCCATGAGCATCTCTAAATAACGTAGGCCAGTAAAATCCACAATCAAGAACCTTTCTCGCCGTTCTCCTTGCACCAAAGTGACCACCACAAGCATGTGAGTGACAAAATGTAAGGATTGAAGTCATCTCATTCTCTGGTACACACCTTCTGATGATTTGGTCCGAACCATGCTTCCACAAATAAGGCTCATCCCATACATAATACTTCGCATCACTGCGAAGCTTGTCCTTTTGAGATTTGGAAAAGCCTTGTGGAAATCTAGAAGAACAGAGAAAATTAACAAGGTTGGCGTACCATGGCTCCACGGAACGAATAGTGAACAAGCTTTCATCAGGGAATAATCCTGTCACTAAATTCTTCTCATGTGGATTCGCATCAACATCCACCAACCGACTTAAGTGGTCTGCCACGACATTTTCTGCTCCTTTCTTGTCTTTCACCTCTAAATCAAATTCACTAAGCAACAAAATCCATCTAATCAACCTCGGCTTAGATTCTTTCTTTGCCATCAAATGGCGCAATGCTGCATGATCTGAAAATACCACCACTTTTGTACCAAGTAAATAAGACCGGAATTTCTCCAAAGCAAAAACAATGGCTAGAAGCTCTTTCTCAGTCGTGGTGTAATTCCGTTGTGCTTCATTTAAGGTCATAGATGCATAATGAATGACATGGGAAGCCCTCCCATTCTTCTGACCCAACACTGCTCCCAAGGCATAATCACTCGCGTCACACATAATCTCAAAGGGAAGAGACCAATCTGGTGCTTGAATAATCGGTGCGGAGGTAAGCCTACCTTTCAATTCATCAAAAGCCTCCTTACAAGCTTTGTCAAAGATGAAATCTGACTCCTTTTGCAGCAGCTTGCATAAGGGTGAAGCGATCTTAGAGAAATCTTTAATGAACCTGCGATAGAAACCTGCATGGCCAAGAAAAGATCGAACTTCACGAACATTAGTAGGATAAGGTAGAGAAGAAATGGTATCAATCTTAGCTTTATCTACCTCAATACCTTTTGAAGACACAACATGTCCAAGTACTATACCTTGTTCCACCATAAAGTGACACTTCTCAGAATTCAAGACAAGGTTAGTATCAATACAACGCTTAAGAACAAGAGACAGATGGTGTAAACAAGTGTCAAAAGAATCACCATGCACTGTAAAATCATCCATAAAGACCTCAATGAAACGTTCAACATACTCAGAAAATATGCTAACCATACATCGCTGAAAAGTAGCTGGTGCATTACAAAGTCCAAAAGGCATGCGTCGATACGCAAAGGTACCAAAAGGACAAGTAAATGTGGTTTTCTCTTGATCCTCAGGGGCAATAGCTATTTGAAAATAGCCCGAATAACCATCCAAGAAACAATAATAAGCCTTTCCCGCTAGCCTTTCAAGCATTTGGTCAATAAAGGGAAGAGGAAAGTGGTCTTTCCTAGTTACCGCATTCAACCTACGATAATCTATACAAACCCTCCACCCGTTTTGGATCCTAGTGGGTACAAGCTCACCATTTTTGTTCTCAACTACGGTCACCCCAGACTTTTTAGGGACTACTTGTGTAGGACTCACCCATTTACTGTCAGAAATAGGGTAAATCATACCTACTTGAAGCAATTTGAGAACTTCTTTCTTCACCACTTCCATCATAGGAGGATTCAATCGACGTTGTGGTTGCCTTACCGGTTTGGCTTCATCCTCTAGCAAAATCCGGTGCATAAAAGTACTTGGACTAATACCTTTGATGTCGGCAATAGTCCAACCAATAGCTAGTTTGTTCTCCACAAGCACATCTTTCAACCTTCCTTCTTGTTCCTTGGTGAGCTTACTAGAGATGATGACAGGAAGTGTTTCTCCCTCACCAAGGAAAATATACTTCAAATGCTCGGGAAGGGCCTTAAGTTCTACCACAGGTGCCTGCAAAACAGATGGCAACAACTTCTCCGAAGGAACAGTTAATGACAATGTAGTATTCAAACTCAAAGGAAGCTCCTCCAACTTATGCAAGTCGGCCACAACTTCCTGCAAGTTAGCAGAAAAGACATATTCCACCTCTTGACCATCCACACTATTCTCCAAAGCTACCTGCAACTCATCATCACCATTAAAAACAAAGAAATCTTGGGCCAAAGGGTCAACAATGTCAATAAAATTCACAGAATGATGGTCATCAGGATATTTCATTGCATCATAAATGTTAAACTCCACAACCTGACCACTAGACTCCATAGTCATAGACCCACTAGATACATCAATTTTAGTGCTAGCAGTTTTTAAGAATGGCCTTCCTAACAGAATAGGAGCCGCATGTTTATCATGTTCCATGTCTAGCACATAAAAATCAGCAGGAAAGATAAGATTATCAACCAACACAAGCACATCTTCGATAATCCCCTTTGGGTAAACATTCGATCTATCAGCTAACTGGATAACAACACTAGTAGCATGCAAAGGACCAAGTCCCATAGATTGGTACAAAGAGTAGGGCATCACATTAATTGAAGCTCCTAGGTCTAACATGGCCTTTTGAATCTTAGTGTCTCCAATGGTGCAAGGAATAGTGAACATGCCCGGATCACTACACTTTTGCGGCAATTTTCTTTGAAAAATAGCGGACACATGTTCACTAACCTTCACTTTCTTCACCCCTTTCAATTTGTTATTTCGTTTAATAGTACACAACTCCTTTAAGAATTTTGCATATTTAGGAATACTTTTCAAAAGGTTAAGAAGTGGAATATTTACCTCACACTTTTGGAATACCTCATAGATGTCCTTGTCGTGCTCAAAGTGGTGAGTCCTCTTAAGTGCATCAGGAAATGGTATTTCCGGTTCCACCATCGGTATGGAAGAGGGAATCAGCTCCTTCTCCTTGTCAATAGATGCTTTTTCAGCTTCCTTGATCACTATCTCTTCCTCTACCTCATGAATTACCGGTCCCTTATCTTTCCTTTTCACCTTTTCGGCCTCCACTAGTTGTCTCCCATTTCTCAAAGAAACCGCACTCACATTCTTTGGATTCAACACCGTTTGAGACGGTAATGCATTAGAATCTCTAGCCTCTAAACGGTTAATGGTAGTAGCCATTTGACCCAATTGAGTCTCAATATTCTGAATACTAGCCTTGTTCTCCTTTTGATTTTGAATCACAGTGGCTTGAAGAGTGGCTTGGCTAGTAACCAATGCACGGATCATATCTTCAGTGGACATTTGACCGCTAGGTGGAGGGGGTTGAGTAGGCTGCACATTTTGAACCGGTGGTCTGGCTAAAAATTGGGTTTTAGGTTGACCGGATTGGCCACCTTGTCCAAATTGCTGAGTGTTTTGAGAATTTCCCCACCGAAAATTTGGATGTGCTTTCCACCCCGGATTGTAAGTGTTAGAAAAAGGATCCCACTTCTTCTGCGGAATACTTTCCCATACCCCATTCACTTCTGCTTTAGGACCCTCTTGCATGTGTGGACAATACTCACTAGGATGTCCCTCGGAACAGATTCCGCAAACCATTGCTACTCCTTGAGCTGACATTATATCCTTGAAAAGACTTGTCAAAGTATCAACTTTCGCTTCAAGATTGGAAGAAGAGGAGAAAGATGAACCCACCGAATTAACTCCGCGCTTTGTATATTTCCTAGCAAAATCTCGGGAGCTCTCAGCTAACTCACCAATGATCACCCAAGCCTCATCCGGACTCTTATTTATGATACCTCCTCCACATGCTGCATGTACGGTACGTGCATCCTCCATACAAAGGCCTCCACAAAAATACATAACAAGGTCCTGAGCCGTGTATCCATGATAGGGGCATGTAGCACACAGCTTCTTGAAACGTTCCAAGTACTCATACATAGTTTCACTGTCCCTCTGCTCCGTATTACTAATCTCCTTCTTCAATTGGGAAGCTCTGGATGCAGGAAAGTACTTTTCAAGGAATGCTTTCTTCATTTTTACCCATGTATCAATGCTTGCAGGAGGTAGGTAGTACAACCAATCTCGTGCCGTATCCTTAAGCGAAAATGGGAAAGCCCTCAATTTCAGTTGTTCATCAGTAACTGTAGCCGGTTTCATGCTTGAACAAACAATATGGAAATCCGACAAATGCTTATTGGGGTCCTCTCCACTTAGACCGTTGAAGATGGGCAATTGATGAATCAACCCCGACTTCAACTCAAAAGTTCCATTCTCACCCAACGGAGGATACGTGATACAAAGAGGTTGTTGGGTGAGATCAGGTGCAGTAAGTTCCTTAATAGTGCCCGCCATATCCAGAGAATGTTCGGATTCGTCAGAAATTTCAGAACCATCAGATTCAGAATGTAGATCGTTGAATTCGCTGCTTCTAGGAAAAGCCACTATTACACCTCTTTTGTCCTTCCGTAACCTGAAAAGAGTATGCTCAATCTCTTGATCGAAAGGCTCTAGGTTCAGGTTAGAAGAACGAGTATTATGCATAAACCTACACTAGAACACAAAAATTATTAATGCCATTTCCCCGGCAACGGCGCCAAAATTTGACAGGCTAAAGTCGTATGCCTCAAATTAACAATTTATATCACTTAAATCCAAATACTAAACAGTAGTAAAGCGGAAATAAGGGTCGAACCCAAGGGAATCAGATTAACAATTTATGCAATTATAATGTAGGAAAAGTCGATCTCTAATGAAATTAAAGATCGTCGTAACAAAAAGGGGGGTTTTGGATTGATTTTCTAACAAACTAAGATGAATATCTAATGCAATTCAAGTAATAAAGCTAATGATGTATGATGTATCAAATGATTTGGAAGAGTCTTGGAACCAAGCATATATCCACACTCAATGACAACAGTTGATCACTGTCAGACGGTCTCAATTACTAATCTTGATTACTCTATCGTGAATGTAAAATTCCAATTCTCCTTACGAATAGTCAATTAAAACGAATCCCGTTCTTAATCAACCCTAACCATTAAACAACCTTAACAATCCAGTTCAAGGTTTAATTCAACAACAGCAATATAATTTAGAGAATTCGATAGAGAACAAATAGCGCATACAATCCAGTTGCACTTTAGATATTTATGTGAATTGCTTCTAAGTACTAATATCAACGTATCCCGTTCAATACTAATTCTTAGATGTTACCAATGTAAAGTTAACCAATAAATCCTATTCAATTAACAATACTAACGGTAGAACGAAGAAATCAACCACTAGTTGTACACCTAGCAATTATAAATCAACATTCATATAAATAGGAACAAGCAATTCACAATAATCAAGAAAAGAAATTAAAACATTCAAACTCACAATTGTATAAAGAGTGCTTCAATTGCCCGAATCCAAGAAAGAGAGAAATTAGTTACACATAGTCTTGAAAATAGCAAAATAATGTTTTTGTCTCAATGGCGGCTAACCTCCTTCTCAAAACCTAGATAGAAAACTTATATAGTAATTAGGTAAAAACTAAAATCTGAACAAATGTCAGTCGCGCTTCAGTCGCACTTCACTTGCACCTTGGTCGCATCTCGGTCGCGCTTCAGTCGAACCTCAGTCGTACCTTGGGGCTGCCCAATGGTTCTTTCTCACATTAGTGCACTCAATTAGCGCACCTTAAGCGCACACATCTGAGATATCTTCATAGGAATTTTGGCACATCTATCCCCACACTTGAAAACTGTCATAAACACTATAAGACCGACCGAATAGCTAATCTAGGCTCACCAACAAGTAACCTACAATTAAGCTACATAACACCACATAAAACCAACAAAACCACACTAACTCCGGCGATTTAACTCCGACTAAATGAGTCGCATCAGTGACCATGATGTTGAGATAAAATAAATCATCTGTTCCCACTTACCCGACGTAGAAGGGGTCATATTATGCCTACCGACGAAGAAGGGATTCATGGGAGGCTGATTTATAAAGACTAATCTCAATTTTTGGTTATACGAGGAAGACCCCATCAACTCTTATTTATCCATATTTAAGTGAACTAAAAACTAGCATTTGCGTGAATGAATTAAATAAAGTGATGGCTTTTAAATTGACATGTGACATCTGTATTGTCACAGAAAACTAACGCGTAACCTCTACATGAGTCAGTTTTCAGGCATGATATAGGTGGTTTGGTTTTTAGGCGGAATATGATGCAAGCTATTATCGAAGAAAGCATAAAGGTAAATGCAATAAACGTAAATAAAAGTCCTAGTGTGGCCTATCCTACCAAAATAAACATAAAACAACTTGGAATCCACTGTTGGACCCTAGAAGCTTGTCTTGATGTTCCATCTTGGTCTCCGTCTTGTCTTTGGTCTCCGTCTTGTCTTTGGTCTTCACAAAATTACTAATTTAAATTACAAAAGTAATCCTAGATACATTCTAATTTAAATACAAAAGTAATTACATGGCAAAAACCCAAAACGGAGATTCAAGATCTCAAAATTACAAGCAAGATCGTGTCCCTTCATTACGGTGACACAATCTTCTAAGGCCACAGTAAGTTACAACCGTTTGCAAAAATTAAATACGTTATTGAAAGCATTCAAGGCATTCACAAGACGATAAATAAAATGCATCAACTAAAAACAATTTATACATGACATAATACTGTTATTATGATTAATAAATTTATACCAAACCACCTTTTAAGATTAAAATTAAGTGACTATACCGTTTTAATCACCAATTTTAACAAACATATAATCCATTATTTTAAACTGTTTTAAAACAATATGTATCAAACGAGGGTGAACCGTTTCACTAAATAATACACTATTTCCGTATATAGTATATTATTTTAAGCCATGTGAAAATAAAACATGTTATTTTCGTAAAATAAAAAAAAAACGATTCTGTTACAGGGGTGGTCTACCGACCGGAAAAACAGGTCTACCGACCACCTGACGAAAAAAAAAAAATATATATATATATTTTTTTTTTTTTTTTTTTTTTTTTTTTTAAAGCAGAATGGTCGACCGACCCGAAAAACAGGTCGACCGACCACAAAACACGAAACCGAGTTTCTGAACACGATTTCTCACAAAGGAAACTGTTTTGAAAAAAAACAGAAAACTCACACAGTGGCGGTCGACCGACCGCTATGACTGGTCGACCGACCGACACGGCGGCAGAAACGAGATTTTTCAAAAACTTTTAAATAAACTTATGAAAAACACAAAAGTAAAATTTTCATGGCCTGGCTCTGATACCACTTGTGGGGAATAAAGCATGTATTCACCCTAACCTTGCAGGATTATAATGAAAAATACAGTTGTGTTTATAGTCATAAGATTAAAAAGGATAAGAAAAAGAATTACAACCTTGGGTCCTTGCTTGAAAAGGCCTAAGAACAGGAATTAAAGTAAATTCCCTCCTATAACTTGCACCCAAGACTTTGTTTGAGATGATGCCGCATGTGCTAGAAAATACTCTCCAATTGCCTTGCAATATGGGGAGAGCTTTTGTGAGGTTTTAGATGTGAGATCTGAGTTTTGGGAAAAAGATGTTCTCAAAACCCTAATTGTCAGAATTATGAATTACCAGTAAGTGACAACAGGAGAAAGACTCTCCTTTTGTATTACTTAGGTCGGCCGAATGGGTCTTGGGTAAGGGTGGGCTTTTTCCACTCTTACCTTATACCTTTGCGTGATTCGACCCGTTTAGCTTTAAGTTGTTCGCGGGTTTTATTTATAAATCGTAACATGTTATCAGATATTAATACAGTCGATATATTAATAATGGTCTGACAAAATACGATATTGTATAATTACCCAAATTAATATAACTGTTTATATTAATACGCGAATACTATATTTAATTAAATATAACCGTTTATATTTAATTTACGAATTAATCTTGTAATCCGTATTAGCTAAAATTATTTAATCCGTATTAAATAATAATCTCAACATCTTATTGACTAATTTATTAGTCAACACCTCTGACTAACTGTTTAGTCATATCCGGCATAAATGTGACTGTATTTTCATACCTTCACATCTCTCAAACGTGTCCTATAGGTGTGACGTATAGGGACCAGTTGATCACCGCCATCCGTATGACAATAACGTCAAACTTATCTAGCAAGCCAACCGTTATTGATAAACGTGGATCAACTGGTAATAATACAAAAGTATGCCCTTGTGATCCTTAAAGAGATTTAATAAGTCATTGTACTTAATTGTCAAGGACACCAGCCCCAACAATCTCCCACTTGTCCGTACAAGGGTATGTGCAATGACGTTATCACACTACATGTGGAGGACACAATCTCCAACAACTTTAACCTTGAGGACCCTGACGATGTCGTAGCAGGCGAGACTTCCGTTAGTCTAGAGTTGATGAAGAGTTGTGAGATGGTTGTGTGGGTAGCTGAATTTGCCGACTATGTATGGACCCGGGGAACTGATCATCAATATTACTTGCGGTTACCTAGGGGCACAGAAGGTCGACCGCTTCCATTAGGACCTACCCCGGCCCATCTCTTCCTTCGCTCCGATATAGCACTACAAAACAATGCTCTCTTTGCGACGGAATGTTCCGTCGCAAAAAGGGTGAAATCCGTCGCAAATGATGTTTTTGCGACGGATTTGCGACGGACTGCGTCTGTCCCATATTTTTGTCGCAAAAAGTTAATTTGCGACGGATTTTTCCGTCGCAAATTATTTGCGACGGATTGACCTCATTTTGCGACGGATTGACCTTGACCAGAAGTCAAGGTCAGTCAAGATTTGCGACGGAAATTCCGTCGCAAATTCCGTCAAGATTGACCTTGAAGCCGACTGTAGCAATGTCATACGACTTCCTACATAAAGAGGTTGTTCGGCATGTTTTAGCATTTGGAAGAAAGCTAATACATTAGGATTTGGAGATTCATCGACTACCTCGGCGTTTAGAGCATCTTCCCTAATTTGATCAATGCTATCGCGTAACGCATCTTCCACCATATCTCTATAAGGATTGTCGGAGTGCATTGATGAGCTTCCCTCTTCCTCAACGGAGAATTTCTCTCCGTGACACACCCAATAGTAGTAGTTATCACAAAACCCTCTCAAACCAAGGTGTTTCCGTACATCTTGCTCAACTAAATACTTTGTATTCTTACACTTAGAACATGGACACCTAATTTCTCTATTCCTAACGTATTCGTCTTGTTGCTTAACATAGTTAATGAATTCATTAACACCAATTACAAAATCCTGCCTTATTTTTTTCCTAGAATCCAACCTTTCATACATCCATTTTCTTTCTAATCTCTTCATAGTAAATCTACATATTTTAACAAACAATAACAACAACTAATTAACAACAACAATTAAATAACAACTACATATATATATATATATAACAACAACTAACAACAAAAACTAGTTAACAACTTATTAACAACAATAACAATTAATTAACAACAACAATTAAATAACAACTACATATATAACAACAACTAACAATAACAACTAACAACAACAACAACAACAACAACACCAACAACAACACCAACAACAACACCAACACCAACACCAACACCAACACCAACACCAACACCAACACCAACCTGCAAAAAAGAACAATTTACATATATTGGTCTGGGGTCCTTATCTCTCCAGCCTAAACCCATCTTTGAATCTTTCATACCATTAGTAAACACTCTTATATTTTCTTAATTGTAATGAGACAAAAATTGGGCAGCACTTCCCTATTGTTCTCCAAATACATTCTATATAATGTATTTGGAGAACAATAAGGAAGTATTGCCCAATTTTTGTTTCATTACAATCAAGAAAATATAAGAATGTTTACTACCTAAATGGCATGAAAGATTCAAAGACAGTCCCAAAACGGGGACTATTCAACAATTACACCTAATGTGTAATTATTGAACGGGTACTATTCAAGAATATTCTAAAAAAATCAACAACACTAACAATCAACAACAATGCAAACTTAACAACAATATGCGACGGATTTGGGACAGAATTAGCTACTAACCTAATATCACTAACCACCTAACAATACTAACTAAGCTAATCAAATAACAATTAAACTAAACTAACTATTCCTAATAACAATAAAAAAAACAATAATACGGAATTTGCGACGGAATTTTGCGACGGATTAAACATAAAAAATTAAGACGGTATATTAATTAAGTTAGTAAACATACATAAGAAAGAAAGAAGTGGCGGAGGGAAGGTGGCGGCGGTGAGGTGGTGACGGCGGTGATGAGGTGGCAGGTGGAAGGGAGAAGAAAGGAGAAGGAGAAGGAAGGAGGAGGAAGGAGAAGGAAGGAGAAGGAGGAAGGAGGAAGGAGGGGTGGTGGCGGCTCCGGCGACAGCGGCGGCGGGAGATTGTAGGGGGTAGGGTAGGGTGGTAGGGTGGTGGTGTGGTGGTAGCACAAATCGCCGATCGCTTAGGGTTTGCGTTTTTTTTTAATTTTGAAATCGATTTGGGGAAAAGAAGGAGACCCGCGGGGTCTGTATAAAAAAGATTTGCGACGGAAATTTGCGACGGAATTTCCGTCGCAAAACTGGTCAAGGTCAAATCTTGACCAGATTTGCGACGGAAATTCCGTCGCAAATATTGACTTCTGCGACGGAAATTCCGTCGCAAATATGGTCAAGATTTGACCTTGACCCACTTTTGGTCAAGTCTGGTCAATATGTTTGCGACGGAAATTCCGTCGCAAAGGTCAATATTTGCGACGGAATTTCCGTCGCAAACTTTCCCGCCATTTGACTTTCACTTCGCGGGTCTGGGAAATTCAGGTCCGTCGCAAATTCTGTCGCAAAAAAAAAATCCGTTGCAAATTCCGTCACAAAACTAATTTTGCGACGGATTTTGTGTCCGTCGCAAAAATTCCGTCGCAAGGGCAGCATTTTTTTGTAGTGTAGGGCTCGTCAATCCCGGGCCAGCTATGCCACGTTCGTCACCAGTGAGGTCGTCTCCTCTTGAGGTGACCGGTCCTTCTGGTCCACCAGATTTTGCAAATTGGGGTGCGTGGCGAGAGCATATGGAAGATTTGCAGGAAGAGAGCGTCGACAATTCTCGTTTTTGTGCTGAGGTAAGCCGCTGTGTGAATGAGTTTCACTTAAAGAAATACCCGGGCGAGTACGCGGAGCCTTCTTCGGAATTCTATGCCGAGCTAGCTGCTCGAAAGGAGGCCCGGTTGGCGAGGAAAGCGGCACGTGAGGCACACTCACGTGGCGCTCCTTCCCCTTCTCATTCTTGAGCTTTTGAGGTAATCCCTTTCTTCTTTTTGTTTTGCCTTATTCTCACACATTTGAGGACAAAGTGTCATTCAAGAGTGGGGAAGGGAGTTATACTCAATGTACATATTTTTCTTTAAGTTTATCAAAAAAAAAAAAACTAAAAAACTAAAAAAAAAAAATTGAAAAAAAAGGAAAAAGAAAAAAAAAGAGAAAGGAATACCCGGCTAGGTGAAAACCCGAAAGGGCGCCTAGGCAAAAAATGGGAAAAGTGGCCGAGGACGGAGTGAAAACCCGAAAGGGCGCTCCGGGTAAAATGAAGAATTGAGATGCGTGCCACGAGAGTTAGTGTGAGGACATCGCTAGAGTGAAAACCCGCAAGGGCGGGCGCTCTAGGCAAAATGAGAGATCTAAGAAAAAAAACACACTATGTTTTTCCCTCTTTATTTTTGGTGGGCGTCATAAGAAGGGTGCCGAAGAAGGTTGTTTTGGGTAGGACTAGTGGCTGAGGTGAGGAGAACCGCGGTGCGTTGTTGTTTGTTGCACCTTGCTGATGCGGTTGTTGGTAGTAGGTTGACTAAGGAGTAGAGGCGTCTAGGAAAAATTTCATGGCATGTGGTTATGTTTTGTTCAGACATGTTGGGTTGATTGTTGGGTGACTCGATCTTTGTTGTGGCCATGAAATTTTTGTTCTTATCTAGGTAGGAGGAATAAGGGGCGTAGACTTTTGTACTTGCAAAGTAAACTTGTTGGTGATAGCGTGAGTCGTGTTTGTTGGGTTTGAAGAGCTTTGTTGAACTTACCTATGTCTTTGTTTCCGAGTTTTGCTCGGGGACGAGCAAAGGCCTAAGCATGGGGAAGTTTGATATGTCGTATTTAGTACGGGTTTAAGAGGCGTGAGTTAGTTGGATAAACATGATATAAATGGGTTGTTAGAAGGATAATTGCATTAAGATCCATTTTGAGTTGTTGGCATTATTTTGGGAGTTTTAGAAGAGATTATGGATCAATGAAGTGTAGATATCTTTTGGCTTTGAGTATTCGTTAATCATGGATAGGGTGCATACGGTTTTGCCTTTTTGGCCCATCAGGTGAAGGAAGCGAACCATTGGTCAAGCCCGTTGTTCAAGCAAGGAAAGACGAAGAAGGAAGAAACACGTCAGAAACTCCCGCGGGTCGCGGATTTTCCCGCGGGTCGCGGATTTTTCCCGCGGGTCGCGGATGTGGCCGCGGGTCGCCCGTGTGTCGGCTAGCATCAGTTTCTAATTTCTTTGTTTCCAACTTTCAGCGAGACTTAGAGATTTTTATTTTATCTTTATTTTGTTTATGACTTTTGGGTATTAGGTTAAGTAGAGAGAGACTTGAGTTTGGCAGTTACTTTTTATTTTGGGAGGAGAACTCTTATTTTGTAATTCCTTATGCAAACTATGAAGAACTAATTCTCCCTTCTCGATTCAAGGTATTTTGAAGCTACAAGTTTATCAATTGTGAGACCGTCTTAATTTTCTATTTTATGCTTGAGTACTCTTTATTTTCCGTTCATAATTTATGATTGTTGTATGTTTAATTGATTTGGCCAATTGATTATTTCATCCTTCGATCTAGTGCAATTCTATATGTTTGAATCCGTAATTGTTCAATTCGTTAGATAAAGTTGCAACCTTTAATCCAATTAATTGTATGCGTTTCATAGTAGTTGGGTAAAAGGGGGAATAAATATATAATTCGAACCAATAACCGCGTGTGTTAAAGGTCGTTATTCTCGTTGTATGTTCTGTTCTTTCATGCTGTTTATGAATTAAATCTAGACGCGTGGATTAGATTGTTCATTGATTAGGTTGCTTAGTCTCGCGTTCCGAGCTGAGTAATATTATTTGCGGAACATATAAGACTCTTGTCTTACAACGGGATACTCAAGGGGCAAATAGGGATTAATGGTCGACGATCAATTGTTAACTAGTAGTGGATAAACCTTGACTCGGGTTTCTAAATCATCTGAAATCTTTGTTACTTTTAGTCTTTCACCCTTTTATTTAATTGTTTTTCTTGTTGCTTAATCATCCAAACCCCCCTTGGTTACCTTTTGTCTACACTTGTTTACACATAAGTTGCATCGTCTTCCCTGCGGATTCGACACCCGACTTACCTCTACTATATAGTTAAGGTATTAGGACTTTATTACTTATTTTTGGGAGCATACGACTTCGGCTCACCAGTAGCAGACCAGAAACAGGTCATATACGTCATGAACAGACCTTATATCAGACCAGAAACTGGCCAGCAACCTGAAATAGACGCAAACAGACCCAAAAATAGACCCAAACAGACCCAAAAATAGACCCAAACAGACCAGAAAATGGACCTGAAATAGACGCATAAATCAGACCTGAAGCAGACCTGAAATAGACGCAGGAACTGACCCGAAACAGACCTTATATCAGACCCGTATCAGACCAGAAAAGAGACCGTAACAGACCCATATCAGACCTGTTATAGACGCATATCAGACCAGCATTAAAAGACAATTGCAGACTGCACAAAATAACCAACTTACAGATACTAATCTCAAATCGTCAAGAGGCTCTATGTCCAGGTATGCCGCAGTAGGGAATGAACCATTTTTGGCAACTTACAACGACAGCTTCAAGCATATATATACAACATTCCCAGGCCAGCATTAAAAAGCATTCTATGATGATCATTACTAAGCATTCTATGATGATCATAACTAAGTTTCTGAACTAATTAAACACTAAGAGGGTTGTAATTATGAAACAACCAGAAACTATTGGCATAGCAAACTCAGCAGCAACACCATTAACCAAAGAAACAAATGATAAATGATACCTTGGTTTAAGTTATACAAGGTCCAGATTATAGAGTTGGAATCACACTAGTTAATGATCATAGAATGCTCGGGTCACTTAATAGGAAGCGCTTAGTTAACGATCATAAGTCCCTTAATGATCACACTATGGCTTGTTCACGTTACAATGCATATATGTAACAATAACTTAGAAAATGAAGCAAAAAAAACTTAGAACATGGTTAAAATAACATACCGTCAGTTCACTCAGCATAAGGTTCAACGTCGGTTGATCCACATCCTCCCAACTCTCCAGTGCGGGACTAACATTCCCCCGAACAGTCACGCCTATCCATGAACTAAACTTAGATGCATATTTTCCTGTCGGCAATTTATCTTCTTCGTCCCACTCAAGTTGTATGGGTTGTTTCTCTTTAATAGCTCTTGCAGCCATATCTAAAACAGTTCGGCCCCTGTGAGAAGATATCCCCTTCTTTCCGCTTGCGTCCTCAACAGAGTTGTTCTTTCGACTTCTTTTACGTTTTTGCGGGCCCATTGTTCAACTGTACAAAAAAAACAGGGATAACAAGTCAGAACAGGGAAATCAAGTCACAACAGGGAAAGCAAGTCACTGGAACATGCAAGATAGGAAAGCATATAAGAAATGTAGATGAGGAATGCTTCTGATGAAAAGCGGTAAAATGTGAGAAATTATATTAAAACATCAATAATGGAGCAAATTACAAGAAGTCTCATACTGCCACTAAGCAAAAATAAACAACCAAGAAAACTAAATGATTCTATATGATAATAATAATAATAATAATAATAATAATAATAATAATAATAATAATAATAATGGGACTGGAGCGTTGCTTGGACTGAAGCGTTGCTTGGACTGAAGTCAGGTCGTTGCTGCCCATAGTAAAAAAAAGGAAAAGCATTTAATAATAATAATAATAATTTAATAATAATAATAATAATAATAATAATAATAATAATAAAAATAATAAATCGTACCTAATCATGCGTCAAAACCGCGAGGGCGTTTTTTAGAAGAAGACTCGGTATTGGTCCAGGCCATATCCCTTCGTCATGGTCATCACGAACATATAAACTAGAAGGCTCGAATATATCCGTATCATCTAAATGTGGTACACGAGATTCAAAGCCCTCAAATACCACATCTTCATCGCAACTATCCATTGTGGTCTTACTTCTTACAGATAGCACAACTGACCACTTTTTATCCGATGGATCGGTGACATAAAATACTTGTTTCGCTTGTGTCCCTATAATAAAAGGATCCTCCTTATGACCAAATTTATTAAGATTTACTAAGGTGAATCCTAGTTCATCCTTGCGAACTCCACTAGTAGTTTCAATCCACTTGCATCCAAATATAGGTATTAGAAAATCTGTGTAATCTAACTCCCAAATCTCTTCAATGAATCCATAATAATGCATTTGACTTAAAACTGGTTTCTTATCTTTCGAACTAGCAAAATGCATGCCTTCTGCCTCTACACTAACACCACTATTTTGCATCGTGCTCATGTCATCTTGCCCACGAGTGTAAAAGGTGGATCCATTAACGGCATAACCAGTATAAGACGATGCAATAGTCTTAGGCCCAAAACAAAGCCTCTGTAATCTAGAAGAAATATACTCAGGATATTGTTGCAAGTCTTCTATAACTCGACCCTTGAACCAAACTCTAAAAGTCTTATTGTGCTCACTTGCGATCCACATCTCTGATTTATTTCGATGCTTCGCCTTCAACAATGCCTTGTGTTCCTCAATGTACGGCTGTACCTCATCCTCGTTATGAAGAACATATGTATGTGCTATATGCCATTTCTCAGTTGCCATATCTAGACGAACATGACCCCTAAGACCTTTGCCCATCATCCACTCACTGTGCCTATTCTTAGGAATCCCAGGTAGCTCAGAATCTGACAAGTGTGCATAGCAATAAAAAAGTGCTTCATCCGTGATTGCACGCTCAGCAATAGACCCTTCAGGACGATATCTATTAGATGTATAATCCTTATACACTTTCATCAATCTCTCAAAAGGATATTGATACCTTAGATAAACTGGACCAAGGTATTTGATTTCTCTAACCAAGTGTACAGTTAAATGCACCATTATTGTGAAAAATGAAGGAGGAAAGTACATTTCCAATTGACAAAGAGAAGTGACAATTAGTTTTTGCAAAGACTCCAACTCCTTGGGATCTAACACTTTATTGCATATGGCATTGAAGAAAAAGCAAAACCTACTTATGGCGAATCGAACTTTTTTAGGTAAAATCGAACGTATAGCCACTGGTAGTAGTTGTTGCATCAAAGTATGACAATCATGAGACTTTAAACCAACAAGCTTAAGATCTGTCATTGATACTAGGCTGTTGATATTGGAAGAATATCCCTCCGGCACTTTAACACTACTTAAGCACTCACAAAACTCTAATTTCTCCTTTCTTGAAAATGTATGAGCAGCCGGAGGCAAATAATATCGTGTTCCTTTCTTTTCTGGTGCCAACTCAGGTCTGATTTTCATATCCACCATGTCCATCCTAGCTGATGTGTTGTCTTTTGACTTATTCGGAACATTCAGAAGAGTGTTGATTATATTGTCACACACATTTTTCTCAATATGCATAACATCTAAGCAATATCTTATAGAAAGGTCACGCCAATATGGAAGTTTTTCAAAAAGAGGAGACATCTTCTTATATCCCCGAGACGCTAATTTAGAACCCTTCTTCCCATAAGTTATCTCAATTTTTTTCACTCTTTCATATACTTCATGACCGGTTAATATCTTAGGAGGAGATCGATGTTCAGGTTTTCCATTGAATGGTTTTTGTAGCTTACGATATGAATGATCAGGGTCCAAGAACCTACGGTATCCCAAGTACGCTTGCTTACGAGAAAACTTCAAATAACAAGAATCGACATCTTCTCCACACAAGGGGCAAGCCTCTTTCCCGTGCACAGTGTGTCCAGATAGATTACCATACGCAGGAAAGTCAGAAATAGTACATAGTAACATTGCTTTCAAATTGAAATAACTATTCTGGTAGGCATCAAACACTCGTATCCCTTCATCGCACAACAATCTCAAATCGTCAAGAAGAGGCTCTAAGTAGACATCAATATCATTACCAGGTTCTTTAGGACCAGAAATCAATAAAGACAACATCAAATATTTTCGTTTCATGCAAAGATATGGAGGCAAATTGTAAATAGCTAAAAACACCGGCCAAGTACTATGTTGACTACTCAAATTTCCAAAGGGATTCATCCCATCAGTGGAGAGTGCAAGGCGGAGATTTCTGGGTTCTTTGCCAAACTCGGGATATTTTGCATCAATAAACTTCCAGTCTTTCCCATCGGCCGGGTGTCTTAACTTCCCATGATTTGTTTTTGATGTACTATGCCATGTGAGTAATTTGGCATCATCTTTATTCGCAAATAATCGTATCAACCTAGGAATTATTGGAAAGTACCACAAAACTTTAGCTGGGATCCCCTCCTTCTTTTGATATCGCCATTCCTTACACACTGGACAACTAGTGAGATTAGCATATCCTTTGCGATATAATATGCAATCATTGGGACATGCGTGGATTTTTTCATATTTCATACCAATTCCCCTAAGTAGCTTCTTTGCCTCATATGTACGATCGGGAAGTACATTATTTTCGGGGAGCATGTCCTTTAATAATTTCAGGAGGTCTGTGAAACTCTTGTCACTCCACCCATTTGTTGCTTTTAAATTATATAACTTAACAAGAGCTGCCAATTTAGTGTGCTTACAACTACTATAATGAGGCACTTCGGAATCTTTCAATTTCTCCAATACAACACTGGTATCCTCCAAATCATTTTCATCAAGATCCTCATCAGTTTCATCTACAATACCTTCTTGCTCATCACCTCCAAACATATCTCCCCATGATTTATCCAACATATCGTCACACCCATCTCCTGCCTCAGTATTCATATTACAACCCGGATCTTCTAGTGAATTAGACTCATCGGGCTCTTCATCGTCACTCAAGCATGTTTCTCTCTCAATCTCCCCAAATTGGACATCTATTCCATCTAAATTTTTTGATTCTCCATGGAAAATCCAACAAGTGTACTTTGGATTAAAATTTGTCTTATTTAAATGTATTCTTACATCTCCAAAGCTCATATACCTAATATTCCGGCACATATCACAAGGGCACGCCATACTAGATTTGTCTTTCACGTTCTTTATTACGAAGTCATAAAATTCAGCTAACCCGGCATCATATTCTACTTCGCCCTTTTTCCCATTAATCATCCAAGTACGAGCCATATTCGGCTACATAATTACAACATAATTCAATTATTAAATTCATAATTCAATTATTAACGATAATAATACTAATAGCCATAATAATACTAATAGTAATAATATCACTAATGTTAAAAACAACAATAAAAGGACGATATTAATATCAACAATACTCAAATAATAATACTGTAATGATAATAATAATAATATCATCAATAAACATAAATAACAAACATCCCCTACCCTTTGATCCAGGGATCAAACCCCACGACCAACAACTTAACTAACCTGATCAGGCAGCCACTTCGTCTTTACTCACCCGCGCACTCAACTTCAACGCTAGAAAACCACCAGCCGGGCCACCCCTAGCCACCACTATCAACCTCACTCCCTAGCCTGCACCACCTACTACAACCACCACCTTCTCGCTGCCACCAGAACCCACCATTACTGCCCTAACGTACTGCCCAAAACCCGTCACACACACACTGTTATTCGTTTTCCAGCAACTCACCTACACTCCCCCTCCTTTTCCCGTTAGGATTTCTCTCACCCCCTTGCCCCACACCACCTCTGGCCACCACCGTTGTCACCACTGACCCACGGTGGTCCCAGAGGTGGTACCAACACCCTCTCGTCTCACCTACAACCATCGACAAACCACCATCAAACCCTCCTGTTCAGCACGCTTTGTATCAAACCATCGACAGTAATTTTGAACAAAATTGGTGTTTGTTACAAACTAAAACCACACAGGCTAGCAAAACATTTGTACATCTACAGACATTGGGAATTCGATGTGTGTGAGAATAGCCGGAAAAACAGTAAAAGTAATGAAACAAAAATAGAAACTAATGCCCAGGGTGAACTATGTTCCATATCAGAGTAGCTCAAGTAATAACTAAGTAACAACAATCATATATTCAACATCAAAACCACATAAACATTCATAAACATTCATAAAACCTAATAAAATCGAGAAAATTGGTAATTCAAACAAGAGTAAAGGAGAAAGAGGGCGTAAGATTATGGCTCAGTTGCTTGGTGAAGAAGAAACTATGGCGGACGATTGATAGCAAGATTGAATTCGCAGATTGATAGCAAGAAGAAACTATGTGGAAAATACGCAGACTTTGAATTCGCAGAATTTCAAAGGTTTTCGAAGGCTGCAGCAGTTACTGTGTGTTACACGTTATGTTTAATTTTTATGAAGAGAAAAGAGAACGGTACACAAGGCAACCGTCTTCTTTTAGAAGCAAAGAGAACGGTTCTAAAGGCAACCGTTCTCTTTTAGTTATTATGTTTAATTTTTATGAAGAGCAAAGAGAACGGTTCACAAGGCAACCGTCTTCTTTTAGAAGCAAAGAGAACGGTTCTCAGGGCAACCGTTCTCTTTTAGTTATAATGAAAAATTGTTATGAAGAGCAAAGAGGACGGTTCTCAAGGCA
Source organism: Silene conica (assembly GCA_029255685.2). Taxonomy (NCBI): domain Eukaryota; kingdom Viridiplantae; phylum Streptophyta; class Magnoliopsida; order Caryophyllales; family Caryophyllaceae; genus Silene; species Silene conica. The sequence goes on along the minus strand of CM055312.2, from coordinate 32,263,188 downwards.
ACCGTGCTCTTTTAGTTTCTCTCAAGGCAAAGAGAACGGTTTCCTAGAGAACCGTTCTCTTAGATTTCCAAATGATAACATAAGAGCACGGTTAAGTATTTTAACCGTTCTCTTTAGTTTATTTTCAACAAATAAAGACGGGTTATAATGGGAACCGTCTTGTATTTCTTATTTAAAAAATCCCGCGCATCTTTAGTGACACATTAGCACGGTTCCGCAAAAATTCGTTCCATTAGCCCCGTCTCCTAAACCTATATTTGTAGTAGTGTTGTAAGAAATAATGCATCCAAATAGCTTCCTTTGCAGCTTCGGAAGCTGCCATGTACTCAGACTCTGTTGTGGAATCTGCTGTAACGCTTTGCTTTTGAACTCTTCCAGCTGACTGCTCCACCATTAAGAGTAATGACAAAACCCGATTGAGATTTGGAATCATCACGATCGTTTTGGAAACTAGTATCTGTGTAACCTTTAGCACATAGCTCCGTGTCTCCACCATATACCAGAGCCCTGTCCTTAGTCCTTCGGAAGTACTTAAGGATGTTCTTGACGGCCATACAGTAACTTTCACCTGGATTCTTTTGGTAACGGCTGACCATACTCAATGCATATGCCACGTCTGGACGTGTGCACATCATGACATACATGATCGATCCTACTGTCGAAGCATAAGGAATCCGACTCAAGTGTTCAGTTTCTTCCGGTGTTGTAGGTGATTGAGTCTTACTCAGATGCACCCCATGAACAACAGGAAGGTAACCCTTCTAGGAGTTTGTCATACTGAATCTGTCAAGAATTTTATCTATGTAATCTTCATTACTCAATGCTAACATCCTTTTCGATCTATCTCTATATATACGGATGCCTAGAATCCTTTGTGCCTCACCCAAATCTCTCATTTTGAAATGGTTCTTTAACTTTGTCTTAACCGATGAGAGCATAGGAATGTCGTTTCCAATCAGTAGTATGTCATCTACATACAATACTAGGAATACGATTTTGCTCCCACTTGACTTGATATACAGACATGGTTCCTCGACGCTTCGAATGAATCCGTTCTGTTTTATCACATCATCAAGACGATGATTCCAACTCTGTGATGTTTGCTTAAGTCCATAGATGGAACGCTTAAGTTTGCACACTTTCTTAGGATGTTTTGGATCGATGAAATCCTTAGGCTGTATCATATATAGTTCTTCTTCCAAAAACCCGTTTAGGAAAGCAGTTTTCACAACCATTTGCCAAATCTCATAATCTTGAAATGCGGCCATCGCTAAGATAATCCGAATCGATCTAAGCATTACAACTGGAGCAAAAATCTCATGATAGCGCAACCCGTGTACTTGAGTGAAACCTTTTGCTACCAGTCGTGCTTTATAAACATCTGGTTGTCCATCTAATGCGCGCTTTATCTTATAAAGCCATTTGCACTGAAGGGCTTTCACCTTCTCAGGCAAATCAACCAAATCCCATACTTGATTCTCGTGCATGGAATCTATTTCTGACTGCATGACATCGAGCCATAGCATAGAGTCAGAACAGGTCATGGCTCCTTTGTAGGTAGATGGTTCGTTACGCTCAAGGAGTAAAATGTTTTCTACACCACCCTCCTCAACCATACCAATGTATCGGTCTGGGGTGAGAAACTCGAACCATCCTCCTAGGTTCCTCTGGAATGGATACCATAGTAGATGTGGAAGGAACACTTTCTTCCATCACACTGTTGGTTTCTGGTTCTTGAGCCTCTGACAGATCAAAAGTCCTACTACTTTGTTTGTTCGAGAGAAACTCTTTCTCTAAAAACTTTGCACTAGCCGCAACAAAAACTCTTTGTTCTGTCGGTGAATAAAAGTAGTGACCAAAAATTCCTTTTGGATAACCTACAAGGTAAGTGTTGACCGATCGTGGGCGTAGCTTGTCTTCATGTCTCCACTTGACATAAGCTTCACAGCCCCAAACCCGAATAAAAGACAAGTCAGGAACTTTTCCTTTCCACATCTCATATGGAGTTTGTCCCCTGCTTTGGTCGGACTTCGGTTAAGTATTAGAGTAGCCGATTGAAGAGCAAATCCCCATAATGAATCAGGCACAACCGTGTGACTCATCATGGATCGAACCATATCTAATAAAGTTCGGTTTCTCCGTTCGGATACACCATTTAATTGTCGTGTTCCAGGTGGAGTCAACTGTGATACAATACCACGGTCTTTTAGGTGTTGATCAAACTCAGTCGAAAGATGTTTGCCACTGCTACAAAATACAGATACGAAGACGGTTAAAAACCGTTCTCCTATGAGAGGCGGAACCGTGCTCCCCCTGGCCGTGCTCTTTACCTAAGAGAACGGTTCAACCGTGCTCTTAGTAATGCACTTACCAGAACGGTTCTGACGTGAACCGTGCTCTTATGTCCTGCTCAACCGTTCTCTTTTCCCTGTTTAACCGTTCTCTTTGCCATGCTAAACCGTTCTCTTAGGGGCCTTACCAGAACGGTTATGGTTTGAACCGTTCTCTTTTGTTACTCACAACCGTTCTCTTTTCCCTGTTTAACCGTTCTCTTTGCCATGTTAAACCGTTCTCTTAGGGGCCTTACCAGAACGGTTATGGTTTGAACCGTTCTCTTTTGTTACTCACAACCGTTTTAATTTCCCTGTTTAACCGTTCTCTTTGCCATGTTAAACCGTTCTCTTAGGGTGCTTACCAGGACGGTTATGGTTTGAACCGTTCTCTTTTGTTACAACTTCGCGCCATATTTTTGAATTAATAGAGCACGCTTGAGAACATAACCGTTCTCTTTGCACCTGCTATTTTTTTTTTAATAATTTAATTTATAATTCATCCGGCCTATAATTTTTCCTGCAAATAAACGTACAATAACATTGCTCCAACAACTACATCATTCATATAACATTGCTCCAACAACTAAGCTACATCATTCATATAACATTGCTCCAACAACTAAGCTACATCATTCATATATACAACATACTTTCCGATCCACAAATTCTAGATACAATACGTATGTACTTAAGCTAAACTTCTAGCTACGACTTAAGCTAAACTTCATCATCGTTCATGGGTGACTTAAACTGGAGCGCAAAGTTAGCCCATATATCCCTCACCTCGTCAATCAGCTCAAGCGGATATGTCAATGGGGCTCTAAGCATGAACTACAAACAAATTTTCAAAAATTGGTTAGAAAAATTTTATCCAAGACTCGCTCCTATATATATAAGTAAAATGAACTAAAAAACCAAAAACATACGTACATTTGGAGTAATAGTAACATATCTTCCTTTGATGACGTCCAACATGTATCGACAAATATAATATCCACATAAAACGGAACCACAAGGCTGCAAAGGGGCCTGAAAGGGTAGCTCATATTATAAATAAATACTTCACGCACATGTACTATACTTAATAAGAGAAACAATATGTTAATATATATATATATATATAGATATATACTATATATACAAGAAGTACCTTAATCTTTTTCCAAACAACGCCATTGGCCTCATATTTTGCAAGTGGATCGATACAGTTCCTTTTCTCAAAGGCCCTGTATATATAGATAGCCAGGTTTATATATTTATTCAGTTTTAGTTGATAATGAAGCGTTAATTTAAAGTATAATAGAAAAACAAGCTAAGGTCTATGATTGATGGCTTTTGGGTGGCTTAACTTTTGTTCCTAGCCTACAGAAACATTTTAAGGCAAATGCAGGGGAGTAACGCGAGGTATAATATATGAAGGCAAAATAAAAAAGATCAGAAATAAGTTAGACATACTTGGTAATTGTATCCATGAAAAATTGACGAGGCTCTGTATGTCCGGCAGGATCACACCAATACACTGTACTTTGAGCCGGATTGATCACGCCCAACATCCAATGCTTACTACAAGTTATAGAAAAATACAACGAAGATATCAACTTAAATATTGACAAAAAATAATAAAATAATTAATCAAGTCATCAATAATAATACTATGAAAAGAAATTTATAATTACGTACCTCTGGGCATATGGAGCAAATATAAGTTTCCGACCTTTTCCACAATCGGTACATGTCATTGCCCTAGCAACATAATCGGATCGATAATTTTCATCCGGAGCAACGGATTCTGAGGACAATGTCTCTGGGCACAAGAATCCATAGTGACTACTAATTTGCATGGTATCGGCAAGATCACTCAAATACCTACAACAATAAGAATCCATAGTAACTATCTAGTACTAGTTTGCATATTATCAGATATATACTAATGGGATTGCAAAGGGGAAGCTTAAACAAAGAGACCGAACCTCATAAAGAGTGTGATGTGAGAGGCACCAATCATTTGTTCATCTAACAAATGAACAACTTCCTCATAACTAAGGTAGCAAGTTTGTTCATTGTGTAACACATGTTCGTCAATGGGAACACTGATCATTGTCCCACTTGCCTTTAAAACCCGAGCCTCAGTTGCTAATAACTTCAAATCCATGGTCCTCTGCTTTTGCTTAAAATTGGGACTAACTTCAATTCCAAGGAAAGATGGCGAAATCGAGGGCGAACACTTCTGAGGCTAGGACTTCTTTGCTGCTGCTGCTTTATTTTTTCCTTGATCATTCTTTTTCATGGTTATCTAAAAGTTGGCATAAATAAGTTGATAAATGGTATAACTCTCAGTGTATCTTATATCATTATATATACTAGCTAGAAATCTTAGTTACCTTCTCAACAGGACTATGTATATGACTTTGCGGCCACTGAATAAATGAACCCTTAGCATGAGTCAATGTTATCATATCACCAACAGGCATTGGTAAATCAACATTTTCCGACCCAGAATAGATTTCCTTGATTGACACTTTGCTAAAACCATCACGAAGGGCAATGCCATGAATGGAAACAAATTCGTCCTTACTTGATAGGTATACCATTCCTGAAGCCACTATCTTCGATGATTTGTTTGGCAGTGATAGCTCACAATCTTTCCAAGCCTGAAAATTTAAGTTATAGTATAATTTCAAACTTTTTTCATTTACTATAAAGTAGCGTCTTTAATGAAAAGCTTACATATATACCTGTTGTGTTACTGGGCCAGGAGTCTTCAAAACATTGGTCACGGGTGGATCCTCAGTCACTTGTAGTGATTGCACTCCTTTTAGTGAGAGTGATTGCATGTGAGACCCCTGCATAGATAGATTAGTGTTTTAAAACTTTTTTCATCGACTTTGAACTAGATAGTGTTTTAAATGCAAAGCTTACAGATCCTTCTTAATGAAAACCTTTTACAACCTGCCGTGGTGATATGGTAGGAATCTTCAAAACATTGGTCTTGGGTGTTTGATAATCCTCCTCCCGGGGTGTCTCCTCTCGGGGTGTCTCCTCTGGGCGTGGCTCTTCACTCACGTGTAGTGATGCAGAATTTGTCGATCCCTCGGTACTCATAGATGCTCCTCCGTGCATTAAATCGTCTAATACTTTAGTACTTGGCTTCTCACCAGTTAGCCAAAACTGCATCATCACTGATTTCAGCTTTTCCAAGTCATCAATTTGGTGTTGCATGTAATTGATCTTCTCGCACAACTCTTCTCTTGTCGGTTTTTTTGGTCCCTTCCCAAAATACTCTGTTATGGAAATACCGTTAGGAATTCCTCGCACACGGCCCGGATGCTCAGGCTTGCCTATCGCCTTAGCGAGTATGTCTTCCCGTCCTTCGGGCACAAATAATCCAGCCTCAACATCCTTTTCAAGGGATTCCTGCAAATCAGCAATATTAATTAAGTTTTTAGCAGCCAAAAAAAAAGAATAAATAGCACTAATAAATTAAACAACTGAACTAAACCGAGTTAAATTACAAAAATGTTCAACTTACAATTTTCAAAGAAACTTCCTTATCATAATCAGTCATGTCCCCTTTCGCTGACTTGTGAGCCCTTAGCCAAGTTAAATATCGATCAACTTTTTCCACTTGTTTTCCCTTGGCAGCTAAATCTTCTTTCTATCAAAAAAGAAGAGAGTTCATGAAAATTCATGCCAACTTTTAACCTGGAAGTTAGCTAAAAAATGAAACCAATACATAGAACTTACGACTTTAACTTGAATCCCTCGATATCCTGCTCGTGAGCCAAAGTATTTCCCCTTTTTTTTAGAGGCATTCTCCTTGTTCTTATCACTGATCGCCTAATAACATAAATCATATAGAGTGAAAAATAGTACGAGATACTATATACATATATATATATTATCATGAAATAATTTGCGTGTCTACAAAAATAGAAATATTACCTTGAATTTTTCACTAGTGTGAGATGCCAGAAACTTGTTCCAATCATCTTGTGTAATCTGCTTATACAAGGGTGGTGGTGTCTTCTGGATAGCTCCCGTCTCATCATACATCCACTCACGAACCAAAGTGCATTTCCATTTTCTCCATAATTCAGCCATCTTTTGGAGACACCAATCGTGACGCTCTTCAATGACATGGAAAGCACCCTGAAATATAATATGAACAAACTTTTAATTAGTTTAGACAACCTTACACATTATTTAACGAGACTAACAATTGCCATGAATTAAATAACCTACTATGGTAAGCAATCAAATTTATAATCAAATTTTTTGAAGCTAATCTGTACGACTGTATGATCTCAGCTGTTCATGAGAAATAAGCAATTTTATGGCTAAGATAAAGTGTTAAATGAGATATTGAGACTCATTTTTACATTTGTATGTTCATCAATTTAATAAACAACCTATATATTGAAGTTCCCATTCATCTAAGAAGTTCGATGAGCCTATTCCATGTCTATGAGCATCAGAGAGAGTGTAAGAAAGAAGTAAGCAACAAGCATTGAAGTTTGAACAAGCATTGAAGTTTGAAAGACGATCTGCAACTGAATTCGACTTCCTGCCCATATACGTCATGAACACTGGCCTGGTGTTCACAGGAAGAACTGGCCAGCAACTGTAAGTGCATCTCTGGTATGAACGAGCATAGGCAGTAGCACGTATAGACTATAGGCATACTATTTAGTGCGTGTGGTATGTAGCTGATATGCCGTATTTAGTACGGGTTGAAGAGGCGTGTGTTAGTTGGATAAACATGATATAAATGGGTTGTTAGAAGGATAATTGCATTAAGATCCATTTTGAGTTGTTGGCATTATTTTGGGAGTTTTAGAAGAGATTATGGATCAATGAAGTGTAGATATCTTTTGGCTTTGAGTATTCGTTAATCATGGATAGGGTGCATACGGTTTTGCCCTTTTTGGCCCATCAGGTGAAGGAAGCGAACCATTGGTCAAGCCCGTTGTTCAAGCAAGGAAAGACGAAAAAGGAAGAAACACGTCAGAAACTCCCGCGGGTCGCGGATTTTCCCGCGGGTCGCGGATTTTTCCCGCGGGTCGCGGATGTGGCCACGGGTCGCCCGTGTGTCGGCTAGCATCAGTTTCTAATTTCTTTGTTTCCAACTTTCAGCGAGACTTAGAGATTTTTATTTTATCTTTATTTTGTTTATGACTTTTGGGTATTAGGTTAAGTAGAGAGAGACTTGAGTTTGGCAGTTACTTTTTATTTTGGGAGGAGAACTCTTATTTTGTAATTCCTTATGCAAACTATGAAGAACTAATTCTCCCTTCTCGATTCAAGGTATTTTGAAGCTACAAGTTTATCAATTGTGAGACCGTCTTAATTTTCTATTTTATGCTTGAGTACTATTTATTTTCCGTTCATAATTTATGATTGTTGTATGTTTAATTGATTTGGCCAATTGATTATTTCATCCTTCGATCTAGTGCAATTCTATATGTTTGAATCCGTAATTGTTCAATTCGTTAGATAAAGTTGCAACCTTTAATCCAATTAATTGTATGCGTTTCATAGTAGTTGGGTAAAAGGGGGAATAAATATATAATTCGAACCAATAACCGCGTGTGTTAAAGGTCGTTATTCTCGTTGTATGTTCTGTTCTTTCATGCTGTTTATGAATTAAATCTAGACGCGTGGATTAGATTGTTCATTGATTAGGTTGCTTAGTCTCGCGTTCCGAGCTGAGTAATATTATTTGCGGAACATATAAGACTCTTGTCTTACAACGGGATACTCAAGGGGCAAATAGGGATTAATGGTCGACGATCAATTGTTAACTAGTAGTGGATAAACCTTGACTCGGGTTTCTAAATCATCTGAAATCTTTGTTACTTTTAGTCTTTCACCCTTTTATTTAATTGTTTTTCTTGTTGCTTAATCATCCAAACCCCCCATTGGTTACCTTTTGTCTACACTTGTTTACACATAAGTTGCATCGTCTTCCCTGCGGATTCGACACCCGACTTACCTCTACTATATAGTTAAGGTATTAGGATTTTATTACTTATTTTTGGGAGCATACGACTTCGGCTCACCAAATTTTGGCGCCGTTGCCGGGGAAGGCAATAGTTAATTTTTGTGTTTCTTTAGTGTAGACTTTTATTTTATTGTTTTAGTTTATGCCTAATACTCGTTCTTCTGACCAACCACTCGAGCCTTACGACTCAGAGATTGAACGTACCTTTTTCAGGTTAAGACAAGTCGGAGAAGGTTTGCTAGTTGCTTTTGAGCACCCAGATTCTGAGAAGGATATACACTCTAATTCAGACAGTTCGGAAATCTCTACTACTACTGAGAATATGGCTAGAGAGACTCGAACCTTAAGGGAACTTACAGCTCCAAACCTTGACGTTCAGCCATTGTGCATCACTTTTCCAGCATTGAACGATGGAGTCACTTTTGAACTGAAATCGGGTTTGATACATCAATTACCCAGTTTCAGTGGTATGAGTATTGAGGATCCGAACAAGCATCTTTCGGATTTTCATATTGTTTGCACCGGTATGAAGCCAGCCAATGTCACGGAAGAACAATTGAAATTGAGGGCATTTCCTTTCTCCTTGAAGGACAATGCCAGAGATTGGTTAAACTATCTACCACCGGGGAGTATCACTACTTGGGTAGGTATGAAGAAGGCATTCTTGGAGAAATATTTTCCTCCTTCTCGATCCTTTCACCTGAAAAGAGCCATCAGTAATGTTGAACAACAAGATGGAGAAACTATGTATGAGTTTCTTGAGAAATTTAAGAAGCTTTGTGCTAGTTGTCCTTACCATGGATACTCCGACCAGGATCTTATCATGTATTTTTGTGGAGGCCTAAATCTAGATGATCGTCGTATGATTCACTCTGCTTGTGGGGGAAATATTGCCAACAAGAATCCCGATGAGGCTTGGGAGGTTATCACAGAGCTAGCTGAGACCTCTAGACAATTTGAGAGGAAACCATCACGAAGAGGAGTGAGTGCTATGGGAGTTAGTCCTGGATTGGAGGAAAAAGTTGATAATATTGTTTCCACTCTCCGTGATATGTTATCTGGGAGACAGATGGCTACTGTTTGTGGCATATGCGCTATTGAGGGTCATCCTAGCGAATTATGCCCTCAAATGCAAGAAGGTGGTGTTGAAGAGGTGAACGGTGTTTGGGAGAGTACTACCAATAATAGGAAATGGGATCCTTATTCCAAGACCTACAATGAAGGATGGAAAGCTCATCCTAACTTTCGTTGGGGAAATTCCCAAGCTGGTCCATTATCTGCTCCTCCTAGAGGTCAGTTTCTTCAGCGCCCACAAGGGCAACAATTTACTCAACAAGCAGCTCCACAAGCACCACCGAGTTCATCAATGTCCACGGAGGATATGATTCGTGCTCTTACTCTTAGTGTCACTCAAGATAGAGCAGACAACAAGCAAAACTTTAAGAATCTTGAGAATCAAGTGAGTCAATTGGCTACTGCAGTCAACCGGTTGGAAGCTAAACAATCAGGAGCTCTACCATCTCAAACGGTAGAGAATCCGAGAAAGAATGTGAGTGCAGTATCCTTGAGAAATGGAAGGCAATTAGAGGAAGTAGAGAAACCAAAAGCTAAGTCCAAAGAAGCTGTCATTCAAGAGGAAGAAGAGATAGTGATTGATGATGGGAGTTCACAAGTGATTAAAGAGAATGAAGCGGTGCCTAGTACAACTGTCACAGACCCACCGGTCCAGATTTATGAGCCCACTCCCCCTTTCCCTGAAGCATTGAAGGATACTCGCAGGAAGGAGCATGAAAATGATGTTTACGAAACCTTTCGTAAATGTGAGGTAAATATTCCCCTTCTAGAGTTGCTTAAAAGTGTCCCTCGGTATGCAAAGTTTTTAAAAGAACTTTGTACTATTAAGAGGAGACACCAAAATTCATAAGTCAAGAAGGTGAAGGTAAATGAACATGTCTCGGCTATGTTTCAACAAAAATTGCCCACTAAATGTGGAGATCCGGGAGTGTTCACAATACCTTGTACTATAGGAGACACCAAAATTCATAATGCTATGCTAGATTTAGGTGCTTCAATTAATGTGATCCCCTTTTCTGTCTATCAGTCTCTGAAACTTGGACCAATGAGTAAAACAAATGTTGTCATTCAACTAACGGATCGGTCTAATGTTTATCCTAAGGGAATGGTTGAAGAATGTCTTAGTTATGGTTGATAAATTGATTTTTCCTGCAGACTTTTATGTGCTTGAAATGGAGCACGATAGACATGCTTCCCCTATTTTGTTGGGACGACCATTTATGAAAACTGCAAAAACTAACATTGATGTTTATAGCGGTTCTCTCACTATGGAGTTTGATGGTCAAGTGGTGGAATTTAATATTTTCGATTCTATGAAATTCCCCAGAGATGACCATTCTTTATGTCTTATTGATGTGTTTGAGCCATTAGTGCAGGATACCTTTGATGTTGCTAATCCAGATGAGTACCAGGTTGTGATTGAGAACGGTATAGTAGAAGATGATTTTGATGATTCGTTGCCTACTAACTTGCAGGAGAGAGCTGTAGAGTTGACCGGAGTGTCCTTCGTGCACACAGAACCACCCCCTTTACCACTAACTATGCCTAGTGAAATCTTATTACCATCTATTTTGCAGGCACCAGTTGTAGAGTTGAAACCACTTCCAGATCACTTGAAGTATGTGTTCCTTGGTGAGGGAGATACATTGCCTGCAATTATTTCCAGTAAGCTCACCCAGGAACAAGAAAAGAGGTTGGTGGAGGTGTTGAAGGAGCATAAACAAGCTATAGGTTGGACTATTGCCGACATCAAGGGCATAAGTCCATCAACTTGTATGCATCGGATTCTACTGGAAGACGAGGCACGACCGGTAAGGCAACCGCAACGGCGGTTGAACCCTCCTATGATGGATGTCGTGAAGAAGGAGGTATTGAAACTTCTCCAAGTCGGTATGATCTATCCTATTTCTGATAGCAAGTGGGTTAGTCCCACTCAGGTTGTCCCTAAGAAGAGTGGAGTCACTGTTGTAGAGAATAAGGATGGGGATTTAGTGCCTACTAGAGTCCAGAATGGGTGGAGGGTGTGCATAGATTACCGTAGGCTGAACACAGTAACTCGAAAAGATCATTTTCCCCTA